>MU858818.1:56189-650379 GCA_033297175.1 Cladorrhinum sp. PSN332 | reverse complement strand
GCCCGCTCGCATGGGCGTGTTGGCGGCGGGGGGCGGGGGGTTCTGGGGGGGGGGGGGGGGGGGGGGGGGGGGTGGTAGTAAGCAGTATCTAGCACGTGGGAAGGTGGGCAAAGTTTGAAAGGACCACGCCGTCCGGTCCGATCAAGGTTTTTGGGGGCTGCTACCTATTTGGTGGGTGTCTGTGCTCATGATTTGATGATTTCGGCCATTCGCCCGTCCTCTTCCAGTCGCAAGCTTTGCAGAATTCGATTGAAAAAGGGAAGGATTTAAACACTATTTTATTTTATTTTTTAAACGCCTCTAGCGCGCGTTTGCGCGTCTATACACCTCGCGGATGAATGCTTCCCCACTGGACGCCACGACAAACGACGTGCATTCATTCATTCATCCAAAGTTTACTTGTGCATCGTCATCATCATCATCATCATCATCATCATCATCAACGCACCCTTTTTTTTGAGGGAGAGAGAAGAAAGTATCCGGTACGTTGTTGATGAGGTACGTCCTGATGTACCTGCATTTACAAGTTTAATTTCAGGGCGAGGCTGGGGTCGCCACGAGAACAGGAAAGAGGAGGTGGAGCTTCCTGGTTGGACTGGACTGAACGGGAGTGAGAGCTACGGACTCGAAGGATTCACTGCAATTGGAAGCAGGTACCTACCCACGGCACCTTATACAGGTAGCTGGCCGTCACACAGCCGGCCCGGCCTGCAAAATCTGGAGGGAGCTATCGAAATTTCAAGATTTGCAACGAAGCTCATTTGGAATCACAGGCCGAGCTGTCTCACTGCCGCTGGCATCGATTGGATCAAAAGAATTGACGCCCATCAGTGTTGGCAGATTTTACATTTCTCCCGACTCATTGGGCCGTCAAGGGTTCCAGGGTTCCATCGAGCTTCGACGTTGGCGACCATTCCATACGACCCACACACACCCCTACGCCGCAAGTGACATATCGACCAAGATCGCCCTCATCTGCAACCAGCCCGCCATTGGCCTGCCACCCTGCGTAACCGCCCGACCGCCTCAGGCCTTGATATCTGGCCCTGCTTCTCCGGGACAAGCAACTGCCGTGCTGCGGCGCGCAAACTGTCGCCGACTTCCAAACCGGCGCCAACGAGCGAAGGTCACGGGGACCCCCGCTGAGGACCTCCGCACCGTTCACTATCTGCTGCGAGAGCCGTCATGTCAGCCACAGCTACGGCCATCTCTTCCTGGGGACAGGAACGCCGAAAGCGAAACTTCCGGTCCGTCTTCAAGACTGACGTCTCGCAACCTGTGCCTCGCCCACTATCAGGTGGCCAAACCATCGGTCAGCCCGCAGATGCAATTCTAGACCTCTCTGAGCGGGAACTGGAACAGCATCTCCATCTTTCCGCCCGCCGGGATCATGGATATCGTCGACGGGCACTACACCCCTCCTCTTCTTCGATCACCGCACAGCCACAACCCCTTTACCCCTCATTCTCGACGGCGCCAACCAATGACCATCAGATAGCCTACGACCGAGCATGGCACACTGTGACCTCCCGCATCGCCTTGCCTGCGTCTGCCGCCCCTGAGTCACAGCAGGCCTTCCAAAAACGGGCTTCCGACTCCGAGTTCTACGACGCCTTTGGGGTTCTCAGCGAGGCCAAGTCCCTGCTCCCTCAGGCTGCACGCACCCAAGATGTTGTTGCCTGGCACACCCGGCAGGTCAGAGAACATTTTGTCCAACACGTGGTGCCCCTTTTAAACGTCTGTGCTAACGTCCAAGGCACTCGCCACTCAGGGGTGGCAGCAGCCGTGGCTGGCGGGAGGGAAGCCGCCAGGAAGGGCAAACACTATGAACGCAACATGGTCATCGTCATGAGCAGCATCAAGGCGCTCGAAAATGCCTTGCGAGCGTACTCTGACGGTCTCAACGAGCTCCTGTCGGGCTTTGCCCATCTGCCTAATCTCAGTCCTGAACAGATTAACCGGTGCGGCTCGCTCAGTGCTCGCTTCCGTCGCGATGTTCATGCCCTCGTTGCCAACTCTGCCCCGGAGGGTTTGGGAAAGTCGATAAGGATTGTCTTGGTTCGTCTGGCCAGCACCATTCTGGGCATACCGACGGGAAATGAGCATGGTGAACGTAGACGGCCGGCGCCGCCTCGCGACGACGACTTTACGGTCCTCGCTGCTAGCAAGAGGCTGGCCGACCTGGTCGGACAGTTGCACAACGTAGGCTTGACCGGGGAGCGGTTCGAGGTGCTGTTTGCCCAGGTCATGGACTCGATCATGTCCAAGTACGTAATTGGAGCATATGGCGGTGTTTGGTCGGATGCCGATGCTGCCTCAACCTTCCCAGCCCACCTCAACTCGGTATCGCGAGGAAGGGGGACTGCTCCTGTGGCCACGTCGCCTTGCATCCGGTCTCTGCAGGACTGGGTCGAGAATCATTTCGCCAAACTGAACGTTCAGGTGCTGAACTGGATCGGTGCCACGCCCATGTCGCTTACGGATCTCAAGACGGCCCAGTCGCTTGCGCTGGGTCGGCTGGCCGCGCTTCGCATCAGGGAGATGTATGACATCGTTCTGGCTTGGCCCGACTCGCGGGGTGCCCTTGATGATCTCCGCGCAGCCATCACCACTCCTGCTCGTCGCCAGCAGCTTAAGGTAGGCTTCTCGCGTGTGTTGCAGAAGAGATTGCTGCATCCCGGGTGCAGCACCTTGGAGATCCTGCGGACCTATATTGCCATCATTCGTACGCTGCACGCTTTGGACCATAGCAAAGTCCTGCTGAGCCACATCGAGCCTGCTCTGCAGCTCTACCTGTGTCAGCGTGATGATGCGGTGCGGGTGGTCGTCTCGGGTCTGCTTGCCAGCCCGGAGGAGCAGGAAGCCGTAAAACAGTTTGAGGAGAAGAAGAATAGTAATAACAAACGGAAGACGATGAAGGATCCATTCTCTACACCTGCCGTGGTTGGTCCGTCGTCGTCGTCATCATCTTACCGGACGCCTCCACCTCCACAGCAGCAGCAGCAGAAAAAGAGCAACAAGCTGGTGGAGCTTGCTAGTCTGCTCAGCGAAACTGCCCGGTCTCGGCGAGGCCTCGCTGTCGTTGCCGAAGAGGATCACGAGCTGGATTGGGACGACATGAGCTGGGTGCCTGATCCGGTCGACGCCGGGGCCAACTACAAACGGCCGAAGAGCGAGGACGTGATTGGCACGCTCATCTCGGCTCTGGGAAGCGGGGACGTGTTTATCAAGGAGTTTTCGACCGTCGTCGCGGACCGGCTGCTCGAGCAGAGCGGGAGCGGTTCCCAGTTTGATCAGGAGACTCTGGTTTTGGATCTGCTCAAGCGGAGGTTCGGCGAGCCGGCGCTGCAGAATTGCGATGTCATGATTAAGGATATTAAGGACTCAAGGAGGTTGGATGCTCAGATTGTTAGGGAGAAGCAGCAGCAGCAGCGGCGAGGTGTATTTGCGACGCCTGTTAGAGGAGGTGTTGAGCCTTCTCGGACAGCAGGAGGAAAGGATGGTGGTGATGGCCAAGGAGGGACGGAGTACCACGCTCGCATCTTGTCGAGGCTCTTTTGGCCAAAGATGGAAAAGGAACATTTCCTGCTGCCTGAGCCGATTGTCGAGCAGCAGAGGGAGTACGAAAAGGGGTACGAGCGGTTGAAGGCGGGGAGGAAGCTGACCTGGCTGAACCAGCTGGGTCAGACGAGGGTGGAGCTGGAGTTTAGGGGCAATCGGACGCCGCAGGTTTTTTGGTGCGGGACGGTTGAGGCTACGGTTATTTATGCTTTTGGTGATGATGACTCTGAAGACGGCGATGATCAATCTGTCAAGGAGAAGGAGAAGAAGAAGAAGAGTATCGAAGAGTTGTATATGGAGTTGCAGATGGATGAGGATTTAATTGCGGGGGCGATCAAGTTTTGGGTTGAGAGGGGGGTTTTGAGACGGGTTGGGGTTGTGGGGGCGGATGAGTATGCGGTTGTTGAGAGTTTGGAGGGTGGTGGTGAAGGAGGTTTGAGCAAAAGTGGTGTCTTTGGGCAAGAGGGTGGTGGTGGTCGCCGTGAGGAGGTAGGGGGGGAGGTGTTGTTGGATGATATTGACGAGCAGGAGGAGGAGCAGGGGGAGGAGGGGGAGCAAAAGAAACAGCAAGCAGCAATGGCATCAGCGGCGGTGCCCGCGCTGAACGCCAGGGAGAGGGAGCGCAGGGAAATGTATTGGAGGTACATCCAGGGCATGCTGACGAATGCCCGGTCCACGATGCCGCTGGCGCAGATGGCCATGATGATGAAGATGCTGATTCCCGAGGGCTTTCAGTGGGGCAATGACGAGCTGCAGGAGTTTTTGGCGGCCAAGGTTGCGGACGGGGAGATGGAGGTTGTTGGGGGGAAGTATAAACTTGTGAAGAAGTAGAGAGATGGATAGATAGGTAGGGGAAGAAGGTTGATTGTCAACAGAAGGTCAAAAAGTCCTTTTTTTTAATAAAAAAATACCTTACACACAGCATTTGCATATAATAAATAAACTTTTGTGTTGCGGGGCGTTACGATTATTATTATTAGTATTTTTTTTATTAAAAAAAAAAAAAAAAAAAAGATGTGTGTGTAATTGTTCCCCTTTTCACCGACTAACTAACTAACTAACTAACTAACTGATCATTATAGTGTAGATACGAGGTTTTTCAGCCAGCCTTTACGGTACGGTTTTCCTTGTATATATAGCAGTAGAAGGACCGACGAGCCCTGCCTAGGGCACAGCAGAGTAAGAATCAATAATAATAATAATAATAGCTAACTGATCAGATAAATAACTGCTACCTAATTCTGGACTCTATTCGATCCATTGTCATCATCATCATCATCATCATCATCATCATCATCATCATCAAAGTTGTCCGTTTGAGAGAGAGAGAAAGAGAGAGAGAAAGTAATTAGTATATTTTACTTTTTGTATAGTTATGCTGTTTACCTATATGTTGGTGGTAGGTATGGAGCTTTTTTTCTCAAAAAAAAAAAAAAAAAAACCTCTCCAAACAACAATTAAACAGCCTTTCAAAGGGTTGAGAAAATAAATGCCTCCTTCTCCTCCGTTCTGGACAGGTTGGTTAGTTGGTTTGTAAGTTAATGAGCTGCTTTGGACTTAAATAACAGCATGTATATATAATAGATGTAGATATGCACATGATAGATACACAAGACATACACAAAGACACACACATAGACATGAACATAGACGTACAAAGATAAACAACATTCGCATAAATAATCACATAGATAACATAACTACGCCGAGCTGTAAAAAGCTGCGAGATAGAAGGTACTAAACAAGCCAATGAGTGAAAAAGACAAACTACAAAAACCGCAACAGCGGAAGTGACCGACAATAAACAAGCAAAAAAGAAAAAAAAAACCCCCCAAAAGACGAATAAGAATAAACCTCCCATCCAACGCTAAATCATTTTGTTACCCAGTCCAATCCAATATCCAATATCCAATATCCAATTCAATCCAGTCCAGTCCAATACAATCTTTGACGGTGTGTCCCTCCCTGTACCCTACCGTAACCTACCTGGCCTTTCCTAAAAGAAAGAAGGTGTGTGTGTAAACCCAACCCAACCAAAAACAAAGCCTTCAAAGAAATTCCTCTCTATCAAGAGAGACAAAAATACATAACCACCAAGGGGTGCGGCCTTCCAAAGAAATCCTCGGGGGGAGAAAAACAAAAAAGGAAATTAAAAGAGCCAGAACAAATCATCAAGCAGCAAAAAGAAGAGAAACAAAAAAGAGGAGAAATAAATAGAAACAAGCTTCTCGCTGGCTTCCCCACTTTCATCAGAACATATTTCCTTGCCAAAACCAGTCCAGCTGGCTACCAGACATAATTCACCATCCTGATTCCAACCAAGGATCCCTCCCCGTATTTCCAATCTGTCCAGTACGACTGTTCGTTTCTTCCCGTCTGCCTGTCCATCCATCCCTCTTTACCAAGCCAAGGAACAAACAGAAGAAGGGAAAAAAGAAAGATATGTTATAGTCCAACATTGACATCGCTTATTCCCAAATGCTCCTTCATAGCCTTGACAGTCCAGTTATTCCAAATAGAAAAAAAGAAAGGATTACAACCTCCCATGTCTTGCCTTAAAAATAGCAACCTTGTCATCGTAGAATAAAATCTCCCTTATGTTCAACCTCAGCCCTCCGATAAGCGGCTCAACCCAACCATCATCTTCATCATCGTCATCCGACGTCATAGCAGCCGCATTATGCGCCGAAGGTGATGAGAATGATGGCACGGCGCCAGGACCAGTAATGCCATTGGTGCCATCATGTTGCACCCCATTAACAAAATTGACACCCCCAGTTGCGGGCAAATTGTCATCCTCCCCTTCTTGGTCTTCATCATTTTCAGCCTCCCCATCCTCAAGTGAAGTATCGTCAGCTTCATCATCAATGTCATCCCCCTGATCCTGATCAAACGTGCCAACGGTCGACGAGTGCCCCCCATTAGCCAGCGGAGTATGTCCCAAAGAAGTATTGCCACTGGTCGGAGGATTACTAGACTCGGGGCCCGGAAGAACATTATGCACCTCGAGCAACTCATAGCACTTATTTCCCATTCCCAAATAACACAACTTGATATCCGGCTTCAGCGTCACAATATCCATGACCTGATTCGCCATTTCCCTTGGATCAAATGCGCCTCCAACATAGTCCAGCATGTGATGCAGATGGAAAGACCTCAGCTCGTTGATATTCGGCAGGCGCTGCAAGAATGTATGCCAATCCTTGTATTGCAGAGAAATTGACAATTCTCTCAGCTGCCTCATGCGCCCGCTCGTGATGTAAAGCATCACATCCTCGCTCAACGTCCAGTGCCTCCACCTGGTATTGTCCGCAGCAATGGTCACAGATCCCTGCTGGGTAGGTTTCCCAGAGCTATCAATAAGCAGCTTCCGCAAACTTGAGACATGTCTCTTGATGGCTCCCTTGAATAGCTCGGCCAGGGGTACAGGCGGCGGGGCCGCCGTCTTCTTGCGATCCTGCAAGAACAGCACCTCGAGGGTGTTGGGGGCCAAGGTTTCCTTGATAAAAGTGATCAGGTGAATCGTTGTGGAATCCGTATGGAGGTACTTGATCGAGAGGTGGTACTCGATGAGAGGTGTAGGTGGAGGTGGGTTTTTACCAGGCGAACTGGCAGTTGCGGGAGAGCTCGTCATATTAGTAGGCTTGAACTTCTTGTGCAGCAACTTCCACAAATGTTCGTGCCCGGGGCAGTCGAGCAGCGTCAGGTTCGTCACGCACGTCATGTCGAATGCGTGCATGCAAACATGCAGAGAAAGACCGACTCGTTCGAGAGCCAGGACTCGCAGTTTCAGTTTGCGATTCAGAGGTTCCAGTCTGTCAACCGAGGCCTCCGTCTTTGTTGGGGGCACCTCGGTATCTTGATTGGAATCCGAATCCTCGGCGGATACAGATGAATCACTTTCCGCTTCGCTCGAGGGGTTTGTGGGAGCCGGGGTTGGGGGCGAGTTGGAAGCAGCGGTATCGACAATGAGAGACAGTTTCCCCTTGGCTATGGCACGATGCTGTCTGATGTCGTAGAATTTTGACACCAGAATCCCAAGAACACCGCCCAGGCGTCTGTCGCCGATAGTACTTGCGCCAGGGAAGCGAGCCGTGTGATCTATCTGTTTCAAATCATGGCCGTCCCAGGTTTGAGCGAAATCCTTGCCCACAGCTTTGGCTGCGATTCCCACCTTTAGCTCATGAAGGACACCCAGGGATCGCTCGACAAGGACGGCCATTTCGTCAATATATCCAACCTCGTCAATGTCCAAGACGCTCAAGCTTTGGAGCGGCGGCAAGGCAATGAAGGTGGGATACTCGCACCGATAGTCCCGATATGAGACGGGTGGGGGGGGAGGTGGGTGTTGGGCGTTTTGCGGAATCATGAGGCCGACAGTGGTAACACGGCTCCCCGGGGGGACGGTGGCATTTTGACTCGCCGGAAAGGGAGCGTTGGGAAGTCCCGTAATGTCATGCCATCTGACTGACAAGGTGTGCAGCGTGGACTCGCGATCAGGTTGGTCTGTCAAAGACCCCAGCGCCCCAAAGACCTTGGACGCAACTCCAGTTGGCATGTCCCAAATAAAAGTCTCGAGATTGGTCATCTTTTTGACTGCTATCGCCGTAAGGGTGCCCAGCATCTTTCCAGCGTCCTTGGTGATGATGTAGTCGTTGACCCATTCCGAGGGCCCGTTTCCGATCGAAAACTTTTTGGTATACTTGCAATAGTCATTGACCAAATTGGTCCGTACGGACTTGCTGGTTGTTTTGGCGAATTCGCTGCCACCACACAGAGTATCCAGGCCGTATGTGAGTGCATCAACACTGTGGGTATCACTTATGGAGAGGCGGCCATCCGGCCAGACAATATCGAAGCGTGAATAAATAATCGGCGTGGCGACACCATACAGGACCGAGTTTGTCAGGGCCAGAGACGTTAGATCGTTAGTATGCGGGATCTAGAGCAAAGAAAGAGGACCCAATTAGCGAGTCATTGATGGAAATCGGGAGAGAGGGACGAGAAAAGGTGGTAGTACCTCCTTAAAAATCAACTGCAAGACTTCTATTGGTAGGTCGAGCAGGGTGACGGGGCCCTTGCGCTCCGAAGTTTGATGGTTCTTCTCCTTGACAAACTCAGAGATAATGTCGTCGACTTTGGCCTGTGCCAAACGGGTGGCAGCACAGGTTGGGGTCTCCATGACTTTGACACGAGCCTCTCTCAGGCCAAGCGAACAGCTCTCATATCCAGGGCAGGATTACCCTTGCTGTGGGATTGAAAAAAAAAAAAAAAAAAAAAGAAGAAGGCAGAAACAACAAAATGCGGAACAGCCGAACAAAGATTCAAGATGATGCTAGCGGTAATGATGGAATTGATGGTGTTTTGGGATTGATCAAGAAGTTGATATTGATTGAGAGGGCCAAGGTGCAAGGTGCAAGGTGCAAGGTGGGAACAGATAGAATTAGAGCCGGCTCCAGTTGAGATTGTGGAGAGCTCTGCCAGTTCCCGCCCAGGCAAGTAATTAATCCTAGGAAGCGGAGAAAACAGGCAAGGGAAAGGTGGGCGTTTCTTCTTTCGTCGGTCTGGACGCTTCCCCGGCCCTTCCCCCTCTCGGGGAAGACCCGTGGGCTGGAGATTCTAATTGAGTTTAGCGCGGCTTGGCGGTGCACTTTGGATTTCCCAGACACCCCGACATTGGTTTTCGTCGACAGACGGAAAAACATTTCGATCTCTTCCAAAAAGAACATGTTCGTTTGAAAGGCGACCCTTGGCGTTTCTCTAGACATCCTGGTCGGCACATGCTCTCCGGCGTGACCCGTCCGTCTTGGCGCCTCTAGGTTAGGAGAACCCCCCACCCACACATGGTCCGCGTGGACATGATGGATTGCCCCTCCTCATCCAGTGCTCTCTTCTGTCAAGCTTTTCCCATGCTCTCATTGTCGCACCGATGACGGGCATTCGAGGGTCCGGTGATCGATTAGCCACTGGCCAAAAAAAGACCTTGAGAATGATAGAGGTCAGTGGAGGGAGAGAAAGGGGGCCTAAAAAGACCCCTCCATGCAGCCCTTTGGCCTTGTGGCTTCCCCGCCGTCGCATTGATTTATTGCCGGACAACAGGTGGGAAAAACAATCAACATGGAAATAAATAAATCCATTTACAGGATTTATCTCCCTTTTTACAGCTCTTGTTCTTTCGTCCGATTTCGCTTTAATACTTGTTGATTGCTGTGTTTCCCCGCTCTGTCAGTTGCTGCTCTGGTTCCTTGTGCTTGGCAGCAATTGTGTGTCGTTGTGTTTCTCACTGTTTCAACGCGGTCCCGTCGTCATCTCTGCCTGACAACCACCACCACATTTCCCCCCTGTCCCAACCAGCTTCTGGTCGACGCGCTGCTTTTTTCAGCCCAAAACACGCTGTTCAGATCTCAAGGTGCGTTTGAATCAACTATCTGGCCTTTCGTGGATGGATGGTGGCATTTACTTCAGGCTGCACTATTACCGCATCTCTGGCCTCCTTAAATGACGTCGCTTCTCCCGTCGCTTCCCGCTCATACGTTTGCCTGCTGACAACTTCTTCCTCCCTCTCAGGATTCACAAACGAAACCAAACCACCATATTCTCAGCCATCATTTTAGACATTCTGTCCCTTTTGGCAACGGAATTTACTCTGCCGTATTTACTGCAACCTTCCGCGTTGCACCTAACCACCAAATATCATTCGGCGCAACCCGAGATCCGACGTCTCCCGATCCAGACCAACGAAATATCATGTCGTCCTTCTTCGTAGAGCTCTGGGAGTCCATTTTCACCCCAGGCACGACACCAACACTGCTCCTGGCCACAAATGTCACATTCGCCGCCCTCCAGGTTGTCCTGGGCCTCATGCTCTATGCGACATACAGCATACACTTTTTGGTTCTCTCGGTTCTCTGCGGCGGCCTCTGGTACTCCATCAACTGGTTTGCGCGCGAGCTCAAGGTGTACCAACAGCAAGAGGAAGACAAGGCGCGCCGGGTCGCCGCAACTCTCCCGGCTTTGGAATCATCAGACAGCGAAACAGAGGTGGAAGTGTCAAAATCGGTGGAAAGTATCAAGAAGGGAGGGAAACCACAACCCAAGCCCGTGGCAACAAGCAGCGAGATAGAACCGGTGGAGCAACATGGAGAATTGAAGTTGAGGGTCACCGACGAGAAAGCCGAGTCGGTGTCTAGCCAGGATATCAAGAGCAGCGTCAGCACCGAGGATGAGTGGGAGAAGGTCTCAGAGAATGAGAAGGAAAAGGACAAATAAGGGGTGGGGATAGCACACGGCACATAGGAAAAGTATATCGTACATAGGATAACGCTGGTGGGGGTTGCAGACCAAGTGAGAATAATCTCGGCCGTGTGGGCTAAACAGCGTGTTCGTGAGGGAACAACTTGGGGCAAAATGAGTCATGTGGAGGGATGACACGGTCTTTGCATCAACATAGTATTTTGGCATTCTCTTTTCCTTTTTTTTTTTTTTTTTTTTTTTTGAAGCTGCGAATGGGGGGAGGGACGACGTATTCTTGTACTTTTAGACACGGGGAGACTCTTCAAACGGGCATCACCCTTAACCCCAACCCTGAGAATTGAGCTCTGGTCACGTGCATCTAAATTTCACGTCGCAACCACTTTGGGAAGGAAGCTGCTCCAGCAGCCGTCCTCAAGACGCGACCGACCGAAAGTCGCAACTGCCATCTCGATACCTGACAACCTGGAATTTGTACAGCATCCACTCTGAAACCTCACCCAACAACACCCAATCAGTTGTCCACTTTACCGTATTCTGCCCATATTTTCCAGAAATATCGTCAAGATGAAGTTGGTCAGGTATGAGTTCTTCGATTGCGTGTTTGCGCCGCCGTCCAGTAACTAACGAATTATCTTTTTTTTTTTATTTTCCTAGGTTCCTGGTGAAGCTCACCAATGAGTCGTAAGTTTTTTGTCGACCCCGATCGATTGATTTGTCGCATTAATCTAAATTGATGTTTCTTTTATGGCAGGGTAACAATCGAGCTGAAGAACGGCACCGTCGTCAGCGGAACGGTCGCCTCGGTGTCCCCCCAGATGAACACTTCCCTTCGCAACGTCCGCTTGACGCCCCGCAACCAGCCCAGCATACCTTTGGAGCAAATGAGCATCCGCGGGTCCACGATTCGCTACTGGTGAGGATTTTCTGCCTGTCTTTTTCTTTTACGCAAACAAAGTCCTGCTATGCTCACTCCGCTGTGTGTTTTCAATAGGATTCTCCCAGATTCACTACCCCTCGATACCCTCTTGATCGACGATGCGCCCAAACCGAAGAACAAAGCCAGGAAGGAGACGGATCGCGGCGGTGGTGGTCCCAGAGGCGGAAGAGGCGGTCGCGGCAGAGGAAGAGGAGGCCCCCGCGGCGGCGGCGGCGGCGGTCGTGGTAGAGGTCGGAGTTAAGCTCCTCGAAGGTTTTGGCAGACAAGCAGGTGACATAATGGCGAATACGAAGGGGCAAAGCATGAGGAAAACCTTGGGTCGCAGCTTTCTGAAAGTCGGAGGAGCAGGAGGAGGAGGAATTATTCGCGCGGGGTGAGATTCGCAAAAAAAAAAAAGAGAGAATTCATATTGGGCGTTTTTTTACGGAATTGGGTTGATAAACAAAAATTTTAAAGTAAAAGATTTGTGTTTACAGCGAGGAAAGAGAGATGGGGGAAACATATGACATGCTTTTTGGTATGGATGAACCGAGAAAGAAAAGAAAAAACACACAGAGAGCAGATGCAAATGAGAATGGTACCCCCTCTCTTGAACATCTCATGAGCACCCTAGCTTCAAGATTGGGCTCGATCAGAAGAGAGGCCTCTTTTTTACTCTTCACTCGCGCCATATCCTAACAATTTGCAACTTCTCCCACCCGGCTTGCTTCCCACTGGTGCCAACAGTCTCGGCGCTCCAAACCCCCCCTCCTACACCACCGAGCCCGTCCCTTATTTTCCTCTTTACCTCGTCCGGTTTATTCCCAGCGCAGAGCAAAATATACGCCACTCCACGCTCCGACAGCAAATCCGGCAGCGAATCAATCACCTTGTTTGTGGTTTCCATGCCGTCTTTGCCTCCGGCGTAGGAAAGCGCCAGCAAAGCCGAGTCTTGCTCGAAGGTGGTCTTGTCTTGGGATATCTCGGGGAGGCAAGGCATTTCCTCGGTGGGCACGTAGGGCGGGTTGAAGACCAGGACGTCCACCCGGTTGTTTCTTAGCGGGGCGTGCAAGTCTCCCTGGATTGCGGCCAGGAAGTGGCCAGCCCCCGAGGTTGTTTTTGTTGTTGTTGTTGCTAGGTGGACTGTTTTGGTTGTGGATTTGCAGGCGAAGCGGTTGATGTCTATGCCGAGGGTCAAGACTGGAGAGGAAAAGATTGCGGCTGAGTGGGCGGTTAGGAATGCTAGGACCACGCCCGAGCCTGGACCGATTTCGAGGGTTAGGAGTGGGGGGGATGATGAGGGTGGGAAATGGGAGGAGAGGAACGAGATTTCCGAGGGGGAGGAGAGGGTGTCGAGGAGGAGGAAGGAGTCTTCGGCCGGTTCGTAGACGCGGGAGTAGGGGACGTGGGTTGTGTCTGGCGTTGGTAGCATTTTAGGATATGTGTGTGTGTGTGTGTGTGTGTGTGTGTGTGTGTGTGTGTGTGTGTGCTGTACGAGAATATAACTTGAAAGTCGAGATGGCCTCACTTTTGTGCTGTTTTGGGAAATAATTGTGTTTGCACCGTATGTGTTGGAAAACACAAATGGACATGAAGTGGAAAAAAGTGAAATTTTATTGTGTAAAAAGCACGTGATCTGTTGGAGGTATAATTGCCTCTCTTGTGTGTCAACTGGGAGAGTTCAACAACAACAGCAATGATGAACAGGACTCTTTTGGTGTAAATACCTAGTTATCGACACGGGCTTGTTTCATGGAGGGGGAAAACCTTGGTTTTTAAATATTCCGTCATTATGTTTTGTTGCCGTCCCCTTCTTACAACTCCCTCCTTCTTGACCCGTTGAGCACACCACCTGAACGGCCCGCCCCGTGCCCAAAGAAATGTCCATCCCAGTCTGTATAATTGGAAGAATGTTGTTCTCTGCCTATTTCCATGCTCACTGAGGCTTGGCCTTCTTATATCTGAACTATACCTCCTCGCTATATACCATCCCATCGACACTTGATCAAGACAACTTGAATCAGAAAGGCACACCCATACCAAACGCCACGCAATGCTGCCAAAATTAAGTCCTCAAGATCCCGCTTTCAACGATCCTCCCCTGACCCGCTCGACCCCGGATCATGAACATCATCATCATCATCCCCATCATCACTTCCACCTCGGCTCCCACCCGCCGCACTTCCCCCTTCCACCAACCTCGTCAACAACCTCTCAATCCTCCTCTGCCCATCCTCCAACGCCTCCAGCCTCGCCGTAATATCACTCATCTCATCGCTCTCGCTCAACAACCCCTGAATCTCAGCCTTCAACCCGGGAAAGGGCGCAATACTATCACGCCTGCCAAGCATCTTTCCCGGCGGAGGAGGTCCACCAATACCACTCGTACTCTGCTGCTGCTGCTTCTTCCCCGGCCCCTCGGGAGTAGTCGTCCCAGCCCCAGCATTAGCATTCGCAACATCCGAACCACCCCTAGTAACAAACTGCCGCCTGATCAGATGCCTCGTTAGCTCATCATCCGTCGCGATCTGATTCAATACGGAATCCGGCGGCGGAACCTCAAAAACGGTCGAAATATCGCTGTGCGAAGTGATCCTCCACTTCTCCCAGAACCTGGGCGGACCCCGGTACGGCTTATACGCCTTCGCAAAGCTGGGCGCCGGGGCGAGGGGGACGCCGCCCGCGGTTTCGGGCTGGAGGACTCTGCGCTCCGTTACGGCGATGAGCAGGAGCAAAGGCAGGTTGAGCAGGCGGACGCTCGTGACGTGGATTTTGTGAAACCAGCGCGGGGAGAGGCAGAACTTCAAGGGGACAAGGACTAGAAATGCGAGAATGTTGAAGGGCGGTTGGTATGCGAATATTGCGTCGCCTTTTACGCCTTCGAGGGTAAGAACTGCTCGGCGGAACTGGATTTCTGCGGGCGCGTTGGCGAGGACGGTGCTGAATGTCGTTGAGAGCATGGAGACGAGGATGGTGAGGAAAAGGGTGTTGCCTAGGAAGGCGAAGGCTACCATTAGGGATGGGCCTAGGAGTTGGTGGAATTGTGCCTGGCAAAATATCAGTCAGTATTTCTGTCGAGTTAGTTAGAGGGAAACCGGGGGTGGCTTACAGAGTAATGAATGCCTGAACCGTCCAGACCGAACCAGATGTAGATCATCCACTTGCTTATTGTGGCGACGGTGAAGTGGCCGTTTCCTAGCCAGAACAAGGAAAGCAAAAAGCCAATAAAGCACCTGCAGCACGAAAGTCAGTCTCTGGCTTCATCAGCATTCGTGTGGCGGTTTAACTCACCAAGCAGCCAGCGCAGTCAACAAGGCAAAATCGGACATCATCGATCTCAGGCTCAAGAAAACGATATTGTCCGACAGCAAGTTAAACGCCAGCCTCGGCACAAGCACCGGCGCTCCCATGGCCAAAAAGTCCAAAGCCTGCTGACCCAAATCCTCCCTCCCGCTCTGCCACCCGACAATACGGATAATGAGATAAACCCAATAGATGACGGCAAACGTGACGTCGAGAAAAGACCACAGATTCTGAGCATATACGTGCCTGCAATCAAAACGCTCATCAGTAAGCCATCAAAACAACTCCTTTTCCCTCTTCCGGAAAGCGACTTACCATCCATGTTCCAACAACGTGGCGAACTGATCCAAAACCCACCCGGTAGCATAAGTGGTAAAACAAACCTCGAGCGTGCTGAACCGCCCCGGATCCCTCTCGGCCATGAAAGCGAGGTACAAAATCAACAGCACAAAAAAATGCATAATCTCCAAGTAGTTCCTCGTCCGGGGAACGAGCAGCCTGTACTGATTCAGAAGCGGCGCCTCCCTGGGGTTGTAGAGGGAGATGGGCCTCTGCTTGTAATGATCCGGTATCAGATCCATAAAACTCGAGGGCGTATATACCACCCTCCCCTCATAAATCGCATCGACGCTATATTTTGACTCCAAATCAGCATTTTTTTTCATCCATCCATACATACATAGATACCCCTTTTCATTTCTACCGTCTGTGTGTATGAGTGAAAGAAAGAAAGAAAGAAAAAAAAAACTAAAAAAAACTTACACCTTCTGACAACTAGTACTGGCCAAAAAAACCCTACTCTCGCTCAGAATCGCCACCTCCAGCGCCGGCAGCGTCTTGTGCCACGCGGTGCTGGCCTGCACCTCCCGCCTGATCTCCTCGGGCGCGTTCTGAAAGGGCTCAAAGCCGGCAATCAAGATATGAGCCAGAACCAACAAATTAGTCGGACCCTGATTATCCTCGTTGAACCTCCTCATGATCCTCGTCGCAATCAGCTCGCACAGCGTAGCCCGCGTGAAATTCACATTTAATCGATTGCTCAAATGTTTTTGTTCAGAAAGGAAAAAAGCCCGGTTGACTAGCAGGCAGTATACGATTGAGATGTCGTCTTGTTCGTATAATTTGTCTACCAGGGGTCGGATGACGGATATGTTGATCCGCACGTCTCGGAGCTGTTCGAGGGAGAGGTAGTCCTCTACTACCGAGATTATGTCCCGTCGGATCCGGTGGATGTTGGTGTAAACTGGCAGGTGGGAGTGGCGGGATGTGTTGTTGTGGCCTGGCATGTTGTGGCTGCTGTAGCAGCTGAAGACTACTGGGTCTGGGTTGTGGGCGTGGGGGAAAGTGGTTCGTCTGTTGGAGAGGAGGGGTCGGCGTTCTGGTTCTTGGATGCGGATTGCTTGATGTTGTTGTTGTGGTGGTGGTGGTGGTGGTGCCGAGGGACCGGAGCCGGAGCCGGAGCCGGGACCCGGGGGCCGCGTGGAGGAGCGGTCACCCATGTTGAGAAAAATAATTGAAATGAAGAGATGAATTGAGCAATGAGTTGTTGAACTATTTGTTGATGGGTTGGGATGTTTTAAAGAAAGAATCGTGTGTCTCAAATCCTGGATTTATCCCTAGATTGAGAGACGCCTCGAATTGCCGTCTTTTGTGAAAATGTGGTGAACTCTCTTAATGAGAGTTGAGGTTGAGAGAAAAGTGCAACTGAATAAGCTAAAAAGAGTTAGAACAAAACAAAAGCCATGGGCGCAAAATGGGCTCCAAAAAAAGAATTACTTTGACTCATAAAACCATCTGCTTTTGTCTTCTTGTCAAACCCAACAGCTCTCGCGTGCCTGTTTTTGCATGATATCATAATGTATGATTGTTAATCCCGACGTTTAGGAATATGACGGAGGCGAGAGAGAGAGAGAGACGGGATCGTCCACCAAGATATGCTTGAATGAACAGTGGGGGGAACCCCCCACCCCCAGAAAGACAAGAGGCGAAGCAAGCTGGAGCTGGTGCTGTGCCCCACCAAGTTTCAGAAACAAAGGAAACTCGAAAAAAGAGATCCCCCCACACACAACTTGCAACAACTGATAGTTACCTTACCTTTTGTCAAATCCATGCCTATTCAACAAAACAATGTGGTAGGTAATGCCTCTCGAGATAAACACCCGTAGCTTAGCTAGCTCGGCAGTGCCGAATATTGGAACCCTGCATCTCACCTTACCCCGTGTTTTCATGCAACCCGATAAGCTCCCGGCAGCTTCCGCCTATTATCACATTCATCAAGATGACAGACTACCTACCTTGGGCAATCAAGACTCAGTCTTTGCGTTACACGCCTTCCGCCATTATTATGAGGGAAATAGCTTGCTTGCTGCGAGTTCCGATCGTACATGATGCAAGCCACTCGGGATACCGATGAGCCTATCATGTGGGCGGCCTCTCTTTGTCAATCCGATTTCAATCACAGCATCGTCTTGATTTTTTTGACTCGAGGTTTCCATGGCGTTACCCCATCTTCCCGATGGTAAACAGTTGTCGAGCTTGTCATTGATTTGCTGATTGGGGAACTCGAGAACGTTTTTGGCCGAGCAGCTTGCGGAGCAGCTTGCTAGACAACCCCACCATGACCTCCCACTTTAACCCGAATTTTCACCCTCTTCGTAATTCAAGCTCTAATGTTGACGAAAAAGCTCCATCCCGGTACCATTGCCGCCACGCATTCCTCCAATCATTCATAGGGTCCATAGCTCGGGGTCCAGGCTCTGAAGCAAGCTCATCGAGTCAGATATTGGCCACCATAGACCCTTACAGCTCACAAGGTCTATCAAGTCAGCGGTCAAAGTGAAATACAGAATATACTACCACAGTTGGGGCGAGACAAAGAATTTTGTATTGGCTAATTCACAGGGTGTGTATGCGGACACTGTACAACAAAGGAAATCTCGCGCTTCAACTCAATCCAGAGGAGCTAGTAGTTATTTATTGCTTGGAGACGATCTCTGTGACATGGGTTAGCTATAATTTAAAGCTCTTCTCGACCAGATAAAAGCACTTACTCTCAACATCGGCAACGCTCTGCTGGAGAATCTGCTGGAGGACCCTGGGGTTCTCCAATTCCTTCGTAACCTTGGCAATGACGCTAGCAGCAAGCTCCTTCTGCTGTCTCTGCTTGACCTGGCCCTCGTAACGGACCCACGAATCGAGAACGGTCTTGGCCTCGTGGGCAAGAGCAGTGCGCTGCTCGAGCTCGTAGGCCTCAGCCTCGAGCTTGGCGGTCTCCTACAGACGAAGTATCAGCATCGTCTTTCTATCAAATCCTCTTCCCCGCCTTTAACCATAACCAAAACATCCTACCTTGGAAACCGTGAAGAGGCTCTTGGTAACCTCAATGACCTCGGACATTTGCTTGACGTCCTCGATGCGGGTCTTGACGGCCTGGGTGTGGTCGGCACGAGCAGAGTTCAAGATGTTCTTGATCTTCTCGTTCTGGCCCTCAGCCCACTCCTTGTAAAGAGGGCCACCGAACTTGATAAGGGCACCCCACACGCTGAGAAGGCAGAAAGCGACGACGGTCTCCTCGTTGACGACATAGTACTCGTTGCTGAGGGCGTAGATGGAAAGACCGGCGGCGGAGGAAAGGATGGCAGACTTGGAGAGGATGCTGCTGCCGGGGAGGGAGTCGATCAAGGACTGTGCCTTGGACTTGGGGTCCTGCTGGGCGGGGGTGTTTGAGGAGCTGCTGCGTGACGAAGAGAGGGTCGAGACGGCGGGGAGAGCGCGGGGAGCAATGCTCGGTCGGAGACGGGCGGCCCCTACGAATTACGGCGCGCTCGGGTTAGTGGCCAAGGGAACTACTGACACCCAACTATCAATTGCTTTTGGAAGCCCTTGGAACTCACCGACAGCAGTTCTCGCCAAGCGGGACGCCATTGTGACTGTGGGATATGGGGAGGGGTGGACGGCTTGACGGGAGGTCGTTGACGGAGCTGTCGAGTGCCAAGTGCGAATTGAGGTTTTAACAAATCCAATGCTTCACTGTTCCCGGCTCTTTGCCGTCTGGCCGTGGATTCTGTCACGTGCTGATACAGCTGACAGCAAAAAAAGAATGCCAAGATGTCACCTGGAAACTGGAATTCTTCATTGACAAGGACCCACTTAAAAGTTGAAAGTTCCTAAACCATGAACGATAAACGAAAACCAACACCGAAACTTGAGACAATATTGCAGAAAAAAAAATGTCGGGAGCAACTATAAAGTCGGCCGCAGCGCCTGTTACCAAGAGGAAACGCCAGGAGAATGCAGATCAGAGCAAGAAGAGGAGGAAATCTGGCGGCGCCGACACCAGCGACGCCATCACCAGCGATACCATCACCCCAAAAGCACAACTAGAGAAGCTCGAATCGGAAATTCTCGAGTCCCGAAAACACTACAACAATATCGCGACCCTCCTCGAGTTGTCGCGAGAAGAAGCCCAAGATGAAAACTCCGAACTCGCGGCCACCGAGACCCTATGCCGCGTCTTCCTCCAACTGCTTGCCATGCGCAACCTGGCCCAGAAGAAGGATGCATCAGAAAAGGACGCCACTGTGATCCGCTGGCTCCGTGAGCGCTTGGCAGACTATAGAGAGGTCTTGCTATCCATGTTCCAGTCCGACAACTTGGCCAATTCCGCTCTGATGCTGGCAATGGCGTTGATGAAAGCTGAATCACAATACCTAGACGATAGGCCCGAGCCTGTCTTCCCCCGCTACTTTTTCGTCGATATTGTTGCGGCCATTATCACATCCCCTGTTGAGCAGTTGCGCGAGCAGTTCTCCGACGCCTTTCTCGACAAGTACGATGATATTCGTTTCTACACTTTCGACTCCATCGGGGAATTTTTGACAAGGAAAGAGGAGGCTGACGAAAGCGTCAACACCGCCTTTGGAATGTTGATCGGAATCCAGGATCCACCATCCTCCAACGATGAGATCGACACATTCTACATTAATCCACCCAGCAAGAAGAAGCACCCCCTCAAGACCCTGTCACAACACAAGAAGCAGGCGCAAGAGGCTTGGTTGGCGCTCATGCACTTGGGCTTGACCAGAGATCAGAAGAAGCAGGTTTTGGGTGTTGTATCAAACTCGATTGCCCCGTGGTTCACCAAACCGGAACTCCTGATGGACTTTTTGACCGACTGCTACAACTCTGGCGGCTCGATATCCCTCCTTGCTCTTTCGGGCGTCTTTTATCTCATCCAGGAGCGCAATCTTGACTACCCCGAGTTCTACAACAAGCTTTACTCCCTGCTTGATGCCGACATTCTTCACTCAAAACACCGATCCCGCTTCTTCCGCTTGCTCGAAACCTTCCTCTCGTCTTCACACTTGCCAGCAGTCATGGTGGCAAGTTTCATCAAGCGTCTTGCTCGGCTGGCGCTTAATGCTCCTCCCAGTGCCATTGTTGCGATCGTGCCGTGGTTCTACAACCTCTTCAAGAGACATCCTCTCACGACCTTCATGATGCACCGTGTGCCACGAACGCCCGAGGAGAAGGAGCTGTATGAAAGCGAGGGTCTTGTTGATCCATTCCTGCCGAACGAGCAAAACCCGATGGAGACTCACGCCATCGACAGCTGTCTCTGGGAGATTGTGCAGCTGCAGTCCCATTATCACCCTAATGTTGCCACGATTGCAAAGATCATCAGCGAGCAGTTCACGAAGCAGACCTACAACACCGAGGACTTTTTGGATCACTCATACAACAGTGTAAGTTGTCACATCACGCATCCGTTCTTCTCAAGACGTCAATAAACTGACAAGTATTTATAGCTGTTCGAGGCAGAAATGAGCAAGGAGGTCAAGAAACCACCCGTGGTGGAGTTTATGATTCCTAAGCACATCTTCACCAAAGCCGACACGGCTGCCGGGGAGACTGACAGTCTGCTTGTCAACCTTTGGGACTTTGGCTCATCATAGAGAGCACGCTGTCAGGTCGATAACCCAAATTTAATGATACCCTTATTTACGAGCAAAACAAACTTGTCTTCCCTCCTCCTTGTTCTCACATTTGCCCGGACTCTTTTTTCCATACACATGTACCACGTGAAAATAATAACCACGCGGCCTCTGTATACAGTCTAGTTCCCCAGAAATATTTGAACACACATGCCCAACCGAAGAGCATCCGCCCGAGGGTCTACGAATAGAGTCCCACCCAGTCTTTACTTTCTTTCCGATAGCGCGCTATACAGACTTTGCTTTTTTACATGATTGTCAAACAGACAGGATCTTTTCCGTACCATCGCTTACTTCGCCTTGGAAGCACAAAGCTTTGAAAAACAACCTGAGCTTTAGAGAGTACAGTGTGCATAGCTCGAATTTGATCTAGAACCCCGGCTGTGCGTCGAACAAGTATGAGGTGGAG
Organism: Cladorrhinum sp. PSN332; assembly: GCA_033297175.1. NCBI lineage: Eukaryota > Fungi > Ascomycota > Sordariomycetes > Sordariales > Podosporaceae > Cladorrhinum > Cladorrhinum sp. PSN332. The sequence continues at coordinate 628,943 of MU858818.1, read as the reverse complement.
GGAGGGGGGGGGGGGGGGGGAGACATCATCAGAGATATACGTACGTATAATACCTTGATATTGTATGTCTACGTCCTATGTCTTTGTTGTTATATTAGTATATATCCAATATGGGGAAACATCCATTTCGGTCTCTCGCTCTCTCTCTCTCTCTCTGTTTTATTGATCCATCTATCTATCTATCTATATCCGCTTCTTGTGGAATAAGGGGGGAAACAAGCAGTCCGGATTTGTGGTTCTACGGATTTGTACATATACAGACGAGGCAATATCCCACCGTACGCGCGTGCGAAATAGTTTTTCTCTGCAGTATCGGTATCAGCAGATGGGTAGGTATTTAAACTCTACACATCGGGTCTCTCTGATCTAGTGGTGGTAGTGGCGTGCCGAGAGCAGGAGAATGCCTCAACGGACAGTTTTGGGAGAAAAGGGGGAAAGAATTGGACGAGATCCAATAGTCTTAACATAAATGGATATTCACAGTCAGTCGCAGAATCCCCCTCTTGATTAGCATATTCTGGTATTCAAATAGAGTTTCTACAACCTTTCTCATTTCTTTTTTTTTTCTTTTTTTCCTAGACAGATAATCATCATCATCATCACCACCACCATCAAGAGCTTCATCCCAAAAACGTACGTCCGCACCAATTAGTCATGCATACCTTACCAAAAGTCCCAAATTTCCTAATTCAGCCCCAGTAGGCTGTGTGTCTGGACAGTGAGAGCAGATACCTGCGTAAGCCTCCGAAGGGGGGCTTGAGTCAAGCCGGTTGGCTATCATTACCCACTCATCAATTTGTTCCTAACCCTTTTCCCGTGATTTCTCCAAAAGGAGGAGGCTGAGCCCATTCTATCTATATCCACCATTCAAATCACCACCTGAAGGAAGAAACAACCCCCCCCTCCACCATTTACCTCCACTGCTTCCTTCAAAACAGTCATAAGATCTCCGGACCTGAGTGGGAAATGTCTCGCGGTCATTATCTGCTGCCTACCTGGTATCAAACGAACCACGGCATCCAATGCCCCGTTGCGATCTCTAGGCAAGCAACACAAAATGGGGCAGGCAGCCTCACAACCTTCCTCTCCCTTGCTGGCGCCAAAGTGTCAATGGTCTGGTCAACATTCTAAAACTCGTGACCCTGGGATTGAGCCAACAGGCTTGGAGTACGCAAGCGCCTATCCCACCCCTCTTTTCCCTAGCAACGTAACTGGCAACGAGGCTTAGAGAAGTTGCTTCAAGCCCCCTTGCCTTGCCTACCTAACCCACGGCCGCGCCAACATGCACTCAAGCCAGCCATGCATTCCAGGGTTAACAAAATAAACAATACGCAGTCATGCTGCAACTAAAACCAAGTATATTTATCCAAGCAGACGCGTGTGGACATCACACTAGACATGACGACCAACCAACAACCCTTGATAAAACTAACAACACTAGCGAAAAGTCCACATTTCTCATGCGGCTGAGCTTACCTTAACTTACGCAATTCAAAGGAAGAAGCTAAATAAGCTCGTTCCGAGAAGTCAGCTTGCCTTGCTACCCGTTACCTTGTCCCTTTCATGACGCCCTTGACCCTGTAAAATGTAAAGCCCGCAGGGAAGACAGTATGAACTGGGCAATCCCTCGCGTCCTGCCCAGCCTCAATCACACAGAAATGGAAGAAAGGGATAGGTAAGATCCATCATCCTTCCCAAACCAAACCGCCACCATAACGGAGGGGCAAAACGCCTTGCTCAATCCCCCCCAAGAGATGGCGGTCAACAAGTGCACCTCACTCAGTTTGCGCGCCTGTTTCAGAGAGCCGCGATGCTATGCTGAGTGAGCGGTTCAGCAACTGAAAGCAGACGAAAGAGTAGGTGGTCAAGAGGCACAGTCCATGAACCCGTGAATTCTCTGATCTGGTACCTTGCAGCCCGGAGGATCGTTCGTTCTTCCCGTACCAGATACTTCAGTTTGGCAGTGGTGGTGGTGGTGGTGCAATCGTTCGGATAATCGGGTAAGAAGAAGCAGGGCGGAAATCCCTCATTCACAATGGCTGATCACCCCCGAAAAGAGAAGAAGAGAAAAATTCATGACTGTGAGCCGTTTGTCTCCGGTCGTTGCACCGGCGGTGAGGGCTTCAAAGTCACCCAAATGAATGAGCGGTGTTGATAGTTTCCGTAACATTCCTCTCATTTCCCATATCGCATCGGGCCGTGGCATCAATTCAATATGCCCCCTTCCGTCATATCCCGTTGACTCATAGTCGTCATGATGTCGGAGAATTTAAAAAACAGGCTTCCCCAAAACCTTTTCTCTCTTAAACCTTTTCTCTCTTTTGCGTTTGCACTTGCAGCCGCACCAAGATCGGCGATATGGGTAGGGTGTGTCAGAATCCACAAGGGAATCCACACCCGAAGCGAGCAGGGGGTTTGCGATCCGTGGGATTCTTGGCTGCCAGGGGTAAAACGTGCCGCCGGATCACCGAGTTTTGTTCACCGCTACTCACGGTCTGCTGAAAAATTCGACTTCAAACACATGAGGGTCCATCATTGCCAGGTTTCAAGATCTCCCAGGCTCCCGGATCCCAGGTCAAGGCAGTTGCAACGGCCGACACCCTCGTCGATGGAGTCACCCAAAAGAAAGAAGCACGAGGGTTAAAATTAGTCCATCCAGACTCCCAGAGGTTCAGGGGCTGCGCCGTTGCCAGTGTCACCAAACACCAACATCGCTCAACTCACTTGATCACTCACCGACAGACACCGCCCGTGTCTTCCCTCATCGCCCGAGATGTGTGATGTGCACGGCCAACATCTCTGCGCAGCAGGAGAGCCGGTCAAATCGCTGATCAGGTCCACAAGAAAATCCTGAGAAAACGCCGCTGCTCATCATTGCCTTGGTTCCGTTTGCAAAGCGCAACTCCACGCTCTGCATCTCATGCAGTAAACCAAGCCAAGCCAAGCAAAGACGGCGAGTCTCTACTGCACCCACCCTGCGCAGATATCGACCGACCCAGACTTCCGGATAGAGTGCACGGTCCGGATGGCGTCTTGAAGAGGGTAGGAGCCGCATTTCGGATGGCGACCGGCGTTCGCGGCTTTCCATTCTCGGAGCTCCTCGCCGACGCTCATCCGAGACGACGCGGCCTGTAACTTGTTCAGTAAAGGGAATTTGAATCATGCGGACAGGTTGATACCGCGGGGCAGTGTGATGGTGTCTTGGAATGTTGCGCTACCGAGGTAAAGATCGACAACTGACCATCCAGCTTGTAACTGGCTTAAGCAACGCCTCGGCGTGATGTTTATGTTGATATTGATGCTCAATGGTAGCCCGACGGAGGTGCTGCCAGTGTGGACCTAGATAAACATGCCATATTTGGCGTGACATATCACGAGATTGTGTGAATACCCTCAGAATGCAATGGACCCCGCTTGAGCAGCACCAGTCCTCCACATCCAGGCCCACTGACCTGCATGAACTCATGGAGACTTTTTGGTAATTCCGCAACTGTGCAAAACTTCGAAGAGGGTTAATCTTGGCAACAAAATCTGACCATGACCCAGTCTGTAAACAAGATTCCACCTGATCGCCCAACCAGAGTCGTGAGATTTTCCGGTCCATATTTGAGGACGAATAGGAACATTTAGGAAAGCTGCCGGAGCGGCATCTCGAAATAACCATGTGGGCTTGCTGAAACACTTTGAAAGCATTCGTATTGGCAAGACCATTCCGTCGGGCAGGAAATCAACACTTTTGCTGGCCAAGGTTGCAGGTCTTGAGATCGATCTGACACTTGGGGCCCCATCCAGGCCACATATTGGGCCTCGATCGACTTGCCCGCAGGAAATCCATGACGACCGGTTAACGAAGCCGATGGAGGTATGTTATTGTTGACGTGACAGCTCGGGAGAAGCAATGATTGCATGCTCGCGGGGCTCCAAGCTGAAGTATGCATTTGAAGCTTGAACCTGCGAGCCAACAAGTGGCATTGTTTGCGAGAAAACACGATAAGCGGCATGGTTGATGCAGTCTGCAGCGTGTGAAATCTCCGACAGGAGTGAGAGGGGCTTCCCAGAGCGCCGGAACTCGGTGGCTTGGTCGAATCAAGAAGCCTGGTGATGATGGGGACCAAATGCTCGCCCCAAAACACTCATTGGCTTTCGTTCACCCCTCTTTCCAGTCGTTGGCTCCTTTTGTAACATGTCCCCTTTTTGGCATCTTTGCCCGTGTGTGCGGTGGGAATCCTTATCGATGTCGCATTGGAGGGAATACACAAACACCACCAGATATGCCTATCTCGGCAAACCTGGTAGGCATCACAGGCAAGTGACAGAAGGGCCAAGAATGCCCATCATCGGATAGCGACCGTTTTTGTGGTTCCGCAACGGAGCTCACTGAAGATCGAACTGACTGATGTGCAGTAGTGGTCAAACTACTGCGGACTGCAAAGGCGAGCGTCGGTCGTCGTCCCTTGTCCGTCCAGCAACATTGGGCACGGTGATGAGACGTTTGTGGATGATTCGCGGTCCCGGCTCTCGATCCGACAAACGCGTACCGTTCCTTTGTGTGTCTGAGAAGAGAAACACACCGACTATTTTTCGTGATTGGGTTGGGCAGAGGGGTGTCTGAATTTTTGGGTCTCGATGGCGCGGGCCTCGAGTTATGCGGCCAGGTGCTCAATTGCCTTGGGGCATCGTCTCTGAGTGGTCAGAAAGGCCTCAGCAGCTGCAGCCTCTCCGTTCAATTGACTTGCCGACGGACGCCGGGTGGAGCCGATAGCCGTCGATGCGCGCTGCATCAAAGGATATCGCAGGCCAGTGGTAAACCAGCCACCCGCATTACCTATTCTCTGTCGCGACTCGCCCGGTCCCCAGGATAATTATCACACAAGGCCGTCCGGTTTCTGCTGCCGCCGATGGCCCTCCATTGAAATTCCTTGTCTTTGTTAAAAATACCACAAACAAAAATAAAATCAAAAAGACAAGGCGCGTAAAAGGTCCGGAAAAGGTCCAAAAGGCGTTTCGAATGAATCGAAAATGTTGTGCGACTCTGAAATCGTGTGGTGTTGATTGATTGATTGATTGATGTTGTGATGCGGCGGGGCAAACACAGCAAGAACCGGGGAATTACCCCTCCCCCCCAAGCGACCTTCGAGAATGTCTGGACCACACTTCAAGTTTGAAACGGACGATGAGAGTGAGGGCTGAGTCATGTGACTACACCGTTTGGAAGGTGCACCCGTGCTGCCTGCTTCCAGGTTGTGGAGCATGATGGGCCACATCGGCGAATCTGATCTCTTGATATCTTGAGCTCCATCCATGATTGGTCCGGGGAGCGATCACGGCCGACGGCCGACGGCCCACCCTTCACCTCCCACCACACCCCGTGCCCCCCAGTGCCCCTTCCTCCCGGCCGGCCTTTTCTCTCGCTCCTTCCCGTTTTTATCCACAGTTTCCTGGAAGTGGAGGGTGATGACCCCTCCATCCATTAGGTCCTTCCATGATTTTGGAGCAGCTGATTCTGTCTGTCTGTCTGCCTGCGGGCTTGCAGGTGTGGGAAATGATGATGATGATTGATGATGATGATTGATGATGATGACGACCCTGCATGCTGAAGAAGCTGACCGGACTTCGCACCACACCCTCAGAACAATCAATTGACGAGCGGGCGTTTCTTTGCCCATCTGTTCACACATTCATTCTTTTTCAGGGAAACCGAAAAAACCCCCACCATGCACACGCTATCCTCAAGTAGCGGACGATCACACCCACTCTTCTTCAGCTTCCCATTCTCTCCGCTTGCCGGATCGAGGATGGGATAAGCTTGGATTATTGTCTCTTCAACGCCCTCGTCGTCGCCATCGCCTGAGGCGCTACTGTTGCAGCACATCACGGCATCACCCCACACAACCTGGGTCGTCCAAAGTCCATGTCCGCCTTGTCGGAGACGCCAAAATTCAGAGATCATGGGGGAGCACGCTCTCCTCACGGGATTTACCTCACTACTGGTCAGGACCCCAGCTAAACTCGCTTCTTTGGGGGGCAGCTGGGGGTGCTGGGTGTGGGAGCATCTGCAACTCTGTGGCATGCCACTGGACTGAAAGTGCACTTTGGGTATTGACGGCCATGGCCATTGCTGCCCAACCCGCACTGGGGCATCCTCCAGCCGTCGAGAACCACTCGTTTGGTCAACCCAATCACGACGGCAGCAGCGGCACCCTTCCGTTGAAGCAGTGCAGCCAAGGAATTGTACTCGGCGCTCTTGTGCCTTTTCTCTCCCCCTTGCTGAAGAGAGATGGGCTTTGTGATGGTGATCAGTAGGGAGAAAGTCAGTCTGAAAAAATGCCTGGGTAGAACACTCCCCCTCCCCCAGCCGTTTGTGCATATCGAACGACGCCCGGGTCCGGCGGGCAGCTGCTGTTCCAGTCGTCCCTCCCTCCAGCTCTGCATCCATGGACGTCGTCTGCCGTCGGTTGGTTGCCGTTTTCCATATGATGTCCGAATACTATACTGGGCAGCAAGTACCGGCAGAGTCGCAGAAAAGTTTCTGTGGCAATTTGAAAACGGACATCGCAAAAGTGGAGAGGAAAAGAGAGCTGGAAACGGCAAAAAGCCTTTGTCGGTGGGGATTTGGCACATATCCAATCCCATCATGAGCCTCTCTTTTTCCCTTTTTTGCGCCCCGGGCCGTTTTGCGTTTGCCCAGCGAGGGCCTGGGTCCTGGGCAAAATTGTTCGTCCGACGTTCTGCCCATATTTTCTTTCTTTCTCCTCCCCCCCCTGCAGGTCGCGTTTTTCGGGTGTTCAGGAAGGGTACTTTCTGGTAAACAAATCGGATCTGGATTCGACCAAGCCTTGAGAACACACCCCCCCCACCTCTCACCCCTCTCCCCCTCCCCCTCCTCCCTTCGCCGAAAAAAGTCTCCCCATCCGCAAGTCCCTTCTCCGCAACATCCACACCCATGTACCACAACCGTCGCAGTCCCAAGACTAATCTGTAAGCCCCTCTCCAATTGGGCAAGTGGAGGGTCCGGGTACGTACCCTTGTTCTCCTGGCTCTTTTTGGCTCTTCCTGGGCATCTGCGACAATCCTGCAGAAGTGTGGTCTTGTTCTTCCTTGGTCGGCCTGACCATAAAGCACAAAGCATATAGAAAGAGGACCAAGCACCCCCATATTCCTCATCCCAACCCACAATTACTCAGTATCATCAAAAAAGACATTGTACGGCATCCATCTCGGCCAGAAGAACGAGGACCCCTCGATATCGCCCACCCAAATCTGGTCTGATAACCCCTCATTCCGTAAAAGAGAAACGGCAGCTCAGTGCGACTTACACATCCAGAAAGTGGTGAGTGACATTTTTTCCCTCTTCCCCAGGTCTCCCCCCCCCCCCCCCCCCATTCCTTTCTTTAAAAGGAGAACCAGCCCACCACCAAAAACACACACCCCTGTCTTTGGGATCTCCTTACCCAGCATTCATCCATCTCTCTCTCCACAACCTCGCAGCAATTTATTCATCACTCGTCTTTACTCTTTTGATCTCTCCGACTCCTATCCTCGATCTTTGAGCAACAACAACTGTGTCGATGACATCGAGCTGTTTCTTTCTCCCAAAACTTGGCCTCGAGAAAGGGAGATCATCTGTTCGATTCAGAAGTCTGAAGGGTATGACTATGCATTGCGGCCTTTTCCCGCCCGGTTTTTCTTCCCCGGCTGCAAAATCCCTGCACTCCCATCAATAAAGAGCGGCCCTCACCACACCGCTTCCCCCTGTATGCCCAAACCACTAACACTGCGATATATAGAACTTGTCCGCACACATTTCTGAACCCACTTCCCCTTCTGCAGTCTTGCAGATAATTCACACATACACACCCAACACACACACACACATATTTGCCCATCATGGTCTCACAATTCACAATGCGGCCCTCTTTCTTTGGGGCACCATTATCAGTCGACACTTCAAATACTAAGTACTTTGACGAGGACGACAGCATACTAGACGACAACATCCTCGACCAAAGCGCACTCGACTCTGGCTTGGAGATGTCTCCCCCTATGGTCGATAGCAGGAGAGAGTCCTTCGGCGTCGCACCATCACTCTTCTCACCAAAGGCCGAGGACTGGCGGTCGGTAGAAATGCCCGCCGTCGCCTCCAACAACCCCTTCTTCGACCCACACAGCAACAACCCCTTCTTGCGGATGGATCAGGGCCAGCAGGCAGTATACCAGAGCCAGTCGTGGCCCATGACTTCATCTGGATCCGCCACTCCCCAGCTCCAGGCCTTTGACGGACTGCCCGTTGACTACGACACGGGCATGTCCCTCTTCCCCAGGCCGGCTCCCATCGCGCCCCAGCCGACGCCCTTCACCAACCCCGCCAACCAGGTTGCCATGTTCCAGCCTCTTGGACAGGCCCCTGCCCCTCAGTCAATGCCTACTTCTCCTCAGAAGGATCTCTGGATGTCCCAGGATCTCAAGAACCAGGCATTGAAGAGGCCCCAGCCGGCCAGCCCCATGATTCGCTCACACAACGAGATGCGGAGAGGAGACGGCATTCGCAAGAAGAACGCCCGCTTCGAGATTCCCGCCGAGCGCAACCTCAACAACATTGATCAGCTCATCGCCCAGTCGACCGACGAGCAAGAGATCAGGGAACTCAAGCAGCAGAAACGCCTTTTGCGCAACAGACAAGCAGCGTAAGTGACCTTGGGACGCCCTTTGTCCCTTGTGGGCCCCTCACGATGCTAACATATCTCGCAGACTCGACTCGAGACAACGCAAGAAGCTCCACACCGAGCGTCTTGAGGATGAGAAGAAGCACTTTGCCGAAATGCTATCTGGCATGGAGGACACCGTCGGCGACCTCCAGATGCAGATCGAGAAGCTCACCATGGAGAAGCACGAGTGTGAGAATTACATTCACAATCTCGAGAGGGAGCGTGAAGAGATGATCAGCAAGCACACCATTGAAACCGGCGAGCTGCGGAAGAAGATCAGCGTCCTCACCAACCACGTCCAGGCCCTGGAGGGTGTCAACAACGGCTACGGCCAGATGGACATCCCCATGAGCAACTCCTGGGGCAACATGCCCAACATGTTCGGCGAGTACCCCATGGAGCAGTCTGTTGATGTCAAGCAGGAGATGGACATGCAGATCGTTCCCACCGCCAAGAAGTCAGAGGTTGTCTTGTCGACAGACTGCGAGAAGCCCGCCCAGCAAGGCGGCCTCCTCTTCATGCTCTTCCTCGTCGGCGCCTTTGTGCTCTCTAACCGGTCGACCCCCAACATTCCTCGTGTCTCCGAGGACGTGCGCGCCGCCTCGGCGTCGATCCTCGAGAACGTTTTCAAGGATGCTGGTGTCAACCAGGTTCCCTCGGCCCTTGCCGCGATGGCTCCCCGCCCGTCGGGCGCCAGCTGGGCCCAGGCCCCATCGGCCTCGTCCTCATCGCTATCCATGTCCGCTCAGATGGTCGACAATGTTGCACCGTCGATGCTTGGCGACATGGCGGATGTCCTCACTCAGCCCACCGAACAACAGACCAACGAGCAGCTCTTCTCCCTTTCTGCCGCGCAGTACAATGACTTGACCTCGCAAGATTTCCCGCCCAACGCTCAAGCCGAAAGGACCATGAGCGAGGGCAGACGCAATCTGGCGAATGCTCTTGGCAAGATGCGCGAGTCCAGCAAGGAGTCGACTGCCGAGGTCTACACTCGGTCGCTGCTTTGGGACCAGATTCCGGGCGATGTTGTGCGAACCTTTGCCCGCATGGTGCAAGAGAGCAACAACGCGCAGCAAGTTGCAGCTGGCGGTGACAACGACCACCAGTCGTGATTTGCCTCCTTTTTCTCATGACCTTCTCACGACAACGACTTACGACTGGCTACGAAACTGCACGATGCATGTTGTGGGCGCTTCCCCCCCCCTCTTCTTTTTCTTCGCTGTTGTTCTTTTCCTGGATATTATTACTCAGATTGTCGACTTTTTTCTTCTTTCGATTTTTCTTCCTCGCCAACCAGCCATATACACTTGATCCGCTCCCGCGACAAACACACCACAGATTATCTCGCTGCTCACGCACCCGAAAATTTGTTACCGACTTGTTTTGTTCTTTTCATCTTTCTTTTCAACTGTCTATTTTTCTTTGCTCTTTTGGCTTTCTTTTTTGTTGATCGATTTAGCAAGCGAAGCGAGCATTTGGCTTTTGATTTTTGAGCGATTTCCTTTACCTCTAATGTGTTTTTCTTAGTCTCTCCTTTTCTCGGATCTTTCTTTCCTCTTTTGGGCGTTATTGATATTTTAGCGGGTGGTTTTTACTGGTGGGAACACGGCGAAAGGATTTTGGGAACTGATTATTTTTTTCTCTTGGGGACAATTCTTTTGGACACAACGACAACAAACATATCACTTCTCTCTTCTCCTTTGTACACCGAGGATCCGCCGCCAGCTTCCGACCTTTTGTCCTTTACATGTCTGTCGTTGCTGTCGTGTTGCGGAGAAATCCCTTCACACACATACACTCACATGGACGAAAACTCGAAGATGGGCAGATACGAGATTGCGCATTGGCTATCTTTTTTTCTCTTTTTCTCTTTTTGTTTTACCGAAAAAATTGGGGAAGATGGATGGACGAAGAACTTTTCCTTTTTTTATCATGTAACGCATGCAAGGTATACTTGCGGGAGGAAGAGCCCGACATGACAACCAGCTGCGACGATCAACGACAGTCACGACGACGATAACTTTTCCTTTGTTCACGACAATTAACGATGCAAACATTCGTTTCATTCTGGGGCGTGGAGGAGGATGGTAGATGAGTGGAGGATGGAGGCCTCAAGATGGCATTGGGGATGACGGGCGAGGTTTGGCTTGAAGATTATCTGCTCATGAGAAAGGGAGATATGTGTCATCACTGCCATTACCCCCCAAAACACCCCCGGACGGGAAGAGTTCTAAAACAGAACAGGACCGTCAAGACGTGCATGGGAGAAACCGACAGACCAGACGCTCTCACAGAGAAGATGGGGGGGGGGTACATAGAAACACCACCAGAACACATATGTGGATGTGATAGCATTACAGACAGATTTTAGGGGTGAATTTTCGGATCTTGGTGGGAGCTGGAATTGCCCTGCCAAAACGACAATCCCTCTGAACAAATCTTTGTAGCTAGGCAACAGAATAAAAACCACCCAGGATATTACAAATGGAAACCCCAGATACCCAAAAAAAATTTTTTAAAAAAAAAATGACTGATTGATTACCTAGGTAGTTTCCTTGTGACCAAAACTGTAAATCCTGCGGGACGGCCAGTCTGTCGGGTACAGGATCATGATCACCCGTCCATATGGCATGATCAGAAGTATACCATGTAGCAAACGATCACATGTATTTCGTTACTATGTAGAATAACACACTAAATAGTCTAGATGGCAAAACAAAAACACCAGCCGGGCGTCACATGAAACCCGACGTCACCACTCCCATTCCCCCACAGCTGTGAGATAAGGCTCAGCCTGGAATCAAGCAGGTAGGTATGCACCGTGTGACGTGATTCCATGTTCCATCACGCCTCGGGTTGCCAAAAAATCTCGGGACCGAAAAAATAAATAAAAATAAAAATAAAAATAAAATAAAATAAAAAGATGATAACAATGATGGTGATGACAAATTTTCAGAAAGAAGGAATCACAACGCTAGTCTAAGCCAGGCAGGAGTGTAGTGTAGTGTAGTGTACATTGTATAATCGTGAGGTGAGGCCTCAGATAATTTAATGGTTCGGGACCATATTAAGCAGAAACATGGCTGGTTGGGCCAAGGAAATGGGTCGCTGCGCGTGGGGGGGACGGGAATGAAAATGGTGCCCGGTGTGTGTGTGTGTGAGTGAGTGTGAGTGTGAGTGTGAGAGAGAGATAGAGATAGAGATAGAGAAGATGCAAGTGGCCGGCTGACTTGGGGGGATGGCACACACATACACACATACACACACACACACACACACACAAGATACGAGATAGATAGAGAGAGAGACAAGGAATTTAGCCGGGAAGGATTGCCATATTTCCTTCCCTTTTTTTTTTTTTTTTTTTTAAAAAAAAAAAAAAACTTCTTTTTTTCTCGGGTGAGAAAGCAGGTTTTTGACCCTACCTTAATTAAGAAAACATGATTGTCGTCGTCGTCGGCCCGCCCGCGGAAAAAAAAAAAAAAAAGAAAAAAAAAAGAAAGAAAGGCTGACGACAACAATGACAAAGCCGCAATGCCCGATTGAACCCGACTTTTTTGTTTTATATATATTTTTACCATTTGGTTTAATACTTGCTTTTTGCTTGCTGACACAAACCATTTAGGAAATGATCATCGTTCAATTCATGTTGTGTAAGGTTGAGCACATATATAGAGACGGGAATAAGGTAGGTAGTTCTTTTTTTATGTGAAACGTTAGGAGTTAACAAGGATTGTTTTTCTTTTTTTGGTTTAATGGCGCTTTTCTTTTTGTGTGTGTGTGAGAGAGAGAGAGAGGCCTGCTACCCAATATCAAAATATGCCTTGGTCGTACGGACATTACATGGGGAGATGGACGGCGGAGGAAGAAAGGAAAGGAAAAAAAAAAGGTAAAACAATTTAATTGTCCGCCCGACCCGGGTCCGTTCTCGTTCCTCAATACACAGCCACAGACACACCTACCAACCCGACCCGATCCGCATGGCTGTGAAGCAGGAGTATGTGCTCGGATATTCATAGGGATGTAATCGCATGAGGCTCGAGAAAGGTGAGCCGTCATCATAGGTTTGTTTGCCTCGGTGATACAAGGGCGACGATAGATCTGGATCTGTTCTGGCCCCTTGGTGTCACACCTGAGACAAAAACACCAAAATGCAGTACGTAGACTCAAGTATTTTAGTTCTACCCGTATCACCGATTGTAAACTAATGAGCTTCAAGATATCTCTCTCCTCGTGATTGCCTTTTTTCCCAACAAACCTTTACTGTGTGTTTCCCGTTTCACTGATTCAGACAGGGATGGGGGGGGGGGGGGGGAATACGGGAAAAAAGGGTGGTTCATTTGTTTACATGTACAAAAGGGGTCGGCGAATTTTGCCCTCTTCTTTTTCCTGTTGCAACCAAAAAAAAAAACCAAAAAAAAAATAACCTCCTCCGTTTTCGTTTTTCTTTTGATTGACATTCACGCAACATTCAAGATACATCCGCTGGTATCTCCGTGTAGCGTATTTATTACACTTCCAAACTACTGCATAGCCTAATGCGATGCAACTTGCTTTTTCTGTTGTGGATCTCGCAAACCCCTGATCAACGGATACACACCATAATAAACAATAAAAAAAAATGGGAACCAAGATCGGATATCTACGGAAGCCAACTTTCCAGCCAGCCAGCCAGCCATCCATTGGAGTTTGACAAAACCCAATCGACTCGGCCGGTTTTTTTCCCCTTCTTAGTTCAGGTACACGCACATATTAAAAAAAGGGGATCTTTGTGGATTTGATGGATGGATGGACGGAGATCTAAAAACAAAAGTACCACCACTCCTCCTCCTCCTCCTCCTCCTCCTCCACCACCACCGTAGTCCACGATCAATCGCATCAATCGCACCATGAAACGTTGGAACCAAGACTTCAACACTAGACTCAACCAAGTCGAATTGATGAAGTTGTATGACCCAGCCTAATGCACCTTTAGTTTTTTTTTAGTTTTTTTTTTGTAAGACTCCAAGGGGGGGCAATGCAATGCCTGGTCAGTAGGTAATTAGTATCCAAAGTGGCGATCAACAAAAACCAACACGACACGCAGCAGCAGCACCAAGATGCGGTCAGGGTGTCAGGCAGAGAAAGAGAAAAAGTGGAATACACCCAAGCGAGAATATGTGAGATATGATACATAGAGAATTGACCCACGTGCCTGGAGAGTTTCAAATGCCATAAAAAATAAACATCGCAATTAAAGCCCAGCAAAGCTTTAAGATGATGTTGAAAAAACTTGTTCTCTTTCTGTTGTGAACCTATCAATCATTGTCGACACCAACCTAAATCACCAAGTTCTGCCTTTTCCGGGTTCAAACCGGCCAACCAAAAGTCGACGGATCCGGGTCAAGTCCGAGTCCAATAAGCCCAACTCGCTCACGCAGTTGCGCAGTTCAGGAATGTAACTCCTCGCGAGCCGTACCCAGGTCGATGTCTCCTCATCAATGCAACAGTCCGCAAGGGCAGCAAAGCGGGCGAGAGATCCAATCAACAAAACTCAAACTGAACACAACCAATCCGATCCCAGACTTGTACCGATTTTTGGCAACGTTTTCCCCCCAGTTCCTTTCTCTCTCTCTCTCTCGGCTACAGCGGAAAACTAAAAAAAACTAAAAAAAACTAAAAAAAAAAAAAAAAGCATTCTCTCCAAAAAGGGAGAACCAGTCCGTTCCCGGTCCACTCGGATATTCTAATTCACCTATCCCATTTGCCCCGCCACCGCGCCTCCCCCACACATAAACATCAACAACATCAACATCCACAAAGTGCAACTTTAAACTCCATAACGCACGCGGTGATAAAAAAAAACAAAACAAAGAGAAGTCCATTAATTGCTTGCCTGCTTGCTTGATAGAGAAAGAAAAGGAAAAAAAATAAAATAAAATTTTTAATAGCAACGAAACAGTCCCCCCCCAAAAATGCCCTTGGATTTTACCAGCCCACTCGTTCCAATCTTTTTTTTTTCTTCACTTCTTAAACTTCTTCTCATTCTCAGGGTTATACTTCTCCTTCCAGATCCTATTTCCCCCCCAAAACAAAGTCAGTTACACCTGTGATATGCAGTGATACAATGACACCCCGTATGAGGGCCCTTGTTGCACAAAAGCAAAAACGGAGACCTGTATCAAATATCCAATCGGATGAAGGACAAGAAAGAAAACGGAAACGGGAGTAAAACTGTCCGGTCTTTGGACTTCTCATCCAACCAGAAAACAAGAAAGGGAGTGTGAATAGAGAGAGAGAGAGAGAGAGAGAGAGAGAGAGAGAGAGAGGGGGGGAGAGAGCCGAAGGCGAAGAATCACCACCGCCACCACCGCGCTGTGAACCACCTATCATGCAACTGCTGCAGCAGCAGCAGCAAGTCATCTGCACCATTCCCCCCCCTCCCTCCACATCTCTCCTTCGGCAGATGGAGGAGGAAAAAAGAGTAAACCTGTGGATTGGATTCCCGCATGTCTGCATGCAAATGCAAATGCAATGCAAGTGCGTATTCCCAACAATCCACAGTCCCCAATCCCCATCATTCCCCCCCATAATAATAATAATGATAATAATAACAATAAAACCTCCCTTCCGCACATGTGTGCATTACTTCCTTCAATGTCTCACAACATGAGGGAAGGAGGACAAGAAGGCGCACGAGGATGGGGGGTTTGAGGTTTTAGATAGGGAATTGGGTGGGGGGTTGTATCAGACACAAGAGAAAGAGAAAGAAAGAAAGAAAAAAAACTCACCATGTGTTCCCGATGGTCTTATTCCCGCTCTCTTCAGCCTGTCGATAATATTTCGCCGCGATAAACTGTTTCACACTCAAATCAGTCTTTCCAATGCTTAGGTGGGGTACATCAACAAAGAGAGAAAGATATCGCGGGGGTCGACGATTATTGCTGCAGTTCGGCTCTGCACCAATGATTCGGTTCTTGACCCCCATTGATGCCCAACTCCGAGCAAGGCAGCACTTCCCGGCCGGCAACCGTACGGTGGTTGTCTTTTGGCCAGAACCAGAAAAAACCGCTCAAGAATTCATTCAGCACGCCACTTTGCTGATTTCCAGCTGGCAACCCGGGAGGGGAGGGGGAGGAATACGAGACATCATGGTTGCTGTCGTTCTTGTTGCTGTAGAAAGCTGAAAGAAAGGAGAAAGACAAGAAAACACAACTGACCTTGTTCTTCTTAGTGCCAAACCCTTCGAGATAACACCATGCTACTTCGTTCATGGCGTCCGTGTCTCCCAAATTGGCTGCCGTTTCATAGTACTACAAGTTCCAATAAAAGTCAATAGGGATTTCTCCAAAAGAGGCAAGCTCTCCCTCTCTCTCTCTCTCACCTGCTTCGCGGCAATTGGATCCCTGGGAATCCCCCACCCATGACGGAAACAATTCGCCAATTCAAAGATGGCCAGAACCAATTCGCCCTTGGCCGCTCCTCCCTTTTTCAGTCCTGCCTGCAGAGCCATCTGCTCAATCTCTGCCGCATTGGACGCCGCCGCCGAGAGGTAGCTCACAGCAGCTGCAGTATTCGGGACGCATCCCCAACCGTGTCTGTTTTAATTTTGGTTTGTCAGTCTGCGATTGGATTCATTGGAGCAAGCAGGGTCAACTTTCATCGCCAGACAATCCTAGCACGCGATGCGAAAGAAAGACTGCTCCGGATACATACCTCAGAGCGAGACCATACAGAACCTGGCTCAAGGGGTTATTTGCCCCCTTTGGATCCGCAAGCCGCCCAAACAACGCCGTAGACTGCTCCAGCTTCCCTGCCTCATGCAACCTGATAGCCTCCTGGATGTCCTCGTCAATCTGCTTGGAAGAGACGACCTTGACGTTCGGATCAGCCAGTGGCGCATCCTCGCTCGATCCATCACCCAAGCGCAACTGGGGAAGCGTCGGAGCAACGCTTCCGTGTACAGGAGTGGTTGGACGGCTGCGATGCTTCTCGTTCTCCCGAGCCAGGATGGTGGCCCGCTGCTCCCACTGCGACTCGGTCCCTTCCTTGTCCTCGACGCCACCGTCTGGAACGATGATATCGGGCAGGTCCTGCGGCACGTTCTCGGAGCTGACCGGGCTGCGACTGAGGTGCAAGCGCTGCGACAGTCGCCTGGGTCTGGTGTTGCCGGAGGAGCTCTGATTGCTAGAGACAGAGGCGCTACGGCTTCGGGCGCTCCGGAACACATCAAGACTGCGGTGCTTTCCCCCGCTTGGTGATTTCTCGGCATCATCGGGCCGTAGGTAAGATCCGTTACCCTTTTCCTCCAGGTGGTGGGATTCTTCTCCTGCATCCGGAGCGTGGAGTACTTCGGCGTTATGGGTGTCGGTGCGCATGATGGTGAACTCGGGGGTTGAGGGGGCGTTGTGGTGGGCGCTTCCCTCGCCTTCCGAGTCCTTTCTCTTGAATCTGTCACGTAGGCCCATTTTGAAACACTTTGTGGGTAGGTTTTTGTTTTGGTTGTAATGGGAATGCGAGTTTACTCAAATGCGACTGCGACAGCGACGCGGGGTTCACGAGAGACAGAGATGAGAGACAGTATGTATGTAGGTAGGTAATAAGAGAGAAGTGAGAGTGATAGTAAGTATGATGATATTGTAGACGAGAGCCTCCCAACAGAAAAAGAAGAAAAAAAGACGAAAACAACAAGCAGCTATTAGAAAGCGATCAAGGACGTTGTTGTTGTTGTTGTTTTCGCGATTGGCGCCATTTTATTATAGAAAATGAAGGATGTTCTCAGCCCCGTTCGGCCGTGTTTCTGGGGACTTCTGGATGTCGTCGCTTTCTTTGCTTGGCTCTTTTTTCTGGGGATTCATTCAGGCAACGCAATTAGACGAGTGCTGGGTGCGGGGCGGAGTCATTGGGAGGGGTGCCACCACAGCCGCTTCGCCTCTTGACTCTCTGAAAAAAGACCCCAAAAACAGGCAAGCACGGCAAGCAAACATCCTTCTGATCGTCAAACGGAAAACTCAAAATTGTCCGATGCCTGCCTTCCGGGCTGGTTCGGGCCTCCGTCTGACTGTGTTCAACACGGAAAGAACGATACAGGGAACGGGGATTTGGAGAGCTGTGGAACACAGGCTGACTGCCAAATCTGAATGATGGATATAATCAGTCAAAGTCACCGACCACTTTGTAGCTTCCTACAGCCCGATTAGCTCAGCTGGTTAGAGCGTCGTACTAATATCATCCATCTGGATCATATTTGGTAATGCGAAGGTCAACAGTTCAATCCTGTTATTGGGCATCCTTTTTGATCCCTTTTTCTTCTTGTACAACTTGTATTTTTGTCGATTTCGCCATGTCTAGTTGCTTTTCGAAGAACAAGGTTTGCAACAAAAGCCGTTTGAGATGTCTCGTCAGATCGGTCTGGTCCTTGGACTCAGATCGAAGCTCATGATGTACCTAACTCGATATGGAAAGTGGGCGTTTTTGCCAATAATTTCGGGGCCAAGCACGGGCCACAAGTTCACGAGCTCCTGATCTGGATTGACCGCGACTCCCAAAAGTTGAGGAGCATCCAATTCGCCCAATTGGTCATTTTTGATCAAGTCGAATGGCCGGTCGGCTTGAATCCCGGCACCGGCAAGCCATTGCGTGCTCATAAATCCCGAACCCGAACCCGGACCATCAACAACCAACCCCGACCTCGACGGCGGCCACCTCACAAGCAAACCATGGCACCCAACGTGCCACCCAAGCCGACTCCGCCACGTCGGTCTTTGACGCTGAAGGGGCTCGAGAGGAAGAGGCCCGGCCCGCCACCGAAGCCCTTATCAGAGCGTCTGAAGAATAAGCCGTTGAAGCAAGTGAAGCGCATCGAACGAAGCTACACTCGAGAACGCAAGGTCGAGGTGTTGTTGTACCTTCTTCAACACCGCGTGCCCGATCCACGCCCACGAAAAGTTCCCCGTCGACGTATCGGCCAGCCACACGAGGAGGAGCTGACCCAGCCCATGGTCACAAACGAGTATGGAGAGCTTGTTTGGTATCGAGCACCGACGTATTCTGAAGCATCCGAGTTCTGGAAGATTCCCACCCCAACAATCCAGGGATGGTGGGATGCAAGGGAGAAGATTCTCGAGGGAACAGGCTTCGAACTTCCTCAAGTCGGGCCGGGAGGTGTTTCAACTGCACTCGCCGAACAGGTTGGACCAGAAGGCATATCCAGAGCACTTGCTGAGGCGTCAGGCGAGTCCGTAGGAGGAGCGACAGACGAAACCACGCAAACCCAAACACAAGCATCCAGCGTCACACAAGAAGGACAGCAACGAGTTGAAGATCCATCGGCCGGGGGAACGCCCGCCACGAACGGAGCTCCGCCAACTCCTTCATCAAACCCTTCTTCGTCTCCAAACGCCGCTTCGGGGACTTTGATCAACACACCGGCCCCGGCCCCGGTCACGGCCCCATCACCGGTGCCAAGACGACCTCCTGGAGCCCAGTCAACCGCTGTGAATGGGACCCCATCCACCTTGGCCGCCATTGGCACCCAACCACAACAACAACAACAACAACAACCACCACGCCCCATAAACGTGTCACAACGTGGCCCCAATGGCGGTATTCGTACAGCAGGGGTTCGGGCGCCACGTCTAGCTCCTGCTCCGGCTCCCGTACCTGTCGGACATGCCGTCCCACAAGGTCCTCCGCACGTAGCCGGACCTCCTCCGCCTGCATACGCCGGTCCCCATCCGCCGCCCCATCCGGCAATACCACCGGCCTTCAACCCAGCCCACTATGTTGTTTTGTACACTGGTCCGCATCCGGGACCTTGGGAGTTCCCCGGTCAGCAATGCCTACCACCGGGGATCGTGTTGCCAATTGTTTATGCCAATCAGCCAGTAGGGGTTGGTCCAGCGGGGTTCGTGTCTGTATACCCAGCTCCGCCAGCTCCCGTACCGACCGGTCCACCACCGCCTCCACCTCCGAACCTCATGCATCATCACCATAATAACCACACCGGACAACACAACATACCATACGCACATCCACCTGTCCCGCATGTAGCACCTCCACCCGTGCACCATCATCATCACCTACCACCACAAAGCCCCTATCCACCTCAGGGGCCACCGCAACCGCCCGCTTTCATTGGCCAGCCTCCAATGACACCGGGCGGTGGTGCTCCTCCGCCGAGTGCTCAGGCTCCTTACCCCGGGCCCACCGGCTACGTGAGCCCGTACGCTCCACCCGGCGTCGCTGGGCCGCGTCCTACCGTCGCGGCTCACTCACCACCACCAACACCGATAGCGAACACGCGACCCGGACAGCTGCCCAAAGTTGCAATTCCAAAGTTAGCACCCAAACGCAACCGTCAACAAACCCAACAATCTCCTCGTCCTCCTCCATCACCACAAGTACAGCCGACGGTCTCAGCCCAACATGAACAACCCATCGTTGTTAATGATGGTAGCATCGCCGCTAAGGCACCAGAGCAGGCCCAGAACGCGGATGCGAGCGATGAAGAGCAAAGTCCCTCGGATAGACAGACCTCCGGCGATCCTGATGGAGAAGGCAATGGTGATCAGGCATCATCACAGATCTCGCCCTCGCCCGAAGGAGATTCTGCGGTAGAAGCGCCCGCAGAAGATACCCCCATGGTGGAAACGGAGACGCCACACTCTTTTGAAGCGAGCACCGAAAACTCCACCGCGGCGAGCCTAGCAGTGCCCGAAGTACCCACGGAAGAAACGCCTGAAGAATGCGAAACGGAGCTCACGGAGCCAAACCCGACCTCTCCGTCCGTCGCTGCTGAAGAGACACTCATGATGGATATCGACGCAGTTGAACAGGATCACTCCGCCACCGCTACCTCTTCACCATCTAATAATCAGGAAGAAGAAGGACAAGCCAATAATACCGAAGACCACCATCACCATCAGTTTGAGACACCTTCAGATACCGCCCCGTCGATGATGGAGACAGTCATGGAAGATGTTGATGCTTTGATGCAGGTGTCAATGGAGACACCCGGGGCCGTCCTGAGTGAGCTAGTAATGTCTCCGGAAGAGCACGCAAACCAAGGAGAGGAAGAGTCTTCTGAAGCCACAAATCCTGAGTGATGATTCCCCCTCTTTCTTGATGTCCGCCAAACATGAGTTAAAATTAGTTTCACGTACATACAACCAAGAAAAAAAAAAGAGATATATACGTAAGGCGCTTGGTAACTTTATTTTGGCAATAAGCGAGCATAGTTTTGGCTGGTGTTTTTTTTTTTTTTTTTTTTTTTTCATTTCGGAGCGTTTTCATGACAAGGCAGGCAAGGCAGTCAAGGCAAGGCAAGGCAAGGCATGGCGGAAGATATTTTTTATTTTTTATTTTTTTATTTTTTTTTTTAACAAAAAAAAATTGTTGCTTCTCTTTCTTCTTCTTTTTCAAGCATCAAAGAAGAGAGTAGTAGGGGCGTCCAAATGGGTTGGAAAGACGAATGAAGGAAAAGGATATGATGAAGGCAAGGCAGTACATACACACACACACACACACACACAACATATGCATGCATAGACACACACATACACACATACATACATATATAGAAAAATACATACTAGCCAGCTTTTACTACCAGTACATAAGTTTGAGCACCAGTTAGTTCATCAAAGTAGTCCGAGAAAGAGCACACAAAAGAGACCTAATTTTTATTACATCTATCAAACAAATTCCTCAACTAGGCTATGTGGATCTTTCTTTCTCGTTTTTACTTCTTCTTGATATCTTGAGTCATTGAAAGCCCCAGGGGGGGGGGGGGAAACAAGCTTCAACTGCCCGAAAATATTACTCTTCTTTTTCTTCTTCTTCCATCTCTTTTTTTTTTTAATTCTCTCTCTCTTCTCCCTCTCTTTTTTGTTTCTCTGTTGTATGTGTAGCCTACTTCAGATGCTTTGTCTTTTTTTTCTTATTTCTTTTTTTTTTTTTTTTTTCTAGAAGTGAAGTAAAAAGGAAGAAAGTAAAGCAGGGGGGTATCGTATGCTAAAAACAACAAAACAAAAACAGGGGGCGCGCGCGCGAATTAATGGACCGGGTGGGGACAAAAGCCAAAAGGAATTTCAACAGAAAGCAAAGAAAAGTTTTGCAATCATCAAAATTCGATGAAGTCCCGTTGCTCTGTGAAATCGAGGCCACCATCATCATCGTCTTGGCCAATGAACTCGTCCACCTCATCGGAATCGACGTCGTCGCTATCGACAGACTGTCCGTCTTCGTCGCTGGAAACATCCTCCATCTCGGCGTCTTCGCTGCTGCTGCTGTTGTTGTTGCTGGCGCTCAACGTTGCCTTTCGCAGGACGCTTGCCCTCTCTCGGTGCGGCAGCTTACATCCCTTGACCTTACACACTCCCGTGTTGCTGAAGTCTGGGCACTCAAAGGCGTGCCGGTCGGTGCAATTTACACCTTTGTCGCAATACCCGTAGCGCCCAAAGGCATGGCACACGGGGGCACCTGGAGACACTTTTACGTGAGCATACTTGCAGTCAGTCTTGTTGCAACTATCCCGCCCGAAATGCAGACATGTTGGAGTCCGCTCGGGAGTGGGGTCATGAGAGAGATCGCAGTCCTCGCCGCTGGGGCAGCTGCCAAGCAGATAGTCCTTGCAGATGGCAACCTTGTGGGGGTCGTGAATGTATCGGCACCGGGGGCCTTTGGCGCAGGAGCCTATTGTATTTGCATAATCGTCGGTTAGTTCATCTGGTTTCTCGACCACTTACCGAACCCTCCCCTTGAGTCGAGTTCGAAATGGTCCATAGCACTCCGGTCGAGAAGAAAAAAAAGGAAGTTACCCGTCATAGAGAACTGGTTGCAAGGTACGTTGACCTTCTTGACGGCACCAGTTTGCCTGTCCGGAACGTTGTAGTTAGCGGAAGACCCAGAGGGGATCGAGAGGCATACCGTTGGGCCTTTACGATCCCATGGCGATACAAGTTTCCGTTCTTGCTTCGATAGAACTTGACACCGCCGATCGTGGCCATCTTCGGGGTGGCTTTTGCCGAGTTGCCGTCGCCTGGACGAGAGTGAGCACATTTGTATTAAAAAAAAATCTGGACTGAAAGTCGTGCGCACCTGGGACTTTTACAAGCTTACTGCCGTTCTTGGTGACCGTAAACTCGATACCCTGTACGTTGATCGTGTATTTGCCGTTCGAAGTCTGTTTGTTAGCAGCACCATAACCGCCGGCGCTATTTGTCAGTCGATTAAGGTGGCTCAATAACATGGCACGCTCTTGCTTGTTCTTCATTGCCAGCTTTTGCTGTCGAGTTTCCCCCATAGCCTGAACTCGCGTCTGTGACTGCTTCTCGTATACCGAAGTGTTGATCAACTGTAAGTGGCGGTCGTTCTTGGTGACCCAAGAAGATGCGGAGCTGTCGGAAGCGGCTCCCGAATCAACGTCGGCAGGATTGGTTGACCTGGTGGCGCTGCTGCCATTCAACACAAGACTTCTATTGCGATGGACCGGCAGTCTTCCCCGACTGGCGAAACTACCTCGGTAGGGATGATGAGTACCGCGTCGCCATCCGGTGTGGTAACCTGCATCTTATAAAGCGTCAACCCGGGCGCGGTCATCGTACGCAAAGTCGGTCGACATACGGTGGTGGTGATGGATCGGTCTCTGGGGCGGGGGCGGGACGAAGCCTGCCTGCTGATTTCGATGGCGATTTATCTGACCAGCTAAACGGGCAATGCGATCAAGCATTTCGCGGTCCTCGGGAGTCGACATCTTGATATTTGCTTAGCCAGGCTTTCGCGGATGAGTTGTAAGCCGAATCCTTGGTGGCAGTTGGAAGAAAATATTCCGCCTGTAGAAAAATGCTGAATGCTGCTGTTGCTGTTGCAGAGGTCGCGCTTTGATTTCAAAGGGTGGAGGGGGAAATAATTCCGATACGGGCGAAATGCGCTAAAGCCAGTGACCAATCAACCGTCGTATCTTCCGCTGCGGTTGCAACTGCTGGCACGTGGCCTGCGTCATACATAGCATACAGCAGCACAGCAGGAACGACTTCTCAAAGTTATTCGGCCGGGTCCCAGGTTTGAGTTTCAGACGAAATCGACCGTTGTTATTAAAAGTCAAAAGAAGTTGTAGCACTGGCGGGGGGTTAATTAAAGGGCGAACCCCGCTCTGTTCTGGAAAACTTGAACAGAACCTCAACGGCAAACCTCCAATCTTTCCTTGTTTCTTCATCCAAACCGGTGTTGTAATTATTACCTGAAATTAAGCCATAACAAGCCGCCAACATACTGTGATTTGCTCGTCTAGACTGTAATCTCCATTTCTTACGTACCACCCGAGTAGGTAGGCAGTTGCGATTCCCCCATCCCCCCATTCCCAAAATCTCATCCCATCTCAAATAGTAGGTACCTATGGCCTCATGAACCTACCTAACGGTGGGGCATGTCCATCCAAGATTATTATGTACTTACGGCAACCACCAAACGTTTTCCGCCTGTCTGCACAATTCTTATTTTCTTAAACAAACCTCGGAGTTTCTCTGTACACAAGGTCTCCTCCCAATCTTGGTATTTATTACCCTTCCTCACATCATCATTCTTTACACCCAATTACCTACCTGCCACTCCCCCTATCTCTCTCTCCCTCTCTCTCCCTCTCTCTCTCTCTCACACACACACACACACCAAAAAAAATAAAAAATGAAAAACATCATCCTCCTCGACTTCGACGGCACAATAACAGCCCACGACACAATCAACATCCTCGCCTCCCTCGCAGCAACCCGCAACCCGCACACGGCCGCAATATGGCAAGACATAGTACTCAAATACGTAGCCGACCACGCCGAGCACCTCGACAAGTACCGTCCAGAAGCGCGCGACAGGACCACCCTGGCGCAGGAGCTGGAATTTCTAAAAAGTTTGGGTTCCGTGGAGCAGAAATCGGTTGACAGGGTGGGCGGGTTGGGCGTTTTCGCTGCGTTGAGCGGGGAGGAGTTTAAGGCTTTTGGTCGTGATGTTGTCGTACAGGAGGAGGAGGAGGAGGAGGAGGAGGACCAACCTAGGGTTGACGGTGCAGAGCGTAATGATGAAAAGGGGAAAGTAGTAAAGATACGCAAAGGGTTTGGGGAGTTTGCGGATAGAGTGAGGGAAAGAGGGTGGGAGTTGGGAGTTGTGAGTATAAATTGGTCTGGAGAGTTTATTGAGGGTGTTTTGGGTAGAGAAGAATTGGTGGCGGGGGAGAGGATAAAGGCTAATGGGATTAGGTGGCCGGGTGGGAAGGTGGAGGGGTATGAGAAGGAGAATGGGAGGAAGGTGTTGATGACTGTTGAGGATAAGGTTAGGGCAATGAGGGATTTGGTGAGGGAGATTAGAGGAGGAGAGGAGGAAATGGGGGGGAAGGTGGTGTATTTTGGGGATTCGACTACCGATATGGCTTGTCTGGTGGAAGCTGATTTGGGAGTCGTGGTTGCGGACGAGGACGGGAG
Source organism: Cladorrhinum sp. PSN332 (assembly GCA_033297175.1). Lineage (NCBI taxonomy): Eukaryota > Fungi > Ascomycota > Sordariomycetes > Sordariales > Podosporaceae > Cladorrhinum > Cladorrhinum sp. PSN332. The sequence continues at coordinate 603,784 of MU858818.1, read as the reverse complement.
CAAGTTGTTGAAGGCTTTGGGAAGGGTTGGGCTTGAGGTGCCGCATGTAGAGGGGTTTAAGGGGGTGGAGGGGTTGGTTTGGGTGAGGGACTTTGATGAGGTTTTGAGGAGTAAGGTGATTGAAAGGTTGGAGGGTTGATAATGATGATGGTCCTGTTTCTTTCCTTCCCTTGGATGATTTTCTCTGTAGAGGTAGGTCTGAGGATCACAAAAAAGCCGTTAGACTAAACAAGACAACAAATCGGAAGGACATCCACATGTTCCTCCTGACAAAGACTCAAGCCACAATAGATAATAACTTTGGGACTGAACCTTGGCGCCGTCACAAGACAAAGAAACTCTAACTGCACAATTTCCATCTCAGCTGTTTTTTTTTTTGTTTTTTTTTGTTGTGAACAATGGCAATGTTCACTGAGCAAAACACAGTGTTATCAATACTACCAGCGCCTTGTCATTCAAACTCACATTTATGTGCGACTCCTCCCCTCCTCACCACCCCCGAGGCTGGGATTTCCAGGACAATTCCGCTGCTTCACCATAAATATTCCCACCGCCCCGCTGCCGGACAGTTTATCATCAACCGCCGCCACAATCAACAGACAGCCATGTGCCTGCACAAGAGAGTCGTGTATAGCTGCAACCACTGGGCATTCCTCGAGTTATCCAAACCATGCCCAGTCGAGCAGTCTTTTATCCAGGGAAAAGGCAAGACTGGATGCTCCCAAATGTGGTCTCACGGCTTCGACGCGGTCAGGGTTGGGGAAAGCTGCACAAAGTGCGCCGCCGCCATCAGGAAGGAGAATTATAAGCTCGGTCTCGTCAAGGAGCACCTCAAGTTCCTCAGCAATAAACTTCAGGAGATACAACAGAGAGCTATCGGCGGTGGCGGTAATGGTAAAACAACGGATGATGACTCGTCGGAGGACAACAGCACCAGCAGTGAGAATGATCACAACAACAACAACAATACTACCGAGCTTTCTTCTTCGCCTACTCGAACTTCGACTTGGTCCGCAGAGAGAAGCCCGAAGAGACAAATCACTGCTGATACGTCTTTGGTTGGGTCAAGCCTTGATGAGAAGGAGCAAAAGGGGGAGGAGACGAATGTAGGAAGTGGGAGTGGCGATGAGAAGAAGAAGAAGAAGATGATGATGATGGAGGTAAGAGATTGTCGTGACCCCGTGCATCGTCCTTTGAGATTGGCTCAGCTTGTCCGTACAAGGGAGTATGTTGAGAAGTGAGAGAAAGTGCATTCTCATTAAAAATCCAATATCTTCATTCCTTCCCTCCATAACCGACATTGACTTTATGTGAAGAATTTGTTTGCTAACATATATATCTTTTTTGTACCTGCAAAAAGAACAATGAACAATACCTGAGTGGCAAATGTCTCTTGTCGGTCGTGCCGGACTGGCAGCGGAGAGTCTGGAGGAACCAAGCAGATGATGCCACTGGCAACAATAGAAAGGTCGTGATGAAGGAGAGGAAACCGCTCTTACCATTGCTTGTGACTATGCGTGGGAGGAACAGCTTACTCAAGGAAGAGCAGGTTGGGGTGAGGAGGAGGAGGAGGACGACGACGACGACGACGATACCAGGGAAAGATAAGAGGAAGGAGAAAGAGCAGGAGGAAGAGCAGGAGGAAGAGGAGGAGGAGGTGGTGGCGGTGGCGTAAAGGACTGGCTGTCTGTGTCTGTGGTTACATGAGAGCGGTGTGAATTTGGAGGAGGGAAAAGAATCCGTCTGAGACATGCATGAACCGCCCGGTCTCACCACTCTGCTATCACTCCTATCAGAGATCCCCCCCTCCCCCCTCACCCCTCACCCCAATCTTATAAGCCACTTTGAACAGAACAGCTTTCAAGTTAGCCTTAACCAAGGGTGCTTGGTCAAGTGGAACGAGTGTACGCCTACACTCTGCCAGCTAACTATGAAAACCGCCTAAGCTGTTTTCGTAGGTCGTCGGAGTCTCCCAGTTCGAGACGAGGACGGTCGAGCTTTTTTGTTGGTTTTTTCACTATGATTTTGTCGTTTTCTTTTTAGTCCATTTCTTCAATTCGAACCACCTTTTTGGATACCCTAATATTGTTTTATTTTTCTTGTAGCTTTACTTAGGATACTTCCCGATTGTTCGGCCACTGTTGAAAGATGAGGAGTTCTAGATAGGAGATGACGGGGTTAAGGCGGATTGAGTATTCATGGCCATTTTATCGAGCGAATGAGGATATTCAAATTCGGAGCCAAAAAATAAATAAAAAAATGAAGAATGCTGAATGAAAATATGACCTTGATTTCTTCTGATTCATAAGATTCCGTCGTGAGATTTAGACTATCATTTATGAAGCTTTTCTTGTACGACAGGGGAACAGTACCCAGCGCCCCAGCAAGCAGGAACCCGCCGGGCCAGGGAGTGGAGCTACATACGTTACTCAATCTCCCCACCAACCAACAACGAACCGGCGATTTTCCTTTGATCCACAGTGCCGGGGGCTTGTTGGGTTCAAGCAGGCACTTCCAGGTTCCTGTCCCACGATGCAACCGTTAACCCACCACCCGGACGGGAACTCCAGATCACCATGCCATGGATAGGAAGTAGTAACGGCAAAGACGATGGCAACAAAAACACCAAAAATGCAACAACTAAAACCGAAGATATCAGAACCGCAACATCATCCCTGAAAAATGGTGTCATCGGCCATTTCAGCGAAACCGTGAACTGGATAGCGCCCCTCGCCGCCGTCGGCGCAACCTTGAGTCTTTGGACCATTTGGCAGCGATACCTCCGGCGCATCCCAACGCCCGCGCACATCCCACCAAGCTACTTTCACCGCCGTGGACTCTTGGGCAAGGCAACGAGCGTCGGCGATGGAGACGGGTTTCACCTCTATCATACCCCAGGCGGACGGCTGGCCGGCTGGGGTTGGTTGCGCACTGTGCCCGTCACGAGAAAGGAACTCAAAGGAAACACGGTGAGTTACCCTTTACTCTTGACAAGCTCGCAACAGAGATGTATCGCGCACAAAAGCAACCAAACTCATTCTCTCACAGATCCCAATCCGCATCGCCGGAGTCGACGCCCCCGAAGGTGCCCACTTTGGCAGAACCGCCCAACCCTACGCCACGCAAGCCCTCGAATTCCTAGACAACTACATCCTAAACCGTCGCGTGCGCGCCTACGTGTACAGAAAAGACCAGTACGACAGGATAGTAGCCAGCGTCTACGTCAGGAAGCCGCCCTTCTTCTTCCCGCGAAAGGACGTCGGGTTGGAAATGCTCAAGGCCGGTCTGGCAATAACTTATGAAGCCAAGTTTGGGGCCGAGTACGGAGGCGCAAAGAAGGAAGCAAAGTACAAGGCTGCCGAGGCCTTGGCCAAGCAAAAGGGCAAAGGCATGTGGTCGTTGGAAAAGCCTGTGAGCAGCGGGATTTTCTTCAAGACGAAAGCCCCCGCGCCGGAGCCGCTTGAGTCGCCTATGGCTTATAAGAGGAGAATGAAGGCGCTGGAGGAGCAGCAGGTTGCTGCTGGGGCTGCCACTGGTGGTGGCAGTGGTACAGCAAAGTCTGGTGATCGACCAAAGGCTGGGTCTGCTACCACTACTACTACTGCGCATAAAACTGTCTCTGAGAGGAAAAGGCCATAGAAAGGAAGGAAGCTGAAGCTTCTCTTTTCCTTGCCCAGTGTTTCTCCACTTGGATTTGTCGGTTTTGGCGGGAGAGAGATGTTTCAAACTAGGGAAACACACAGTTGCATGGCATGATTGGGGGGAGAGACAAAAGCAACAAGCCCCAGGAATGAAATCTTGATACCCCCCATGAAGAGATATGATCAATAATATATTTTTGGCATGATGATCATCGTTTCGAACGGATTTTCTTTCATGGTGTAAACAGGTTTACTATGGTGGCCGAGTTTCTTTATTTAGCTATATAACTTTTATTGCAGTGGAGATCATATAAATGGGCGCCGTATGAGTATGGAGTTTGGGAGGAGCATAAATCTGTTTCGAACACTTTTTGTGAACCTTGGAAGACGGCAGATTGGATACAGATAATATGCCATTTTTCTCTGTCAATTTTCTTATATATATATTTGGTTTGATTCTCTGTTTTAAGGAAATATCTCGGTACCTGGTTTTATTATACCTCAAGGTATCACTGATTGAAGGTCCTTTGTATATATATCCACCATCCATGGGTATAATAAAGCGATAATAAACACATGGTGAAAGAAGACCTTCTTCATGCATGCATAGAATACCTTGTCGTTTAATGGGCCTGTTTTGGGTTATTATAATAATAATCTGGGTTGTTGAGATATCAATCCACCTTGGGTATGTATATTATTGCCCTACCAAACTCCCAATCCACCGATTCGGGTTTTATGGTTAGGGAAACAAAACAAAAAAGAACAATACGGAAGAAACAAAAAGTGGAGGTGTGTATATGTGCACGTTCTACAGAATCCGGGTATCAGAGAGAGCGTGATCGGCACTGGAGATCTTGTCTCCCTTTTCTTTTTTTTTTTTGGGGGGGGGAGCACGGGAAAAGGAATCACGATTTTAAGAGAGGTGCAAAGGTGTATATTATTTTTTTTGGTTTTTCCTTAATTGTTTGAGATGTTCAGAAACACGGCAGAGAATTCCAGGTACTCGGGCAACGAAGGCATGATGATGATGGTGATTATGTTTTTATGGTGTTTTGTGTAGCCAAAACCACCACCCGACCAGATGCTGTTGTGAGCTCCGACATGCAGCTGTCCGCTTCACCGCCGACAAGCGCCTGCGATGGGAAAGCGGTGACGATGTGCACGACAGATTTGTGTAGCATCTACAGAGTCAAAGAAGTTGAAAAAGGCAATGGAATCCTTCTCGCTTTAAAAAATAGTCGAAGCGAATGACGGGATTCGCAAAAGAAAGAAAGAGAAAAGCTTGAGGCCATCAAGGTCAATCGTGCCTAGGAATGGTGGAGAGAAGACGTTGTCATGTGGAGGAGAGGTTGGGAATCCCCCTGTCGAGGTGCATCTTGGGTGCATCTTTGTGCAGGCACGGCCAATCACATCTAGCTGTGCCATGTGGTAACATCAAAAAAACCACCGGGACACCCCGAACTGCCCCTGAATCTAACATGGCGGACTGAGGCGAATGGGTCCCCTCTTTCTTTCTGTCTTCTCTGGAATGTAAAAAATATTCCTTTTGTTCTTCTTGGTTCAGGGGAATAACAAAACATTTGGACGACGACGTCAACACACTCATTCAATTTTTGATTTATTGTTTTTTTTTGCCACCGGAAACTCATAGTTTTCCATCCACTCCTTTTTTTTTTGCCCACGCTTGCATGCAACCTGCAGCATTCCGAGACTCGAAACACAGAGGCACACCTAGCCACCGACGCACTCACTCTCTTTGCACACAAGCAACCTCAGCGGCAATCGAAAACGTAAGGGTGCCAGTGCAAAGCCCCTGATCACCACTCTCCAGACCATCACGACAGAGTCTCTGACGGGAAAGACAGAGAAGCTACCCACGGCCCTACCGTTCGTTTTGCCATCCTTGAAACCACCCTGTCCACGGTACGCTTTTTTGGTATACTCTGAATAGCAACACGCGCAACCACACAAAAGGCGACTTCCCTGACTCGGGCATGCTGCATCCGAAAACTCCATGGCGGAAGCTATACCTCTAGCTTCGCGCAATTGATTTACGTGAATGACATCTGACATTGTGATTTACTGAGCAGTTTCCTCACCACCACCTTCATTGCATCCACTTCATCAACATCACATCTATTCACCAAGTTGTCAATTTCATTTCTGAAGGTTTGTTTGCCCACCCTTTCTTGCTGGAAAAACCCCTCGCGTCACATCATCACTTGGAACCCGGGACCGTCACCTTGACCCTGCAGGAGCAATATCGAACCGTGCGGACCCCCGTCACCCAATCTTGGTCGCCTCGTCCGGGTCTGGGAGCGGGAGAGAGCGATCGAGTGACCGCATCGCCGGGCATCCCAACCCAGAGCTTTGTTTTCTGTTTTTTTGTGTTCTTCTCTTTTACAGTTGTGGAGAGAAAGAATACGGGAACAAGCTCGAGATAAGAGCATCCCATCCCATCATTCTGGAACGATTGGGGAATTCTGTCCTTGCCTCTTGCAGATTAGCAGCACACAGCTGACCATTCAGCGCACAGGATACAACTCTGGGCAGGTACGCCGAAATTTGATTCCTCCACTTTTGGACAACCCCCAGCACCACCTCTTGTTGGCGGCAGGACCAAACGAACTTGGGCCGGAAAACAGGTTGGGCCAACCAGGACTGCCTGTCTTTCTGCCACCACTCCCACCACACACCATCATCACTCCCTCCCAAATTCTTGGTTCAGCTGCAACCTTGTCACTCGCCGTCGCGACCTCGACAGAATTCTCTAATAATTCTTGTTTTTTTAGATTCCCCAGTCACATCACACTCGCTCAACTTGTCACTTCTCGATCCCGATTTACCTCGCGCTATCGGCCGGGCCCTTTGTGCGACAGCCTCATTCCCCCTCGACGCACACCCGTTTTTTTTTTTAACACAATTATTGCGACTTGGACGAATTGACCTCTGCTATGGAACCCCGTAATTAAACAAATCAGCTTGGATTCCCCCGACCGAACGACCCCGAGCGACTCGAAAGCTCGCCGGTCTCCAAGCGACTTCTTCCCTTCCGATTCCTCTTCAAACATCAGCCCCGATTGACGCGAAATGCGATTACCGTTCCGACGGCGCCATGCCGCGCAGAGGCGACCAACTACACAGACCCTTCTCGTGCTCGCCCTCTCTTCGCTTTCCAGCGCCATCACATTTACTCCGGCACCTGCCGCAAACCTCGATTTTAGCCAACTGGGTCGGGTAGCACTTGCTGGCGACTTCTCCGGCATCTCTCTGTACGAGTTCGAAGGACAAAATGAACGGCCATTTAGCACAAATGGAAGCGAGCAGCTGCTCGCACGGATGCCCAATGGCGCATTTGCAAGTGTCGTCAGGACCGACGCAACAATACGAACGATGTGCACCTTCAAGACGGACAATGGAGATGTGGTGGTGTTGGGAGGCAACTTTACAAGCATAGGAGCGGCGGACTCGGGGGCGATGCAATCACCCGCAATGGCATTGTTTGACCCGAGGAACGGCACTGTCACGCCCTTGGCCGGTTTGTCAGGCTCAGTCAACGCACTTCTTTGCGACGAGGAGAAGAACACAGTGTATGTGGGTGGAAACTTTATCGGCGCAAATTCGACCAATGCTATTGCATGGGTTGGAACGCAGGGCTGGACGAATCTTCCATTCGCAGGGTTTAATGGACCCGTAAATTCTATAACCAAGGCACCAAACGGGAATATCGTCTTTGGAGGCGCTTTCACCGGGTTGGGAAATGCCACAGCCCCTGGGACTCCTGATGGTCAAGTAATCAACCTTGCGACAGCCAGAATCAGCAGCGTCTCCTCGACCTCGTCTCAGGGATTTAGCGACCCGAAAAATATTGTTTGCAAAAAGGGGGGCGAAAACAGTGCAGGAAACACCTGGTTACTTCAGGACAGCACCCCAGGATCTTGGAGCGCGAAATTCAACTTCGGCTTTCAGCCAACCAAGTTGCGCCTTTACAACACCCGCCAGGACGGAAGGGGCACGAAGGAATGGCGATTCACAGCTTTGCCAATTAACGGCATCATGAACTTCACCTATACTGACCCAGCAACGAATCGAAACGCGAGCTGCACAAACAGATGCCCGCTGAGCGACGACCCTTCTCTTCCATTTCAGGACTTCCATTTTGTCAATGTGATAGGTATGAACGAGTTTCGCATTGATATATCGGACTTCTACGGCCGTGGGGGAGGATTGAACGGGATTGAGTTGTTTGGGGACGACATATTCTCCTATGCTGTCAATGACTTCAATGAGCCCACCTGTGCAGGCGGAAACTTCCCTTCGTCAGCAACAACTACTGGACCATGGTCTGTTTCTCAGTCACAGTCCAGCACATCTCAGTATTTGACCGCTCAGCTTACCGCGCCCATTACCAACACTTCAGCCTCCGTCGTTTTCACTCCTGACATCAGAGAATCCGGCCATTATTCAGTCAATCTATATACCCCTGGATGTCTGCAAGACAACACCTGCTCGACCCGCGGTCAAGTCAAGCTCACCGGGCAGATGACCGCTGACCCAACGAAAAGCGAGCCGATTGACCTAGACCTTTACCAGACGAACAACTTTGACAAGTATGACCAAATCTACTTTGGCGCCATCGACGCCAGCTCTGGCAGCTTCCGTCCCCGCGTCACCATGACCCCCCTTGCCGGCCAGTCCCTCGAGCAGATGACGTTCGTAGCCCAGCGCGTAGGCTTCACCTTGATTAACAGCACGGGTGGCTTGAACGGGCTGTACGAGTACAAGCCTGATGCCCCCATCAACGCAAGCGACTTTATGAGCTCCGGCTTCAACAGACTAGGAGCTAGCTTCAAGTCTGGCTCTGCTGTCAGCTCTTTGGTTACAGTAGGGGACACGACCTACATCGCCGGCAACTTCAGCTCCGACAATGTGCAAAACATTGTTGCAGTTCAGGGTAGCCAGGCTGCCGTCCAGTCACTCGATGGCGGTCTCAATGGCAGTGTGAAGTCGATGTTCTCCAACGGCACCAATCTGTTCGTGGGTGGATCTTTTAATGGAACCAAGGACAACTCCGTGGCCGGGCTGAACAACGTTGCCCTATACGACACGTCGGGAAACAGCTGGAGTGCACTGGGTGCAGGAGTCAACGGCCAGGTCATGCAGGTTGTCGGCATGACAATGAATATCACCGGCTCCACTCCCGAGCTTGTGGTGAGTGTCGACGGTGATTTCACCCAGTTGCGAGCTTTTGGCAGCAACCAAGCTGTTGATGTGAATGGATTCGCAATCTGGGTGCCTTCCCAAAATAACTGGCTGCAGAATTTGGCGTTGCCAGTTGAGCTGGTCGATGGTACCTTGTCAGCTTCGCTGTTGGATTTTGATGGAGATGCCTCACTTTATGCCGGCTCACTCAGATCGTCAACACTTGGCGCCACGGGCGTTGCGACCCTCGGCAATAAGCTCAACCGTATTCCTGTGAATATCCAGCCCACGAAAACTTCCTCAAACTCCGGTACATTGACCAAGCGCGATAACTCCCTGGAGGACGGGAGCTTGAATGGCGTTGTCACTGGCATCTTTGACACCAGCAACAACAGGAACCTTACCATTCTTGGTGGCCGTTTTACCGCGACTACCAACGGCGGTGCTACTGTCAACAACTTGGTCATGATTGACGGCAAGAATAAGGATGAGGTATCTGGGCTCCCTGAGGGCCTTTCCTCAAATTCGACCTTCGCAGCACTTGCGGTCCAAAACGACATCTTGTTTGCCGGAGGCAAGGTCTCAGGAACCGTGAACGGGGCCAATATTAATGGTCTGGTCACCTATAACCTTGCTAGCAAATCCTTCAATACGCAACCACCAATTCTCTCGGGCGGTAACGGCACGGTCTCCGCACTCGCCGTGCGCCAAAGCAACAAGGATGTGTATGTTGGAGGATCATTCGGATCGGCCGGATCACTTGGATGCCCTGGAGTGTGTTTTTTCACTACAGCCTCACAATGGTTCCAAGCAGGTCAAAATCTGGATGGTACCGTCGACTCCCTCTTGTGGGCTAATGACAACACTCTGCTTGCTGGTGGCCAGCTGACTGTCAACAACACCGTCTCTACCTTCCTTGCTATCTACGATGCGGGCCGCCAGTCCTGGGATAGCTATCCCGGTGCTAGCCAGCTTCCTGGGCCAGTGACTGCTCTCACTCTCGCCAATACCGATGGTAGCCAGGTCTGGGCTTCTGGAACTTCCAGCGATGGCAAAGCTTACCTTGCCAAGTTCGCTGGCTCAGGCTGGCAAATGGCTGGTGAATCCTTGGAAGCCGGCACCAATATCCGCAGTCTCCAGGTCTTCTCTCTCACCTCACGCCATGACAAGACCCCCCTCTTCGACTCAGACGAGGAGGCTCTCATGCTTACTGGCTCAATCGTCCTGCCCGGCTTCGGCACTGCTTCGGCAGTTCTCTTTGACGGCAAGACTTTCAGGCCTTATGCTCTAACCGCAAATCCCGGCAATACTCCAGGCTCTATTTCGCACGTGTTTACCGAACAGAACAACTTCTTCAGCAAGGGCGGAAAGAGGCTCCCTCTTGTCTTCATCGTGCTTATCGGTTTGGGTATCTCGTTGGCCCTCATGCTTTTGATTGTCGTTGCTGGTTTGTTCCTTGACAGGCTCCGCAAGAAGCGTGAGGGTTACGTGCCGGCTCCAACATCCATGTATGACCGTGGTAGCGGTATTCAGAGGATACCACCACGCGAGCTGTTGGAGAACTTGAGTAAGGGTCGGTCTGGGGCACCACAGGTATGAGGTTGAGAGGAAGGATTTCAAGCATCAATGCATTTCTAGCTCGGTTTTGTCTTTTTTAGTTTGGCGTTTAGCATTCAAAAAAGGGAAAAGGAAGGGGTCTTTGATACCACATCTGGGTTTCTTGTTTTACGGTTACAGCACACTTTTTGTGATGGGCGTTGTTTTTTGTTTTTCTTTTTTGGGAAGCATTCGTTTAATTGACATATCCATCATCACGAAGATGGAAAGGAAGGAAGGAAGGAAGGGGACGAAGTTAGACCAACGCAGCGTACAACACACAACTTAATAGCATACAGGCGTGGATCACCAAGCCTGCTGGCAAATGGCGCATGAGTGGAGGGACAGTCATGGTCGGAACATATTTTTTTCACTTCTTATCTCTCTCTCTCTCTCTCTCTCTCTCTATACCGATTGTTTTTTTTTCTCTCTACGATCTTGATGATGGAGAGAAAACAATTGTGTTTATTATTATTTTTCTTCTTTTCTTTAAACCCCCTTTTTCGATTCTTAATGTTTACCTTTTTTTTTCCTCACTTTTTTCTCTGGTTGATGAAATCAAATCTCAAACCGAGAAGAAAAGTTTATCTTTTTTTTTGGTGGTTTTTTGTTTGTATGGACGGGGAGACCACCATACCGCTCTACCGCTTTACAAAAACTACAGTGGTCCTTCCTACCTACTTCATATAAAACCCACTCCTTTTCTGTTGAGATTATTAGAGGCACGGGAGGGATGAAAGGTGGATATTTCCAAACTTATTTAGTTGCTATTGTAGATAGAAACTTTTTTGAGAGAGGGGGGGGAGGGGTTGAATTGGTTTGGTGATGGTGGTTGGTGAATTAAATAAATTAGTTGAGTGTGTGATATATATATATATATAAGAGCGGTGATGTTCCGAAATAACTGTGTTTGTGTGTCCATCTGTCTGTTTGTATTATCTGTCTGTATGATTGAAGAGGATTTAATAATGGTGGTTGTGGGTCTTTGTTTACATTGCCCCTTTTTGGTGGGCTTTGGTGATTCTTTGTTCTACTAGTATATCCTGTATAAAATATATATTACTTACCACTAACTAGCTAACTACTTGGTATCCTGACTTGACCTTGTCCGTCTTATGTCGTCTTTTCTATCGCTCAAATATAAGCAATATGTTGATTCTGTTGAGCTGGGTGGGTGGGTGGGTGTTGTTGAGAGCTCTCAAAAAAAAATTTCTTTCTTTTTTTTTGTAAGGGAATGCGTGGGAATCGGAGTCGTTTATTGATGATAAAGTTTGTGGTTTAGATTGTCATGTGTGTGTGTGTGTGTGTGTGTGTGCTATTTATGATATACGATGTATTCAAAGTAAAAGTCATCACTTTGCTTTTTTTTTTTTTTTTTTTTTTTTTTTTACATTCCTTTCTGTTTGTATCCACAAAGGTTAATTGTTTTCTCATTACTTGACCTATTTTAGTAAATTGGCTATATATATATGTATTATATCCGTGATTGCACATACGTAATAGTGAGTAAGATAGAAAGCCTTTTTCTTCTTTTCTTTTCTTTTTTTCCCCTTCTCTGTTTTTTCGATTATAAACTTTTATATACTTCGCCGTGGACACACAACACGAGACATCTGAGGATAAAATGTTGACAACGAGAGATGATAAAGGGGAAGAAGAAGTTGGCCAAGTCATCTATTCATCATTATTGTTCTCATAAGAAGAAGACTCGGAAAGAAAAGATTTGACTCTATACGCGTTTTCTTTTCTTCTAACCGAAGAGTTTCCTGAAGCTTTCCTTTGCTGGAGTAGTATGTTTGAACTGTGGTAATTCCCTTAGGCAAATCTCTCTCTCTCTCTCTCTCTCTCTCTCTTTCTCTCTCTTTTATCCATCATGCTTAGGTGCCTGGTCTAACTACTAGAGTACACACCGGGATGAAGAAGAGAAGTAGAAGGGAAAGAGGGAATGAAATTGCTGAAGGGTAGGTAGGTAGGTAGGTAACTGAACTAGATAAGCTAGACAGTAACATACAATCTAATATATATTTATAAATATACCTTAGATTTTTGCAAATTCTTGATATGGATAGATATGTAATCTCAGTTATAATAGACATCTGGCAGACCTTTTCACGGTTGGGTGAGTGAGCGAGTGAGTGTTATTTAAAACAATTATTTTCGTCCGATTAGTAATGTAAAAGCTACCTACCTATGGAACTTTGTATATTGATTGTTAGTATTATGGTTGTTTCTTCTTCTAATATTGTTTCAAATACCGCTGTTTCGTTGCCGGTTTCGTTTTCCAGTCTTCAAGTTACGGTATATATATAAGAGCGCGCCCGCGCGTGTGTGTGTGTGCATCAGAAGATGAGAACATAGGGTGGCTTATGAGTGGACACAGAGTATTATATCAGACCAGGTGGATTGCGGTTGAATAATGAGAAGAGAAACTAAAGGCATCAAGACGGATGGACTATATGATCACGATATATCTGGCTAGAAGTTTTGAACGCTGGATGACCTTGAATGCCACACAGGTCTATCTATATTTTAGACTATCACGTTGCTTAATGTTGACGACACTGTCTTTTTTTTTTTTTTTTTTTTTTTTTTTTGTGGTTCAACCTCTTTTGAGAGACGTTGGTTGTCCATCCTGAGAAAACTGAAAATGTACTGCCACCACGACAGCCCTTCCGCCTGGAAGCCATGGCTACATAGTATAAACACTACCCTCTACCACGACAGGAGCCGTGGCTGAGGCAAAATAGGGGCAGGTTGATCAAACATTCAGCCACAAACACAGATTCCGGCGATCGGGTCGTTTACCCCAAAGCAGAACTTCCTAGAGAGGAATTCAAGGGGGGAAAATAGCTCTCAAACCACCACCCAAGGAGTAAAATAAGAGAAGAATAAAAGCCTGAGTGATAGACAACAAAACGAATGAAACTTGTTTCGGCTCAGTCCGTCATGACACACCTCGTGACCGCACGAAGGAGAATACGGCAAGACGCTTCTTCTTCTTCTTCTTCTTCTTCTTCTTCTTCCTCCTCATCCTCCGCCCGCTTCTTCTTTCTCTTCTCAACACGAGACTTCGAACTGGACAAACATTCCGACGGAAGACAAAAAAAAAACAAGAAAAAAGAGTGACAACTCACTCACCTGCCTATTTTGATTTACCCCTCCCCACCCAAATCCCAAATAATGTCTCTGATTACTCTTTCGTGACGTGTATGTGTATGTGTATGTGTTTGTGTGGCATGATTTACACCGAAGCCCAATGCCCAGGCGCTCCTCCTCGATGCTGTGCAATCATCCCACGGTATGTGAAAGCGAAAAAAAGGGGACAGGAGGGGGACGAATCGGAAGAGATGGAGGAAAGGGGGGAGGGGGGGTAAGCAGAAACTGGTTTTTTTTTCTTTTCTCTTCTCTTCTCGTCACCCGTCACCGGTCGCGGAGAGGCGCTCAGTGAAATGTGCTCTCCCACCCGGCTGTGCTCCCATCCAAACCGAAAGGAGTCGGCGAGGGTGGCGAAGAGAGAGGTAGCGGTTGGATCATAGCATGTCGTGATGATGTGATATTTTGCTAGTGGAGGGTGACAATAGTGTGAGGAAGCGGGTTCTTTTGGGGGACAAACCGGAAACTCCGCCCACCCCTTCCACGAAAGTTTGTCTTCTGTTCTTGGTAGTCCCAGCCCGACGTGGGTAGCGTGTATCCTGCGCTCCCTTCCTAGACACCAACCGTTACGCTGGTCTCTGCACTGTGTATGGTGTGCCGTGTATGCACGAGCTTGCATTTTCTTTTCTTTTTTTTTTTTTTTTTTTTTTTTTTGGCTGCGTACTCATGATAAGGACGGTCTGACCAATGCTGGGGGGCTAGATGTGCCGTGATTTGGATGGACCAGTCTTTCTCTCGGCGTAGATGCAGAACGACGCTGCGTGCATGTATTGAAAGCTACGGCAGTCACACGGCACTTGACCATGCTGTGGAGGATCCCACGAGACTAGTCTGGGTGAGAAAACGGTGGCTAGCCTGCTTGCTCGCCATGGAGGAAGCGGGGTTCTCGTATCAAGCAAGCTGATCGGAACGATAAAACTCTTCTGGTGTACAGGTAGCATCTCATGTCGGTCTCGGGCCTACGTGGACGGCAAGGGGGGCCAGCGAGGCCATACCCGCGCCGGTATGAGACCCAGAACCATGGCCAACTAGTCTCGGTATCGCAAGACTTGGACGTTGAATTGCCGCCAGGGATGATGACGATGATTCACGTAGAGACACCCCGATCGGCCCTACCCCTCACTCACCGCTTCTCTTCTATTCGTTCAACATCATCGTCTAGTCGCCGCGATGGTCCCCGGTGAGCGGTGGTTGGGCCGGGGACTATAAGACATCTAACGACCTTCCTCTCTTGTCGTGCTGAGGCTGATAGCATGGACGTTTTCAAGCCCGAGCTTGAGAAGCCTTGTCAAGTGGTTGGAAGATGGGGCTTGCTGAACCATCTTGGCAGGCTGTTGTCGGCGCCACGAGAGTGAATAGGGCCGTCAAGAAGTGCGCCTTCCGGATTGCTGTGCGGTAGTCAGTTGATATGCCGTTGATAGGAATGCGACTATCGGCAGGTCCCTGGTTCCCCCCTCCCCCAGGTTGAAGATCGTCACGATGGCCTCGCCCCGGCTCTTGTTGATATGTATCACGGGACAAGCCGTTGCGGCTCTAGCTATCGGTAATTTGTTCCCATGCCAAGCGGCCGGTGAATGTCTATCATTATGGGCCATTCCAGTTTTGAGTGAGCCAGATGTGCTCACAGACTGGGCCTTTGCGGTGAATCTGCGTCGAGGCACCCTGTAACAGATCAATTGCCTTAAAAGGGGCCCCTGTATACCCAAATCCCGGATGGCAGGACCCCACCCCCGCAGAAAGCAACCACCTTGTCGAGACTGGACGCAACCGTGCCTCTCGTCTTTTTTTTTTTTAATGTTTCTCAAACTCTCAAAATGTCTGTTCACGATCCATGCGAGCCATCGGTAGTCGATCAGGTATGGCTAAACTTGGCGGATTCGAAGATGACGCTCCTGGCAGGGGCCAAGTAAACATTCAAACCGTCGCCAAGACCCGATCCCTTCGCTTTGTCTACCCAGCAGGGCAGTTATGCAGAATTACAGATGTTGTAAATTGACAAGTCAGCCTGCCGCCCGGGCGCTTTTATTTTTGTCTCTGAATTTCGGCCCGTTTGGCTGTTTTGTCTCAAGTCAGAACGAACCGTCCACTCAGAGACTTCCGTCAAGATATGTTGACATGCACAATGCTCAGGGGAATAATTCTCCGCAAGACATGACTCTTTAGGATTTTTTTATGCGCGCAGATACACCCCAAGGCAAGAAGCAACGGCTTCGTCCAGACGAGGCCCGCCCACCTCCGCAAATAGCGTGAATAGCGACGTGGAAGTGGCGGGGCACAACGAATAGACTGAGTGTTAGTGTAAAGGACCAGATATCTTAGCTGCATGACAGATCTTGACAGATGCGCGGCGTGTCGATCACGATGCGACGGCAACTCTTGCGTCGCACCCACTGCCGCGTCTTGGCTTTGGGCAAGAGGGGAATGGCGTCTAGCTTCAGGGGTGCTGAAGAGGGGCGGCAGCGCATCAAGACCAGAAAATAAAAAATCCGCTTCCGGCAATCCGAGCTGTGAACCTTGACGGCCCTGTAATCCGTCCCAACTCGATGGCATCCCCAGTTACAGCTTGGCTTTGATGAGACTTGGGAAGTCGACGTCACGCATTTACTCTTCTTGGGCCGTGAGTGTCGGGACCCAATGCAGGTTTTATCGGTCTTTGAGCATGAAGGGCCGAATTCGACACGGCTGAATGCGGAATGGCTTTTGTGATGGCGTTGATGATGAGCCCCCGGTTCCCGCTGAACGGCGACCATTTTGGTCAGCCAGGGTAGCAAAATCCGGAGCCGAGAATGAATCAAGTGCACTGTTGTTATTAATTACGACGGGCCGTTCCAGACAGGAGCGTTATAATTAGTATTCGATATGGGGAAGAAACGGAGCGCCGAGATTGATAGCAAAGTCAGCTGAAGAGCTGACTGTCGGTCATTTCGTGATCCCATCCTCCACCGTGTTTCGAAAATCTAACGGTCGTGGATCCTGTCTGTTGCGCCATGGTCAGGTCAAAGACGCAAAAACCTCCGGCGAACAGACGTGTCTAGCGCGCAATTCGAGCCGTGGTGGAGATTGCGATTTGGCTCACGATCTTTGCCGTCAATAGTGCGAGCTTGTTCGTTGTGTCGCCGTTTGCAATTGTGCCGGCTCACTGCACACGAGTTACAATACGTTTGTTCGCGGGAAAGGACGCGCCAAGTGTGATGATGTGTTTGTCGTATTTCCAGCGGCTCTTCCTCGTTGTAATTAAACAAGAGTTAAAGCGTTGTCGACGCTGAGGCTGCCAGTTCTGATGTTTCTTGGTGTTGTCACTGCCGGTCAGCCATCCGAACAATTTTGGAGACCCTATTTCGAGGCGGCCCTTGTCGAATCTGTAACACTCCCTTGTCCGTCGATCCCCAGATACTGGCCCGTGCAATCCACGAGACGTCCTCCTGCCAATTTTATTCCCCGGTATTCAATTTTATGAGATTCTCGTATGCGAGGACGTCAATAACTGAAATGTCCACCTCTATACTATTGTATTGAACTTCTTTTTCCGCGGACCATCGACCCCCTGCTCGTCCCCGAGTGTCACGCTGGCGTCCCCGAACGGCAAAGGGAAAAGGCTTCCGGTTGTTTGTCTTCCGGGATGAGTGGCGGCAGTGGCTTGTAGTGTGGTATCGTGGACTGTAGGCCCAGGGCTTCATCTCGGGAATCTAAAACACGATCTCTGAGTGCATCACCAAAGAAGATCCCCCAGAGTTTTGGATGACCCAAGCCATACCACGTGACAGACGATCCGGCCTCAACGCTTTGAAGGCTATCAATCAAAACCGTTGCAATTCTGCAGCCAGGTTCCTGATCAGCATCTGAGGGTGCCTGAATATCACTCGTCATGTGAGCTGTGGGTGCAATTGGTACAGGAAATGGTGATGGTTGTCAATGAGTCATGTGAAGGCGCCCTTGGAGTGATCATTGGTTGAAACCGAAGCATCCCCGATTGTTCAAGATGTCGGCTATGGTTTGCTCATGAAGCCGGAAGCAATTGCCCGCCGAAAGTCTTGGCACCCATTGGTGATAATCTGCTTGTGTGTGAGTTGACAACATGTACGGGAACCACAACATCGCCGACCTCCCATATGCACGACTGGGGGGACCCCTGACTGGTGTGTTTCGTGTCGCCTGTTGCGGTTAGCCTCAGAGATCTCCCCAGGACGTCTTCATCTTGACTGATAAAAATCCCTGATGAATGGGGGCGGCATGCCGAGCTTCCACCCGCCCGTCATTGTGCTGTAGCATTCCGAAGCTGAATATCAATCGGGATGCATCCACCAAAGCGCCTTTCAATATGTTGAGCAAATATCACCGGATCAAGGTTCCAGCGACGTATCTCGTTGCAGCCAGTGGTAGCGGAGGGGATTGGGTTGGGGGACAGGCATTCCGTTCCTCGAATGCAAGCCACACGACGATCAGCGCCCTAAAAAGAGCTGGGGTAGGACAGACAGGCCAATGACAAGCTGCCTCATTCCTCTTTTAGTCCAGAGTGCAAGACTGCATGATCGAGTTCGGCCTGCTCCATCGGGCGTGTGATGTGCACGATTCAAGACCTGACATGTTGTTTGCAGAAGAAGGGTTGGGTGACCACCATCTTGGACTGGCTGAAGGCAAGGGAGGACCTCAGCAGCGGCGGCCGGAAGGGTTCCCATCACTAGGACCCTCTGAATCCATTGACAAACAAAGGGGGACTCGGCAAGTTCCCATGGCTGAAACTTGTTTGGTGATGACGGTCGCCGGCACTCCCGCACAAAAACGCTCAAATTGGGCCATGTCGACTTTGATTTCGGCTGGTGGTTACTCGATTCTCCCAACTTGCGGTGTCCAGGGGTTGAATAGACTCGATGGAGGCGTCAAGGATGCGGTTGCCCTCCGATGTGCCGTCATTGGTGTGTGCCGTGTCCCCACGCTTGATGGTGGGATGAAAAGAGGCATGGGGGTTTCTTGGTATTTTGCTTCTTATTCCCGTTTCGCAGCAATGAGTGGACAGAATCGGTTCCATCTTGCACAGGAGGAGGTCGCCGGTAACGCAGCCCAGGCTCCCCCTACACTAGCGCCACCACATCCACCACCCACCACCGCCTTGCCGAAAGCAAGCAAGCTTGCAGATGCAGTGCACTACACTAGATATGTGTGTGATGAAGAAGACATTTTTCTTTTTGTGCGTTGTATTGTTGACCAGGACCGCTGCTGTCTGGTTTGTTTCAAACAGGGTATGATGGGTACTAGGAGCAGACCGAGATGGTTTCTAATGAGATTCTAATGAGCCCCAGAAATTGACCCTGGGCTTCCAGCGTTTCCATGCCTCGAATGAATGGCAAAAGGTGATTTTGGTGACTGGGAAGATTTCCAGGTTCCAATTTGGGGCCGGTGATGTAAGTTTCCGAGAAACATACGTAATTGACAAATCGAGTGTTTGCTCGTACTGTATTGTTCGTCACACAGTCAGCTCCCATTGCCCATGCCCCAAATAGACACCGAAGACCCTCGTCCCTTTTTGATTGGGCGGTGGTTAGAGTGGTGAGTGGCTGAGATCCCATGTTGCCTTGAAATCCTAGAGATGGCTTGCATTGGAAAGAACAGACGTCACAAAAATTACAGCGCCAGCCAAAAGAGGAACCACACAACACAACAAAACGGCGGCAGTTTGTGCCCCACACAACCCACTCCCACCCACTTCCGAGTCCTCACCCTTGCCTTTCCTCCGCTCCTTCCGCGGCACTCGGTGCGGAACCAATTCCCCCTCACATTGGAAGTCCTTTGCAGTGACAAGACTCGGACTGCTGCACTCAGGCTGCATCTCGTTGAAAGTTTAAAGTTCAAATGGCGGGAAAAAGACGGGAATGGACCGTCTTCACCGCCTGTTGGAAATCGGATTTAATCTGGGATTGATATTGTCGTTATCTCAGCTATTTCTGCATTCGGACTGCACTTACAAGCATCCCTGGAGGTCATCTTTCCCCTTTCGGTTAGAGCACTGTTCTCGGAGACGGTGAATGGCGGAATTCTGCCCTGTTTAGCTGGCATGCAATTCCGCAGAATTGCATCCCTCGCGCCTCCACTTCGTGCCTGAGCAAGGGGGGGCCACCACAACAAAGCCTGTTCCCGTCAACCTGCTTACCCGTACGCCCGTCCGTATCGTGTACTGTGCGCACTTCACAGCTTTGGAAAGCATGGAAGATGCCGCATTTTGCCTCTCAGGCACATTACGCCCTCCGTGTGAAGTGTGAAGTTTGAAATGTGAAATGCTTGTATGATGATGATACAGAGCAAAGACCCTGCATTCAATCGTCTTCGGCACAGAGGTGCAGACACACAGCATCAGTGGCGTCTCTTAGTGTCTAGTTGGCAAGGAGAGAAACACCAGTTCGTCCAACAATGGCCCGGCCGGGTACCTCGCATCATTCACTCATCTGGCTGGCCTTTCGAGGTCGAATATTTGCGCACGCTGGGGTTGCTCTCTTCTTCTAGCACCACCTCTTTGTCAAAGAGCGGTCCGTCACAGCCGTTCCACAACAGAGACTCAACGTGTATTGCCGTAGAGAAAAGAAACCACCTGCTGTACCTATCCGTACACCCCCCTCACCCCCTCCTCCTCCTCTCCTCTCCACCATCCCCAGTCGCGGCAGAGCCGTGTGTGTGTGGCAGTCCCATCTTTTTTTTTCGCCCCTCCTCTGGACCCCTGCTTTCAGGGTGCCAGGTCATCTTTCAATTCCTTGCAACCTCCACCGGCTGGTACTCCGCCGTCCGGAATACGGAAACACGCAGCAGCAAACGCAGCAGCAGCAGCAGCAGCAGTACTCAGTAACAAAGTCCGGTACGTAACAACTCCACACACGCACACTGTGGACAGCCTGAGTGGACTTTTCATGGGGTAGTCCCTTCATCCATTGACTTCATCGCTTTCCCTCTCTGGTCTAGCTGGAGGGGAATCTCAGTTTAAAGCTTGGCCTACCCTTTCATCCCCATGTTTTTTCTTGGTCTCCACGGTCTATTGTCTTCCAATGACTTGATGTCTCACACATCACAGCTGTTGCTTCTTCTCATCAGCCACCTCAGAAACAACCCGTCTGCGCAATTATACCGTCCAAAATTTGACCGTTAATTCACCGGATCGTCGCCAGAACATCCCGCTTCTGACCAGTCCCCAAGAAGCAGCTTACTAGTCGAAAAGTGGTTTGGACATCGGAATAACTCAGATCTCGAGCTGTGTAAACCACCCCCACGGACCATCATCACAAAAGCATAGCATTATTATCACAACAGCAACAGCATCATCAACCATCATTTGCCGATCTCATCCCTCTTCTCACACACACACTCTCGCCCTGTTCTCCGTCCGGTCCCCAATTGGTAAAAATCCACCCTGAACAGGCACTGACAGGGTCCTTGGGGAAGGGATATTTCCAACGTCGATCACATCTACCGGGCAGTCGTCACTCCTGACCTTGTCTCTCTGGCTGAACGGTCCCCACCTGTCCCGCTGACCAGGAGGTCAATAACGTTTGGACGATTTTGCCTGGCCAGAGAACCGATTGGCCCTAGCGCGCAGTTTGGGCCTTACTCCATACTCCATCCTCTCCAAGTACCCTCACAGGTGCAGGCTGCTTGCGCATGCCATCCGTGCCCCCCATCTTGTCACACCTTTCCAAGACACTTAAGGACGCTGATCCGTCCTTCCTCTGACCAGCGATCCGATCTTTCTTCTCATCAAGTCCCAACTAAGGAATTCTACTCCTGATCAGCAACACACCGTTCGACATTCTACATACACACACTCCTACTTCCAACAGCAGCCATACACATACAACGTCGTCGACACTCATGATGACAATGACCATAGATACCAGCAGCCAACACCGCTTCGGACACTCAAACTTCGACCACATGTCTTCCTACTCGAGCCACCCTCACTTCACAAACCCGTGGAATCCGTCCACCTCCTCGGCTGCCGGCCCAGGGTCCGGGTACGGAGGCAGCCATGATGTCCTTCCCCATCTCAACATGAACAGCATCCCAAAACACCCTCAATCAGCAGCTCGGACGAGCAGCAGCGCCTCAATGCCTCCCTACGGATCTCTCCCAGTGTCTTCGGCAGCACCAGGCAGCGCCCCGATCGCAGACGTCTACAGCCGACCTCACGACATGCTGCCAATGCCCCAAGACGTCCTCAGCATTAACCGGTTGCAACACCCAACAACTACTTCAGGCTACGACACATCAGCATATACCACCACTGCTTCTCCAGTAACGGCCTCGTATGCCACTCCCGCAACGCCTCCTCCGCCTTACGACTCGCTCGGCTACGCACCGGCACCGATGGGAAGAGCATTTGCTTCTATTGCCCCCGAGGACAGCGCGAGGAGGTATTCTCAGCAGTCGGTAGCCTCTAGCTTCATGGATCGCAACGGCTATGTTGACGACTACGACCGCCGAGCAATGCAACCAGATGACAGGAAGAGCTTTCAGGACGCACTGGAGGCGAGCCATGGCATGTTGTCAATGAGCCAGGATACCCCACGCAACATCTACGACGTCCGTGCCAGGCAACGGGGTTCCGCCGACTCGTATGGCTTCCCTTCGCACTCGGCCACCTCGAGCGTCTCGTCGAATGGCTTCAGCGCCTACTACGGTGGCTCTGTGGATGGGTCCGTCAGCGACTACTCTTCGGCAACAGGCTCTGATATCGAATCCGTGTCTGGGCGGGCACATCCGAGGACACAAGGAGGAATCACCCAGGGTGGAATCACTCCGGCGGTCATGATTGCTCAGCCCCCAGCACCGCAGTCGATGATGAGCTCCTTCAACTCCAAGCAAGGCACAAGCACCCAAAAGAGGCACAAGTGCAAGGTTTGCGACAAGAGATTTACGAGACCGAGCTCCCTTCAAACACACATGTACAGCCACACAGGAGAGAAGCGTAAGCACACCCACACCCAGAAAGAGGTTTTCTCGGCAGCAATTTGCTAACTATTTCATTTGCAGCATACAAGTGTGAAGTTGAAGGTTGCGGCCGCCATTTCTCAGTTGTCTCAAACCTCCGCCGGCATTCCAAGGTCCATCGGCATCAACATCAAAGCCAAACTGATACCCCATCAGATACGGGATCCGAGGACCATCAGTATTCAGAATAAACAACGACGGTCAGGAAAAAACAAATCAGCACCCGATTTCTCATCTACACACGAACACGACCATCGATAGACTTACGTACTTGTAATCATTTTCACCCTTTCCCTCCCCTTTTCACCCGGTTACTCCCCCGTCCGAAAACAGACGAGGTGGGAGACAGATACCCTCATGGATTGGCGTTTTGAGGCTGTGTGGTTTCCGGGGTTCTACGACGAGGCTCATCATTTCTGTACTGTCGCTTGTGCACACCGATTTGTAACGTCTACATTTTTCTCGCCAAAAAAGCAAACTTGGAGCGGCTACTCCGGGTTTTTTTCGGAGCAAGGATATTTTCTCATTTTTTTTTTAACGGGACACAACATATACGAGACGTCCTGAGCGACACACACGACGCGTGGTAGATATAATCTCTAGCGATGACGAAGGAACGGCTATTTCCTTTTTTTTTTTTTTTGGTTTTCTATTCTTGGGTCGAAAAGAGGCTACTGAAGCAAGCAGGAGAATTGCATCACGATATTACCAACTACATACCTTACATATTTACCTACCTACATACCTAAACCTAATCTTGTATTATTTTCTGTATCAATTAAAAAAAACCAAAAAAAAAACAAGGAACTTTGCATAGCAATCCATTTTCTCCATTCCATCATTGAATCGTGTACGGTAGCACATGAGCGAGGTACATGTCACACACAGTCACTTGGAAACGTGGCGACAGGACATAAACCCTCCATATCGGACCCCCAAGCTCCTTCCCATCAGAACAGCAATGAAACCCCGACAAGGCAAGGGACCTAGGTAGGTGGCCCCAATTAAACCCCTCTCCACAATCGATGGTGTTCGCCTTTCGCCTGTCAATCGAGTCAATTTACTCTTATCACTTGCTCTCTGTTTACCCACAATTCATCTATAACCTGAGTTTCAGGACAATTGGTCCACGCACGACATCTTTTCCTCCGCCATCGCAGTGGCGAGCATTCTGGGAACCACCCCAGCAATTCACATGGTTGGTTGGGTGCCATGATCGACACACAACGGCCCTGCCTTACCACACACTCCTTTCTTTCACTCGGGCACCTACATACATCCTACACCGCTCAATATCCCTGGCCTGCCTGCGTGGGAGTAATCACGGTAATGTATGTACCTCGGTGTTTCTTGCATCAAAGACGGGAAGATATGCCCCCTACGTGTCTACTAACCCGCCGACAGCACTGCAGTTCCCTGCTGATCCCCCGCTCATGGCAGCAGCAACGGCCTTGCGTTCAAGACACCATCTTGCCCATTTGGGGCTTTCGATTGCCAACTTTGGCTGATGCAGGGCAGAAACAACAAGAGATCTGGTATTTGGAACGCCACGCGGTGCTGAATGTGGGGAGGGGGGAGGCGACATGGACGCCAAATCTCACTCAGAAAGCCCCATTTGGGAGAGGGCGAGGTGGCCGGAATGGGAGGAGATCTTCACTGGAACCCCTCATCAGCAGTCCCTGCCAGCGCTGCTTGATCTTCCCCAGATTCCCGTTTGGCTGCCCACCTTTCCAGTATGCGAGATAACCGCGGTTTGAGCGCAACAGGGGCAACATCGTCACTGACCACATGGCCCCGAATGCCCCCATCCCGAGGAGGCAAAAATCGCCGAAAAAGGAGACAAGTGGATGGCACATGAGCGGATATGTGTTCAGAGGCACCCTCGACCCCTGTCGAGGACCTTGGAGGTCGTGTTTCAAATGTGCGAATCTTGGGCTCGGCTCCAAGAGCAGGGCTGCTAGGGGCTCTGATCATTGCCTTCAAAGGCAAGAGCTCATGACGCTAGCATTGCTGTGGATGTATTGCTGGCAATGAGGAACCCGGGGTAAGGCGGTGCAACGAGGGCATCATGTCGGTATCACTGGCGTTCATTTCGACGCCGCTAGGCAAAAACCAAGCCAAAGGGTGAAGTGACGTCTGTCATATCACGGCAAAGAAGAGGCTGGATGGTGGGAGAGATTCCTATTTGTCAATGATGACGCACTTGGAACGAGGCAAAAGTTGGTTATTCCCATGTTTGGGTTGCAGGCGACCGAGGTTTTGATATCAGACGAGACGCCCGGTGGGCTGGACAACCCGGTGGGCTGGAAACTGGAAGCGGGCAGAATGTCTCTGGCTGATATCATCTTCAAACGTCACTGTGCGATGCGGTTGGTAGGCTGGGGCTGCACTGTGGAAACCGGCCCCGCCAATATGACGTTGCTGTGTGAGGCTTGGTTCGGACGACGCAATAAATGACTTTGGACAGCTTTTTCGGAAGAAATGATGTCGACAAACCAGGTTTTGGAACATAGGTCAGCTCACAGTGATCTTCAGGGTCCTTCTCCGGACGTGGCACAGTCCCACACGCACTGTACAGGACAAGGATACAGGTACACGCTTCCCAGGAAATGCGAAACACTGGATATCTCGCTGGGATATGAAAAGGAGCAAGCAGCCAGCATCATCAACGACGACAACGACAACAAAAAGCGGTTCAAGGTCCCCGTCACGGTGGAGCGCAAAAGTATATTCGGCGACCTCACCCCCTCTATCCAACCAAAACTTGCTCAAGAACGGTCGGGATACAGCGGCAGCCTTCCGTCATGTCATCACCGGCAGGCACAACGGCATCAGTGTGATTGATAAGAGAAGGTCATTGTGTGTGTGTGTGTGTGTGTGTGCGTGTGTGTGTGGTGAGTTGTCGACGATGCATAGGCTGGAAGGAGGGAACGAGACCCGTCGTCAAATTAGTGTGGTGGGCGGGCCGTATGACGTCACATTAGCAGCTTTTCCCCACCTTTTAACTTGAATATTGTTCAATTGAATGCTAAACAGACTAGGGCCTTTGAAAGAGGAGAATGAACAATTAATTGAGGGGTTTGAGTCGAAGTTTCCGTCACGGCTTCACCCATCAACTCGGGCTTCAATTCCTCTTTTGGTCCCAGACGACAAAAAAGACAGTTCAAGATGTCGTTTTCTCACCCTGGATGGGATTTATCTTATTTTTGCAGGGTAGGTATAATTTCTTGCAGATCAGTCAGTGTGTCAAGTGAGTCTCTTAATCATTCTGAAGACCCTTGTTCCCTGTCACTTGAAATGTTACGTGTATCGGCGTATTGATACGGTACATAGTATTTTCACACGCACACTTTCGTTTCCACTTGGATGTCGGGCTGACCAAGGAACAACTCGCAAGTTTTGAAAAAAGAGAAAAAGAACGCAGTTACATTCTGCATGCATGCTATTGTACCCGCTAGCACCCGCATAATAATATTTTTTTTTTTTTCCTTTTTCCGCGGTTGTTTATGGGTATCTGACTCTCCAGGTTGTAGGGATCCGCTGTCAAAGAAGAAAAAAGGGTTCCATTCATCCCGCACGCACACATCACATTCCCTTCCACACGCCGTATCGTTGCATTTTTAATAAATTCTTTTTGGTTGCTCCACTGAGGCATGGAGGCGCAGTGCAGAATCTGAAACGGGGTTGATGAGATCATTGGCACTTCGGCACCGGAGAAAAAGGGTAGGGTGGGATTTTTGTGTTGTGCGTCCTAATTTGTGTCAATCCGGGAATATAACTGATGGAAAGACAGGAACATGGATGGGGTTCTTGGGGGGGGGGGGGGGGCGCGGTTGTTGCTACTTAGTGTAGTTGGTATGTATATACGAGGTGCGTTTGCTCCCGTCATAAACCTGGGGTAAGTATAGTGCCCTAGCACGTCTAGCAGGCCTAGCATGTCTAATAAGCGAATTAAGGATTGGAAGATGACAATACCAAAACTTTTGACAGCGGGCCCCCCGTGGCTTTCCCGTCTTTGTTTGAGGGTATAATTATGGATTAGGAATTAATTGTTTTAGCTTTTGTTAAATATCAAGATATAATAGGGGTTTGGTAGGTGGTGTTTGTGTGAAAGGGGATTTTTTTTAATTTTATTTTTGTAAATCGAAGGAAGGAAGGAGGGGAACCGTGAACCACCAACCAACCACCACTTGAAATGGAGTTGAGTTTTGATGGACGGCCTCCCCCTTTTGTGATAATTAGCATGGGATGTTTTTATTTTCTCATTCGAAGTGATGGTGGCTTTTTTTCATATATATTTTTTGCCTCAATCGTCATTGTGGGCGTGCGTGTGTAATATGTGATCAATTGATGTGATGTGTGATGTGATGAGATTAAATACATGTAGATAGTTTTTAGGTACGAGTTAGTTCAGTCCTCAGGTTCCAGAGCTTCAAGAACTGAACTAATACGTTGGCGCTGACGACGAGACGAAGAAGAAGAAGAAAAAGAAGAAAAAGAAGAAAAAGAAGAAAAAGAAGAAAAAGAAGAAAAAGAAGAAAAAGAAGACGACAGGTTTATGAGAAGTGTGCCGGTCATTTTCACCAAGTTTTGTTGTCGGCTTCACTTCAGAAGGGGGGAGAAAAATACAAAGTAATTTAGTAATAATGTATTTCATTTTTTATCCCTCTTTTTTTTTTTTTTTTTTTTTTTCCTTCTTCAGAGAGTAAAGAAAGGTGTGTGTGTGTGTGTGTGTGTATCCGAAAACCTCGGGTAGGTAAGGAAGGTATCTGTGCAAATACTTCTTCTTCTTGCGGCTTTGCTTCTGCAGTTCCTATTCGTGGACCTGATTCCGACCGAGTTTCTTTCTTTCCTTTTTTTTCTTTTTTTTTTTCTCACCGACATGGTTTTGCCAGCAGAAAAAAAAAAGAGGAACCCCACATGCTTACGTAGACAACAACGTGCGGTTGCACACCGAGTCAGACAGCTACCTACCGCAACTCGGGTCCGGCTTACGACGGTTCACACACACACACACACACACACGCACATAGATGAGCGGTCTGGTTAGGTAGGTTAGAAGAAGGGATGGGGGGGAACCACAAAAAAAAAGAAAGAAAAAAAAAAGGTGTGGGTGGTAGTTTAAAAGCTTTGTGTCTTTTTGATCTATCTATCTATCTGACGTGCAGATCTGTACATGGTGATTTAACCTGTTGACTGCTGGATAGAGTCAGGTGTTGTATGGTTGGATTGGGATTCATGACTCCTGTCCCAAGATATTTTTATCTCTATTTTTGAGAGAGGGCCGTGTTAGACGAGGCAGAGGCGATAATTGGGCGGGAACTTCAAGTGGAAAGGCAGCCTTCTTCTGCCCCCCCCCTGTGCTGTATGTGTTGTTGTACACCGCAGTTGAAGATTTTGCCACTTGCTACACTGCAGTGTGGTGAGGCTGGCTATCAATCAACATTTCAGCTCCTGCCTATGTCCGGATACCTTCCTGTTTGGGTTTGCTGTAGGGAGGTGACGGAACACGGTCAGCCCTTGGGATATGCGAGTGCGTGATACAGAAATCCTACGTTGTGAACTAAGACCCAAGTTCGACATGTTGTACATAGGAGGAGGAGGAGCTCAGCTGGCGGTTGCAGATCCTGATAAATTACATCTAGATGGATGAAAGCTGAAGCCTGAGGTCCGTGTTCAGGTTCCTTAGAAGCCCTACATGAGAAAAAGAGTCTGAAATCACACGGCAAATGAAGGGGAGAACCAGGGGAGCCAAAAACTCGGGGATCGACAATCTGCCGGCGAAGCCATTCCTCCCCCGTCCTCACCCTTAAACTTCTTTTCTGCCGGGAACTAATACTAGAACCGAAAGGCCTCTGCTTCAGAGGGTGACATGGCGGCTTGACTTTTGCTGAAGAATGACACGCCCTGCTTCTGCAAGGCCTCGCATTAGTGAAGTAGCTCTGCATGTTTCCGGTCAACATAACCGGCGTCCCCCGGCGACGGCTCATCGGAAGGTAGGTGGAGACAAGAAACTTGAAGAACGGTGTCAAAGAAGTGGTGCTGCTGCCGGGTGTGTGTAGCATTCAAGCAACCCGTCGGAGGCGGGACGGGGGTGGTGATGGTGATGGTGGTGGTTCTTGTTGTGACGACCTGCTTCCCGGCCCCCTTGAATTTCTTTTTTTTTTCTTCTTTCTCTTCCCTTCCGGCTACCCCCACCCCCTTTCCTGGTTGAAACGGCAGGACAGGTGATCCAAGCCTACCGTTTCTTCTGTTCTCCCTTGTTCCCCTTACCCACACAGTAGATACTATCCAAATTTTCTCTCCGAATCTTCTCTATTGTTCAACACGAGTGAGACATCATTTGTGAACATCCATCCACATGGCAAGCATGTTTGAGTTGGGGAAACACAAAACACGACCCGGCGGGTGTGACATTTGGACGTGGTGGTCCTTCTTTCCACATGGATATGTGTCTTTTTGTATTTTTGTGTAACAGTCACAAGGGGGGGAAAAAAGGGAAAAAAGAGAGAAGAGGGTTCTGGACCCCGAGTTCGTTACCGATGTGGCTGAGGTATCTGAGAGTCGCCAGGCAACTTTAGCACACACACACACACATACACTGGAAGCTGCAAGCAAACATCAGCTACATACATGTACACGCAATAGCAACATCGAACGGAACATGACCATGATCCCAAGAAATAATTATCTGGTTCAAAAGATACGAGCTTTTTGTGTGTGTGTGTGTGTGTGTGTGTGTGTGTGTGTGTGTGCGCGGCGGTAATACTAAATTAGCGGCAGCGGTAGTTCAGTACGAGTAGTACGTGTAGGTAGTTCATGCAATGTATGCATGAAGCCGTGGGGAGGACGAGGAACAATAACACGGCCTGGCTTTGTTGTGTCGAAAACAACATCAGCAACAACGAAAGAACCACTACTGGGTAGGTTGTCCTCCGATGTCGAGAGCCCCGTCCAAAAAAATAAATCCAAAAAAAATAAATACCGTGGCAATGTAGGCATGTAGTCCGCAAGACCGAGAGAGCGGGTACTCACGGACCTGGGTACATACCGTATATACTCACGTCTTTGTTTTGTAAGTTGTTTTCGAGATTCAACTTCAAGTTCTTGCTGGTCAAGCATCATCAACGTGTGAAATGACTTTCTCTCAATAGATATGACCGCTTTACCTATTTTGTTTCTAAGGTTGAAGCAAATCCCCTTTTGGCGTCTTTCCATGAAGAGTTATATTACCTGCAATTTTTTCGCGTCTTTATAATATCTTGTCTAGACTTAAAAAACCCCACGTCCCCATGCCTCTCAAGATAAATTAATTAACCAACCCTCCCTTCTTCAATTCGCTTCACAACTCCTTCTTCCCATTTCCGCCATCCTTTTTCGTGACGTTTTGAGCAGGTGGCAGATCCTCACCGAACAATCCCAAGAAATATGCACCCCTGGTTAGGTTCAATGCCAGCTTTTTTTTTTCATTCACCCATTCGTCAGCGTTTGAACGAACCTTAAACTTGTGGATTTTGTGGATTCTAGTTCAAGGGTTTATTTATGTACATGTACTTACGGTAGCGCCGATGTTCCCCCAAGTCATCGCGTTCCATTTCGTTACGGCCAGAGACTCCTCCCAGCCGCCCAGCGCGGCGCAGGTGAAGCAGATATGCGTCAAATCCGCCAGCCACAAAGCCCAGAGGTAGGCTTTCACCACGCGGATTTCGGCTGTTGCGTGCAGGACGGAGAGGGAGAGAAAAAAGGCGAGGAGGTACATGCTTCCTAGCTGTTGGGTTATGAGGGTTGAGTTTGGTGATAGGAGGGAGGGTTCAAGTTGGGAGGGAGATGTATTTGGGATTTGTTGGGATGTGAACTGAGGAGTTTAGTCAGTTAGTACTAATTACTGGGAGGGGAAAGGGGGTGAGCATTACCCACTGAGGCGTGAAGATCGCGGGGAGGGCGCCTGAGAGACTGCATTTGTGGGGGTTGATGAGAATGGTTGCGTTTTTTGTCTAGTCGGAGGGAGAGATAGATTATCAAGACTTACAGAGAGATTGGTTCGAGGACTGTGAATACTATCCGGGGGACGGTGGGGAGTCGGGATGCCATTTTCCCTCTGTAATTGCATGGGCGTTGAGAGATGGAAATGAGAGTTGTTTGTTTTTGGGTCCGAGGTTCCATATGAGGTCTACTTAAAAGTTACCGTTGGCTCACCTTGCACACACCTTACACACCCCTGCATGGACACCTCGGTCTGTCAACTTTCTTCCACGCATCAATCTGGAATGTTGAATTGCATATAAATTATAGTATGCTTGCACACGGGCCCCTCATTTTGAGAGTTTACAGGTCAGGTCGTGCAAATGCCGCGCTCTGATTGGCCGCGTCCAGCGCAATTGTTCTCTGTCCAAACTATGATTCTGACCTATTTCATCAGAATTTAGACGTATTTTGGACAACTTTTCTGGAGAAATTCAAGCTTTGTCAGCTCCAACGGGCACTAACGGGCTCCAACGGGCCCCAACGGGCCCCAACGGGCTCCAACCGCACAATTTGCCCCTCACATCAACCCCTCACTCTTAAATCCGGGCCTAAAGTCCGCCTGGGGACTTTGGAGTCTCCAACCTTCCCCGCTGGCATATGCGAGGCATGCGAAGCATCCGATTTGCTCGGACATGTCGTCACTGAGGTATGGCGGGAGGGCGGGAGAAGCGGGAGACACTTGGAGGGGGGGGGGGGAATAATGATCGGAGCCTTTTTCACAAAGAGATACCTGTTTGATAGTTTTTAATCGTCGCCGTCTGGACTCTGATCCTGGTACTTCTTGTCGCTAGGTAGCAAATCTCATCGAACTGGCTCTTTTGATTGCTTTCTTGTTTGCCTTGGCCATCATTGCTGTCTTATCTTGGACCCCATTCCTGCAAAACCCAGACACCGTTCCCCGCAGCCGATCGCCGAGACTCACCATGAGCGCCAATCACCACACGCAGCCAAGCCACGAGGATGGCGTGTTTGAGGATGAGGACGAGGATTCCCCATACGAGGACCAGGAGCTTGAGGATGAGGACGATGTCGATGAAGAGGAGGAAGAGGAGGAAGAGCAGGATGAAGACGACGACGGTGAGGAATGGCACGACGCCGCGACGGCTCACGCCGGCGGGATAGAGGTCGAGGTGGAGATCCAAGGACACGCCGGTGGCCCAGTAAGGAGGACGTTGAGGATAGGCGGTGGTGAGCAACCATCGTTTCCCACCGTCGAGAGCCATCGTGACCTAATTCAGAACCACTTTAGGCGGTCGCACCCAACGACAACTACTGGAGCTGCTTCGAGGAAGACATCTGACAGATATCATTTGGGGCGACGAGGACGCTTCCGATGATGATGAATTTTACAACCTGCCCAAAGCTAACCCCGAGGACTTCCCAAAGGTCCCAAGCGAAGATGGCAAGAAGCTAATGAACTCGGGTGTTTTTGGAAGCTTCGACATTCGAGACCCAAGGCAAAAGACTCTCCCTCGAAGGTTTCTGGACAGGGAGCTGGGACTGGGCGGCGCCGATGCTCGAAGGAGAAACCGAGGGCTTATGCTTCAACAACAGATTCCCACCACGACACCAGAGCTGGTTATCCACTACGATGAACCAGTGTGTTGCGGACAGTTCTCCGATGACGGCAACTTCTTCTACAACGCCGCCAAGGACTTCAAAGTCCGACTGTACGATACCTCGAACCCGTACCAGTGGAGCCACTACAAGACTGTCCATCACCCCTTTGCTCAGTGGACGCTGACAGACGCTGCCTTGAGCCCGGACAATAGGTGGCTGGCGTTTACTTCTCTGCAGACAGATGTCTGTCTTACGCCTACCGATCCGGCTGATACTGGCGAGCCATACTCGCTGAGCTTTTCAAATGGGTATCGTTTCGCCATCTTTTCGATTCGGTTCTCTGGAGACGGCAAGCAGCTGATTGCGGGAACGGGTGCGGATTCGATCATCGTTTATGACATTGAGCGACGCAACATTGTTCACGATGTCAAGGCTCACGTGGACGATGTCAACGCCGTCTGCTTTGCCGACAAGATGTCCCCTCACGTTCTTTACTCCGGATCCGACGACTGGTTTGTTCCCCTTTTCTTCACCCCGAACAGAGCGATCTGACAATCCCGTCTTTTAGCACTATCAAAGTATGGGACACTCGATCCCTCGGCGACCACCGACCGGCAGGCGCCTTCGTAGGTCACACTCAAGGAATCACGTACATCGACAGCAAAGGCGACGGGCGGTACATTCTCTCCAACGGCAAGGAGCAATCGATGAAGCTCTGGGATCTCCGCATGGCGAAGAGCGGGTCCTGGTTCGAAGAGGCGCGGCCGAGTGTCATCACGGCAGCGAGACAGCGTCAGTTCAACTACGACTATCGGTGGCAAGACTACGACGACCGGCACTTCTACAAGCACCCGCACGATAATTCGCTGGTCACGTTCAGAGGCCACAAAGTACAGCGGACCCTGATTCGGTGCCATTTCTCGCCCCCGGGGAGTACGGACTCGAGATACGTCTACTCGGGAAGTCATGACGGGAACATCTATGTTTGGAATCTGGATGCTACCATCGCGGCCAAGATTGATGTGAAGGCGGCTACGGCGGGGAGGATCAGGCCGAGGCCGCACAGGAGGTATACGCTGCATCACGATTACGATGGCGAGCAGACGACGCTCGTGAGAGATGTTGGATGGCATCCTAACGCGCCCATACTTGTTGGTGAGTTTCTTCGTTCATTCCTGCCTCGTTATATTCTTTGCCTTCCTTGGCGCCTTGCTCTCTTTGACTTCTTTCTTTCTTGTGGTAGTGAAAGTATCCCCGCTTGCACGTACACAACGGGGTTCCGCTTCCCTTTCATAGCCAGCCAGACATATAAATGCTGCAATGGCTAGCCTTACCTCCCAGTTTCCTCTCTTCTCTTTCTCTCCGTTATCCATATAATTATCGTCTATGCCTGCCGCTTTCCCTCCACTTCACGTGGGCTCACAAAGAAGATTTCTGCCTTTTTCTCTCGTTTATGCTACAAAATAAACTGACATGTGCATATTATTAGCTTCCGCGTGGAACGGAGGATCCATGGACGCAGGGACGGCAAGTGTGCACTCGTGGAACGATGGAGAAGTCGATGAGGCCGAGCCGAGGATGGGAATGTCGGTCGACGAAAAGCTGGAGCCGGTTGATCACGGTTATTATTCAGAAGGAGGAGCTTTTGGTATTTGATGGCCTGGAGGGTTGGGTTGCCAGGGTGAAGACTGGAAACAAGGAAACATATTCACTTTGGGGGGTTTTTTTGTGTGTCAATATGTATGCTCTTAAAATGGTGATGATGATAATATCTTATGACTAATGAGATTGATAAATTTTGCTCAGGGAAAATGAAGAGCTGTGAACGTTACTTGGGAAGTTGGGATGCTGTGATTTTTTGGCGAAAAAGGGGCGGCGGATTGGTGTCCCTGATATGATCCTATCCGAGCATGATTCTATGCGGGTACCAATACGGAATACTGCGGGCGATATTGGTGTAGGCGGTGTAGCCGTTATCTGTGTAAGCGGGTTTCTATCGACTAAACCGAGTTTCTATTGGCCGATCTCTGTTTTTTTTTTTGTTTTTTTTTTCTTTTTGGCGTCGACTACAACAGCTTTGTAGGGGCGCACCTTCTAGAGGTGTTCTCTCTTCATCCTGTCTAAAGGTCGAGGCTCAAGGCGTCTTAATGGTCTTTTTGCAGATCATCATTTTATATCGGTAAATCGGGGAGTTGGGGAATTGGGGAGAACAAATTTCCAGAGTCTAGACCTGCAATTCCAATTAATGCCAAGACGCTGGGGGCTTCTGGGCGTGCAGCTTCGGGTTGCATTTCCGTTGATTAACCGAAGACAGTCCTCCCTGCTAATGCCTGGCCCGAAAACGCACGGGTCAACCTGACACTGCATCGCCTCTCTCAGCCTCGTCGCGCGCCAAACCCAATTGTCAACCTTTCAACAGTTTTCCAAAGGTTGTGCAACAACACCACCACTCTCGACGACGCCTCGAAGCCCCTCATATCCCGACATTGTGGTTTGACTGCCGACGGCCCGGCATCGAGGAGCTCCTTGATCGTCTCTTTTCTCTCTTTTCGGAAGTTGGCGAAACCCTGAGGACCGGTTGGCTTGGCGTGACGTTTCCTCCTTGAGTGGTTCCATCCGCTACTGCGTGTATCATCACCCCGACGACGACAATTTCATCGATTCATCGACGACCACGGCCCGGTAACCATCTCGGCCGCAGGCGACGCAAAAGAAGCAACAGGTAATTTGGATTCTTCTTTCTCAGGCCTCTTGTTTTTCGTGTTCCCTGTTCTGTTGTCCTGCATGTTTTTGTTTTGAGTTGGCGTTTTTTTGGAGTGGACGCTTAGCAGTCAAGCTCCCGAAAGGTTGGATGGAACTTTGACATTCGAGGTGGAAGATGTACCCACCCCAATCCGTTTCTACTTTCTGGTTGTTGCCGTCGAGGGAGTTCCCGCGGCCGAGCAACAATGATGAGTCCGTCTTATGACTCCCGAGTGTCTCCGTCCGAGTGGACACAAGGAAGCTTGGAGACTCAAAGGTTCGGGGTTACCGTTTCCAGCCTTATGGCTCATGTCTGATATTACCCCATATTCCGGCTTCTATTGTTCAGCCACCTTCTCGTTTCGCTTATCAAGAACAACACTATTGTCCCCCGAAGGTCGAGTGACAAAGACATGTATATATCTTCATCCAAAAAAATAATAGAGAGTGCTCTCTCGCTTCGAGTGGGAGGACAGCGAAGCTCAATCCAGCCCATACCAAACACCATCGTTCCATGCTTTAACTGCCCACGCGCCTGTCTTCGGCGCCCTGCTGCCTGATGAGTTTTCCAATCTCGAAGGGCAGGCCCGATCACGACGACCTCTATCGCTGTGCTCATCCCTCACCCTCCAGAGACCCTTCAGGCGCAACTCGCAAGCCTGGCATTGGGTGTTGCCTTCGGGTTCATCGAGTGGGAGGAGAGCAACCTCTTTAATCCTGCCACCCTCCTTCGCACCTTCTCTTCCACGTTGGACGCGCAACCCTGTTCCGTTTGTCTTTAACACGTGTTTGGGTCAAGCGGCACCCAGTGGTGAGGATGGCCAAGATGGCCATTGCAATCTGACCTTTTACGGCTCTGGTCGATATTGGGGAATATTCCTGGTCCCCCAAGAATGTCTTTGACTCTGGCCGAAGTTGGCAAGGACGTCCTAAAGAGGTTATGGAGTTGTTCTGATATAACACCTCCACTCGTCGCTCTCCGTGCCTTCCTCATCGTGTTTGTCGTCTGAAAACTAAGCCATGGACTCATCGGTTAGTGACCATGAATGGAGCAAACCCTTTGAATGCCCACCCTTCAGCTACTACATCGTTCCCCCCTCCTCTTCCTCCTCTGCTTCCTCTTCGTTTTCCTCGCTCCTCCCAGAGCTCTCGTGGTGCTGTCCAATCGACTGACATTGTATCTCAAGGGTCACCCCAAGGCCTCTATTTCTCGATAGACGATACCCGTCCCATCGGTATTCATCCAAGTAGGCTAACATTCTATTGTGTCTGGTCTTTTTATGCCTCTGTGTTTTTCTCTCTCGTCGACCCCGCAGTCAAGGTGGTTTTGAGGAGAGGTCCTGTTTTGTTTTGCGCTGGCTCGTTCACTTGCTAGTCGCTTGTTGAGGCCGGTTGTTCTCGCTCTGCCAGGTGGCCGCTGCTGCCCCTTGCAGATTGCTCTGCCCATGTTCTATTCGTCCAATGTTTTACTCAAGTCAACTTTGTTTCAAAGTACACACTGTTATGTTTTCTGCCGTACATCTTGTTCAATCATCCCTCCGCGTCTGCATTACCTTATGATGTTATTGTTTTCACTTTTCTCTGGAGATTCATGATCCTAGTGGACATGATTTCAAGCTGCTAGACCCCGTTTTCAGCTTTCCCGTTTATTTCTTTGTGCTTTGTTGTTTTTTTGCGTTTTCGTCCGATCTACTTGTATTTTTTTTCTCATCCCCTTGTTTTTGTTCTTGCCCCACGTTCCGATTATCGGATCGCGTGATCGCCATCATTTCATCCCGTATCGGGTTTGATGTTTACAATGTGCGCCCTGGTTATTCTCGTGCATACTTGTTCAATATCTAAGCTTCGCTACACCCCTATTCCATCCTCCCTGTGTCAACACAACACGTCACCACCTGTACATTGCTCTGCTCAAGCGGCTATATTGTGTTTGAGGCTTCTCATTCTTTCTACATCACCTACTTTGATTAGAGACTATTCATAACAGTCAACGAGACTGAGCTGCCCAACACGATATGGTCAATCTATATTTCGTGGATGAACTAGAACTCCAACTCTGGCCAAGGCAAGCCACCACGGCCTTTGTTCCTGCTCTTCCGTTCTTACCGTCTGTTGAGGTGTAGCCATTCACTCTGACGCGTTACGCGTTGCGCGTCGCGTCTCTTGCAGAGTCTTCTCCCTACGCAGTCAGAATACAAGATTATCATCACCTCATGGCTTGTTCTTCCTTCGTCCCACCCCGTCATAAGCTCTCGGGACGAGCACGCCGGCAAGCAATTGCAAGGGGCGTGTGAAAACTCAAGTCGCTCATAGCGGTCGATTTCACGCCCTCTTGCAGGCTTAGTGGCCGACGGGTTCGATTTCTGCGCGTGGCAGTCTTCCTCTCTTCTTAAAAGAATTGCTCCTGTCTGTTTGGAGGAGTTGTTCCTGTCTGTGACAGCCTCTGATCCCAAACTCACACCCACGTGTGGCCGGCAAGTGCTCTTGGGGTTAACTGCTTCCAGGCTACCTTGTTAAATCCTTATTTTGCACTTTGTTTCTTAGATCATGCCGGACCTCTCGAGTGAAATGGTGGTCTTGGTGTCCATCTGAGTGGTTGTTCTGCCGGGCCGAAGTCCAAGTCTCAGGCTTGATGTTGAAGTTTGAGCGACTGTACACGTTCATAAAGCCGTCGAAATTGTTCATCCAAAATCGTCTGATATCGGACTCTTTCGAGAATTTTCGTTAGAGGGTGATCGCCAAAGTTTTGAGGGTCATCTTTCGTCCGATCAAGTGGTTAATACATTTTTCGCCATCTTAACCGCCTTGTTTACCCCACGATCATAACCCCCTTTTCACAGCACCCATACTTGTTGTTTCGATCCTGCGGGTTTCGAGGAGACGCAGGCGCTCTTAATCTCGGCATCCGTTGTTCGAACATTCTTGTCTGCTCGCTTATCCCATTGTGTCTTTTTTAATAAGTCGGTGGTCACAATTCAGCGCGTTGCGTTCTCCTTTTTTTTTTTTTTTTTTTTTTTTTTCCCATCACTGCCGGTTGATTTTGGGCGTGAACCGAGTGAGTGGTTCTCATCGACTTGTTTACTTTGTTTTGCCCTGTATCACTCGGTCCTAGTGATTCTGTGATGCTGGTTTAGTTGAGACTGGTTGAGTTGAGACTGGTTGAGTTGAGACTGGTTGAGTTGAGACTGGTTGAGTTGAGACTGGTTGAGTTGAGTCCTGTTTACTTGAGATTGTTTACTTTGGATACTTTTCCTGAGACTGATCCCCTCACATCCAAAAATTTACGTTGAGCTGTGGAAGTTGCTCTAGATTCAGGGGCGGCCTGACTTGACTTCAAGCCAGTAGTACTGGTTAACATGAGGCAGTAGTCCTGGTTCATCATGGGGACAGTAGCCCCAGTTAACACGAGGCCCTAGTCCTGGTTGATCGTGAGGGCAGTTGTCCTAGTAAACTATGAGCCAGTGGTTATCGCTGACAGGGACGAGGTCTTCGAGCGTAGATGTCTTCGTTCTAGGACCAGTCAAGTGTTTGACTTTGTCCATATTACTTCGTTATTCGAGGTTATGACTAAAGCATGTCCTCTCTACATACTGCCCCCCCCCCCCCCCCCCAGGCAAGCTGCCGGCTCCTGTTAACACCTACCATGAAGGTGAAGTATTTGACAAGAGCGTCGACAAGCACGGGCCGTTGGTGATCTATCGTTCCTGCCAGTACAAGCGTTCTTGCAAACAAAATCGTCTGAGGTTGGAGGATACACGTGATCGGGAATAGCTATTAAGGCTGGCACTCGACTGGAATTTATTCTTCCTTTCCTCTTCCCACAACCAACCATCTCCTCACCCGCACATTTCTCTCTCTCTCTCTCTCGCCTTCACCGCGCCGCGACCGATATGAACACGGCTAACCATCGTGAAAAGCTTCAACAAGTATCACAGGTATGTATCTCGATTCATTCTTCCCTCCCCCCTCCCCTTGCTTTCATATTGTATTCGTCTGCGCTGCTTTTCCTATCGTCTTTCTCCTTCGTTCCCTATCGTCTTTTTCTCCCCTCCGAGCGACTCCCATCACAGCCACAAGGTGGCCAGGGCCCCTTGACAATCAATTCCGGACTCTGGATAATCGCGATCGAGTCTTTCGAGATCCGATTACAGAGCTGGGTTGATCGCTAGAGGGTCAGCCGCAGGCTCACGATCCATCATCTATCAAAAGCCTGTAGGATTCACGCCGAGATGATGTCGCTTGAAAATCGGTCGCAGGTCTCCCACCTTCGCGATCGGAAGCCTCGTTAGAGCCTCAGACATCTGTCACCACCTCTCCCAGGCCTCAACAAGTGTTCGAAAGGCCTATGAACAGTGCATACTTGTGGTACTTGCACCGACCAGCTCTCTGGAGCTCTCAGTTCCTTCTGGTTCCCCAGAAGCGACCCTAGAGCAATGGATTTTCTGCCATGAATGGAAGCATTTGCTACCTTCAAGTGTGATGGAGGCCTAGCAACAGCGTATCTATGTGGTCTTTGGATCACACAGTCGCTTGTCGTTCTGGTGTTCGTCAGATTTGTGTCTCATTTGAGGCCGAAATCCACTCGAGTCGACTGTTTTCTGCTACGTACGCCTTTGGCTTCCCTCAAAAATCAACAAGCGTGATGTTTCAAAACACATCTGAGCGGTTTTTGGAGTACACCGGTCTTCAGCACCCGAATTTCGTCTCGTTTTCCCCTTTAGACCGACTCCACAGCGGTGGACTTATTAGTCTTACCCTGAGGTTGAGTTTTTCCTCTGTATCAACAAGAAGCGTCTGGACGCCTTGTGTCCGGGACGCGAGACTTTTGTCTGAGTTTTCCCTATCTTCTTCTCGTTTCCCCCTTCGGCCAAGTCGGAAGTTGGCCGCCTTCAGGCGTTAGAAAGTGTTATTAACCGCTATGGACGCGAAACTTTCGTCTCTTTGCCCCTGAATTTCGTCTCGTCTTTACCATTCGGTCAACTCGATATCGGCCGTACTCAGGTGTTGACAAGTGTTAGCCACTGATGTGGATGTGAAGCACCTGGCTGCCTTCACAATCTCAGAGGCTTTTGGGCCGTCTCGGGCTTCCCTTCCTCCTTCAGTCTCTACATTCTTCCTTGTTTCTTGATCTTTGTTAGTTTAAGTATTGCACAAGTCGCTAATCCACGACCGACACAGGCACACTACCTACAGCAGTCTCTATTACACTACCCCTTCACGACATATCCTTTCTACCTCACCGCGCTTGTGCTACACTGCCTTTCTCTGACGCAACCCCTCTCCGGTCTGGGCAGAGTCCAATCCGGAACCACGGCGACCGATCCAAGGCAAGTTACCAGTCACTCATGCCACTCAGCTCCCGAGTCATGTGATTTGTATTGTTCAGGTTTGCCTTGATCAATACACGTCTCCGTCTCATTGTTCATTTACATCCTCCCCTTTCCTCTCTGCCATTTAGGTGGCTCCCTCGAGTCTCCCATCAGGGAGATACCCCCATTGACCCATTGTTGCAGCCGACGTCCAACGGGAACGGCACCTTTGTCTCTACATCATCTGGCATTGGGAAAGAAACGGATAATAACTGTTATATAGGGTTTCAGGCTTGGTTTGTCACTTAGAGCCAGCGGGAGTCAAAGAGCAGGAAGCGCTGGCCATCGGTTATCAAGAGTCCATCAGCACAGAGCTGATTCTCTCATTCCCTTTTCTTAACGGGTCTCAAAGATCGATACCTGGTTGTCGCCTGTATTTCGTTGACGATTTCAACTGTACGTATCACAAGCTCTCTGCGTTTCACTTTGCTTTTCTTTTCGGACAACTTGCCTATTTGTTCATTCCTTTCCATGTCGCCCATTCCGGCTGGCCAGGATTCTCGGGATCTTGCTTCGGATTCAGGACGCTTATCGAGGGTCTTCGCGTTGTTTTCAATGTTCCTGTATTTCTAATTAATAGCCAGGAAATCAAGCTTTCAATCACAATCAGTTCGACTCTCTTATTTGAACCACACGTCACAATGGCCGACGAGGAGTTCGAAATCGACGTCTATGGCGATGCCGCCAACGACCAGACCGAGCAGGCTGGCCAGTCCGCCGCCAACCAGACTGAGCAGTCGAACGAGAACAACGCCGACGACCGCCAGTATGAGGGTGACTATGATCATCACGACAACGGTGGCCATGAGGGCGCCCAGAGCTACCAGGACTCCCATGACGACAAGCAACCTGTCTCCCCCCCTAAGCAGGGCATCAAGCGAAAGGAGGGATGTGATGCCGAGCCCGAGCCCGGCGCCACCACGGCTCTCCTCATCTCAGAGCTGAATTGGTGGACCACCGATGATGATGTCCGCGGTTGGGCCGTCCAAGCCGGCTGCGAGGACTCCATGAAGGATATCACCTTCAGCGAGCACAAGGTCAACGGCAAGAGCAAAGGGTACGTCAAATCATGCTATTGTGTATTCCTATCAGTCTGCTGACCCTACCTAACAGCCAAGTCTACGTTACCTTCACCACGCAGCAGGCGGCCACTGCTGTCAAGCTCATCATCGAGGGGCAAGGTTCCTCCAACCAGCCCGGCCAAAAGCGCCATATTGTGATCTACTCGTCGCCTGGTCACAATCCCTTCCGGACTCTCCCCAAGGACACTCCTAACCGCGGTCCCCGCGATGCTCAGAACCGCCCCGCGCCCGGTGGTCCCAACCAAGGCCAACATGAGAACCGCCCGCAGCACAATGCGTACGCTCAGCAGAACAACCCCAGCTATCAGAACAATACGAATAGCTACAACCACCGCACCCGTGGACCCTACAACAACCGTAACCCCGCCCGTGGCTACAACAACTACCAGTCGCATGTCAATGCCCAGTATGGTAATACCCCGACGAACTTCAACTCGGGCATGAACAACAGCTACGGCACCGGGTTTGGCCGTGGCGGCTACAACAACATGCGTGGCCCCGGCATGGGCAACCGTGGTCGCGGCGGCAACATGGGTGGTGGTATGGGTACCATGATGAACCCTGCCATGCCCTCAATGCCCATGATGGGCCCCGGTCCTATGGGAATGGGCGGGATGGGGATGATGCCTGGCATGGCAAACCCCATGGCCAACGGCATGCCGAGTAAGTTTATCATAGTCATCACTCTCTTGTATGCACCCACATGCTAACATCATCATCTACTAGATTTCCAGGGCGCCTTTAACCCCGGAAATTTCTTCAACGCTGGCGCTGCCAACCAGGGCAGCAATGATTGGAACCAACAGCAAAACCCACATGGCGCCAAGCGTCCCCGTGGGGAGTAGGACTTCGCCCACGGCCGCGGCCGCGGCCACTGAGTCGGTTTTTGCCTGCCTCCCAGTCTGTTACTTCACCTCCTCACGTAACTAGACCATTCCGTCGTTTTCGACCAGCACGACCCTGAGGACCACATTCGTCTACTTGACGTCCTTGTAGCTTGGGACTTGGCTTTATGGCCTCTGTATTTTATATCAGTCTCGGGCCAGCCACCTACAGCGACCTCCCTCTTCAAGCCTACCCCAGAACTTGTAGGGAGTCTATTTGCCTGATCTAACGACCTCGCCTGGCAGCCTTTATCAACATGACCGACTTTTCGGGAGAGACCGCATCTCTCTCCTCGGATTTCGACTTTATTTCGGGTTATTATTCGGGAGGATCTTTTTTCTTTTCATTTTCGTCTGGGTTTGTGGGCTGTCTTTTTGTCACTCCTCTCATTTCCCTTTCACTACTAGTTTGTTAAGAAGAAAAAATGGATTTGGGAGGTTCTTTTTTAAAAAGTTTGGTCTGTCTGTCCTGTCTTGGTGAAAGAAAGTGTGACTGGTGTGTGAAATATCTTTGGGGGTGAATGGGCGTTTGTCTTCTTTTTTTTTTTTTTCTTTTTTTTTTTTTGCTTTCAACTGGTGTGCCTCTTCTTTTTCCCACTGGTGTTTCTTGCTTCTTTTTACTTCTAGACACGACTCGGACTACCAATGAGGGATCTTTTGGTGATATATGTGTCGCTTTTTTTTGCTTTTTTTCTTCTGGATCTCCTGACTACTATTACTACTACCACAGCAGAATTTTTGGGATCTTATATGTGATATATGATATGTCTGCTCTGTTTTTTTCTTCTTTTTCTTTCTTTGACTCCTCCTGAGCATCTTTTGCTTCTTGTCTGGACTTGTTCTTTTTTGTCTCTGGAATTTGGGAACGCTGGAACTTTTGGGTGATACTACTACCTATGATACACATAAACGCTTTGGTCTGGTTTCTTCCTTTCTCATCTACATCATATACACTGGACGATTTTTAAAGACACGGGACGATTTACAGCACGCGGGACGATTTATTACAGACGAGATGAGTTACAGCACACTGGACGAATAACGCAGCGGACGATTTATAGCACACTGGACGATTTATTATAGACGGGACGATTTGTTACACACAGGACGATTCTTTTGGCGCGGGACGATTTATAGCACACTGCTGGACGATTTATTATAGACGGGACGATTTATTACACACAGGACGATTCTTTTGGCGCGGGACGATTTGGAATGATAAATATGCTTTGATCTCTTCTTATTATTTTTTTCTCCTTTTTTTTCCCTGCTTCTATTTGTTTTCTACTACCAGTATATGGGACGGTTTCCTTTTTTTCTTCTCTTTTTTTCTTTCTGCCTCTTGGGATGATCTTGTTTTGTATTTTA
Organism: Cladorrhinum sp. PSN332; assembly: GCA_033297175.1. NCBI lineage: Eukaryota > Fungi > Ascomycota > Sordariomycetes > Sordariales > Podosporaceae > Cladorrhinum > Cladorrhinum sp. PSN332. Next base: position 560,192 of record MU858818.1, on the reverse strand, counting down.
CATTTACGTCGGAAGGGGTGATTCTCAGACTGATGATACATTGGATGGCTTTTGGGAAGGGGGGGAATGGGGCTGATTTATGGGACTGATTTATGGGACGAGTTTAACTTGGGACGATTCGAAAAAAAAAAAGTTGAAGAAGAAGAGATGCCAGTGATCAGGTAGTTAAGAGGAGAATGGAATCTGGAAATTTGATGTTATTCTTATGTTGTCAGTGTTCAGTACTACTTCACGTTGCATTAGATTGACTGGTGTCGCAGGAGGGAGCTTGAGGGTTTCAAAATTGCTTGTTATTGTCGTGTCTTTTTATTTTCCTTGTTCTCCTCGAGTGTATGAGCTCGCGAGTTCTAGGCGTTTGGGTTTGAGGGTATCGGACTGCAACCGGGGCGTTGGGTGCTTGACGACGATGGTTGGCATGGCTGTGGATCCGGGTTGAAGGGGGCTTCGCTCAGGATGGGGCGTTGTGCATCGGAGGGAAGTGGTCTAGGTATTAGTAGGTTGGAATGTTGGCCTTGCAGTGGTTTAAGCTAAACCGGCCAGGAGATTTGACTGCCGGCCTCTGCTCCTGTTCGTCGTCTGCGACCAAGTTGGAATCCCCCCCCCCCCCCCAGAGAATAAAGATACCCAGAGAGCTTCCCGTTCTCTGCGAAGCCAGGCTGTGTGCAGTACAAAGCTAGATTGAGTGTCAAGTAGTAGTAATCTTTGTCGGGGGCAAGAAGCGACAGTGCGGATGCAGCTTTTTTGCGTCTTGAATATTGCGATTCTGTGCCGACTCCTTTCGTAGGGTAGATACTGATGCTTCAGGAATCGCATCCCTACCGTGACGTTGCTGATAGCCTCAGCCATGTAACTGGCAGCCGTGTGCATGGGATGTCGTCGTCGAAAAGCCTCGCGATTGTGCTGTCGTTGCATTAAACATCAGACCAAGATCTGGGACGGGATGAAAAACATCTCATGGCCAAAGTTGGTCTCTTCGCTGTGTCAATTATCCTAGGTCAAATCGCTCCGGTGCGGCAATAGCTCTGACCAATTTCCTAACACGTGCGGATGAGAACTCAAAGAGATGCTCTGGTTGTAGCCTCCGCGTTTGTTGGCGTCGACAAGATGGTGTCTGCTCAGGGCATTGCACCAACCACAGGATAAGCTACAGTAAGCTTAGCTTTTTTTTCTTTCGCGAATACCTGAATACATACAAAATGCTCTCCGATTGTGCCAAAATACTAGTCCGCTCGCTGGCCTAATATATTTTGGCCGTCAAGGGACGTGCTTCAAGTTTACACCCTGGACATTGGAAGAAACAACATCTGGATCAATCAAGACTATCAGAGAAATCTAAATCACTCTAATTAATGAAAAAAAAACTTGCAAGAAAAAAAAAAAAAAAAAGCCTCCGATCTGATGTGAAAATATATGCTCGATAGATATGTAGATTGGGGTTACACGAGGCAGCGTCAGGGGGCTTTTGTTTACTTTCGCCGCAATCGCGGGGCCAACCAACCACACTCCGACTCACGGGATATCAATGAGTGTGCACAAGCTCAAATGCTCGTGTATTAACAGTGAAGAATGATTGCCATATACATATGCACTTGTCAGGATAGATTCCAATCCTAAAACAGCAGACTAAAAAAAAGAATTAAAAAAAGGGGGGGGCTCACGGCGTGTGGGAGTTAACCAATCCCGAGTCGACCCGCCCATGGCCGACAAAACCTCAAGAATCCGATCTGTCAGATGGAACGAAGGAACAAGGCATAGTCAAAAGCAATTAGGGTTGACGATGGCTCGTGTTCCAAGGCTTCTTGAACTAGTTAGACGGGATCAATGAGAGCTGAGAAACGATCATTGCAAGTTGAACAACCAACTCGGTTGGGTTAGTGCAAACCACACAGCGTCTTGGGTCACTACTGTGCATTATCAAAAGTACGAGGTCCTTTGAGCAGAAAATATGGCAGCAACAAGAATCAATCAAGCTTCTCAAGGGAATCATCTAAAACCTACATCTTGAAGAGTGCGGAGATTCCATGACTTTGAAGATGACGCACAGGGCTTCGACAGCTTGATGCTTGTCAGAGCGGAACGAGGCTTGGATAAAAGACTTTGTGTCAGCTTGAATAGTTTGCAGAATCTGATAAGCATCTCTTTTCCCTGCTAGGATATGTACATACCTGCCCTAATTACCCTCGGGGAGCACTCCAAGTCTGCAATCTACGCACATGTTCGTGCATGTAAGTAAATACTTGGCTCCAAACCCGCGAAAGGGAAATATCTTTTTTCACTGTTCAATTAACCATGGAAAACGAGCGGTAAGGAAGAATTTTACCAAAAAAGAAAAGAAAAACGGCACAGACGGTAAGAAATAGATCCTCCATCGCATCGCATCCTTTTTGCCGCCACTTCAAAATGAACTTCCAGTCAGCCTCATGAGCGACATGCATGCTCCTCTTTCCTCCTTATGGCTCCGTACCAAGATTTCCTTCACCTCTTAGTCCAACAAAAACCACCAACACGGCAGCATAAGCCGCGGTGCTTGACAAGACGTGGATGTGCTCATCCAAAACGGATGCCATCATAACCCCGAAGATTACTACAAAAGCAGCGGTAGAACCCAAAGCGACGTTGAGGTCCTTTTCTAGCATCATCAGCCACATCTGCCCAATCAGGAAGCCGGCGCCAATAAGAGAGACAGTGACTCTCTTTAAGAATTGCCGCAAACCATTGTGTGTTCTTGATGGCACAATGGGGCCGAACCTGGCGCCTTCCTTTTCCCACGTCCACACAGGAATCTGGTCATCGAGATTCTCGTTCACGACCCCCGATTTAAGTCCATTGAATGCTGTGTTCAGAATCTCCCGATTGAGCAAAGTCCCTCCCGTAATGCGAAAAGGGTCAGAGCCAGAAGATCGGTTCGTGAACTTCTCCATCTACTCATAGTCTTGCAGTCCTTGCACTGGTTCCTCAGGTCGTGGAGTCTTAGCGTGTCGCCCTCAGCTCATTGAAGCCCTTTACTCACCATATCTATGTAGATCATCTTCCCAATCTCTATGGAGATCCCCCTGGGTATCTCCCGGCTTGTGTTGGCCCCCAGATCCGTTCCAATCGGCAACGCGTTTCACAAGTTTAACTCTGAGCCTTAGTAGATGCACCCTTTGAACTTTAGCAAGGCTGATTCTATAACTTGTTGGTTCGCGGTCGCCTCCGTCCGAGGAAAAGAATGGTTTGATTGTCTTGACGAGACCCTTTCCGTAATTGTCCCAAATCCATTTTTCTGGGTCTCCGAGGTTGAGAGTCTCGGTGTTGGTATCCCGGCCAGCTTCTTCGTCTGGGCCTGCCATAACTTTGGATGAGGAAAGGCCGTCAGAACAGTTCTTATATCACAGCCCTACTCGTTGTGGAGGATTGATTTCTGTGATTTTTCGAGTTCAATGCTGTAACGGCAAGTGGTGCGTGACAGAAATACATGGGCCAGAATCGCTAACAAAGCCCTGGTAAGGTCGCTCAAGTATTTATGTCACCCACTTGAACGGGTTGTGATCTAATAAAGAGCGCGCGACAATCTGCCCCCTCCGTAACTAGGCGAATGACAGGAGTGCAATTTGCCCACGGCTACTTGCCAGGCGTTGCTCCATACACAACATAAAAGGTGAGAGCAGTAGAACCTCTTTTCGAATTTATTGATCGTATCTTCTCTCCAACCATCAATGACGAAACATACGCGAGCCAGGTTCGTCACGTCAACATTGGTGGCGAATCAGCTGGCGAAACACACACTTATATGCCGGTAAAGAGAGATCGCCCCGAGGAAAACCGGTTGTGCTCTCTAACCTTGAAGAATTAACACGCGGGGACATTGAAGAACTTCACAAGATGAAAAGCATATTAAGCGCAAAAGAGAAGGATCTGTTCGGTCCACGGGAGGATGGCCTGGTTTTCCCATCTTTTGGGCAACATGATTGGTTACCGACAGGACGGAACGCCAAGAGCCAAGAGTCCTGTTGGCTGTGTGAGGGGGGTTCTCGGTTTCTCATCGCTTCCATCCTTGCAGCCACCTCCAATAGCCATTCAAGTGCAAGTACCCTCCTGCCACCACCGATGGGTCAAGACTTGGTCTATCGTTGTTCTGGCCGTCGGGTCTGGATTTGTCATTCCAGATATCACGTTCTGTGCCTCGGGACCAAGCTCCTCCCCCCACCGCTCGAATCTCAGTTCGGGCTGTTCCTTCACTGCCTCCTCGGCCATTTCTGACGCTCCCTTCAGAGCGTTACGCCAACCCTCGCTGTCGACTTGCTTGAGGAGCCCTTCGGGAGCTGGCCCAAAATAGGAAAAGTGTCGAGTCAGGACCTCTTGCTCCGGCCTTATACCGCTCTCTGCTAGCTCCTGGTGATCGTTCAAGAGCAGGAAATCCCCACCCCCAAGAGCATATATGCACTGCAAACAGAGCTTGATTAGCGTAAATTCTTGAACCTGAAACATGGGCTCACTTACCACCAGTCCAAACGAGAACACGTCTGACGCCTTTGTCACACCCCTTCCGGTCTGTCCTTCGGGGCTCCGCCACATTGCATTCCCTATCGCATAAGGGGTCTGACGTGGCTCTCCGCCTTTCGACTTGAAAGCGATATCAAAATCGCCCAGGGCCACATCGGTGACTGTTTTGTTACCCTCTTTGTCGCAGGTCCAATTGACCAAAATGTTATCAGGTTTCACATCTGCCGGGACAGATAGATTGATTAGTTAGTTAGAGGCCTTGAAATGATACATAGATAATTTCTGGACTGCGGAGAGTGTAATAATTACCGATGTGGATCCAGTCTTGGTTGTGAAGTTCTTGTATTGCCTCTCCTACGCGTCGCAGGATTTTCTTTCGTTCCGCCAGGGGAAAGTCGGGATCTTCCCGAATCAAGGCAAGCAGGGTGCATCTGAAATAGGGATAGACTAGAATGCCTTCCTCTCGGTTGCAGTCGATGTGCATTCGAAGCCGACGGGAGCCTGCAAACTCGGCTGCGAGGCGCAGTGACAGATCGTAGAACGGCCTAGGCACGCGCTTAAAGACAAAAGACTCATTCTCGGAGCTGAGCGAGATGGGTCAGAGATATGGCTGAGCTGTGAGAAGGGCATGAAGTCTGAGACGTACTCGGCTTTGAAGACGCTGAGCTTGTGATCCTCGCGATGACGCTGGAGCGCATCGCCTTGAACGTACACGCGACCGGATTTGCCCACTATGGTGGATGCCATTCTGATGCTTGTGCGGTAGGCAAGCCGACTGAAGGGTGCATGGCAGGCAAGATGATTGAGAGGCATCGAAGAAGAAACGGGACGGCGCTCTTAAAGTCAGAAACACACATCAATGACCCGGTCTCAGTACCCACGATATTGGTAGACACGGCAATTGGTTGCGTGTAACACCGATAGAGTAAGGAATCAGTGATGTTCAATGCGAGACACTTATTAGTAGTGTAGCCTCTGTTCCCTGCTGCTGCGTGCCGGGATCGGCATGAAAGATATTATAACCATTGGGAGGTATTTCCGACTTATTCCTCCTATTGCAGGTTAGTAGTATTGTGGGGTCGGCGGGCTGCCTATTCGGTCCTGTCACTACTACCCTCAGGTCAACACAGTGTTGGCAACATGGTCACAACATCACCTATAACATCAGCCCAGGATTGGTAGACTAACATTCCATTGCGCTCCACCATAATCTAAACTCGCTAATCCTACTCTATAAAGAGACAAGAACGAAAAAAAGAATAATAAAAAACAGAGCTGTCAATCTACCCATACCATGTACTGTCTATCCGTCTCGGAATTACCTAAAAGCATTCCTGTAATTCGGACTCAAAATGAGAATGCAAACACTAGCCACAACAGAACCATCGTGAAAATAGACAAAGGGGAGAGAGAGAGAGAGAGAGAGAGAGAGAGAGAGAGAGAGAGAGAGAGAGAGAGAGAGAGAGAGAGAGAGAGAGAGAGGGGGAGGCACAACGCCCCGCTCTCCTTTACCAACCTTCACTCGTGCTGCTGGCCAAGGGCGCTTGAGCCATCCTCCTCCTTATCCTCACCCTTGACCTCGGGTACCGGGCAAAGGTCACGGTTCTCAAGATTAGACCGAGTGGCTTCATTTCTAGGCGAGGGTGCAAGTGGGACAGGTAGAACCCAGAGAGCTGCATTCCTCCTCCTCCCCACTCGAGTCGTCCCCCTTGGGCTGCGCCTCATCAAAAATAGCACAAGCGCCATCTGAACCAATCTCCTCCTCGAAGGTCTTGAAGGACTGGATGTCCCCACCAAACAAGCTATCCAATCCCGCGTCCTTGATCAACACCAGCTCCCCCTGTCTTGCGCGAGACATTGCAGTTGCCAGACGATGACGACCGCCGGTAATAAAGAAGTCGGGGATACGAACAAAATCAACAATGACAAAATCGGCCACATTGCCTCGGCAGGAATCAGCTGTGCTAACCCGGACTTGATCTTTGCTCAAGCCCTTTTCATGATGAATCGCCTCGATATATCGATCGTACAGCACCTCGTCCCATGCAATTATCAGCACGGTGCCTGGAAGTGCATGTTTTACGTCGGTGAACCGAGGATCAGCACACAAGTTCTTGATGAACTGCACGACGTACTCAAGATGGTCATGATTGCGGTACGAGGACCGCCCACCCATGACTTCAAAAGCTGAAGGAACTTGGACAAAAACCCGCTGCCGATTGTCTCCCATATTATGCGCATGTTTCTCGCTCAGGAGAGGCCGAAGGTGCTTCTCGAACAGAATCCCAGCAGCGATTGAGTCGGGAATGTAATCGGCGGCCTTGATCTTGCTGTCGTAGAAGAGCCGAGAGGGGAGTTGACGGATATTGCCATATGCCCGGTGGCTTGTGAGAAGTTCGTGAGATACTGCTCCGAGCATGTGAGCTCGTCTCATAGTGGATATCTGAAGCTCTGAAGAAACGTCAGCAATTTTGTAATCATTTCTTACCCATGAGGAGCCTCAACTTACGGCTGGACAGCCAACTCTCTTCGATGTGCCGGTGACAGGGATCAGCAGACGGCTGCATCTGACGGTGATCGCCTGTGAAGATCCAGGCACGGGGGGTGAAGTGAGCAATGCTGATGAGTATGCTCAACTCACGAACATTAGGGCTGTCATTGAAGAAGACGATATCAGGCTTCCAGATCGTGCCGAGACCTTGGGAAACCGCGACTGGGGAGGCGCAGATGGTGTCTACAGTCTTCAGAACATCCTGATACAATATAGTGACCATCCTGACGAAATACCTCGGCAGCTCATCCTCGTTCATCAAGGCACCATCGACCTTTTTCCCCAAGAATGAGTGATACTCGCGGAGGCGTTGGAAATGATCCCAGACGAACTCGTCGAGAGTGAGAGCTCGGTGTGTTGGACGAACAATGTTGTAACGTCCCTCCAAAATGCCCCGCCGGTGAAGACGAGCCTGTTCGAGGAAGCCTTGAGTGAAGTCCAACCGCCCATCTCGGGTTTTGCGGCTGGGTGATGTGATCTGGACTACATGCCGGAGCAAACCCGTATCTGAGTACAGTTTAGCGAACCTGCCCGAGATCCGGTCAATGGACTGCTCAATGTCGGTAAGGAACAGCACTCTGGCAGTGCGCCGCCTGGCGCCGGGGTGGCCTATGTCAAAGATGACTGGCTTCGCTTGAGCCAATGCAGCCACCACATGGATGAACATCTTCTTGCCACAGCCGGGACCACCTGGAAGCATTCCAATGCCGCAGGGCAGATTGCCCAGCAGCTCGCAGTAAGCGTTCCTCTGATCATCATCCAAGTCGATATATCGCTGCACGAGATTCTGCGATATATTGAAAATCTTTGTGGGGTCGGCCATGTGAGGGAAATCGACCAACATGCTTCGCCGAAACCCTGGCGTTTTGAAGTGCATGAGATACCGGTATGCGACCTCCCGTATATTAAAATATGTGCCTCTAGTGTTGGTAAGCTCCTCTAAGTACTTGAGGGCACTAAGCTCTGCCTCGATCGTCGCAGTATGAGGCTCCAGCTGAAGAGCAGCCTTGATGGGCAAGATATTCTTTGCATCCTTGGGGGAGGTGCCGGTCCGAAGCTTGAGCGCGATATCTGATGTCGGTTTCTCCAAGTGTTGGAGGGTGCCAATCTCGGCGGTGACTCTGAAGGCTGGACAGATCTCCCATGAAGGATGGGTAAATCCGAACGAGGCGGCATTGATATCGGCGCGGGCGGCTTCGTACCATTCGGAGACTCCGGTTTCGGTCGGCTGAGTGCCATTGTCGTCATCGTTTTGGACTATACCCTTGATAGGAAACCGAAGACGCAGCTTGCAGCGGTCTCCTTGCTTCGGGAAACGAGACAAGCGAGAGAAAGCTCGAAGGTGAACGAAAATGACCCAAGTCTCGAAGTTGTCACCTTTGACTAGCAAGAAAGGGAAGGCCCAAAACTCCTTGCCGAGGCCGTTGAACTCCTCAATCTCGTCAAGCTCATTCTTGCGAGCTAGCTCAACGACCTTGGTCTGGATATCCGCAAAGACGGCGGTGGAGGGAAAGTCGTATATGGGCGTAGGCCGATCTTGTGATGACATCTTGACGAGATTGAGCGAATCGGGTAGTCGATATGGTCAGGCTATATGGCGGGGGTATCCGGAATGCTTAGAGGCTAAGATGCTGAGAGGAAGAGGAAGAGGAAGAAATTTCACTTGCTAAATCGGAACGAGCCTGCACTGTTGCTGGGTCGCTGTGGGTTGAGTGACGCGGCGATGCTCGAATAAAAAAAACAAGTAAACATAAAACTCGAAAATAGCGAGCAGGAACAAATAAATTCGACCCATTACACCTGCCTCAGGCCCCACGTTCCTTCACTCTCTGCTGGACGGCTTTGCCCGTTGAAGGGCCGTGACCTGGGCATTTGGATGCCGACTGAGACGTGATAAAGCAGATTCGTCCAAATAAAAGATAGATAGGATATATTCAAAGCTTCCATGGTGTATAGGTATCCTTGGTTTACTAAACTATTCGCATTGTCGTCAGCATATGTCAAAGCACAATCTACAACACAACGGGGAGCACAGGGAACCTGGGAAGAACTCCTCTTACAATCACGCTTCCCTTGACATGTTTGATATTTACACCGAACAAGAACTCTCTTTCATTACAATTACACCCCCAGCCCTCCTCCTTTCAAAACTGCAAATGCTCATCCTTAACCTTCCCACCCCAGAACCTCTTCTCCGCCTTCCCCCTCTTCCTCCCCTCCCCGCCAACAAACAGCGACTCCGCCTTAACAGTCACTCTCCCGCTCGCTGGTTCCTCAACCGTAGCATCCACATAGCACTTGTAATGCCTCTTGCCCCTCTCGCTCTCGGGCAAATCCTCTTCAGCCCTCGGCTTCACCCTAATAACATAAAATTCCATCGCGCGCGTCGCCTTCTTATACTCCAGCGTCAAGTTCGCCGTAACTCCCGTCAATCCGCCCCACTGTTTGAATGCAGCCCGACCACAGCTCTCGTCGAGGATGGTAGCCAACAGTCCTCCGTGTACCACGCCGGGCCATCCAACAGTCGAGGCACCAAAGTGGATGACGGAGATGAATTCCCCCGTCTCCTTGTTGCAAAAGATGCGCTGGTAGCCACCTACGCCCCTTGCGCCCTGAAGCGCGCTGGCGCTGATGTGGCCGGCGCGGTGTTCGGGAGAGAGGGTGTTGTATGCCTTCCAGGATTCCCATGCTGGATCGGCAGAGAGCTGTTTGACTATGGGGAGTTTAGACGCTTGGTCGTGCAGGACCGAGATGGTGAATTGGTCTTCTTGGCTGCCCGGTTCTGGAGGCGTCGGAGGGGAGATTAGGAGGCGCGCGGAGGAACCTATGGTGGTGCCGACGAGGAGACAGGAGGCAGCGAGGATGACGCCATATGACTTGTTTTTCTTTTTGGGCGGATTGGGTCTTGTTGGTTCCGATTTCGCGACGGGCGGGATGACAGTCTCGTGGGTTACGGGAGGTGTGGGTTCTTGTCTCGGTTCTTGTCCGAGTCTCGCAGAGCAGGTTGAGAAGGACTGAGCACATGCAAATGGTTGTGGTTGGCAGACTTGAGCTTGGACCAGCCGCAAAAGAGGGCGAGCTTGTATTCTGGGAACCATTTCGGGCTTTTTCTTGAGATGGAGACGCGGCCGATCCGATATGTATCGGAAGACGGGGCACGTTCAGCGTGGTTGCGGAATGGTGTCGGTTGACGGGCCGTGGCCGATGTTTGGGAGCGGGGCCAAGACCGGAGAGACGAGTGGGTTTTGCGATTCTGATGTGATTGGTCAATCTCACCGTTCCACAACACGCAGGTTTTGGGTGCAGAGCCAAGCCTTTTGGCTCCGATCGCGACAGGGGTCGCCGAGATCGATTCCGTCAACAATCGGTTCTCTGCATCAACGATCAGAACCTGTTGCATGCGATTTGTATAAGAGGATTGGGTCTTGGCTGGCAATCCTGCGAGGATTTGGCATCGATTACTCACATTGGCCTCACCGTCACACCCGCAACAGTTTCTCAGTTCGGTCTAGCGGGCAATTCTTCAACACGGTCGATGCCCCCCACCCGTCGCATTCCAGTGCCAGAGATCGCCTTTTCCAAACAATCATCAGAGCTTGCGGCAGTGCAGGTGCACATCCATCCCTATTGCCGGCGGCGGAATTGACTTTTTCAGGACGAGCCGTCCGATCTTGTCTGCCATCTGACAGGTGGGACACGCACTAAGTAGGGCGCCTGTCAAAGAGAGAGGTCGTGACGTCTGATGTCGAGGGACTGCCAGGATGTGCGACCATCGAAGTTCACTACCAGAAAAATATATACTCCATACAGTCACAATGGCCGCTTTTCGATCCTCGCGTGGTTGTTCTTGCGGTTTAATTAGAAATCAATCGAAACAAGAATGGATCCGTCCAAGGAACAGAATAGACGGCAGTGCCATGGACCTCCTCCCCCATCCTCCATCCTCTCTCTCCCTCCCGGGTCCGTCTAAACGTAAAACTCTCTTTGTTTCCCCTTTCTAGACTTCTGCCACTCCCAAGGTTTGGCATGACGCATTGCATCCGATTTTTGAGCGCCTCATTCCGGGACCAAACAACCACTTCCATGCTTGGCTTGTGTTGACTTGTCCAACTCTTGGTTATTGCTCATTGCTTTTTTTTCTTTTTCCCCTTGGGAGACTTCATTTGTATCTACACAGTACATAACATACATTCACGCGAACACGGAGGGCGGCCTCTTTTTTTGGGGGGGGGAAAATGGCTTACGATTATGCTTTTGTGTAAGCCAGCGGACATCTTCAAAATAGCAGGTCATGATGCTAACTCACTTGTTCTCAACCCCAGTCACTTGAAATTTACGATACCCCTTGCGTTCTTGCTTACTGGAATTGCATACCCCATCCTTCACAGGATACATTTCCTGCAGATCGGCAGTCTCATAATCTTGTCGTTCGTGGCTACCCTTCCGTGGGACGCCTACCTCATCAAATCAAACGTCTGGACGTACCCACCAGACGCCATCATCGGTCCGAGGGTCTGGGGAATCCCGATAGAAGAGCTCTTCTTCTTCGTCATCCAGACATACATCACATCGCTCTTCTACATCCTACTCAGCAAGCCCTTGTTCCATCCTATCTACCTCAAGACTCAGAGAAACACACCAGCATGCATCTCAGGAGGGAAGATTCTCGGGCAGGCAACCCTCATTGCTCTCACGCTATACGGCGGACACCTCATCAGAACCGGAGGACCAGGGACTTACCTCGGTCTCATCCTCGCCTGGGCCCTGCCCTTTGCTCTGCTCACCTTCACCGTGGCCGGCAAATTCATTCTAACCCTACCGTGGCCCTCGACCGTCTTGCCCATCCTCATCCCGACCATCTATCTCTGGCTCGTCGATGAACTGGCTCTCGGAAGAGGAACATGGTCAATCCAATCAGGAACCAAACTCGGCTTCTGCCTCTTTGGCGTCCTCGACATCGAAGAAGCAACCTTCTTCCTAGTCACAAACATGCTCATCGTTTTCGGGCTAGCAGTCTTCGACCAGTACCTCGCAATCATCTACGCCTTCCCCCACCTCTTCCCCACAGTCCCTAGGTCTCCCACTCCCCTCATGCTGGTCGAGAGCCGTCTGCTCGATACATCCCAGTACGACCTCCAGAGAGTCCAAGGTCTCGAAGACGCAGTCCTCCGTCTCAAACGCAAGAGCAGAAGCTTTTACCTCGCCAACTCTCTCTTCACCGGTCGTCTCCGTATCGATCTCATCCTTCTGTAAGTTCCCCCCTCACCTTTCACCCTACCCCTTTCAAGTACTCACAAGCTGACCAAACATAACAGCTACTCCTTCTGCCGTCTAGCAGACGACCTAGTAGACGACTCCGAAACCAGAGCCGAAGTCCAATCCTGGACTTCCAAACTCTACAAATTCCTCGACCTTCACTACAAACCACCATCAGAGTCCAAAACCTCCTCCTCTTCATCCAACCCAACAACAACAATAGGAACAGAAGAATTCATCAACTCCTCCTTCCCCCCCTCAGCCCACTCGGCCCTCTCCTACCTCCCAACCCCGATCCTCCCCGCCGAACCGCTCTACGAACTGATCCGCGGCTTCGAAATGGACTCCCAATTCTCCTTCTCCACTACCCCCTCGTCACCAAAATCCTTCCCCATCGCTACGGAGGCAGACCTGAACCAATACGCGCAATACGTGGCCGGCACGGTAGGCGAGCTCTGCGTGGCGCTCATAATTCACCACTGCGCTCCGAACCTTCCCCCGCAGACTAAACACCTACTCCGCTCGACGTCGAGACAGATGGGCATAGCGCTTCAGTACGTCAACATCGCGCGAGACATAGTCACCGACGCCGAGATGGGCAGAGTCTACATCCCCACCACCTGGCTTAAGGAGGCCGGCCTGGCTCACGAGGAGCTGATTGCCTCTCCGAGGGGACTAATCGTCGAAGGATTGAGAAAAAGACTGTTGGATGAGGCGTTCAGGATGTACGACGACGCCAGGCCGTCGATGGACCAGATCCCTAAAGAGGCCAGGGGGCCAATGGTGGGAGCCGTAGAGACTTACATGGAGATTGGACGCGTGTTGAGGGAGTCGGATGAGTTTGTGCTGAGGAAGGGCAAAGCTACGGTGCCAAAGTGGAGGAGGGCAAAGACTATTTTGAGGGCGTTGTTTGCTAGCTGATACCTTTTGTTGGTTGGATTGTTACAGTTTTTCTTTTTTTCTTTTTTTTTCTTTTTTTTTCTTTTTTCTTTCTTTTTTTGTTCAAGGTAATGATGATTGATATTTGGATATGTACGGGAATGTAGATGGATGGATGCACGGTGTATGTATGTGTGTATGTATGTATGGAAGGAAATGGGATGTGTTCCTCTCTTTCTGGCATTAGCGTTAGACCTTTGCTTGGATGTTGAATAAAGAAAAGAAGTTGACAACCAAATTTTCGTTTTAAATTGCTTGTTATGTTTTCGCGCTCTTCCGTGAACGCCTTGCTAGAGTTACAAAAAAAAAAAAAGACATATATGTATAATCATCCAAGCTTGCTCCCATGATGGGAAAAACAATTCCGAGATCTAGCACCCAAAGTCATCATCGCTTCATAACAGAGCCTATTCTGCCGCCGCCCCGGCATCCTCAAACAATACCAGGACGGTACCAGCTTTGCAGATATCCTAAGTCTCAGGTCAGCAAACTATCCAAACCACATCATCCCATGCCAGGGGTTTTACTTACACCCTCCTTATGCGCCAGCTTCTTAACCACTCCCTTCTGCGGCGACCGAATCACTGTCTCCATCTTCATCGACTCAATGCTATATCACAAGTTATTAGCAAGATATCACTGACAAGCAACGTCAAAAGCACTTACACAACCAGCGGCGCCCCCTTCTCAACCTCCTGCCCTTCCTCAACTTCATTCCTCAAGATCTTGCACGGCATTGGCGCCACCACACTAGCCGCAGCGTCCTTCAAGCCCAAAGCCTTCTCAAACCAGCCAGGTTGTTCGAGCGTGAGCTCGGTCTTCTCACCCAACTGGAAGACAGTCAGCTTCTCCGGCGCTGCTGGGTCCTGTACGAGCGTGCTTTCGATCCTCGACAGAGGGAAGAATGTCGTAATCTTCTTTGCTGCTGATGACAGTGAAGAAGAAGATGAGGCGGGCTCAGAGATGACATGCTCAAAGACCTGAGGAGTTTGTGAGTCGCTCCGCGAGACAGAGATGCTGTACAGGTTGTTACCGCTTTGAGTGACTTCCACTTGGACCACATCCGGTTGAGCCTCGGCATCGTCGTCTCTCTTGACGCGGAAAGCGAACTTTCTCGTGTTTTGTACGGCAGCTTCACCGAAACCAAGGGGTTTGCCGTGAGGTCCTGAAGAGGTTTGTTGAGAGGCTTGCGAAGTGAGAAGACCCAACGACGCTTGGGCGAATACCTCATCAGAGACGTGTCTGGGTTGGAAAAGTTCCTCCCTCCACTTATCAATGAACCCAGTCTCGACTTCTCCCTCGATGAACGCCTGGCTCCTGCACAGGCGCTTGAGGAACTCAATATTCGTGCTGAGACCAACAACCTCATACTCGCGCAACGCGAGCTCCAGCTTCCTGATAGCCGTCTCCCGGTCCCGGCCACGAACAATAAGCTTGGCAATCATGCCGTCGTACGCCTCAGAAACCGTATCTCCCTCCACAAACCCAGCATCAATTCTTACATCCTCGCTTGTCTTGGGAGTAACGAGATGCACCAACTTGCCCGAATCAGGGAAGAACCCCTTCTCGGGATTCTCCGCATAGATTCTCGCCTCAATAGCTGCTCCCCTCTCCAAAATCCTCTCCTCAATCTCATCCTGAGTAAGTGGCAGCCTCTCTCCAGCAGCAACCCGGAACTGCCACTCAACCAAATCAGTCCCCGTAACCATCTCACTGACTGGATGCTCAACCTGCAGCCGGGTGTTCATCTCCATAAAGTAAAACTCGCCCGTATCCTTATCCAAGATAAACTCAACCGTGCCAGCACCGACGTACCCGACCGCGAGCGCCGCAGTCCTCGCCTTATCCCACAGATCCATTCTCGTAACATCATCCAATACCGGAGCAGGACTCTCCTCCAAGATCTTCTGATGTCTCCTCTGCACACTGCAATCTCTCTCACCCAGAGCCACACAATTCCCATATCTATCCGCAAACACCTGCACCTCCACGTGTCTTGGCGTAACCACGTACTTCTCCACAAGCATCACCTCACCTCCATCTCCGAAACTAGCCCTCGCCTCCTGCCTCGCACTCCTCAACTGCGCCTCAAACTCTTCATCACTCTTCACGATACGCATTCCCTTTCCACCACCGCCCTTGACGCTCTTCAACAACACAGGATACTTGATACTCTGGGCATGCGCCCTCAGCTCTTCCACGCTCTGCTCAGACCCATGATACCCCGGCACACAGGGAACACCAGCAGCAGTCATGATCTCCTTGCTCCTCGCTTTGTTTCCCATCTCCTCCATTGCTTTAGGCGGCGGTCCAACAAATCGTATACCCGCATCTTCACATGCTTGTGCGAAGGTAGGGTTCTCGCTTAGGAAGCCATAGCCAGGGTGGAGGGCATCAATTCCATGTTTCTGGGCCAAGGAGATGATGTGCGCGCCATTGAGGTATGATCCGAGCGCCAGAGAGTTAGGAGAGCACTTCGCGTGCTGAGAGGACGCGTCTACTTCCGTGTAGAGGGTTGTGGTGCGGATGCCCATGGCCGCCGCCGTGCGCGCGATGCGCAGGGCGATCTCGCCGCGGTTGGCGATGAGAAGGGATTTGATGGGAGCAATGGAGTAGGTGTCATTTGATGCGGCTGGGTGAGTGGAAATGGACGAGGCTTGGATGTGTCTTGGTGGTGGTCGAGAGGAGGGGATGATGGAGGTTGATGTGATGGGTGTTGCTGTCCTTAGACGCTGGGAGTGGCGTTTTAGGGAGCGCATCTTGGGCAACCGAATTCCTGTCGGGGTGTGCAGACTGTGAGTATCAATGGAAAGAACACAGGAATCGGCAACGGAATCACATCAGATTTTTGAAGTCTAGCAAAAAAGAGACAGAGAGGGGAGAGAAAGAGGCAGGAGGACGAGTCCCGAGGTCAGCTATCAGGGCCGAAGGTAGCCGCTCATTCCCCCTTGTCAATGGCCAAGAGTCCAGTTCAGCGTGGAGTGTCCCCGTGATCAAGAGAAGAAGTCGGTACGGACAAGATGTGTATTCTGTACGGTGTCTAGTACTATCAGTATCTGAGCACGCCCTGGATTGACCTCAATCGGCTTTTACACAAATGGGGGAAGCCATTCAGACCCTCATCGCCATGTCAATTGCATGTCGCAGACGTCGGAAAACGGCTTCCCCAGCATTTCTGGGCCGACGCAACGTCATCGCTGCCCGCAAACGACAGGGGTAATGGATGCTTCCCCGCATTAGTCATCCACCCTTGGTGCCCCAAGAACCACGATCCCAAAGAGATCGATCCTCCCACCCCACCTAACCCACCTGATACGATACGATCCTATCCTCACCACCATCTATCTGTCTATCTGCCCACCATCCCCGGAAGATTTCGATTTCTCAAGATAGCTTCATTCAAAACTTCCAAGCAACCAAAATCAAAACCACAACAACAATAAACTTCACCCAAAATCCCTTTCCCCGAAAAATGGAACCGCAAATCCCCCTCTCCCACGAACCATCCGCCTCCCCAACAAACCTAACAACCACGACCTCCCTCCCCCAGGAGGTAATCCAGTGCCTCGAGAGCGCCCGCTTCCTCCACCTCTCAACCTGCGCCGACAACGTCCCCCACGTCTCTTTGATGTCGTACACCTACCTGCCCTCGTCCCCTTACTCCCAAGACTCCCCGGTCATCATAATGACCACGAACCCGTCCTCCAAAAAGATGAACAACCTGGCCGCCAACCCTCACGTCTCCCTCCTGGTGCACGACTGGGTCTCCCACAGGCCGGCAAACACGGCCTCCCAGGCCCGCCGCCTTTCCAATTCAGAACAACAACTACAACAACAGCAACCACAACAACAACAGCAATCATCATTATCATCATTATCATCACCATCATCACTCGCAGCTCTTCTGTTCAATCTAAACACGAGCGCCGTGTCCTCCATCAGCGCAACGATCAACGGCTCGGCCAGGCTGGTGGAGCGCGGCACGGAGGAGGAAAAATACTACAGCGATATCCACTTGGCAAACAACACGTTCGAGTCGACCGGACCGGAGGAAGGGGTGCTGCCGCACAGCAACGATGCTAGAGTCATTGTTGTTGGGATAAAGGACGTCAGAATCGCAGACTGGAAAGGGAACGTGAGGGACTGGGTGATTGCGCACCCAGAAGGGCAGGAGGACTCAAGGGTCAATGGAGTTTAAAAGTTTTTGAACGGGTAAACCTTCCCCCCGTTTTTCCAAAATGTTGAAATGGAATTACCGGGGGAAGAAATCCATGGATTATACATTTTTAGATTCGCCGCTGTATGAGCAGTATAGGCCTTACTTACTCCCAGACACGCAAGAAAACAAATTATGATCGCTTTCCAACATTGTCATGATCATTAATTATTACTCCTCTCAAGTCACACTCTGACAACTAATAGTAATACAAAAATGATATTCCTACAAGAACGGTTTCAATGCTTCATTACTCCGCCGTCCCAAAGTCCCAGACCAGGTCCCTTGCGTGTTGTTTCCATCTATCATGTCGTGTTACCGAGTAGGATTTTGCTTCCATTACTCAGCATCACTCTCGTTGCAACCTTTGCCCATATTCTATTTTCGCCTCGTGTCCAGCTAATACTGGACTAAATGTTCCCAAGGTCCAGGTGGGAACCCCAGACATAAAAGAAAAGGAAAAGACGCGCCTCCAACGGTTTGAAAACCCTCCCGGTACAAATACAAAATACTGTTGCCATACCATACCGGACCGTAACCGAAATTTTTGGAGAAATCCAAAAACATCCAATACGGCGAGCAAATGCAACAGAAAAAGAAATCGCGAGTTGTCTGTCTTACGTTTACGCCGCCCACTCCACAACCTCCAAGGCACACAACACCAGAAACAATGTTGATGGGAGGATCCTGAGGAACATAGTTAGTACAAAAACATAAACTGCAATGAGATAAAAGTAACAACTCACCAGATAACGTAGCTCTGGAACAGAATCTTGCCCATGACTCCCTCATACACACTGTTAATCTGGCAAATCTGTGCCAGCTGCAGAGCGCTCGGCGCGCCCGTGAGGAGGAAGCAAACAATGATAAAGATGGGATCATCTAGAATGCTGACGGGAACATATTTGGCAAACAAAGCCAAGATGGGAGCCATAATCAGCGTGGGAAGCAACATGCGGCAAATAAGCGATGCAATAAGCAACTTCTTGCCAATCTGCTTCTCCTCAGGGTCCACGGAGTCATGATTCTGAGTATTGCGAGCCAAGTTCGCGCCAAGAACCACAAGGATCAAAGGGACGGCGACGCCGGCCGATGAGCTGATGGCGCTGGTGACGGAGGTCTTGACAAAAGTGTCGTCCTTGAAAAAAAGCTCCTGAAGGTCGGGGACGGAGGCAACAAAAATGGCGATAAGCATGGCCCAGAGAGGTGGGTTCATGAACTCCCAGAGGAAGGCGTACACACGCAGCCACACCCGATACGTGCCGGTCACAGTGGTTTGAATAGGCGCGGGAAGTGCGTTGTAAATGCGGCTGCCAGCATCGGAAACAGACTTCCAGATCATGGCCTGGAATTTCCTTGCCGACTGTCCAATCCGCACAGGAATTCCCTTGATGCCTGAAGGCGTCTCCGGCTCGTCAGTATTACGGATTCGCGGGAAGGACAGGATTCCATCGACGTCTTCGTCGTCAACCTGGTATTCGTGAAGAGCGGCATTTGCTCCGTCAAGGCCGTTCGCCAGACCCTTGCCATTTCTCTTCCACAAGGGATCTTGTTCGTCCTCGGAATCATGCGGCGACGCCCTTGACATTCCACCTACAGGGGTCCGACCGGCAGGCTCGTAGACAGCAGAATCGTCGGTATGAGTTGGGCTGTGCGGATAATCGATTCTTTGCTCATCTCCCATATCCCGGATGCTATCCGCTTCCTGAAGAAGACCCTCCGTCTCCGACTCGCCCCGTCCAGCACGACCTTCTTCGATCGACTCGTTGGCGTATTCGTCGTACTTTTCTTTGGGCGCCAAAAGAACATGGTATCCCCAGCTCCACCTGACCAACTGACCGAGCTGCTGGAAGATCATGAGATACAAAATACCGCGGGCTGCCACCTCATCATCATTATCGCCTGGTATCCTGTCCCAGTGGAGCCCCTTTAGGGTCTGTGAAAGGGAGATGACCAACGAAATGGGCAGGGAGTTCGAGTTGCCAAACACGCCCATGGCGGTGACGAAATTGGATGCGCGAGGACTGAATCGGAAGCATTTGGCTACGACTCGCGAGACGACATATGAAACCAATGTCTGGATAACAAAAATGACGGGAATCACGCCCAAGTCGGCGAGCTTATCGGCATTCAACTGCGATGCAAGCTTGGTGAAGACTACAGAAAGCTAGTCAGTATCAACACCCGCTTCCAGATTGCGTGGATAACACGTACTCAGGCATGGTGTAAAAAGCATAACATTGAGATTGGCAAGAAACTTTTGCTTGTCGGCATCGAAGTGCCCCAACCTAGCGATAACATATCCGGGCAAGCTGACGCAAATAACCTCAAGCACGGCGCCGAATACAAGAAGTACTAGGTGATCAAGCGGTGGATGAGATTCGTGTGGTGCGGCGAAAACAGCAAACGGTGATGGACGCGCTATTGCGACTTGTTCCCATGGTTCACCGGCGGCCCTCGCGGCCAGCCGCAACGACGTTGGGGCGCGGATATTGTCGAAGATACCCATCAATGGTTGTGGTGAGTGAGTCTGCCTGGCAGAAGGATGGTATGTCTGTTTTGAAAAGAAAAGGAAAAGAGAGAAAGATCAACGAGAAGAACGGATAGGGCGCAACGTTGATGGATGGATCTGCGGAGTGTTCCGGGGGCCGAGTTGTTGCAGATTGCAGTGAGTGGTGGATCAAAATTGACTCGAAAGGTCCCGGTGAGTTCGTCAGTGTTGAGATGAACAAAGGACAGAGCGCACTCAATTGATGTGCGATAGGAACATGAGGTGTTTTTGGATGAAATTCAATTGAATCATAAAAAGGTTCAATCCGCCAGCGGAATCTTTGATGACGGGGTTCTGGTAATTATGGAAGGCCTGGAAACGTCGTTGGGCCAGCCACGGCCATCACCAAATGGTCGATGTCCATGTTCACCGATAAGACGGGCAGGCCAAGTTCCAGAGCGGAAGCAGCCATCTGTTAGCTGGCAACCATGCTTGTTTCAGCTGACGCCAATTAAGTGGCTTATCGTTGCAAACTCCATGGCTTTTGGGGGGCCGATAAGCATTTCCCGTTATTTTGAGAAGATCTCTCCTAACAGCGGGTCACACCAGCCCACGCCAAGGTCTTGTCAATCTCCCAAGCCCGCTGCGCCTGGCCTGCCTGTGGGGCGTGAGGACGCCCAAAGAAGGCACAAGAGAAACAGAACGCAAAGCGCTGTGGCGATGACGTTAGCATCAGTGTTTTCCTTGGCGTCACTCACAGTACCGGCAGGGCGGTCGAGCTACTTCCTCCACATCAAGGCTCTAAATTGCGCGGAAGAGACGAAAACGTGTTCAATCCTCACGATCTCATGGGTTAGCCCTGCGATACCTTTCGGGCACAGACAATTACACCCGAGTTTATCTTCCAATCGGTTTCGGCGGCAGTATCTCACAATGGGTCGGAAGCCTTCGCCAGCGGGAGGTAAGGTACGACAGTGACGAGCCGTACGAGCATATTTCCACCCCTCCCTCACCAGGAGAAGGAGTCTACACCATTTTCTCAGTTGCGATTTCTGCACTTGTATGTTGGGTCGGATGCACATGCTGCCCAGAGAATCAAAAGCACGATCCCCACCGTTCATCCAGGTCGACCAAGCGTTGTCGCAACGCTGCTGCAACCTGCAATGCAACATGGTCAAAAGTCCACAGAACTTTCTCGCCACATCTGCCTCACATTCCTGAGAATTCAGTATGGCTGAAATTGCCATCTCGATTGCTTCAAGAATTATTACGCGTCTTGAGCGAGCATGACCAAGGTGCGACTGAGCTGGCGCAGTGTGTGGCTGGCCCATTGATGCCTCACGACAGTGACGATGCCCTTCTGGTGAAAGATCGGCAGTGACAACAGGCACAACGCTATGTGGTTGAGCAGATCTCTCTAGGAGTGAATCACTGATACCATGACGAATTTGCCCGGACCCTCTTGGCCACTTACAATTGTTTACCTTCTGTACGTGTGATTGGCGATCCCTTCAGACCCCTCACTTTTGGTCCCTGGGCAGCAGCCACAGAAACGTCAGTCAGAACTTGGCTGGATCTCCAAGTGCATGCACACAAGCCACAGAGAAAGACGTCATCGTCATCTTCGGAAAGCTGATTCCCCTGGTCCTTCAGGTTTCTTGTCCCACCGTAGCATCCACAACTTTCACTCGCACACTTAACACATGCCTCATCCGCAATTCTGCATTAATGCACATCTTTTGACACTGACACGCCCCCAAGTAGCAGTATCTCGTATACATCAAGATATTATATCCGCAATCGAAGAGAAGCTGAAAAAACGGCAGTGGTTGAAGAACAAGAAATGGAAGATGCTGCCAAAAGAACCCCTGCAAAGCTTGGATGCTTCCTTGGCGGCGAAAGGCCAAGTCAAACAAGGCCAAAAAGGAGCAAATGGGGAGGGGCATTGTGGATTGCGGAGCAAATGCCCCTTGTGGATGGAGGAGCAGCTTCCAGGCCTGTTACTCCAACTTCTGGTTCCTTCCCAAGCACTTTTCCTTGGTTTGTTGCAGTCGCCATATTCTGTCACTCTGTTTACCAGCATTCTCCAAAAAAAAAAAAAAAAAAAAAAAGATAAACGTCAAAAAATCGCCTCTTCTGGCCACCATTCTGTTGTACCCCTTCAAAGCCACCTTACCCTGCTTTTCGGCTCCACACTGGCCAATTAAGCCGACAGTTGCTGCCCGAAAGTCGAAAGTCGAAAGTACCTTGAGGCTTGCTTGGGCTTGGCACCCTTTTCTGCATCCCGGTGATTCCACTTGAGGCAGCTTTCAAGTGCTTGGTCGCCCCTCTCTTTCAGGTTCATGTGGGAATCTCCAACATCTCGATTACAACTCTCGTCCCATTTCCGATTCCCTATTCTGCGACCACTTTCCCTCCCGACCTCAAACGCCAAATTCACACTGCCCTTCTCCTAGGTGTTCTTGGTCGTCAGAGACATCGCCCCGCACTCAGCAATCACTTTCATGTTGCCTTGAAAGATCGAGACAACACCATCTCTGGGATTCCCGTCCCGCCCTCAGGGGCTTCTCAGGGGCTCCGGTCTCTGCTTACTTCTGCCCGAGAGGCAATTTTGTCTTCTTTTCGCTAAAACGATCATCGCAATCCACTCCCTTCCTTCCACCCAGCCAGCACAATGTCGCACAGCCACGATCCCCAATCGGAGCCGCAGACTCCAGACGAATTTGCGCTGAGCAGCCCAACTTCTCCTGCTTCCTTCGACGAGTCTTCCGAGGCAAGCACCCCTCTCGATCCACCAAGCTCAAGCTCCGATGCCTCCCCCGCCCTCTTCTCGCCCTCATTAGGGGGAGACCTCCCTCGTCGAATGCCGTCTCTTAGAACAGTATCCGACCCGCAGCACACCAGCCACATGAGCCCGAGCTCGAGTGTCACAGGTATTCTGAATAATGCTAGGAGACCACCGCCGAGCGCCAACAATCTGCCGTTGGATATCATGGCAAAAGCACGAGCTTTGCAAGAGCAGCGAATGAACATGGGCTCCAGGGCACCCAACTCGCCCGCCGGCATGAATATGAACATGAACATGAACATGGGCATGGGCAGGGGCATGGGTATGGGCATGGGAATGGGCATGGGAGGAGTTATGGGCGGTGCCGGGATGGCCGGTGGCTTGTCTCACAACCTTAAGCTGCCAGGAGGCTTGTCCCGACCGGTGCCACCGGGCTTTCCCAAGTCGGCACCTGTGATAGCCGGCGCTGGTACCAGGAAACCCCCAAGCTTAAGTGAAAGGAGAGCCATGAAACTGAACGGTATGGGCATGGGGACACCAGGAAGCCCTTCCACTCCTGCAACACCGAAACTCTCCGATATCAACGGTGCTGACACTCCTCAGCGCCCGTCTTTGGGAAATGAAAAGCACAGCTCAAAACTCAACGACTTTAAGAATTATATCGATGCGGACAAGGGCTGGATTACCTTTGAGGGGGCGGCAACTATTACACGAAATGGAGTAAATTTCGCAGACGGTCACACCTTCTCTATCTCGCTCGACGAGATTGAAGTTCTTGACGAGCTTGGCAAGGGTAATTATGGTACAGTGTACAAAGTTCGCCATGCGCGACCAAAAGCGCCTCGATTCGGCCAGGGATTGAGCAGCTTTAGAACCCCTTCGCGGCAATCTTCTCTCAACTCTGCTGCCGATGAAGAGCTCGATAGCCCGTCGACGACTTCTGCAAGTGGGAATGACAGACAAGCTACATCTGGAGTGGTCATGGCGATGAAGGAGATCAGGTTAGAACTTGACGAGGCCAAGTTCACAACTATTCTCAAGGAGTTGGTCATTCTCCACGAATGTGTATCTCCCTACATCATTGATTTTTACGGCGCATTTTACCAGGAAGGCGCTGTATACATGTGTATTGAGTATATGGACGGTGGCAGCATCGACAAACTATATGCTGGCGGGATCCCTGAAAATGTGCTTCGCAAGATCACGTTTTCTACCATCATGGGACTCAAGACTCTCAAGGATGATCATAACATCATCCACCGCGACGTCAAGCCAACAAACATTCTTATCAGCACCAACGGGCAAGTCAAAATCTGCGATTTTGGCGTGTCAGGCAACCTTGTAGCCAGCATTGCCAAAACAAACATTGGCTGCCAGAGCTACATGGCTCCAGAGCGCATCAGTGGTGGCGCCTTGGTAACTGGCGGAGCAACTGATGGGACATACAACGTTCAGAGTGATATTTGGAGTTTGGGACTGACCATCATCGAGTGTGCCATGGGGAGGTATCCATACCCGCCCGAGGTGTCAAGCACAATTTTTAGCCAACTTAGCGTGAGTTCTACCGATTTCGCACCACTCTGGTCGTCCTTTGCTAACATTCATTCAGGCAATTGTTGAGGGCGATCCGCCGGATCTCCCGAGCGAAGGCTACTCTACCGCGGCCAAAGACTTTGTCCGCTCTTGTTTGAACAAGATCCCAACCAAGCGACACACCTACCCAATGCTGCTCCAGCATCCTTGGATTCAGTCCCTCAGCAAGCCTGAGACCATTGCGGAAGATGCCGAGGCCGAGGATGCGGCCGAAGGTGACGACTTGGTTGACGCCACAGGCTCTCTCAGCATTACCACCCCCTCTGGGGTCAGGGGGGGTGACCCTGAAGTAGCGGCGTGGGTGAATGGTGTTTTGGACCGCAGAAAGGCGGGACTTGTGCAGGACTCATTGAACAAACCAGCCTTGCACGCCGCACCGTTGGATACGGTGCCCAGTCCCGCAGGAAGCCCCATGGCTGCATGATGGCTGGTTAAGTTAGGATTCTCATTGTCTCCTCTCCTCACATATCTCTTTTGGTCCTTCTTTTTTCATTAATTTTATTTCTCAGTGTCGTGTACGTGCTGGTATGAGTGGGATGGTGAACGTGTGTGTGTGTGTGTGTGTATGAAGGTTATGCAGGGTTATTCCATTGATTTTGGTCATGATTTGGAAATTGAGTTTCCTGGTATTGGGCATTACATTTCTTCTAGGGAATTCTTGCATAGGTGTGTCTAAAGAACAAACTTGCATTGTATGTGATATCAGGAGCACACTTTTTTGGTCAGTGGGGGACAGGCACGGGAGGGAAATTGTAAATCATAGGAAAGGTACAAGCATGGAAAAGGAGAAACAAGATGACGGAGGGGGTAGTGGCATACGCAAGAAACGGAAAGACAAGATCGACGAGACCAAGAGTCAAATTCTTTTCTTTTCTTTCTTTTTTCTCTTTTTTTTTCTCTTCTTTTTGGACTGAGAACTGAAACAAGAATGTATAATTTATTACATTTACAATTTCTTTTATTGAGTTGCTTCCCGATCTTGATCTTTTCTGCGTTTTTGGTCTGCCACATGTGTAGATCTACAATGGTTGTCACCCGGAGGTACGCATGTATGTTTATTGCCTTAGCGACAAATGTTTCACGTCAATGACATCCATGTCTACACACACACACACACACACACACACACACACACCAAGTAACGCTATATCAAACCGCGCCGCCCAGCGAGCCCTATCTGCGTATGGTATGCCCTTGCTTTTTAAGGCAATCCAATGCGAAATTTTGAATTTGATTTGATACCATACAACTTGACCTTGACAGCAAGTATACATAAGGTATATACACACATACATGCTTATCTTATGTACAGATATATTAATTCAGTTTAGCTGGTTCAATATATATATATAAATTTAAAAAAAAAAAAAAAAAAATAGAAGGATTAATATACCGTATGATTAAGAGAGAGAAGAAAAATAAAAAAAATTTGGCAATCGAAAAGCATCACATAAAAGTTTTAAATTCATCACCACTCTTCTTGAACAATTCAAATAAACCAAAACAACATAATACATATACATATATATAACTTAGGTAATCAAAATCAATGACGTTTAAACAATGGGGTGGATGTGGGTATATAATGTCACAAAGTAAGTAATCAAGGTACTGAAACATCTATCTATCTACCCCAGGAAAGGGGTTGCGATTTTTTTTACCTCCTTCATATGATGAACTACCAGGTATGGTATGGTATGCATGGTTGACTGAGTGGCTGACTGACTAACTTGACTAACTTGACTGACTGCTTGATACTGACTGCTCTGTCAAAAGTCCCCAAAAGCTTCCCCACAAACGATCTATGAACAATTAAATATAAGCATATTCTCATTGGCAGAGAGATTCATGTATATCGTAAGCAAGGAAAAGAAAGAAGCAAAAAAAGGGGGCTATGTAATATAAGTCGAGTAGATAAGATTCCAAGTAATACACACACACAAGTCACTCCGTGAGGTGTTTCCAATCTCTTATTTTTTTTTCCCCTTGAATCCCTTTCACCCAAACAAACAAACAGACACACACATTATTATTCCCAACCTGATTCATCTCATAATATTGTCCGTCAACATCATTATCAACCGCTCGACTGTCTAGGGAAAACCTTAGCGCTTTGTGCTTCATCACGATATCAACAACCTCTCCCTCCCCATCATCGCCTTGAGCAGACAAAAACCCCGGACCAGAACTTAAGGATACTCCTCCTTAACCCTACGTCCATCATATGACCTCCGGCTGGCCGTGCTCTTCCTATGAACCCTTGAGCCGCCGAAGCCAAACCGACTCCTGGGGGAACTATCAGCCAATCTATCCTTGGAATTACCCCGTCTAGCCATGCAGAAGAGAACGGTGCTGATCAACAAGGCGACCCACGCACCCCAGCTGAAACCAAAGGCATAAGAACCAAGCTCGGCGCTCCTATTGTCCGCAACAAACGCATTACGCATCTTGACGAATGTAGCCCTAGAATCCCTCGTCAGCGTCATCATCCACTTATGAAAGAAGGCGGTCATAAAAACCTACGTCATCAACGAAACAGCCACACTCAAAAAGACCAAACTAGCAACGCCCAAGAGCCCACTAACGGCCGCTCCCAACCTGCCACAGCACGCAAGGAAGCCCACGAAGAAGGTAACTGTCTCAAAGAAGAGCGCAATCAGGAAGAAAACCCAGCCAAACCTCCACATATACCAGTAAGTATAGCTAGTCGTGCCGCCGCCATACCCACCAATCAGTTCGGCAGGGACACCGAAAGCATCAGTATCCCAGGCATCTCCAAGCGGCAAACCGGGCCTGGCAGGGCCGCAGTCGAGGTTGTCAAGGCCGCAGACCTTGAAATAAGTCCATTGGGAGATTGATCGCGCCCCGGTTATGCCCGAAGTGTCTGCACGGAGGAAGAATGTCTGTCTGAGTGGAGAGGTGCGCGTGATGCCCGACAGAATCACGAACCAGAGCAGAATAAGCGATCCAGCGAGAAAGAGCAAGGCAGCGAGGGGTTTGATGTCTGTTTAAGGACTTTTGTTAGAACTTGGCTCTTAAAGAGGAGGAAGAAGAAGAAGAAGAAGAAGAAAAAGAAAAAGAAAAAGAAAAAAAAAGGTTTTAAGGGCTTATGCGACTTACTGCCTGCCATTTTTGGCGACTGAAGATGTGTTGGTGAAAAGAGCTCTTAAAGCGGACGACAAACGGGGAAAACGGGTTCAAGAGCAGTGTTTGAAAAGCTCGCAAAAAAAAAACCAAAAAAAAAACCAAACGGTTTTTATGTCTCTGTTTACGATATGACTGAGCCGAGAGAGAGGCTGACTGTTTGTACGATTGTTTGTGTCACCCGGTGGCTTTTTCTTTTCCCTCCCGTTGAACGACGATGAACGGATCGGATTGAGGAGGGTTAGACTCGAAGCTGGTGATTCTAAACAGGTTTCGGGCGGAAAACGGGTCGTTCTTGATGAAATATGGCATAGAACAAAGGAAAAAAGAGGCGAGTCAGGAGGGTTGCGTCACACACCCCTTGAGACGGTGCGAGAGGATGGGAGGGAACCGAAACAGTTTTTGTGTTGCTTGCTTGCTCTATTTTGCGATGGTTCTTCTCTTGGAGGATAGCGAGAAGTGGTGGAGAAAAAGGTGAGAGGTTGGAAGAACAGCGAGCAAGGAAAGCTTAGCTTGTTGATTGCCGCCGAGAGTGATGAGACAGAATCAGGTAGAAGAATGCGCGCAAGGCAAAACGACACACTAAAGATAAAGCAGAAAAGATATTGGTCCAATTAAGGGAATTAACTTATACAACGGGATGGTTCGATATTAGGTAAAAACGGTGCAAGTGAATGGTTGGGAGAAGCAATAGGATTGGTCACGATGAAATATTCAAGAAGTGCTATGTAAGTAGCAGAGGGGACCAGAGGGGACCAGAGGCAGAGGATTGCCATGTGTCTCGGGACCATCGGGCAGCTCGAGACAAAAGCAAGAACGTCACCAATCTCCACGCATCCATCTATTTCCATGTCTCTGGATCCGGAGTAAAGATCTCAAAAAGCAAGAACGATCAAGTGGACTGCCGTGACTGCCTCAACTGGTCGAGCTGTGCTTGTTCATGATGTGGCAGACAGCTGTGAGCTGTGGTGGGGATTGAATGACGCATGTGCTGCTCGATCTGCTCTTGGCGATGCACCTTGGCAAACGGGACCATCCAATCATGAGGTTCGAAGTGGCCCCGCTTTCACAAGCACAGATCACAAAGGTCCCCCACAGAGGTTTGTCGTTTTCCGGCTCGACGTCATCCCATCCGGTGCATCTGCAGGGTGTGATGAAAGACCCTTTGGGCATCTGGAAGCATCATCAAAATAAGCACCGCATGAGGGCGAGCCTTGTCAGAATATAACTGCCAAGAAGATGGTATGAATTTCCGTACAGTCGCCAATTTGTACCACTAGACGGGATGCATTGGGGACTATTCGGAAATACAGTTTCATGTCACATCCGGCAAAGTCA
Source organism: Cladorrhinum sp. PSN332 (assembly GCA_033297175.1). Taxonomy (NCBI): domain Eukaryota; kingdom Fungi; phylum Ascomycota; class Sordariomycetes; order Sordariales; family Podosporaceae; genus Cladorrhinum; species Cladorrhinum sp. PSN332. Next base: position 531,391 of record MU858818.1, on the reverse strand, counting down.
CCCCGAGAAGGAGACGTGTGGGAGGGAACCATCCATTCTTCTTGTTTTCTTCTATTTATCTCACCAGCGTCTCATTAATACATTATTCCTCTGTTTCCATATCATACCAGTAGCAGGGTGTCCCAAATCACCACATGCTGTCCATAACCGCAATAATGACCAATATGACACGGCGCCTACCTCCGTCTTGGATGCCTTAAAACCTAACATGATGATACTGAAAAGTCCGACGAGATTAATATGATAGCAAAAGAGCTTGCAGGGAGGCTAGGAAGAGAGTTGAGAAAAGGGCCGAAAGTGACGGCCCGCCTTGAGTTGCTCTGGACGCCGTTACCTGTGCCGGACTGACACCTCCACCACCCCAAACTGACGGCGGAATTGCGGGAATCGGTGCGACACCACTACCGTTTGCTGGTCCGACTCCGCCGCCATTGCCGGGGTTTCCGTTAGCCGGTGACGCACCACTCCCACTGCTTCCGGGATCGCCGTAGTCACCTACATCCGGAAGCTGACCGTTCAGCTGAGATCCAGCTGGAACAGTAAGAGTAACCGTGTAGAATGAAGCCGTAGATGCCGTGACTTCTGGTTCTCCAACGCCCTTAGCTCCAAAGTAGGCAACCGAGTTTGGAGGTGGGTATGCCAACGGAGCCGGTGACGGTGGGGGTTGAGGTGCCGCAACCATCTGCGTGACTGTGACAACCGCAGGAGGAGGCGGAGGGGGAGGTGGTGGAGGTGGTGGTGGAGGACAAGGAGTCGGCGCCGGGGCTGGTGGTGGGGGAGGCGGTGGTGGATATGGAGCTGCTGTGGCCATGGGTGCTGCTGCAGGATATGGAGGTGGGCTGTTGCCTCCGTTGCCAGATGATGGGCATGTTGTCGGAACAATTGCCAGTGGACTTGGTGTCCCTATGATGAAGACCGTCTCGACAAATGGACCCGACATCGTTGGCTGAGGTGGGCAAGCGCCGCCATTCCCGTTTCCGTTTCCATTGCCAGCTGGGCATGGCGGCGACCCTCCGTTACCATTCCCATAGCCATTTCCATTGTTGTTCCCATTGCCAGAGTTGAGGCAGACCGTAGTTGTCTGGACAATGGTGAGAACTTGGCCGTTATTACCTCCATTTGGAGGCCCATAAGCCGGAGAGCCGCCACCTCCACAAGCCCCATTCCCAGAACCTGCACCATAAGCTCCAGAGCCACTGCCGCCCCCGCCTTGACCGGGACCGTAATTGTAGCCTCCAGCACCTGCTCCAGATCCAGAGCCTGAACCACCGCCAACTGGTACGACCGTCACAGTTTGTGTGGCTGTGATGACCCGTGGAGGAGCATTGTTGCCACCGTTTCCGCCGCTTGGAGGCCCGCTAGAGACAAAAGGACCCGGAGGATTGAGCGGAGGACCACTTGATATAAAAGGGCCAGGAGGGTTGACGGCCGGAGCACGATCCTCATTGGGGTAAGTGGGCGGGCAGTCTGCAAGGACACGCGTTCTGTCGGTAGCGATGCTAACCCCTGAGAGAAGCTTCTCGACATGAATGTTGGGGTTGGTAGATGTAGGTGTTCCGCCAGAGTTTATGTTGCCATAGTTGAGATTGATGTTCATCTCAATAGGTGACTGATGACCAAGTGGCCCATCGTCCGATCCACTCGTGGAAGCCAGCTTTCCCGCGGTGGGAACGGCGTTGCGGGAAGTACCAGATTCGACATCGTGGCTTTTCCCCATGCCAAGATTGACATTGAGCTGTATGGGCGGGCTCCGAGCGACAAGGGCGTTGGTGTTAGGGCTCTGATTGCCGACCAATTGTTGAACTGTATTGGTGATGGTCGAGTTGACGCAATGTCCAGTGACGGTCTTGATGGCAGGGGAGTATTCGACAGCGTTGCAGTTTGTAAAGATGCACTGGAAAAGTTGCTGTGAACAGTACCATTAGCTCTCAAGTCAACTTGAAATTTACATCCCTGATGGGCACGTACCTGAAGCTCGGGGTCCCGTGTGCAAAGACATTGGATGTCAGGGCAGTTGGTGTTTTCCAAGGCAGGTTGTAGGCAAGGTTGGCCACAAGGGGGTAACTCGATGCCATCTCCTCTGGCAGACGGAAGACATGAGAATAGTGTAAGACTCCAGAGTGCCGGGGACCTCATGATGAAGTTGAGAGCCCTGGCGGGTTTCCGAAGAACTGCAAGCAAAGATATGATTCTCCAAAAAATCGGGTGAAACGATTGACGAAAGAATTTGGGTACCTAATCCAAAAAAGAGCGACGTCCAAAACTAGAGAGATTGCTGATGATGGATTGAATGATGGATGGATGTTGATGGAAATGAAGAGGGAACTGGAGAATTGGAAGAGAAGGGAATTGAAGTAGGGAAATTTGAAGGTCTTGGGGTTGGCCCCGAGACTCCCGATGGCAAGAGCCATTATGAGCTTATTGAGTTAACAGGTCCGATGAGGGAAAGCATCAGTGCATGGAAGACTCCAGAGGTGGTGGTTCGAAGCCATGACTGTGGGTGGGCGCCACTTCCATTTCTCAGCAATGACGATGGTCGTCCCTCAGATGGCCCGCCGCGGTGAGAGAGAATTAAGACTTGGCAATAACCTGCTATAAGTTTTATTAGGGAAGAGCGAGTTGTGCCAAAACCTCCAAGGCCGCAAGAGGATGCTCCAGTTGCAAGATGGGAGCAAGCAAAGACTCGGGAAAAGGAGTTAAGCAAAAGCCAACCCAAAGGGAGGCCATGCATATTCCAGATTATTAGAAAAACAAAAGATCAATAGGCTTCTCCGGGTCCGTATACTTCTCCTTCAGCTCTTTCCTCGCAAGAAGCTTCACCAACGGCATCATGGTTTCCTTCATGTCCGCGATGCCTCGTTTCTTCTGGTCAATGTGTGATGCATCCACCACGATCCTTCGTAGGTGTGCAATAGACAGAGCCTCTGGTTTGATGGGTCAGTAAAGTTACAATCTTTGATTTGGAGACTTGCTTCTTACCGTTCTCAATCAGATCAGTCAACCGCTGTGGCGTGCCAACCGCAAGACCGCTCCTGGTCTTCTTGAGGAAGGCAACCTGCTCCTCTACCTTGAAGTGCTTGGCAAACTGTGAACATATCAGCTTAACGAGTTCTTGCTGGTTCTCAGCAGCAGCCGCTCTTTACCAGTTTTGCCACGGTATTACCCTTCTTCTGGAACTTCCTGAGTGACCTTCAAAAATCGTCAGCATAACTGCCTCCGGGGCCAAGAGTTGCCTCGAAGTCATACCTGACAGCATCTGCCGCGCGCAACCCAGCGGCAGAAACGACAAGCGTATGTGGTGCACCACAGTCCTTGGTAGTCCGGTCAAGCTTATCCTTTTCTTCAGCAAATGTCTCGAGAAACTCGGGGAGATTCTCAAGAGTTCGTGGCTTCTGGAAGGATGTGGTGTCTTTGATTGCGTTGCCTGCATGACTTGTGAGCTCCTCTTCCGAGTCCTGGTTGACAACCCCGTATACGGAACCTCTTTTACTCACCTGAGATATACAAATCGGCCAACTCGATAGGACTGAGTTCAGTACCGAAGCGAGTCGTCTTTTGAGCGATGTGATCAGCCAGGAGCTGACCGTCCATGCGCTCGAATGCTCTGTTCACTCCGATCTCAACATCCAAATCGCCTTCGTCCTCCCGCTGCTTCTTCTGCTTCTTCTTCCTCTTCTTGGTGGCGGTGACGTCGTCCTCCAACTTTCTCTTCTTGCTCTGGATCTCGGTCGACATGTTGTTTTGAAGTGATGACCCGCTTTTATGAGAGAGGTAGTTGAAAATTTCCGATTATTTTACTGGGGTTGCTGTTTTGGGCAATGTGTTGGAGAGGCCCTTGAATTCTGGAGTGTGGTGATTTAAAATCGCAAGGGTATCAAAAATTCTGGAAAAAGCGTTGATGAATTCGTGGTTGTTATGGAAGAGAAGTGTGGTGATGGTTCGCAGAAAACCTTCAAGGTTCTCACCAATTGCTGGTTTTTGGCGGTGATGGTGGAAATTTTTCGACGTACAGTGCCTGTCCAAGGTGCGACCCTTGACACTGTATTTCTCTGCCTGAAAAAATCGTGGCGTATTCCCCGTTGCAGTGGGGGAATCTGTTAGTCGCCCGCAAAAGAGCACAGTGCGTCATTCTTCAACCCGCTATTTGTAAATCACCAAGCATCCTCCCACCACCGACTGTGGTATGTACCTATCCGTGGATCCCAATCCGATCATTTGAAAGCGGGACTTGGATGTCTGCCCGGAACTCTTCTCACTCAGCAACATTTTACCTCATAGCAATGAATTGACACCTCTTCTCTGTCTGTCTGTGTCATTGAAACTCCAATCGCAGTCTAACTTGTTCTAACTGATTGTTTCTCCGTATTTAGTTAAGCGCATTCCTCACTTGTCTGTGCAGTCGTGCGGGTAGTGGGGGTTCTGTTATCTCTCTCTCTTTCCCCTTGCATTCATTTCCAAAGTACCTAACCTCTGCTTCAATGTGTGCGAAAGATGATTGCTGAGGGCAGAAGTCCCATGCTGATTGTTGTGCGATCCATTGAGCCCTTGTGTTGCTGTTTCCCCGTCAGTAAAAGTACCCGGTAATTAGCTGTTCTTGACAAAGGGACGGATGGTTCCTGGTGACGGTTTGACGTCAGCCTGAACGACCGAACCCTTTTTCGAGTCGGGAAATAACAAGTGGCGACCCTTTTCTCTTCGCCATTGTTTTTTTTCTTTTTTTTTTCTAAATTTATTTGAACTTTACATCTTTCTTTCTTTATTACTGGGTCCAAGCCATTTTTGGAGGTCGAGTTTTACGCCTTCGAAATGGCGCCGCAGGGGAATATCCCTCTCGTATGTGTACACACCTTTTGATGTATCTTGCCATATTCTCCAAAATCCTTGCTAACGATCTCGATTCCACAGGCAGCCAATGTTTTAGGGGTATGTTATGTGGATTATAACTGAAACCCCGTTATTCTTCTATCGGGACACAAAGTTAATCAACTCTGTACTACCCTACCCCTCCAGACAATTGGCACAGGTGAGAAGGCATATTATCCCCTATGGTTGTTCAGCCATGAGAACACCACATGCTAATATTTGAATGCAGTGTACGTTCCTTTATCATTCTCGGGGGATACAGAAACGACGCTGACCTCGATCCTATTGCTGCTGTTCCTGACCACAGCCTCTGGTGCGTGCAGCTAATCCCCCAGATATGGACCAATTGGCGGACGAAAAAGACCGAGGGCCTGCCGGGGATCATGATGTTCCTGTGGGCTATCTGTAAGTGATTCCGGGACCACACCGTGGATTTGTCGTCCTACGTGTGTTCTGATCAAATGTTTCTTTTCCAGGCGGTGTACCGTTTGGCGTGTACAATGTTGTCCAGAACTTCAACATACCTCTTCAAGTTCAGCCGCACTGCTTCATGGGCTTTTGCTTGGTTAGTTGGGCACAGACTTTGAGGTACCACAAGTAAGTCCGAGGTTGTTCTCCTTGTCAGATTTCGGGATGGTGATGCTGACTAGGAGAAGCAAATGGTCTGTATGGAAAGCAGCCCTCGTAACGGTTGTAGTGGCATGCGCTTTTGCTGGTGCTGAGGTCGCACTAATCCTCACGCTGAGGGTAAACTTTGAAAAATTCCTTTCGAGAACTATCACCGTATTTCGAGACTGACCAGTACCATTAGCCTCTGTATCTACGCGGAAGCGATGTCGGTATCTTGGTGGTCGGCATACTTGCAGCTGTTCTGCTTGCTGCTGGACTTCTTCCGCCATACGGCGAGTTATGGAAGCGGAGAGGACGAGTCATTGGAATAAATTGGGTAAGCTGATGGGTTGCAACACGTTTGGGGAGGGCAGATGGTGATTGATGATGTCAGATCTTCCTTTCCATGGACTTCTTCGGAGCGTTCTTCTCCCTGATGGCCCTCGGTATGTCACACTTCCACCCAACTTTTCAGTGGGTTTCCTTGCTCAAGACAGGTTAGTGGCACAGCACACGTTCGACCTATTAGGCAGCCTTCTGTACATCATATGGTCAGTAGGATCCCGGTGCCCCTTTCAAATATGCCAATATGGCATGGCATGGCATTGCATGACACCTCTATCTCACACGGTTCCAGTTGCCTTTTGGAGATCGGTATATTCCTGTCTCACTTTATCTGGCTGGTACGCACTCGGAGGATTCGGAAAGAAGCTGCCGCTGATGGCAAGACGTTTGATGACATTGCAGCTCAGCATGAAGTTGACGGCACACGATTCCGGTTCGCTGAAAGGAAGAAGAGCAAAAGGAAAGCCAGGGAAGGAGATTCAGAAACAGGCGAGGTAACCAGTGACGGAACGAATGATGTCAAGGAAGGCCAGGGACTTCATCCCAGCCCCATCGGGTGACGTATAGAATAGGCCAAGAGGGCCAGACAACATAAAAAAATCTCAAAAGAAAATCCAAGCTCACTTATCTGTTTAAGGGGGTTCACTGACGGAATGAGGTAAAAGGTGGCATGAGATACGGACGAATAGGAGATGGAGGCAGACTTGCCACTCAAGTACTGTGCAAGACAGAGATTTGAGACTGTCAAGTTGATGTCTCCCCTCAGCCAGCCGTTGGTAGTTCTCCAAGTGTTGTGCTTACTACGCTAGGGAGACGGTCCGGCTCCGAGGCTGAACAGACTACCACCCAGCGTTGCAGTCCGTGTAGAATTTGTTTCTCCGGCACTCGAGTCCCTCATTGACCCTGTCCGATCCTCCTCTTACCCCCCTGAACCAACACCCATCTGATCTGATATGTAATGCCGCCGGCCGTGTAAGTCACCGGCAAAGGAATGCGATACGTCACCCTTCGCGGCACATGAAGATGCTAGCGTTTAGATAGGAGGAGCGGCAAGTGTAGACTAGGACGAAGGAGGAAGAGAGCGACGGTGTTACCTAACAAATAGGGGGTTTCAACTCGACCCGGCCGTGTGGTCGCACCCCAAAGGGCAGGGCTTTGGAACCATTCGAAGCCGTACCTCTGGAGAAGGGTATTGTTGGCAGGTTGAAGCTCTTTGCACAACAGTAAAACAGAAAGCGCTGTGTCCAGTCGGAAAGAGCTAGCACTTGCTGGGAGAGTTTTAACATGGGCATGATACGAGCTGTCGCGTAACCTCGAGAGAACGCGAGGGACAACTTGAGCTCTGACGACTCCTCCCCACGCCAGGGAAGCGGGATGGACGGACGTCAGACCCTGATTACTAGTTGTATGTCGATGCAGGTCCATACACTGTGCTGACTGTAGACAAAACTGCAGCACAACGTCAGGCAGAGAAACCAACGACGAGGGAATGAAGTCGGCTATCCATGGGTACTTCTCCCTTATTGGGACAGTTGGCGCCGAGAACAATCCGTTCATCCCAAGTATCCAAAGGGAGGAATAGTCAACCCCGATACCTTTGGATGCAGCACCTACCTAGTACCTCCCTCATCGGTGGGGGGCAATTGGGCATTGAGGCAGATGCAAGCGAAGGGACAGATACATGATGACACGGGTTCCTGCCCCCCTGCGGTCTTTGGGACGTCTTTGTTCCTGCATGCAAAACAGCTCTAATGATGCATCTCCAGGGAAGTAGCTGGCGTCGCGTTGCATCATCGCGACGGGTCGCTGTTGGCTGAAAGAGGCGAGGTGGGATGGGGGTGATTGGGTCGATGCGGGTCGGTCATGTTCTTTTCTCTCCAATGAATGTCTTGGTGAGAACTTCCAATAGAAAGTGCAGACCGGCACTGACCAGCTGCCCCTCTTTCCCTCTTCTCAGCAGGGTCGGCTGGGGAAGGAAGCATGCTTTGTGCTTGCATGACTTGCACATCTCTTTTTCTCCAATTCATAAAAATTGTTGTTTTTGCGAGGGTGTTTCATTCCTCCGAGACACAGCCTGACCACTCTGATAATCACCTTGCCTTAGCCTAGATTGCATGTGCCTCCAGGTTGGGGGGATACATTGCATACGAAAAAAAAAAAAAATGTCGGCCTTGTCACCCCGGCTTTTTGAATCCCAGTGTGCTAGTGGACGCCACCACCTGAACCCCGTTCTCGGAAACTTCCCGGCGGCTTTCGGATAAGTAAATATTCATTACGATTATCTTATTGCCTTGCCTTACCTTGCCTTGCCTTGTACATCCGTACCTCTTCTTCCTGCCTTGCCGCACCGTAGACAATCTTTTCAAAAGAAACAAAAGGGAGAGAGGATCAGAAAAAAGAAAGCACCTCCATAAAGTATGTAGCCACTAGCACTCTAGGGCAGCCTATATCATCCGCCCTGTCCCCTCGCTGTTCCTCTTTCGACAGGAAGGACCTCCGTGTCACTCTTGCATTGGATCACGTTGGTATATTCGCATGCCCGCCGCTTCCCTGCTGCATCGAGTGGCCGTCCGTCCGCGCCCGCGCCCGCGCCTATCCGTCCGTCGTTCCATGCGTCAGCATATCGCCAGCATCGTCACCAGCAGGATCAGATTTCAAATAAAAATTGACGACGCTCGGTCTGGGTCAAGGCTTTGCAGCAGCATCCAGCATCCGTACTGGCTACTGGAAAAGGTGCAAAAGCCCCAAGTCGCATCGGTGATCCATTTCACGGCCCGCTAAAACTTGCAAACTGCCGCTCCGACTGGCCATATCCCGCCCTCCGCGCGCTTGTGCCCCCTCCACTCCCCGGCCTCGCAGCCCCCAGTTATTATCGGCCAAGCACCCCAGCGCCGCGCTGTTCGCAGACCGTGAGGAGTTCCAGCCTTAGCTTTTCCAAGGGTCCTCGAAAAATCCTGGCAAGGAGAAACGAGAAACCACCGTCCATTATCCCTCCTCCGCCCCTTTTCTGTGATAGCTGCCTCTTTATAACTTCAAATTCACCCCCCGCGGGTCCTGGGTTCAACTTGATCGCCGGTCGATAATTGCTGGTCCCTGGTGTATGCAGCCAGCTCTGCACCCCCAAAAGCGTCACACCCGCCTTTTCGGCGTCTGCGTCTGCGTCCACTGCATCTTCCAGGTCCCTGTGAGGATCTGTGAGTGAGCAATTGAGCAATTGAACAATTGCCTTGCAAGAAATTTGCGAAAACGACCAGAAAAGAGACCACAATGCCGTCAAAATACAATTACCAGCCTTGGTGAGTGAGCCCCATGGTCCCCTGTTTTTGTTTCCCCGATTGTTCCCTGATTCCAGGTTTTTTTTTTCTCCTTTCCTATTTTTATCTCCTGTTTCTTTCCCGACCCAAGATGGGTCTGGGAGGCTGGACCCGACACGCTGCAACTCCGACATTTAGACATGGTCGCTAACACATTCGGTGCCCACACTCTAGTCGCGAGTTCCATGTGGTTGTTCTCGGCGCAGGTTTGTTTCTCCCTCCCAACATACATCCACATGCCCACCACCACATCCTTCAGATGAGAAACTTCGCATCAGGGCAAACCTCGGTCACATGCCGCATCTGCTGACATCTTATTGATTGCTTACTTAAGGTGGCGTCGGTAAATCATGCCTGACTGGTACGTGCATCCGCCTATCTGGGCTATCAGATCTGTGATATCAGATCCTTTTTCACCTTTTCCGGTTCACTGCAGCAACCCCACATCAACACCCCGCGTTGCCCGCCCCCTGAATCTGGATTTTCTCTTCTTGTAACCCCTGTTTCTGCATCTGGTGATACTTTTGCTGACGGTTAATTGTCTATTCTCTGTTCAGCCCAATTCGTCCACAATGAATGGATCGAGAGCTATGATCCCACCATCGAGGATTCCTACCGGACCCAGGTCTCCGTTGATGTATGTTTGTATAAGTTCGTGCCCAAGTGATAATGCACCGGTTGATTAACATGTTTGACTTATAGGGACGCCAAGTGATGCTCGAGATGTAAGACGCTTATCCGTGTGTCTCCTCGCCCATCTTTTGCTAACATTGAGTGTCAGCCTTGACACAGCTGGGACGGAGCAATTCGGTATGTTGCACTCGATTGCCTCTTTTTTCCATCGTCCCATGCCTTTTTCTGACGCCATAGTGTAGTCGCCATGCGGGATCTTTACATGAAATCTGGTCAAGGTTTTCTATTAGTTTTCAGTATTGCATCCAGGAGCTCATTCGATGAGTTGTTGACGTTGCGTGAGGAAATCATGCGCATCAAGGATGATGAAAACATTCCGATAGTAATCGTCGGAAACAAGGCCGATCTCGAGGATATGCGAGCTGTCGACCGCGCCAAAGCCTTCAGTCTATCCCAGAGATGGACGTGCCCTTACTATGAGACCAGCGCGAGAACGCGAAGTAGGTGATATTTCATGCCACGCCTACCATGAGCCTTTATGACTAACATTGTTATCTTTAGTCAACGTTGATGAAATATTCGTTGACCTCTGCCGACAACTGTTGCGACGAGATGACAGCCAGGAAGAGGCACGCGACGAGATGATGTACCAGAAAGCCGAAGACGCCGCGGCCAAGAAGCGCCGAAGGAGAAAGAGAAAGGATAGGTGCATGATCCTCTGAGAAGATCAAGTTCAACCTCTTTTGTATTCCACGGCCTGGCCTCACGCGACCAAGATTAACGGAAACAACCAAACTTTGGACATATCACACACACATACACGCACCCCAGCCCCTTCGTGACGTTACATATGAGTTCTTATGAGAATTTGAAGATTATGAATTTATTTTACGAGATGTAAAAAGGCGGAGAAAGAGAAAGATTTACAAACACACGTGTGTCATTCTGACATTATGGAATGAGGATGATGAAAAAAAAAAGAAGAGGGAAGAGGTGAAAGAGTTTGGTTTTTAAATTGGAGGAGAGGCCGTTCTTTTTTGTCTTTCTTTTTTCTTGATCGGCTCGTTCTCTTTTTTCCCGCAAGTAATATCCTGCCGTCCTTGCATTTTGTATGTTTGCCGCTGTGTTGTTCTATATGACCACCTGGGGATTCAGGGCGCGCAGACACACGACACAGATTATATCAGGTAGCGCAAGCATAGCTATGTTTCTCTCTTTTTTTGTTATCACACGATTGTGTTGTAGAGTGTGGAGGGCGTTTGTTCATGATCGTGCGTTCACCATGTTCCCTACCTAAGGAAAGACTCATGAGTTGATGAATAGTGAATGCTCTTGACAGTATGGGTTATACATAGCTTCATCCCTCACAGAAGCATCAAGAATTTATCCTAGTCGCCACACTATTTAACAAACCACAGCTCCTGCCTCCCGAGTCTCCATTTGTTTATACCAGGGACGTTTTGGCAACACTATTATTGTTATAACCTTCCCTCTCGACCACCTGGGTTATGGTTATCAAGCCATCATCAGCCTTCACAGCGGACCGTCGGCCGTCGGATACATAAGGTAGATAAAACGGCATGTATCTTGCCATACGACGCTGTTCCATCGCCCATCGCCCATCAGAAAAACAAACCCGTTGAAAATGTAGATTTTTTATTTTATTTATGTATGCCATTCATTAATCGTTAATTTCATTGCTTTCAATCACTCTTCTTACGTTTGTTTGGTCATTTGCACGTTTTATTTTTGTAATTTAAAAAAATATGTTCTATGACCCCTGATCTACCTACGCTATATACCTACCTACTTACTTACAACACAGTGGACCAAAATACACCACCGGCCTGGTCGAAGTCGGGAAATACATACCTATGTAGCTGTTATACCAAACCTATCGTACCTTTACCTATTAAGCACACCGTGACCGCCACCGCAATTTCTATCTACGTTGGGGGGGATTATAATATAGTTTTTCGGTACTCCGGTTCTTTGGTCTTTGGTTTCCGGCCGACTTTCTTGCGTTGAAAAAAAAAACCCCCAAAAAAAACCGTCGTGCCGCCTTCGCCGTTTTATGTTTACGTAGTGTGTAGTTTAGAAGGGGGGAGTTTGGAGAGGGGAAGAAGGGGCGGTGTGATACGGCACATAATTAACGGTTAACGCAAGTGTGGGAATCTTGAATTCTTGAAATATGAATTTTATTTATTTTTTATTTTTTTTGGGAGGGAGATAAGTATTTGGGCGCCCGTGACTGTCAGAGGGAGATGGGATCCTTTTCCTCTTTGATGCATGCCACGCGTCATGCAATGTATATCTAGATGGCGTCTGGGTTGAGGAAGAATTAACCTGGGGCCTGTGGCGGTGTGATTAGTGTGTGATGAACAGACTCTGTTGGTCCGTGATATGGTCGTGGGTTCTTTTGCAAAGACTTTGTGTAACCCCGTGGAAGCCAGAAGGGGAATTAACTCGTTCGATGTGGCTTTTGCCCCTTTTGTGGATTGGGTGAGCTGGATGGCCGATGGAGAAAGCGGAATGGTGGCTGAATATCGAAAAGGGAACTCCGTGTAACGAGTATCTGGTTCCCGTTCTGCTCGCTTTGGTGGACCTGCTCTGCGGCTGAAAGTGTCAACCCGAGACAGGTTTCAACGGTGTTGAGATGGCCTCTTTGGACAATCTTTTTTTTTGTTGTTGCTCTCAGCAAAGGCTCGGATAAAGTCTCGATTGTTATAAACTTTTTCTTGGCCATCTCGCAACACCAGTTGAAACGCGGGAATGGACCGGCAATATTCATGGTGAGTGATGTGTGAAAGCTGGCCTGTTCTTTGAGCTCTCAGTTGCAAGAGCGGTTATTGAGCACACGACATGCCAGTTCTCAAATTGTGATTTGTTCGCCGTTTTGGACGTTGTCGATGGTGTGTCACCGACGATCGCTTCCCCTTTTGTCCAATGAGCCGCAACCGTGACATTTGACCCTGAATGGCACCTGGGCACCAAACACATCTGTAGAGTTTTCTTTCACATATCATTGGCGACTGTTCGGGTTATCGGGCCAGCTCCAGAGACGTCCCAAGTCCCAAAAGATCCTTTGCTAGCGTTGAAGATCATCGGCTTTAGAGGTTCCGCCGCTGGCGACTCTGGTGGGGTGATCACTTTTACTTTTGGGTTCGCGTTTTCTTCTGCCCCGCTTTTTGCGAACGAACGAAAAAGGGAGTGACCGCGCTAATGTTTTCGATTTAGCTGGGGCCCACACATTATCTGCCCCATGTGAGCGGGAACCCCTGCTTGGCACGGACCAGGGTCCGTCCAGGCCACCACGTTTTGCACCACACCACACCACCACTTTTCAACAAACCACCATTAACAACAATTTGATATGTCTTGTTCGACAACTCTACCTGTTCCGATCTTGTATAACTCTGTATTGTTGTGATCCCAGAGCGTCTAGTTTACCTTTTTCATAATCTTGTCGACGGAAAGCTACATCTGGTATTCCCGGGTTGTCGGCCCCGAAACGTGCCGTATCAAGCATGTCATGCATTAGCGCTGTGCCGCTGAAGAAGCGAACAAGTCGTCTCGTTTTACCTTTTCTTTGACGACAATTTGAACTTGCCGATAGCGTCGGCGGTAGGAGAGCAGTATCTCTGTGAGATGAAGCCTGGGGCCGAAGGATATTTAACAGATTCAGCTTGGGGTTTGGGCCGCAGTACGTCCGAGCTTCGTATCGTCATCCAGGTAAAACAGGCCCAGTCTGCAGGTACCGTTCAAGGTTGCGCATCTCACCGCACTGATCTCCCCTTCATTTCCATGTTACCCTTGCAACAAGTGTAACCGTGGGCTGCGCGGATGATGCCACTTCGTCCTCCGAGGACTGCAGCTGCGCTGCTTCTGCTCATCATTTGATTTGTTTCATTGCCGTTGCCGTCTTCTACTCACTCTTCCTTATACACAACACGGTCTTGACGACCTCGTCCATACGTCCATCCATTATTTGGGCCCCACGTTCGTTCTCACAGACCACGCCGCTATCTTTGCCACTTTCACGCTCTTTTTTCTTTCTTTTTTTTTTTTTTGGTTCCCATCGGTGATCGGTGATCGTTGCCGCCGTTCGTCTCTACTTTGCTTGGACTTTGCAAACAGATTCTCTGATCACAACACCGCGCTACGCTGCACTGCACCATCACTCCTGCACGGCACGGCCCTACCTTTTCTTTCTCTTGAGAGTCTTGTGAACACATGCGGGTGCTCGCTTGATTTTCTCTTGATCTCCAAGCTTCAGACGTCGTCACCTGCTGGTTATGCTGCGCATCCCGCCAAAACCTTCTCCTCCCGCAAACCTGAAACGACTGCCGTCCACGCACACCCCTCGTCTTAGCCGTACGTGCACACCATAATCCCCATTACCAACTCTCCCCAATGCCGATGTCTCCGCCCTGAGACTGCAGAATCCTACCCTACCTATCCTTGGCCAGGGGTCACTCTCTTTGATTCTCTCTTTGTGCAACACTTGCTGGCATCTTTGCTGATGGACCTGGCGAATAGCAGACACTACTTTCTGGTTATGATACATCGCTATTAATCATATCCAAAAAAAAAAAAAAAAAAAAAAGACCTGTGTTGTTGGTGACAAGGGGTCTTGTTATTCGATACGTCGAAACGCTAAAGGTATGTCCGTGATGCCTTATCCCACCCCCCCCCCCCTGGTCAGCAAACCCCTTCCTTTCTGTGATCCGGGTGTATAGGGGGTTGCTGTCTTGGCTCAGGTCCGGGTGAAGCAACCCTCTCCCGCCGCAACCCTCCTTCCAGATCAGGCAAATCTGGGAGACGGGTTTGCTTTCTGGAATATCGTTGCACCACCTACCTTTACTCTACCAACCACCAGCCACCCCAAGTCACTCGTTTCCTTCTTCCCCTTCCTCTTGTTCTGTTTTCCCCACCAGGCCGCCTGGGCTGACCTTTGTATACTCACATCTAGACTGCTTCGAAACTTTGGCCTCGCGCGGTCGAAGGTCACTGGTTTTGCCCAAATTAATTTTCTTTTCATAATTTGTCTGTTTTGCGTGAACCCGGTCTGTGTCACACACACTACGCGCTGGGTCGTTTACTATCGTTTTTCCCCCTCCCTGCTTCTTTACTTTCTTTTTACATTGGCATAGATTGCGCTCGTCTGTCGCGGATACACGCGCCTCTCCGGTTCCACGACCTTGGATTTTAGAGTTGAGCTCTTCTTTTTGCGAAACCCGACTGTTTTTGAGCTCGGAAAGTTGAATATTGCCTCGTTACACTCAGGGAGGACAAGAGGTACTTTACGAGCGGCGTGCCGTGCCACAACTTCATCGAAACGCAGCAAACCGTCTATTGGACCTGGATCAGTTACAGCCTATGCTCCCGGAATCATTCAAAAGGTTGGGAGGATACTCTAAAGAAATTGGTAAGAGAGGGGAATCAAGATTTGGTTTGGATGCGAAGTGGAACAAGGGGGCTTTCACACCTAAATGAATTCTCAAGATGGGAGAGGAATGGACCGACTACCGCCGCCTGGATCCATTAAGAGGGCGAGGGAGCGTGCCGCTGCCGGGATACCGAGAGATGACGGCTTATTACCAAGAGGAGGACCGGGTAGATTGGAGGAGGAGGAAGAGCCACGAATGGCACGAGCGCCATTGGGATCGACTGCTGGACAACGAGCACCTTTACGACCACAGCCACCACCAGGGCTACAGACTAGGGGTGGGCAGATCGGAGTTGCAATTTCAAGACCGACACAGGTCCCGCAATGGCCTCTGCCGGCGTCGATAATGCCGCAGACCGATGTTGACGGCGAACCATACCGACCTCCACCGGGAAGATCAGAACCACCACAACGGCCTCCACGTCCAAGTCGAGTTCCGTCAATACTTGACGCCACCAAGGTACAGGATCCGACACCAGTATTCCAGTATAGGCCGCGGTCCGAACGTGATTCATCTGGACAAGACTTCCTCGGAATTCCTGAGACTCCCACAACAATCTCACGACAATCAACCCAATCATCGGTTGGGTCAATACCGGATTTTCCAGTTCCAGTTAATATCCCTCCAGGTCCTCCACGAAGAAGTGTCAATCTTGGCCCTCCACCTTCGGCAAGGCGCGGTGCTTCCTCGTTCTATTCCCATCTTTCATATGTGTCGCCGATTCCGGAGGAGAGCCCCAGGTCTCGATCCCACACTTCGTTTGCGTCCAGCGCTGCGATGCCCGAGAGCTGGGGAACCCCATCACCCGGGCAAAGCCCACAGTATCCAGAAGCGTACTATGATGACACCATTATAGAGGAGGGATCGTACGACGGTAATGACGACGAGGCTCGGTTGGTGCGCAATGCTAGTGTTGGGAAGCTGGCAAGACCGATGCTTGTCAGCGCGGTAGCAGCTCGTGCATTGGGGGAGGCAGACCAAGGAATGCGGCCGGGACCATCACCAATTCAATCTGGGCCATTTTCTGAGGGGACTGGATATGCCGGCCATTCGAGCTCGTCCAGCACGATACCAGTCACGGCAAGGTTACCGATTGGTTCAGCGGCCACTAGGAATAGTATAATCGAGTCATCTCCCTCACTCAACAGCGCGGAAGCGCCTTCTTCTTCATCATCGGGGGAGACGACGTCGGATAACCTAGCTCCACCTGGCGCCCGTCCATATAGCCGGCTCTCTGCGATCCGAAGACCACCAAGACTGGATATGGATGCTGTGCGGCAGGCGGAGGCGAGAGGGAGCTTGACCAGTTTACCTGATTTGATCAAGCGCGCGACGAGACTGGCCGCCAGTCTGGAAAAGGGCAGGAGACCAGCGAGTAGATTTGACGACCTCAACGATTACGGGCCTGACGATTTCGGAGGTAAGCTCTTCTTCTTCCACTCGCTCTTTTGATTAGTCATGGCCACTGCAAGTTTATCATCATACTAACAAATTTTGCAAGCGAATCGAGAAAAACACCAATCTGGCCTCTCTGATATGCTCGCCGCTTTTCCACCACCAGCTCAACCGGCAGCTTCCAGCCGACGCAGCATCCGCAACAGCATCCGTGAGCATGTGCAGTCCTGGCCTCTGGGTGTCAACTTCAGCCGAACAGGCAACACATCGCAAGACGCCGTGCAGAACTCCGAGTCGCAGCAGTCGCCAAAGAAGCAGGGGCGCAGGTGCTGCGGCCTGCCTCTCTGGGGCTTCTTGGTCGTGTTGTTGGTGATCCTGATTCTCATCACTGCTGCGATTGTCATTCCGCTCGAGTTCTTGGTTATACAGAGGCAAAGATCCAGTAACGATGCGCAAGCAGCATTACAGCAGTGTCAGCAGCGGCTACCGTGCGCGAACGGGGGTACTACCGTCGTCAACGAGGGAGCGTGTGGTTGTCTCTGCGCTAACGGCTTTACTGGGTTCGATTGCACTGCCTCTCCCACTTCGGGATGTACGACCATGTCCTTGAGGAATATGGAAAACGTGACCGTTGGCGATGCGATCCCGCGGCTGATTGAGCAGGCGCAAGCCAATTTCTCGATTCCGCTTGATGGGACCGAGGTTGTTGCCAAACTAAACGCCGGGAGTCTGAGCTGTTCGGCTGCTAATGCTCTTGTTACGTTTGATGGGAGTTCGACCAGGCAGGGGGCCGCGAAGGCTTTGGCAATGAATGTGAACGCCGTGGTCATTCAGGGCATTGCCTTCACGACGATTACGCTGCTGATGGGACAGTCGACTACGATAACCGTCGATGCGAGGAACCCGTGGCCTACCTCGGTCGTCGTGGCTCCCTCGGCGGGGACTACGGTCAGGACTACGGTTGTGGCCCCCACTACGGTCGCGACGACGTTTTCTGTCAGCAGGGTGCCGCCCGCGTCGACGAGCACGACCACGCCGACCGTTACCAGCACGGTAACGGCTACCATGTCCATGTCTTCGGGCGTTGCGGTGCCGAGGCCGACTTTTGGCGTCACGGAGGAGGTACTGGACTTTGCGAGGGTGGCGGTGCTGTTCATACTGCAGGAGAGCCAGCTGAGCGACGCGGAGAGGGCTCAGGTTTCGCTGCAGAGGTTTTTTACGAACGCCGCGGGAGTGAACGGGCAGACGGTCGAGAGCGCGAGGAATATAACGCTGGGAGGGGGCAAGAGTGTTGATCTGGTTGATTTTACGGTCGATGCTGGGAGCAGGAGGGGTGTTGTGGGTGGTACGGCTTCATAATTGAGACTCTTGTCCTTCTTGTTCTTCTTCTCCTTGCATGAAAGATATAATACGACGAAAAAGGCCGGGACCTTTTAATTTAAAAATGGGAGTTGAAGGATATTCCAAGAAAGTGGAAGAGGTGGTAGGGTTGGCGGTGTGGATAATGAATAAGCTGATAACTCGAGAGAGGAGGGGGGGAAAAAGGAAGAAAAAAAAGAAAAGGAAAGAGATGGGGGAAAGGAAAACAAGACGCTAATTATGTTTTTTGCATAGTTAACTGTTTTTTTTTCATGCAAAAAATTATATTTGTCTCCCCTTTTTTTTACTTTTTTTTTCTTTTTCTTTTCTTTTTTTTTCGAGTTATTTCCTGCTTGCTTATTTTTGTACAACTATTTACAGACTTACTTAAACACAATGTTTCTACACACAAGAAGTTAGACGCTTGTCTTTTTCTGTTTTTTTTTTCCTTGGGGAGGATAGCTTTTTTCATGGTGGGGGCGGGGAGGGGAGGTTTGTTTTGGGGCGTTGATGATGACGATGAAGATGATGTTAGTGTAAAAACAAGGTGGGGGGGAGGGGGGATCAGGGGAATCAGAAGGCGTTGGTGTTTTTTTGATGTTGATGCTGGTTGTTGGAAAGTGTGTTGAGATACATTTGCAATGAGTGAGTGGGTTTTGTTTGTTGGTTACTTTTAGGGGCGATGCTGTAAATAGAAGGGGATAATCTAATTCTTTGTTTGAATGTCAACAACAGATGGAAAAAGAATCTTTGGATATGTAATTTATGCTTTTCTTATTTTCTAGTTTTGACCTGGTAATGACGATGAATACCTTCACAAAGTTTCTTGCAATTAAGTCGTGTAAGTCCTGCAAGTTGATTCGTCGACCAATCGGACACCACCACCATCATGCATGAGACTTTGCATCAATTTGTCTTGGCGGTTATCAGCCGAAGGACGGGATGTTCTGTTCCAGCCTGCTTGGTTTTGGGTGAGTGATAGGCGAGGATTTGAGAGACACATTTCAATTCATCACTGTATAAAGCAGCCGTCTTGGGTGTGTGTGTTTTGAGTTTTACGTATGAGGGCTTTACCATCTAACTCCGGACTTGTCCTGCTAATATTGCCGTTTATAGAGTGCGGTGTGGACCCCCTTTCTGTTTTTGGAGATCTGGACCAAGGCCCTTTTCATCAGGCACAGCAAAGGTCTGGTGTTTCAATGGGTGGGTAAAACTGCCTGGTCGAGAATATGGGCGGGCGGTTGGCGTCTGTCTGCGGTCATTATCAATTTCCATATCCGTCTGGGCCTGAAAGCTGAGTGGTTTCACAATGAATGGTTTTATCGGAAGGCTCGGTCATTTGGGGCATTTCGGATTATCTGGAATGAGTGCGGGTAATTCTTTGCGAGATTGGTGTAATCTTTTGTTCTATTGAAATTCAAGATTGCAGAATACGTAAAAGTGTTGATGATTTCCATCTGGATCGATGAAACTCTTGTGACCTCCACTGTTTGAGCAGTGATCCCATTGCGAAACGGGGGGCCTTGGGCAGCCGGGACGTTCGCGACTCTTCCACAAGGTTGAAATATGTGGGGTAAACAACGGCCCTGGAGGGTGATTACGTAGTTTCGCGCCCACTTTATCCCTTGGCGAATGCGTCTTGACGCCACTCGCGCTGTTGTTTGGGTGCGTTTGGCTCCGGTAGGCCCGGCCTCGAACAGGGACCATGCCCAGGTATTAACAAGAGGGCAGTGGCCGCCCACCCACCCATGCATCCCCGAGCAGTTGACCATCGCTCAGACCATCAACCTTCGAAGGGGTTTACAGCTTCTCAAATAACAAAGCAATAACAACAACCAAAGTCGACTGGCTCGCACATCCTCTCATCTCCCTCACACCTACTGACTCGCCCTACGCTCGCTCATTCATCGCTACTCTACTTTGGTTTCCCCGCTGGATGATAACAACATCCTCTTTAAAATCGAATCCTGAATAACGTTTTCAACCCCCCTAAAAACCGTCGGCATCATGCTGATGAGATCCGTAACGGTTGCTGCGGGCATTTTGGCTGCGCCAGCTGCCCATGCATTCCTTATCCCACCTTCGGTCAGTGAATCCGATGTCCAGATTGCCGATGCCATCGAAGCCATCCCCGCCATCGCCGAGGGTCGGGCCATCGAGCTCGAGTGTCCCGGATGCCCCATCTTGGTGAAGGGCGAGCATGGCCACGGCATCCAGATCCAGACTCACCGACCGAACCACCTCGAACTTAGCTTCTCCGTTGAATCTCGCCCCGATGGTGATCATCTGATGGTCAACGACTTTGAACTCTATCCCGCTGCAGACCCTTTCCAGGGCCCTCTTATGGCCCCTCAGGCGTTTGACAAGGATGACAAGAGACGCAAGCATCACGGTGAACACGGCGACGATGAAGAACATCATCACAAGAAGCGCCCACACCATCGTAGGCCTGAGCTTCAACCTCAACGACTCGGCTTCGCGGCGAGCATTGGTTCCGGACGGAAGGATGCCGACGGCGAGTTTGAATTAGTCGAGGTTGAACTTCAAATTCTCGGAGTTGGCATGCTTCCTGTTGTCGATGGCATCCCCAGCGTAAAGGTCAACCTCATCAAGGAGCCCTCCGGCAAGCTCCTTATGACCACCATTGAAAAGATCGCTACCCAGAACGCCAAGGGCGATAACGAGGCTGAGGAATGCACCAATATGTGGTGCGCGTGGATGGCCGCCGCCCGGGAACGGATGGCGAAGTTCAGGAAGATGCATGGTTCTGGAGGCTGCCATGGTAAGGCGAAGGAAGGCATGGGCATGCATCCTCCTCCTCCACCTCCTCCCATGGATGGCCATCATCCTCACCATCACCACGACGGGCCCCACCATCACGACCAGCCGGAGTTTGTCCAGGGTGACGAGCGCATGCCTCCTCCTCCTCACGAGCTCACCTGGGGCCGTCTGCTCAAGAATATCACCTGGCATATCCTTCTCCCGGTCGCCATCGGTGTCATTGCCGGTATTGCTGTGAGCTTGTAAGTTTAATTCGATGCATCCGTCTTGAAAACTTGAACTTCGATCACCGTGCTAACCTTATTTTCGCAGGATTGGTATGGCCGTTGGTACCGTCATTGTGTCACTGTGGCGCTTTTTTGTCCGCCGGAAGTCTTCAAGCAGCCATCGTCGTCACTCCAGGCGCCACTCATGCCACAAGGCTTCTCACAGAGAAGTTGCTGTTGTTGCCGAGGAAAAGACCGGCTTGATGGCCGTTGACGAGACTGCGGATCTGCCTCCTCCCCCTCCCCCTTATGAGGACGCGGAAGATACCAAGAAGCCTACTGAGGTTTAAGAGGGAGTTTGGAGGAAGCTTGGGGAAGAGTACAAGTGGGTAACGACATGAAGTCACAGCACACGCACACAACTCTCTAAAGCGTTGGGTTGCAACTTCTAAGTGTTACTGGTAGGTTGTTGTCGAATTATGTGTTGGAGAAGAAGGATTTGAGGATCTCCAAAGAAAGAGAAACTTTCGCTCCTTTGTTCTGTTTTTGTTTTGATTTTTTTTTTTATATATGTTGGATGGTTGCCTGTTTCTTCTTTTATCATATCAAGTTTTGGGGCATCCCGTGCTTTCTATTGGATACCCCCCCTTTTTTTCCTTTTTATCTTTCGCTCTGCTCTTTTTTTGTGAAATCAAAATGCCCACCCACCTGACATTCCTTTATAATCGTTAGATAGGTAACTCGGAGGAAGCAAGAGATTTATGATGATTTTCATGTTGTACGCTGTCTATCTCCCACTTGAATAGTGCGGTGTGTTTGTGTCGTTCGTGTTCATGTGAAATGGGAAATGTGAGATGTGAGATGTGATATGGATGGGGTCCCGTCTCTTATGAGGGGAAGGACGTTCCGATACTGTGGGGTATTACGTGAGACAGGTTTGCATGAAGACAAGCAGATGAATGGATGCGTAATAAGCGGGTGAGGCCCGTGGATCTACTTTGCAGTTTTGACCGTCTGAACGGTATGATGGAGCACACACACACTGGGTGACAATGGGTGGAGTCAGTCGACTTCCTAGGCCCGAAAACTGTATAAGTGAAGGGGAGGAGGAGTTGGCAGAGAAGACAGCCAATGTGAGAAATGCGACGAAAGCCAAGGTGGAAAGAATCTACTTTATTTTCTTACTTCAAATCCAAGTAAGGTGTCTAATGTTGTTAAGAAAGTTGAAAATAAAGTTGAATAACCATAACCTCCCTCGTTTATGAAAGTTGTGACGGCTTCGTCAACCGTCGGCAGTAAGGCACCGGTATATATACTGCTTCCAGATTACGGGTCGGTAACCTTGTAATTCTGACATTTCATTTCCGGGTTGGTCAATGGCAGGTGGTGTGGACTGTGGAGGTTACCGCTCCTGCAGGACAGATGAACTCCATCCATCAGATTGAGCAGGTGCAACCCCCACTCTCGATACAAAAGGGCTCCACAAAAAAGTTGGTTTGCTCCCCCCCCCCGCCGGCTGGCAGAAAACCCAAAATTTTGGAAGCGACCTTGTAGCGAGAGAGAGAGAGAGCGCGACCAGCCAAGATCTTTTTTTTTTTTTTTTTTTTTCGACTTCGCAATTGGGAGTTTATCTGGCCAGCGACTTTTCTAAATTCTCACTTTTTGCGTTTCGTCGATTCATCTTTTTAATTTTGTTTTAGCAACAATTTCATCAGAGCATTGTTGTTTAAACAGATTTTTCTTTTCGACCAAAGTTCAAAAAACAAAACACAAAATCGCCAACAATGGCAAAGTCTTCATCATCCTCCTCCAAGAAGCGCGCGCGCGCGCCCGAGGACGACGTCGCCGAGGATGTCGCTGCCGACGATTCCGCCACCGTTCTGAAGAAGAGCAAGGTCGACGAGAGCGGTAAGGCCGAGGTGACTAAGAAGAGCTCTAAGAAGTCAAAGTCGTCCTCGCATGATGCTACCGAGGAGCCCTCCTCCTCTTCCAAGAAGGAGAAGAAAGACAAGAAGGAGAATAAGGATAAGAAGGACAAGAAGGACAAGAAAGACAAAAAGTCCAAGTCCAAGTCTTCCGACGATGTCGCCGATCAAGAAACGACTGATGCGCCTGCCGCCGCCACTGCCACCACCACCACCGAGGACGGCGACAGCAACAACAAGAAGGAGAAAAAGTCCAAGAAGGACAAGAAGGACAAGAAATCCAAGAAGGATAAGTCTGAGGGCGAGAAGAACAAGGAGGAGGACGACGCAAAGCCAGCTCTTCACCCTTCCCATCCCGACGCCCAGCGCGCCAACAATGACGAGGAGGAGGAAGAGCCCACCGAGGAGGGCAAATCCAACCGCTTCATCTGCTTCATCGGCAACCTCCCCTTCACAGCCACATCCGACTCCCTCAAGCAGCACTTCTCCTCCCTCCAGCCCACCTCGGTCCGCCTCCTAACCGACAAGGAGACCGGCAAATCCCGCGGCATAGCGTTCGTCGAGTTCTCTGGTTACGATCGCATGAAGACCTGCCTCGAGAAATTCCATCACACCGAGTTTGAAGGCCGCAAGATCAATGTTGAGCTCACGTATGTTTTTTCCCCCCTAACCTTTCCCTCCCCCTTTTCCAACCACCGAACCCTTATTGACAGAAAGTTGTTATGTATACAGTGCAGGAGGCGGCGGCAAGACCAAGCAGCGCACAGAGAAGATCCGCGAAAAGAATGCCAAACTCAACGAGGAGCGCGCCAACCGCATGAGGAAGGAAGAGACGGCCAAGCTTGAAAAGGCCAAGGCCAAGGGTGAAAATGGCGAGCAGCCTGAGGAGCAGAATAGCAACGGCGGCATCCACCCCAGCCGCTTGGCCATGATGGGCAACGACGACAACAACGAGCAAGATAGCTTCGGCTACGATGGTCCCAGACGCGGCGGCGGCAGAGGCGGTCGCGGCGGTCGTGGTGGGAGAGGCCGTGGTGGTGGTAGAGGTAGAGGAGCTGGCGGCGGCGGTGGTGGTGGTGGTGGTGGCAGAGGAGGAGGCAACAAGTTTAACAAGCCGAAGGGCAGTGGTGCCAACAGCGGTGAGCTCACCAACCGGCGGTTCTAGTTGCTTCCCCCGGTCGTGAAGATCGTGGCGAAGAAAAGGGTCCGGATGGCCATCCTGGTGGGCAAGAAGAAGCAAAAAAAGTACCGTTGGGTCAGGTTTTTTTCATACCAGGCTTTTTATAAGAGATGAGATAGATGATACCCATGTGTCTGCGAGAGAGAAAAGGAGAGAACACCTGTAGGAAATCATGTAGGAATCAAGATTCATTAGACGATAGCGCTATAAAAAGACGACAGTGAGCAGAAAACGGAGAGTCTTTCACATTCAACCATATCTCGTATCCTCCCTCCTTCACCCCCAAAACTCTTGTGCTGTCGGCACCTTTCGGCTATCTACATGGCAAATGCGAAACAAAAAAAAAAGAGGGAGAGAACCAGCCTGAATTCACCTTTGGATTTTACCACGTCAATCTGTAATAGAAGCAGCTTTGTATCTATTCATGCAGAAGACCGCAATAGCCCGGTATGTGCAAGTCGGCCAGTCCAAGCGAGATTGAGGAAAACAGATCTATGAAGGGGGCCGGGTGAGAATATGTTCCTCCCCTGCTCATTAACTCCCCAGACCATGATCCTCGGCGGTACCCGTTGCTGATGTGTTTGCAGGTATCCCAGGCTCTAAGCTTCGCTGAGAGAAGATGCAGACGCGGCGCGAAGCTCAATCCAAGAAGTTCAGTGCTGGTGGGTAATAATAGAAAGATGTGAATGCGAAGCAAACAGCAGGCATATGTCCGTCGGGTATAGATGGTGTGTTTGCATTACGGAAAAAAATCATTCGTCGTCGTAGTGGTGAAGTGCTTGCTTCACGTTGGTATAGGACAGGTGTATTATAGAACCGTGCACTTGTTGCTGGACTTCTTCTTGCCTTGGGGAGCCGCCTTGGGCTCAATCACCGCTCTATACGATGGTTAGCCCCATCATTCATCAAGAAAGGATGAATCAGGCTGTGAACTGCTACTCACCTGATGGCATAGTCAAAGACGGTCTTCAAGCCCATCTGTGTGAGGGCAGAGCACTCGGCATACTTGTAGGCGCCAATTTCCTTTGCCAGAGCCAGACCCTGAGGGTAGGTGATGGGCGACCATCTCTTCTCGGCCAGCTGTTTCAGAGTGTTGGGGTCGTCCCTTGCGTCCAACTTGGTGCCAACGAGAACGATGGGAATATTAGGTGCGTGATGTCCAATCTCGGGCCACCACTACGAAAAGGGGTCAGATATACGTCCATCAAACTCTGTCGAACTGGATTTTCTGAGACTGACCTTGGCCTTGACGTTATCAAACGATGGGGGGCTGACGAGCGAGAAGCAGATGAGGAACACGTCGGTTTGAGGATACGAGAGAGGTCGGAGTCTGTCGTAATCTTCCTGTCCGGCAGTATCCCACAGACCCAGGCTGATGGGTCTTCCATCGACCGTTACACTCGCAGAGTAGTTATCGAAACTGAAATTGCGTCCATTAGTCCATGTCGTTCCATCTCAACACATGCCGGGCCATGAGGCTGATAAACATACACTGTGGGAATGTATTCGCCAGGGAAAGCATTGGTGGTGTAGGAGATGAGCAAGCATGTCTATCACGCGCATGTCAGTATGACCATCAATGGATATCGCTGGAAATGTGGCATTCTTACCTTTCCGACAGCACCATCACCAGTGACGACGCACTAAAAAGAGGGCGGGAAACAGTCAGCCTTGGGACTTTTTTCTAGTTTGTTGAAGCTTTCGACGGGATCGAGGGGCTGGGAGGGGAATGGCGGTGTCGGCGCCGGCAACATTGTTGACAACATCGGCATACCTTGATCGATTGGACCGGCGGGGTGGCCATTGTTCAAAGTATGTTTGGATATATCTCCTTTCCTTGAGTTTGCAGGAGACAAGACGCGCTCGAATGGCGATGCACTTGGATGCAGTCGACTCGAGAAACGGAAGAATGCGAAAGCAGGCAGGGTTGCAGCAACAAGACGGGCGGAGCAGAGGAAGATGGAATTGCCCTGCAAAGTCTTGATGGGGTTGGCTTGGAAATGGGGTCGACGGCAGTTCAGATAAGAGCTGCTGCTTGAATTACTCGAGGTTGAGATGCGAAGCGGAAACGGCTGTGCAGGAAGGTTAGAAAAGGTTTTGACACACACCGGAACGGTTTGGTGCCGGGGAAAGGAGGTGTGGGAATTCGAATTCGGGCGCGAATGCAATGGGGGGGGAGCTGCTGGGTTGTGTGTGTGTGCTGGGGAAGCGAAGCTGGAACAGTGGACAGTGAGGGCGGAGGCAGCAGAGGCGGACCGCCCCAAGACCCGGGACGGACGAGTCGAGATAAAGAGCCAGAAGCACTGTGTGGGAGCACCCGGCAAGGTACTGTCCGCTAACACGGCTGTCCCCTGCGAGTGAGGTGGTTGGCTGGTTCTCAGCGGGCCAGTGCCTCCTGCGGAAAAGAGCAGAAGACGACGGTAGTGGAGCTGTAGCCCTGTCTTCTCCGGCGTACCATCGTCTTGGCGGCCCATGTCCTGTTTTGGCTTCGTCGTCTTTTTCACTGGGGATGGGACCTATCGGCCTGGCCACAGGGAACAAGGAGTCGTTTTTCTGACACTTTCGGCGTCAACCGCCTCAAGCCAGGCGAAACGGAGGCGTTGGGAGGCAAGCTCCAAAAAAGCCGGCGTGACGATCCAAGGCCGAGCCACGACTTTTTGACGACTCTTTGCCGGTGCGCAACATTCGCCTTGACACTTTGACAGTCAAGGTATCCCTCGTCCTGTCCCGGTCATATATGTGATGGTATCCTGGGGTATAGCGTCCACTTCCTATCATTGGATAGAAATCACATCACAATGTCCAATGCGTTGGAGAGCTTACCTGTAACGTTGGATGAAGGTATAAAGTAATGGCGGTTGTTTAAATTATATACTTAGCCCACACTGTGTGGTGGTGTGTGGTGAGAAGCTTGTGTCGTTCTTGTCGGGTGTTTCTCGTCGTTCTTCTTCGAAACGTCCACGGCTTCCGATAACTTGGCAAAATTGGATGAGACCTAGGTAGGTATTCTTTGCTCGTGGGTAAATAGAGGGGCACGCAAGAAAAAGAGCAGGAGCAGACGCAAGGCACGGACGACACGGGTTGGAAGTGCTGCAGCAGCCTTTTAAGCAAGTATGAAGGAGGACAACCATCGAAGTTCCAACCGATGGTGGCTTGCACCAGGTCGTCCTGCCCTGCCCGAGGTTGGAGGTCCACGGATGGATGTGGGTTTCGTTGCACAGTCTCAAGCAGCACACGGCGACCATACTTCAACCTGGCCGCCATGGGCCTCCTTCTTTGATGGCCAATACTCAGACCTCATGCTCTAGATTTTTGTTTATCGGAGGGCAATCTGAAGGCCTGTAGCTAAACATGGCGTTTCTGTCACATTTTTACTGCAAATAACACTCCGATCCGGAAATCCCATCCTCCATCGCTTGCTGCAAGACTCAAACAGTGCGGGGCAAATGCGAGTGAGTGGTTCGGAAATCGGAAGAGGACATCCACATCCACAGCACCTCTCGCGCTACACGCACTGTATAAGGTACCAACCATTGAGTACCTCAGCGCTCGAAAATGGCAACATCAAAGTTTCAACGGCCATCCAACCGAAATGGTGAAGGCCCTATCGTTTTGACCAGGTGATCTGCGCACAGGGCGCAGGGAGGACGTCTCTCCATATCATATCATTCTTGATCGCACATAGCAACCCGGAAAGATGAGTTATTTGACGGGACTTTGGGCGCTACGACTTTTTGACGCACGTCTGTAACAACGCTGCTCTGCCTATGGATCCATGGAACGACCGATGAAGCTTTGTGCAGGCGGGAATGGCCAAGCGGTTGGCCATGGCGGGAAACACTGCAGCCCTCATTCGTCGATGGGCATTCGCTTCTGTGACAATCCTGGACCGCAACACCTGAATGGCCAAAGCTCACAAGAGGGTGATCGGTCCATCACCTCTCTTCCCAGCACACCATCACAATCACCAACTTTGGGGCCAGCAAGGGCGAACGGGTTGCTGTTAGGGCCGTAGTAAGCCGTCTGGCGGGTAAAACGGCCTCAAGGAAACC
This sequence comes from Cladorrhinum sp. PSN332, assembly GCA_033297175.1. Lineage (NCBI taxonomy): Eukaryota > Fungi > Ascomycota > Sordariomycetes > Sordariales > Podosporaceae > Cladorrhinum > Cladorrhinum sp. PSN332. Next base: position 503,279 of record MU858818.1, on the reverse strand, counting down.
TTTCTCATCCTCTTTGCAACTTCTGCGCCGCGCCCTGTTGAAGCTTTTTTGGTCATCCCGCCATCCGTGGGACAGCACCTCGTAAACGGCAACCCGTAGCCATCGGGCCGCCCACGCTAGGAGGTGTGTGACAGAATTGGCGACACGGAGTCATATATGCAAATTGAGCATCGTCAAACTGTTACTACGTACCAGTGTGTGTGTTTGTGTTTGTGCAATGGGAAAGAATCAGGGCATCACACTTCCAGATTGGTTACTCAGAACCTGGAACTTTTGGAGGATTCCACCGTGGGGTTGGTTGGGGTTTGTGGAACCTGTTGAGTTCAATCAGTTCTTATCGCACCGCAGCGCCCCCACTTGATCCCTGCCATCCCTGTGCAACACAATGGACTGTGGAGTAAATTGTCACTTTGTCCGTCGCGTCATCCCTCTTACAGCTTAAACACCATTCGCATTGAACAATTCTTTGGCGACACAAATGGGCAAAGGCACGACACAATAACGCCGTACCACCGGCCTGAAGCTTCGAAACGAGGCTGTCACAATTGATCTATACGAGCCTTCGAACAACATCGTCGGCATCGACGCGGTCAGAGTAACCAACAATGGCTCGTGAAAGCCGTCCTCTTCCGGACGCGACGCCGAATCGCCGGGCCTCAACTGCCGAGCCTGCAGTGTTCACCGGTCGCCGATCAATTATTCGGACACCAGGAAGCTCAGGTCGGGGTCTTCAAAGGCCTCAAGGTCTCTCAGCATCAGGGAGGAAAGTTGCGCCCCCTACTGCAACACCACATGCGCGCGCCGCATTCCGAACAATTGACTCCCGCCGAGCTGCCATATTCACTCCTCACCGTGCTCGTCGCAAAAGTGTACGTGAGGCGCGCGATTCGCCACGAGATTTTCTCCTGTCACTGGGAAAAGTGCTTGCGAAAACATCAGAGCCAATCCAGACATCTTCTTCATCGCCAGGGGACGGTTCGACTGGACAGGCCGCCGAAGATGACGACGATGGACCAGAGGCGACCCTCGGTCCGATGGGCATGGACTACGATGACGATGACGAAGAGCTACCGAAGCGACCACGGCTTTCTCTACCGATTGGCGAAGACGATGAGGATGATAGCGATGATCTTGTGCCACACCGCTCGATCATTATGGACGACGAGAACTTCACAATGCAGTCGATTGAGATGCCGCGGAGGGCCTACAGCGAGCAGCCCGGTGGAAGGCTCTCAATGAACAGCCCTCGTATGAGCGACTTCTTCAACACGAATGACATGCTGCACAGCGAGGAGGCCGGCCAAGAATCTGGGTTTTTCCCACCAATTAATGTGATTGAGGAGGAGAATTATACGATGGATGTGGATCTTGCGTCTCCTGAAAGGTATGCATATATGCTTCTTAGCCAAAGTCAGGAGTATGGATCACTAACGTTTTTTTTTTTTGTAGACTGGATGACGCTGGACGTCGCGACACAGGACACGAAAGCGAGTTCGGGATTCAGGTTCCTCTTGATCTTGACGAGAACACTTTTATGATTGCGCCAGAAGTGCAGGACTCTCCTGATCGAGCCCCCGGTGACGATGAAGAACAGCCTGGGTACGAAGACTATGCGCCTCTGGTGGACCAACGGAGCGACAGCGACATTGGTGACCTCGGTGATCTTGGAGAAATTCCAGATTTAGAGGAAGAAGAATCAGATGGCGGCGCAGCACGTCATTTTGACGACGAGACCCAGATTGAAGTTATCACAGCAAAAAGCGCTGCGCAAAGAAGTTCCTCAAAGAAGAAGGGCGTAAACATATCAAAACACGGCATCGAGTATCCATCTCTACCACCGGCTGTAGTAAAACGGTTGGCTCAGAACTTTGCCAAAACCAGCGGAGCGAAGGGGAAGGTTACGCCAGACGCCATGGCAGCCATTATGCAAGCTTCAGAATGGTATTTTGAGCAGTTAGGCGAGGACCTTGGGGCATATGCCAAACATGCAGGTCGAAAAACTATTGACGAGAGTGACGTGCTCACTCTGATGAAGAGGTATCGTACAATCCATGATCGGGTATCTCGTTTCATACATATATAGTGTTGTACATGGCTCTGACACTCACACCCCCTCTGCAGGCAGCGTCAGATCAACCCACAAACCACGCCATTTTCTTTGGCGCAACGCTACCTACCCAGGGAGTTGTTGCAGGATCTTCGGATGGCGCCACCTGCTCCTTCAAAAAAGAGCCGAAAGGCATCAACTGCTGCCGCAGCAGAGGGTGATGACGGCACCTGAAGTGTGAGCAAAACCGCCTCTGTTTAGAATATTCTTTTTACCAATTCTTGTTCATGCGAACACGCTTCGTTACATTGGTTGGTGGCTTTTTGACCACCATATAAAACATTATCGACGTAGCCACAGCAAGGCCATACCTAGGCCTGTTAGTCGCATACCCTCACCCTCATGGGAAAATCCCATGACGCATAACTAGCGATGGACCGTCAAGTGTCTGAAGAAGAGGGGAGAAGACATACCAAGTAAAGATATACTGCGCATGGTTGTTGCGCAGGTTGACCTCAGCAGGTCTTCCGATAGGGATACCCTTGGCCTCGTTGTCTAGAATCTGGAAGTAATCCGGTTCTGAGAGAAAAGAGATGTTAGCAAACCCGCAGGCATAGAGCATCGCATATCAAGCGCCACACAATATAGCCGAGCCAAGCAAAATACAACATACCCATAGTCTGTTCTACCCAAACAGCCTGGCTTCCGCTCAAGGCAGCCATCTGCTTGACATCAGGGAAGTAGAACTCCCCAATATCCGGCCTGTTCTCGGGCGTGAACATGTTCTTCTTCCACGGTTGTCTCAGCATGCCCTCAACGCGCACCGTGCCTGTCGGCAGCCCCTCAGGTCGCAGCTTTTGGTCCGCCATCTTCTTGGAGATCCAACCTCTGTTCACCAGCACCGTGGCGCCCGGATCGCCTTCCCGCTCCAAGGGAGTCACAACGATGTATCCTTGCTCGCCGTCGCGCATTCTGGGACCGACAAGCATCTCCTGGTCGTGTCTGAACTTGCCGTACATGTATACTCGTCGAAAGTCAAAATCGGCAATTACGTCTGGGTCTACTCGCGCGGGGAGGGGAAGCGGTGGTCGGACGATGCGGTCCTCACACTTTGCGACTAGGTCGGTCTTCCATTTAAGCCGTTGGACTTGCCAGCTGCCGAGGAAGAAGGCGGTTATGGGGATGATGGCTGAGTGAAGATCATGGTATTAGAAAAAAGAAAGAAAAAAAGGTGCTGGGTAAGTGTGATGTGTTTTTTGTTTTCAGGAAGTTGTACCAAGAATGATTAGACCTGGTCCATGTTTGCGGCCCGTCCGTACCAGCTCGGGAGGATTATCGAGGATAGATGTGAAGTTCGGGTCGTCGGCTGGCTGTGGTTTTTGGCTGCGCGGCGCAGAGTTGGAGAATGGTCGTCGAGGAGCAAGTTGGGAGATTCTGGGCTGAGTAGAGGTCCATTTTGGGATTGGCTTGCCAATTGGTGTCGCTTTCCCCTGGAGCGGCCTCACAAGACTGCTAAAGAGTCTTCCGGCTGCCATGGCTCGTGAAAGTCAAGCCGCTTTTGAGGGGAAGGGGTTGGGACGTCGTGTGATGTTATTTTGGTTGCCAATTCGGGAAACAAAGACGGGATTTTGGAGCTTTCTGTCTCAGCCAGTGGAGATCCCGCGTCATTCGGGGAGAGCGTTGGCGCCGGGTTTGGTTGGAAATCAAGGTCCCGAGAGAATGCCCCACACCCCGCGATTAAGTAGCTTGCCGGTTGGTCTTACAGGGGTTGTTGATGCGCTGTGGCTTGATGCGGGACACGGCGATCCAGCTGTCTTGTTGAACCACCCTCGTTGTTCATTTCATAGCTCTCCAGGCAACTCTCATCCTTTTTGTGGTGTACATTGGGTCGGGACTGAAACCAGCTTGTGAAACCCGATTTTCATCATCCTCCACAAATTAGGGTACACAAAGTAGTCCAACCTTAATCATTTTGTTATCTTCAACACGCCAGTTCTGGAAGTACATCCGAGCTCCCCGAACCTAAGTTCAACCTCTCTGATCCATCCCGCCTGTCATCTCTTCGAATATCGGACATCCATCAACTCGCCATGGCTTTCTTCCAAGGGACCCTGCAAGAGGGTATAGCTGCTGCTCTCCAGCAAACGAAGTCAGTTGTGTGCTTTGTGACAGGTATGAGGACGAGCACAGCAATTCACAGGGATATAGTCAGGCTGACCTCAAAGAACAGATGGCCAAGATGAAAGTCAGCGATGGGAGAGCGAGTTTTTGAAGGAGGATGATGTCGTGACTTTGCTCCAGTCCACCGCAGTCACGCTTCGTCTCGAGGCTGGCTCACAGGAAGAGGGTTTCTTGGCTCAATTATATCCAATCCCCAAGAAGCCAACAATCGTGGTGATCAGAAATGCCGATTTGAAAGAGTACATTCCAGGCGGCACCCCCAGGGAAGAGGTGAGAAGGAGACTATTTAAGTCTCTCGGCCCCCTCGAGCCAGTTGTGACACAACATGCGGCGTCGCCCACATCAGCACCCGCATCTGTTCCGGCCCCGGCCATTGTTACAGCACCCACACCTGCACCAGTACCTGCGCCAGTCACCCCCATTTTGCCGAGCCCCGCGGAACTGGAAGGGTCAATAGCCAGCAGCTCTGGTCAGGCCACTCCGTCCCCAGCCAGCGAGTCCCGAGCCCAGGCGCAGGCAATGCTCGCTGACAGGGCTGCGAGGCTCGCAGAGCAGAAGAGAAAGGAGGACGAAGAGGCCAAGCAAAAGCGCCAAGAGGTGGCTAGAGCCAGAGCTGAGGCGGCGACAAATGGAGGGGCAACCTCACAGGACAAGTACGCCGAGATGATGAAAAAGAAGCGAAAGGAGGCTCAAGAGGAGCGGGCAAGGATCCTCAAGGCTATTGAAGACGACAAGGCTGCTCGTAAGGCAAAGGCAGCTGAGATCGCAGCTGAAAGGAAAGCTCTCGCAGAGGCAAGCACGGCTCCATTCGCTCCGGCTACCGAAATCCTCCCAAAGGCGGGCAAGCTCAGTGAGCATGCTGCGATCCAGGTCAGACTGTTTGATGGCTCGTCTCTGAGGAGCAAATTCTCGAGCACAGACTCTCTCAAGGATGTGAGGCAATATGTTGACGAGAGCCGCAAAGACGGCAAGCAACCTTATACTTTCAAGGTCCTCCTTACCCCCTTGCCAAGCAGAAGGATCGACGTGACTGAGGAGGGCAAGACACTTCAAGAGCTGGAGCTGGCGCCCTCGGCAACACTCATCCTCGTACCGGTTCCAAAGCACACAACGGCTCACACCCGCACGAGCTCGGTGGCTAGCTCGGCTGTTCACCCGCCGGAAGGAAACATTTTTCAGCGCTTCATCGCATTCATTTTGGCGATCATCACTGGCATCTTCGGCGGCATTGCATCGCTCTTCTCGACATTGTTCAGCACTGGCACGGCACCGGGAGAAGAACAACCCGATACACAGCAAGCCGATGGCCGAGGTCAGGCAACCGGGAGGGCAGATGGTCGGCGCGTAGCAGGCTTGGATAATGTCAGGCGGCGGAACCAACAGCAGTTTTATAACGGCAACTCTGTGAGTAACATTTTGGAATATCTCGTTCTCTCTCTCTCATTTTTTCCAAGTTTTGAAGCATAAACTGACTGACACACACGAATCAACAGACCAATTTTGAACCAAGACGAGAAGATGAGGATGAAGAGTAGGAGATTTTGTGTTTTTTTTTCCTCTTGTCTTGAGTTACGGTGATGGTATTTAGGTGTTTACCTAGTATTGGCTCAAACATAGGGCCCAGTGAGGCCCAAAAAACACAGAGCGGAGATTGAGCCTTTGTCTGTCTGTCGCGGTGGCTGTAAAGTAATACGATCGTCTTTCTGTTATGCACTTGCTTCCCAAAGAACCCAAGAATCCCTTAGTCCGCAAAATCGGTCCTTTCATGTCTTCTTGAGCAGCGGACAAACCCTACAATACCTCCAGCTTCCTTCCTCCTCTTTCTCCTCCCCTGGAATATGTTAACTCCACCTTGTGATTTCCATACCGCTGTCCCAGCCAATCAATCAATCAATCAACCAATACAGTGCGAAATCCTGCCCCCCTGCGCTTTTGCTGATTATTCCCATTTAATTTTGATCCTTTTTTTTTTTTTTGGACTTGCTTCCCTATCATACACGCTTCCTCCTTCTGCTCACAGTTCCTCCAAAACCTTTTAATACTGGCTAGCAGCAGCCTGGCAGGCCTTCAACTGCTCCAAGTACCACCCGCAAATCTGCATGTTGCCGCCGTTCTCGTCCATGCACTTGGTGAAGTTGGTGGTGGCGCCGGCGCAGTTGTTGCCCCAAGCGCTGTTCTGGGGGGCAGCCTGGGCCTGGGTGGCGGCTTCTGGAGCGGGTTCGGAGGAGGAACCGCCGCCGAACATTGAGGAGATGCCGTTGCCGACCATGTGGCCGATCGAGGAACCGATTGCGACACCACTTTATAAACACAAAACATGTTAGTAAAGTAAAGAGGGAAACATGGGGAAGGGGGCGATGAGAGGGAGAGCTTACGCAGCGGTGCTGGCCATCTGTCCCAAGAGGCCGGGGCTCTGGGAAGGGGCAGCGGCAGAAGGGGGAGCAGAGGTGTGAGGAGCAGAGGTGGGAGCGGCGTAGGTTGTTGCTGGGCGGGTTTGCTGCTTGGGAGCGGGAGCGGGAGCGCGCGCAGGGAGGGTAGGGCGGGTGGGAGCCGGGCGGGCAGAGGATCTTGATTGACGAGGCATGGTGACTGGTTTTTTTTTGTGTGTTTTGTTTTGTTTTGTAGTGTTTTTGTGGTAAAAGAAAGAATGAGACTTTCAGCGAGTGAGAAAGAAAAAGTGAGTGACTTCGGAGAGGAAGAATGGAAGTTGTTCACAAGACCCGAATGGAGGAGTTTCGCGGTTTTGCCGGGGCGGCCGTTTATAAGAGAGCTGGCTGGCAGTGCTAAAGTAGGTGGGATTTTTTGCCATTGGCCACTAAGAGAGTCCCCTGGGGTCTAGAAGCCAATAGAATTCCGAGGATTTTGGAGAAACTGGCACGGGATATTCTTGGCTAAGATAGGGTTGGGGTTATCGGTGATAGCTTCAACTTGACCGTGGGAATGCTGCTTTTCTTCGTGATCTGGCAAGCCATTCAATACCTCACCATGCTTAACGACTACTTATAGGCTACAGTAGTTTATATTTGATTTCTCCTCTGATTAATAACATGCTCTGGAAGCGCATATGATATCTTTGTCAAGCACACACTCGTGCTCTGTCCCCTTCATTGTTGACTGGGGAAACATGAACCCCCTTGCCCGATCTTTTTTGTTGGGTATCTAAAATCATTCATCAGGTCCGGGTACCAAAAGCCTGTCATCTTACATCATGCCAGTTCATCAGGTCTGGCCTCCCTTTAGGGAACTGATAATTATATCAGCTGATCACCTCTTGACGCGGCGGAGACAGATTTCTCCTAGATGGCCTCTTGACTCCTCTGAGCGAGGCGCAGCATTTCACCGAGATTCATGGCCTTCATCGTGACTCATTTCTTCTTCTTGGATGCGTCACGCCTTGGTCGTTTAGACTTTTGATCCTCAGACTCCTCAAGGGAACGGGCTCCTGAAGTAGCTTCCGCTGCCGACCGCTTCTTCTCAGCGCTCGATGCTGCCGCTGCCGCCGCTGCAGCCTCTGCTTTTGCCTTCTCTCTGGCAATAAGCTCTGTCAACTTGTTTTGGATGTCCTTGTTCCCAGCCTGCATGATGTGAGCAAGAATGCAGACGTAAGGGGAGGGAAAACATACGAGATCGTTCTTGATAAAGCGAGCAGCGGCCTCGGTGTTTACTTTGGTCTCACGTTCAGCAGGAGGGGTCTCTAGCTTTTGAATCTTTTCGAAATACTGCCTGACACGGGTCAACTCTGAGAAGATGGCATGGTTCTTGGTGTCCGCTCCATTCAATCGCAGTGATGCTGCAAATAGGCGTCAGTGATGTGAGAATAAAATTTTATTGGGGATAGATGATGAAACCCACAGAAGAGAAGTGACTCTATCGCATAGGCCATCAAAACGTAGAGTTTTGACTTGTCGAGGAGTGGAAGTTTGGTTGAGAGATCGCCAATATCGCCGAGCAGAGGCTTCAGCGCTTCCTCCAACTTTTTGATATCCACGTCCAGCTGCTCAAGCTGCGGCGTGACATCGCTGACGTCCATTGCAGTGAATTTCTGGCCTGTAAAAAGATTATTACGAAGTACGTGTCAATACGCTTTTGTGGATGAAAAGAGTTTCCGTGAATTGGAAAGTGGAAGGAGAAAAGTGGTTTGTAGGATATCTTCCCGCCCAATGATGGATGAAAGTCGAGTCTGAACTTCAAATGCGCTTCAAAACTTGAGACAGGGATCTTGTTTCTGGGTACGTACTCTTTGAGACCCCACCCCGCTACATTTGCAACAAGTCGACCTGCCCATTGCGCTGAAATCACAAAAAACAAAGGTACCGAAAAGGACCCCTCTGAAACTCTTTCTGTACTTCTCCCACAACTTTAACATGGTGTTGGTAAAAGGCATTTCATGATAGGTCAGATACTATGTATAACATATATGGGGTCTATAATTTCCTTTAAACCTCAGATATCGAAGAGAATGCTATATAAGTAACAAGATGATTTGCGATAAACCCCATTTTCTGTTAGATAGGTGGGTCGGCCACCTTCGGCTTGCATTGTATCTTTAAGGTATGGACCAATCAATGCCCGAGTAAAAAAAGCTCGCCCGCCCAAGACTTCTTCAGTGACCAAAAAAAAACTTAATTCTCAAAAAGGCATCCTAACGACACCTGCGAAATACGTTATAAACGGTCCCGGCGCCCCCAAGCCCCCTTCCAGCCGAACTGACCGCCGAAACGACCCAATGCCGAATCGCATGCCGTAGTCATCGCGAGCTTCCCCTGCGCCGAGTCGCTGCGAGATACTGCGACACTGACCCCTCATCCCCTACCATGCGCTCTCAGCTTCCCCCGTGAACACCGGCAACCTGTATCTCCTTGTGGGCGGTCGCCCGCAGTTGCGGGTGTTTGCCAGAATACCCTGCAAACACACAGCATGGTTTCTCAATAACGATTCGGCGGGCCGGGGGGCCAGCCAACTGTTTGAGAACCGGGCATTCACGACGACTCGGCCGGTTCTGAAGAGACAGGAGCCTCCGGAACCTCCTCGAAACACACCAATCGGCAAGCTCGGTCGCCTTATGCGTTTTCGCCTTGGGCCATTGGCTGTTCAGCCTCCGCAAGCCCCTCGCGCCTCTTCAAATCAAGTTCAGCCTCGAAAAGTCGCTCCTGTTCTCTCCGCAAAAGAGTCTCGAGTTTCAGACCCCGAACCAGCTTCAAGGGTCACCAGAGCACCCTCTCACTCGACAGCAACCCAAAAGAAGGACCAGCCCAAACCTGCTCAGCATACGAGCAATGTCGAGACTTCACAAAACATAACACCCCTTGAAGGTGCCGAAAAGCAAGACTATACAAAGGTAGCTCACCAACCCGGTTCGGTAAATATTTCCCAAGATGGCAATCAGCCTGGGCCGACCTCATCCCGTGAGATTCGAAAGCCAGAAACGGTGCAATATGATGCCGAGAGGGAACGGATTCGATCCAAGACAGCCTTGTGGGATCAAGTAGCGAAAGTGGTCGAGGCAGAAGTCGTGCCTTTAATTGCTGAGGAGCAACGCTTTACGCCATCCGATCAAATTTACGTCATGGGTATGGATCCGGTTGGGCGATATATTGTCCACGCCTTGGCCGGCTGCGAATCTCTACCTCCTCCGATCTACATGATACACTCGTATCAGCTACGGAGAGGGTGGGACAGGATCGGCCGTCGTCTCACCCTTCATGACGGTGACAAGGTCATTCCCCGCGACCGAATTATAGCGGTAGACACCTCAAGTGCAGACTATGAGCTTGAGACCAGCAATAAGGTGATCAAAAACCTCATCGTAACTGTACCGGCAGCTCATGTCCTTCGGGTATTGAAGCCTTTCATCCACCGACTAGATCACAGATCGACCATCTGCCTCGTCAATGACGGGCTGGGGGTTGCGGAAGACCTCATTAACGCATACTTCCCCAGTATATTTAAACGCCCTACATTTCTGCTCGGCCATTTCACGCCCAAGTTGGGATATACGGAGGATGCATATTCGGTCGAGAAAGTACGAGACGGGAGACTGTACTTGGCGCTGTTCCAGCAAACCATTTTCGACCCTCTGGTGCGGAATAGATTCAAGCGTCATCCACCCATCGAGCGAACACAGAGCGCTCAACACCTTCTTCGCCTTTTGACGGCAGTCCCGGACCTTTACGCATCAGGCCACCCGACACAAGATTTTTTCAGATATAAGCTGCCAACAGTTGCATTCCACTCGATTGTTGACCCATTGACGGTCCTGCTTGACTGCACTTATGACAAGTTGCCAAGGAACGCATATGCGAGGCTCCTCATGGACCAAATGCTTGGAGAGATTTGCAGTGTGGTTGGTCGAATGTGGGAGTGCAAAAACTCGCAAAAGTTTCAGCAGTTTATGACGAGCAGCAAGCTTCGAGACGAGATTTGGCACAAGCTGATGAGAAGAAGAACTGCCAGCTCGCGAATGCGGACGGAGGTGGTTCGAGGACGGGAGACAGATATCGCCTACCAGTCTGGCTACTTTGTCAAACGCGGCCGCGAGCAAGGGCTGACAATGTACACATTGGACACAGTCATCTCTGAAGTCAAGGGCAAACAACAGGTTGCAAAGGCAAGAAGGGACGTCGACATTCCCCTTGAGATGTAAACACCAAGGGGCGCGCAATTGGCTGCTGGTGTGGTTTTGTATGTATATGAAATATTTGTATCACTTTGTAAATAATAGCATTAGAGATGGAAACATGGAAGGGACGCGGGGGAGGGGGAGGGCGGGGCTGCATAGAAAAGCATTGAACATGTGTATATTTAACACAAACGAACGAGTTTAGAATAAAGATGAATTACGTATACATTTCAATTTTTTGTATACGATTAGTCAAAAGACAAACGATCTGGTAAGAGAGTTTTAAAGTGTGACGCTGGATGCTTAATAAGGTAGTGGTCGTGCAGCCACTCTCAGTGATTGATTTTGAAGCTTGAATCTGCCTGCTGCTCCAAAAAGTTTGGAGGAAGAGCAACCAACCCCTCCCCCGCGATCGCGACCGACCAAACTGCCCACACAAGCTTGGCTCCCCGCAAGCTCATTTATTCCCACCCCCCGTTATCCCAACGCAACACACACACACACACATACACGAGAAAAGTTTAAACCAAGCTAGATAACATGGCTGACGCAGACCTTGAGGAGGTACGCTTTTCAAGATATCCAGTATGTCGATAGTCGATCAAGCTAACCCAACGCGCAACGATGATTTTAGATCCGCAGAGCTCGTCTTGCGCAGCTCAAGGCGCAAGGAGGAGGAGGAGGAGGCGGCGGCGCTGGACAGCTGTCGGGTGGTGGTGGTAGTGGTCAGGATCAGCAGGGTCAGAGACAGTAAGATATATTCCTTATTCTACCTCTCTCTATTTGATATCGTTTACTGACTCTGACTTCGTCTTGTTTCCCAGACAAGAATGTAGGTTACCTACCTACCCTTCATCTTATCTGCGACCGAAACTTGACGAGAATTACTACTAACCAACATGATCCAGCCGACGCCCGACAGTCCATTCTCAACCAGATCCTCCACCCCGAAGCGGCAGACAGACTGGGGCGCATCCGCCTCGTCAAGGAATCCCGAGCGACGGACGTCGAGAACAGACTGATCATGCTGGCGCAGACGGGCCAGCTGAGGTCAAAGGTTACGGAGGAGCAGCTGAAGGAGCTGTTGAACGCCGTGGCGGACACCAAGGAGGAGGAGAAGATTGTGGTGACGAGCAGGAAGCGGTGGGATGACGATGATGATTTGCTGGACTTTTAATTTTTTGTTACACAAGGGGTGAAAAGAAAGACCTGGGCTAGGGGTCGTTATTTTATGCCTCTTTTTAATGCTTCTTCTCTCTTTGTCTATTTTTCTTTGGTTTTTTACAGAAAAAAAAATGTTACCAACACTCCCAATGATATCCCCCCCCCCCCTTTCTGTACCGATCGGTTTTTGTCTCTTTACATTCTCCATAATCATACAAACAAGAGCCATTCCATAGTACAGTACAAGACACACACATGATTTCTATACCGCATTCTTCTCCATCTCCTGTTTTCGTTTCCTCCTCTCCTCCCTCTCCCGCCTCCTAATCTCCCTCAAATCCGGCGGCGGCTCAACCCCCAGCTCCCTCCTCAACTCCCCCACGTCCCTCTCCAGCTCCTCCTCCCAATAAACATTAATAACCTCCTTGGACCTCAGCCCGTTCCTGACAGCCCAGGGCAGATAAATATCCCAGAACCTTTCCCTCTCCTTCTTCTTCATCGTCCCCGCGGCAAAAACACTGAATCCGGTCATGGGCAGCAGCGTATTGGCGAATTCAAAAGCCTTCAACGCCACCTCCCCCTCTCGCACGACGGGCAAGCCCGTCAGTGCGTGATAGAAATCGTGGCATTCCCGGTAGCGCTGCATCACGTAGGCGCATTCCTCGTCGTCTACGTAGCGGACCTGCGATCTGGTGTCGGGGGAGACCCCCTCCCGGTCCAGCCAGGAGATGTAGGTGCGGCCTACGGTGTTTTCGGGCAGGGAACGGAGGTAAGGGAGGTTGAGGGAGGTGGAGGTTATGCGCGGGCGGTCGCGGAGGATGCGCCGGCCCGTCGGGGAGGATAGCATGGCGTCGCGGAGGCGGTAGATGAAGTAGGGCGTCGCCGTCGCTTCGGCGAAGGCGGCTATGAGGTCGCCTCTTCGGGGGTCGCGGAGGGACATGAGGCCGGAGCCGATGGCCAGGGCAGCTTTTTCTATACGGGAGAGGGGGATGTGCCCTGGGTAGGAGGGGGGCGGGCGGGTTAGGGAGGAGAAGGAGAAGGGCCGGCGGCGCTGGGAGTTTGCGGCGACGGAGGAGAGAGGGGGGGCGAGTGAGGAGGAGGAGGAGGAGGAGGAGGAGGAGGAGGAGGGGTTGAGGATGATGGTGGTGGCATGTTTGGAGGCGGTTCGGGCGACGAGGGTCGCGGAGCGCTTGAGTGTTACTTCCATGGTTAATTGGGTTTGGAGAGACACGAGCGCATCTTTTAGGAGGGTTGTTGAAACCTCGAGTGGTTCGATATCTCTTCGGGAAAGCTCCCGAGCTGTTCGCGCGGGATGCCGGACAGGGCAGGGATGTTTCTTATCGATAAGGGGAAGCTTTCTTGGGCATTAATTAGTGACTGGGAGGGATGGAGGAATGCTTTGCATGGAATGTGTGCCACGAACAAAGGATACCTTGGGAGATAAACCTACCAAAACTTTTGAGACTCGAAAGCGGGATGGAAAAAAAGGGTTATAAAACAAGTTTCGGTGTAGGTATATATAATTCGAGTGCCTGGTTGAATTTTAGCTTTTGGATAATTCCTATTGTTTTTATCTACCGTTTCTTTTTTCTTTTTTAAATTCAATCAACATTGCATGAGATACTCTGTGTGTGGCATTCCCATCTTTTTTCCCAACTTACAACAACTAATTCCTGGTATTTTACATCGTCTGAAAGTTTTATGCTATAAATACGTGCAATCAACTCCCAGCAAATTTAACACCCAAGTTATAAACGAAACTGTAAACACACAATGGAAGTCTACGACGAGCTTCTCCGCTGGGCAACGAACCAAGGCATCGAGATTCACAGCATCGCCCCTCAAAGGATACCAGGGAGAGGTATCGGAATAGTAGCAACCAAGCCCATCAAGGTATATTATCATGGCATAAAGCCGCCTGTATGTCATCACTCACCTTCTGACGATACTCAGACAAATGAACGCCTCCTCCTGGTCCCCACCGCCTCCCTCCGAGGCATAGAATCCGTCAAGCCAAAAATCAAGAAAGCCCTCCCGCTTCCACCAAAAACCAAAGTCCACGGCATCCTAGCAGCCGATCTCGCGCTGGACAAAGATCCGTCCGCAAAATATGCAGCCTGGAACGCTGTCGTGCCCACCCAGGAGGACATCGCCTCGTACGTTCCCTTGGCGTGGAGAGACTTGGACGCTCTCCGGCACTATCTGCCCACATCCGCTTTGAACCTTTTATCAAAACAGGAAGCAAAGTTGGAAACGGACTGGAAGGTTGCGTCGGCTGCTTTTCCTACGCTCGCGAGAGAAAAGTATCTGTACCATTGGTTGTTGGTCAACACGCGAACGTTTTACCACGAGAACGCGAGGACGGCGAAGCTGCCGAAAGATGATCGGATGATACTGCAGCCCGTAGCGGATCTGTTCAATCACGCTGACGTTTCGGGGTGCGAAGTGGCGTTTAGTCCCGCGAGTTTCACGATTACTGCCGAACGGGACTTTGAGGAAGGGGAGGAGGTGTATATCTGCTACGGGAAGCACTCGAACGACTTCTTGCTGGTTGAGTATGGGTTCGTCATGGATGAGAACAGGTGGGATGAGGTTTTGCTGGATGAGGTTGTGCTGGGGGAGATGAGCGAGAGGCAGAAGGAGTTGCTGGAGGAGAAGGGGTTCCTGGGCAATTATGTGCTTGATGAGCGGACGCCGGGGTGTTATAGGACCCAGGTGGCTTTGAGGTTGCTTTGTGTTCCGGAGAAAAAGTGGGAGGAGTTTGTGGAGATGGGTGAGGATGGTGGGAAGGTGGTTCAAAGGAAGGTTGATGGGCTTTTTGTGAGGATTTTGAACAAGTACTTAGATAGGATTGAGGGGGTGGTTGGGGAGCTGGAGGGGATGAATACCGGCCTGGAGTGTCAGAGGGAGGTGTTGATAAAGAGGTGGAGGCAGATTCAGGGGATGGTCGGGAGGACGGTTGGAGAGTTGGAGGCGTGATAGACTGTGGGATGGTGAATGTTTATCTGGTGATTGCTTGTTTTTCCGTGTGCATGGCAATCGAGGACTCTGGTTTTTCTTTTTGGGCGTTTTGTAACAGTGAGTCAGGATTATATCTAGGGAGATCGAGAGGCGACGATGCTGTCAGCATTGTATCCAATCGGAACAACATCTATCGAGACAACGATACCATACGCCCAGCCTGCTGCGACTCCTGGTTCACTCCGCCTCTGGAACGCCGGTACTCAACAAGAGGGTTCAAGCCATCCTCGAGAGCATTCTGCCGCTTCACCATCAAAGCTCATCTTACCGGACAGTATCCTACCTCACTCCCACTTGTTATATTCCTCCAGCCTTTCTCTATAACATGCTGGAATCCGATGTCAGACGCCGCCCAAAAGCAAAATCGATGCCGACTTCAGTGCCATAGAAAACTGCAACCTCTTTCTCCACATAATTCAACAACCCTTTTAGCCACACCGACCCTTATCCACACGGTTATGTATACCATGCTCTCACAGGCAACCAAAACTTGAACGTCTTCAAGCGGCAATAACTGGCTGAGACGAGGTGGGTGTTAAACATGTATACAGGAAGTAGGCATCTTTATCTCTAGAAGTGCATGTCTAACTTGTGCGTTCATTTATTCACAGTCTGCACAAATAAATACCTTCCCTTTCACACGTCAGGATAATCTCTCCTCCAAAATTCTCTGAAACACACGGTTAATGGCACATGCGGTAGTTCGTCTGCAGGATGAATATGGAAGCAGTTGAAACAAAAGCTTGAACATGCGGTCTCCATGACTAAGTCATGACATATCCCTCACTTCCCACCGATTCGAAGCGGTCCGAGACAGTCCGCTTCGGAAGAGAATGTTTCCGTGAAGCTAGAATTGGACGTGTGATCAAAGTTCGGAGGCTTGAATTTCACTACTAATAGGAATGGTCTACCTTGTCCATGTGAGCATTCTCTGTCTGCGTGTTTGGGGCCCGGACACTTTGCCGATGATAAGTGATTGGTTCTCGGGGAAGCCGTGTGGTGAAGCTGATGCGAGATGTCCGTTGGCGTCTCGCGGATCGACCGCCGGGAACTTCAAAAAGTTCAACAAAAACAGGAAAAGCCGGTGGACGCGATCCGCATCCGTAATCACGCGTCCGAAAGTATTCGGAATACCTCATCACAGCCCGCCTTACTCTTGAAGATGTCCATGTTGTGTAGCTGCGTCGCAATCTATACACGTCTGTCTGCCCAATGGATGTCGTCCTACGTAATCGGAGATGGCATACGTGCTGGCCACACGTGCTTGCCGGCGCATCCAGTACGAAGGGTCTGAGACATGGTGATGACATTTCCGACAGCAGGAACCAGGTAGAAGCTGTGATCGATGCAGCAGGTTTTTGAATGCAACGATCAGAAAAGAATATGCAAAGTGACGGAGTAGGAGGTACTTGGAAACGGCAGGCTGCCGTTGTCGCTGTTTTGTTGAGGTAAGAGCTACTACATAGTCATAAATAAATAAGGCCTTGTGTCTCGGAGAAGAGAGAAACTTCAGAGTGAGACAGTGACTCTGTTGAACCAACTGGTTGGTAGATGGTGTATAAAAGACTCAACCAAAAGAAGTCCTTGTTGAGGAAGCATTAGGCCGAGTCATCTTCACCGACTTTTCATAGTGCCGACCTGGAGGTACTGAAATGGATGTTCCTGGGAGATGCTCATCTTGGCTTGGTTGATGAAAGTGAAAGTCCAAGTCCTGAGGATCGTGGTGGACATTATTTGCCTCGTCGGTTGTAGGGGGAGGGTGGGGGGCGGGCTGAGAGCAAACGCCGGAGACAATGTCCTTTTTTGAACAATGAGGTAGAGTCCAGGCCCAGCTACAACTGGGGGCTTGGAGGAGGGGCAAGCATCACATCAGCTGGAGGCCAGCTAGACCTCTACAGACCAGTGCCGTATCGTCAACCACAATGAGAATGACCTGGAGGCTGTGTGGTAGTACAAGACCATCAGGGACCAGAAGAGAATTCTAGATCAGTAGTAGCATCCGTAATACAGGGTCCAGACGACCACCCAGGATCCACGATAGCTGTATGGCTTCCGGTAACACACGCACGCAGCCTTGTTGAACGACAGCCTTAACACTGTCAGATGGAGACTCGTAGTCTTGTCTTGGTTTTGACGTCAATCTATCAAAATGATCCATGACAAGAAGGTCGGTGAGTTACAAGAGGACCCTGAATGTCGAAACGGGGTTACATGCCACGAGGGCGCATGCACCCGAGGAGTGAACAACGGCAAACCTGGTAGCTGGGAGCCGGTCCGGCTCCCCCTCACCCCTCAAACTAGGACCCGGGAGCCCGGGGCCAGCTTGCCTTCCACGTCTTCTTGGCTGTCTGATGCGATACGACTCGGAAGCCAAATCTAGCATAAGGCTAATGCTGTGGGACCCGCACTGGCATTTTGTTCCATCTCCAAAACTCGATTCGTTGAGGATGGGAAACCGTCGGTACTCTGAAGGTGATGTCACGGAAGCCCAAAGGTCCCTTGAAACGAAGCCATCGCCATCCAAAGCCACTCGATGCAGGAAGGAATTACTAAGAATCTGGAAAGCCAGAGGCTTGCTGCTAACCTGCCTCGCTCTTACTGCGTACTTGTCACTTCCTCAAAAATTCAGTCTGATAGTGGAAGTGGCCATGTTCACATGCCAAGAGACCGGGCGACCAGCTCCGGCACCTCTCCTTCTTTTTCTTTTTTTGACGTGCCTTGCATTAGCGCATTGTTCGTCTCAAGCCTTGTGATTGGCCAAGAGACTTTTCGATGCTCTTTCCCTCTGCCAAGAAATATGGCTTCGATCGAAGGTGAAGTGGGTCGTACTGAAGATCGGACAATTTGATTCGTCAAATCTGCAAAGCTGGTCCCGAATTGGAAATCCGGTTTACATTCTCGATCCTCAGATTCGAGAAATCACAAAATTTGCGATGTGAATTGACCGCGAAGATGCGTCAAGCTTGTAATTGCCAAGATGTCAGCCGATGTGAAAGAACCAAACAAAGGATCCGTATTGTCCAAAGGCTATCACCACCCCCACCCCCCACCACCACCATCACAAACCGTGGCACCGGCTCGCCCGCCTTGACCATTGACATCACTGGAACTTCGCTCGGGGCCCTCGCCCGGTCAAGATCCGCGTTCCGACGGACGAGAATGCCAATGCGACTACTAGATCCCGGGGGGGGGGGCAAAGAGGTCCATCGGTATTTCACCGTCCCCCCGGCTTCCCTTATAGTGTAGACATCCAGAACCCATATCCTCCTCCAAGGGTCCAGCTCCTTCAAGGTTCTCCCTCCCACACCAGGCGCCCCTTCTTGGAGACAAGTTCAACGACTTCTAGGTCCACGATTTGTCCTGTCCAAGCCCCGGGAGACCCTGCCAGTTGCGTCTACCTACCTCACCCCTCGTCCTGAATCCCGCCTCGAGCTGCTGGGCTGATGGGCAAGGCCTGATAAAGATCATCACGAGCATCTGTATATGAGGTTGACCTCTTCCCACATCCCACGACTCGCCTTATCTGGTCCGCCGTCCTTCAGTGTCATCATTTTATCATCACGAGTCTGAAAATAAACTCTATTATTGAGCTCGCTTACCCAACAAATTGTTAGCGCACCCTGTGCTTTTATTTTTTACCGGACCTCCCTCCTTTTTAGCAATACAACTAGGTCATCCCTACGCAACGTATTCAGCAGCCATGACAATCATGGCATCCAAGTCCGTGGCCATTGGCATCTTTCGTCGCGACCTGCGTGTTGCGGACAACCCGCTTCTGCACTACGCGGTCACGCAAGCCGATCCGAAGCCCGACTTCTTCCTCCCGCTCTATGTCTTCCAGGCTAATCAGTACGAGGTGTCTGGCTTCATCCAGGATGGAAGCCCCAGCCCGTACAAGCCTGCCCGGAGTCAAGTCGGCGGCTTCAACCGCTGCGGGAGATACAGAGCCGAGTTTGTCGGCCACGCAGTTTCGGACCTTAAGCAGTCTCTTGAGTCTCTCGGATCCGGCCTATTGCTCCGAGCGGGTCTCATTCCCGAGGTCATCCAGAGTTTGGCCAAAGGGTTGGCTCGAAGCGGCTACAACGTCAAGTCCGTGTGGATGACTAGCCATGAGGGTAGCGAGGAAAAGGGCGACGAGGATGGTGTGAAGCTCCTCTGCAACGACATGAATGCTCAGTTCAAGCTCTTCGTTGACGAAAAGTATTTTATTGACGAGTAAGTTGCTGAACGACCAGCTGACGGGCAAACGTATGAAATTTTCTGACCATGAAACCACACAGCCGTGACACCAAGTTGTCGTCTGGCATGCGCAACTTGCCTGACGTTTTCACCACATACCGCAAAAACCAAGAGCCCTTGCGTCAGAAGCCGAGACCCGTCCTCCCGCCACCTTCCAAAGGTGATTTGCCCCCTTTTCCCGAGGCTTCAGCAATTCCCGCGCAACATGAACCGTTCGCCATCCCGGAAACACCCGAGGGTTTGGTTGAAGCTCTCATTAGACCTGTCCGGGACTTTCTCCCTGACATGCCCCCGTTCCCCGAGGACGCTGAGTCTGCGCACCCGCTCAAAGGAGGCGAGACGCACGCCCACGAGCGGTTGAAGCACTTGATCCGATCCGGAGCCTTGAGCCTATACGACACCACTCGCAATGGTTTGCTAGGGACTGATTTCAGCACAAAGCTCTCTGGCTACCTTGCCCAGGGATGCTTGACTGCTCGTCAGATTCATCACTCCATGGCTTGCTTCGAGGATGGTGCTGATGCTACCTTTGAGAACGTCGAAGGGTACGGTAAAGGGGAGAACGGGGGAACGAAGAGTATTCGTTTCGAGCTTCTCTGGCGGGATTACATGCGCCTGTGCCACACAAAGTACGGCGATAAGCTCTTCCGCCTTGCTGGTCTCAGGAGTGAGTACACAGACAACACCATCAAGGCAGACGTCAAGGCTCATGGTACTTCAGATGACGAAGCTAACAATACTGCCGACGCCACTGCCAACGGTACTGCCAATGGCATTGTTAACGGGACTGCGAATGGAGTCGCGAATGGCGCTACTCATGGTGCTTCCAATGGCACTTCCAACGGAATCGAGATCCCCAAGAAGAAGCCTGAGTGGAAATCTCCCAACAAGGAACATGCTTTGGAAAATCAAAACCCAGACTGCAGAACCATTGCGGAATACCTGGAACGGTTCAAGGCCGGAACAACAGGCTTGGGCTTCATTGATGCTTCCCAGCGTGAGCTCCTGCACACGGGATACACGTCCAATCGTGCACGTCAGAACGTTGCCAGCTTTCTGGCCAAGCACCTATGCATTGACTGGAGATATGGCGCGGAGTGGTACGAGATGCTGCTTGTTGATTATGACGTCTCGTCAAACTGGGCCAACTGGCAGTACGTGTCCGGAGTGGGCAACGACCCCCGCGGCGATCTTCGTATCTTCAACCCGATCAAGCAGGCGTTTGACTATGACAAGAACGGTGATTATGTGCGGGCTTGGGTGCCCGAGGTTAGGGGTCTGCAGCGTCTCGAAAACGTGTTCCAGGCTTGCACTGCATCCGAAGAAGACAGAGAGGCGGCTGGACTTGCCAAAAATATCATGGCCACAAATCCGATTCACAGAATCAGCTTCGATGTTGAGAATAAGCCCAGGTCAAACAGATATAATGCTCATCGTGGGAGGCGCCCTAGGGGGGCCAGGGGAGGTCAAGGTGATCACAACCCTCAGCCGGCGGGTCCTGGGGCAAGCAATGACGCCGCTGGTGGTGTGAATACTAACGCCAGTGTCACTCCTGCGTACCATGGAGATGCACCGGTCGTCAACGGTTCTCCAGGAGCTCCAAGGGCACCGCAGCCATCGGGTCCTAGTGGCTATCGGACTGCGAATGCTAACCAGAGAGTGCCGGTTCGCAATGGGCATTATGGGCGTTATCGCGGGTCAGGTAATGGGAACGGTTTTGGCAATGGTCCTGCCGGTGGAGGGGCCCTTCGTGGTGGCAGTGGTGGTTCCCCTCAGAATAATAGAGGTCACGGAAACCAGCGGGGGGGCTTTCATTCTGGCCGAGGCCGCGGCGGTTATAACCAGAGTTGCCCGTCCGGCCAGCTCCCTCGGCAGTCAAAGAACCCCACGCCGGAGGCTACTTAGGGAGGACATACTCGCCCACAACAGCCCCTCAAAGCCACTGCCAGCCCATTCATCCCATCTTCTCTGCATCAAGTTGGTTTCTCCGGCGACGATATTGGTGCCACCGGCAACCAAACCACCACCCCATGTCATAGTCGCCAAGGTTCCCATGGTGACGAAATTGACATAACTATCAACCAAGCTGTCCAATCTTTTCCTCGCCAACATGGTGTCAGTGTTTCTGGTCCTGGTCAGATGCCCCAGGTCGCAGAGCAGCCAATGGGCTTTGGGACGGCACCTCAACAGAAGGAATATCGTCCACCACATGAGTCCTTATCTAGCGGTCATCAAGGTTTATCCAGAGGAAGAGGATAATCTCCATCGACCTAGTCTTCGTCGTCCCCGCCTCGGCCGCTTCTCATGGCCGCGGGCGAACCGCGCTCTGATGGTGATGAAAAGGGTAACAGGAAACTATATAATCAATACGCAACTAATAACCACTGGGTTCCTGGGCCGAATTCGCCGTTTCACCGTAACCAACGGAGGGGGCGCTAATTTTGGGCTTGGCAAAGCTGGATTTTGTTGATGCTTCTTGGGCTCTGTTGTCGTGGTATTTTTTATAAGTCGCGTGGGTACTATGGGCGATGGACTGCTTGGCTAGGTTGGGGGGGATGCCGTGGCTTTCTGTTTCTCTTTTCCTCTCGTTTCCCTAGTAATAGGGATGGTAAAGTATTGGTATGTCTGGTACGGTAGAAGTATTGTTGGAGGTATTATAGGTGGTAGAGGTGGTATAAGTGGCTGGGAAAGTTTAGTATTTTCTTTATGCTTGTATTGTTTATCGTCTGTCTCGAATACAAAAAAAGAAACATTTAAAAAGATTTGGAATGAGTGTGATGAGGATGCGCGCAAATTGTAAGAGGAAGTGACAGCGATGAACAATACTTTGTACATGTACGTTGATGTACTTGATGCAGTCCAGTGATGCTTGGACAGAAGGGAGTTTTCTTTGGCCTATTGAGCGAGTTGTACTGTACATATAATTGGTGAGAGGAAAGCAGGCAGTGGCTTGCGAACCAAGGACTTATAACCTGTGTAAGTAGAAGAAAAAAAAAGACAAATCGAAGACCTGAACTGAGAAGGAACCAGTACTGTTGGCATGATGATGGTAAATGATAGATGAAATATAGATAGATTATCCTTTCTGCACCTTTTGGTCTCGAATTGTATCCTGTGGCCGTTGATGAGGTTCTGAGGTTGTTTATATATATATAAAAAGAAAAAAAAGAAAGGTCCAACAAGACCCAAATATTAGTTTTTTTTTTTTTTTTTTTTCAATTGGTGTTCTATCTATTCTATGTACATGATTTTTTCTTCCTCTTCTTTGTCTTCCCTGGCTCTTTCGTTCGAACCCTCGAAAGCAGATAAATTCTTCAAGAAGCAATTCAGAAAAACGAAAAATGAGTGACAAAGTATGTATTGTCTATGTATGTACATGGTAAAAGAAATTTGCCCAACTCTCGGCGTTTATGGAGGGCTGACTTTGGTTGGTGTCTCTGAAATTGTGTGTTTTTTTTGGTTAAAAAAAACAGCTGGAACTCAACATCAACTCGGGTATCTTCTCAAGCTTGGAAGGGGGTTAGACGTGGTGTTATTCGAGTCTCCCGGTTCGATGTACACCAGACACGCTTTCTTCCTCCCCAAGACAACAAACAGTGCGGAAAGAGACGAGGGTGAAGTGTATCAATCAAACTGTTTCCAACGGATTCGCATCGCCTCAGGTAAAACTTCCGGCGGAGAATCAACGTCCAAAAAAACAGGAGATACAAAACCCAAAACTCTTTTTTTCCCATGTGTCAAAGGGGGGGGGGGGATTTGTTTGTTGGAAAGTGTCTGTCCCTGGGGATACGACCCCCAAATTTCCAAGCGAAAAGTTCATCCAAGGACGGAGGAAACACTAGATTGTATGCCACGCTCGACCCTGGTTAACTACTGATTAACCGCCTCATCGAGTTCCTTTGCGTACAACATCCAATCGCGACCGAACTAAGGAAAAGCTCAAGGTTGGTTAGAGGATGAAATGTACAGAACCCGTCCGGCGGGAGTCTGCCAGGGGATCGTGGTTTCTGCTCGACGCAAAAATTTGACAGAGAGGCATGCGCTACGACCCCTTTCTCGCATTCGCTCTTCTCGTAAAGAATGCGAGGAAGGAGGAGATCACATGGCGGAGCAGAGTGGGGTGTTGTTTGCTCAACACAGGGGAAAATGCAATCTTCACCGAGGGGTGAGTGGTAAAGAGAAACTGGGGAGCTGCGTCCCATCCTGCTCGACAACTTCTACCTCTCAGGAGAGAGAGGGAGTCGGAACATTTGATGGACGGGGAAAACTGATGCCCAGCTTTTTCCCTGCGGAACGGTGCGCTCGACGATTGTTCGTGGGTGGTTTGGTTGATCGAGAAAGAAAGATTGCAGAATACATGTGTGCCGGCGAGGTGACTGAGGAACCGACATGGTGTTGCAAAAGGTTTCTTGCTCGAGGAAACAATCGGAACTGCGAATAATTTCACGCCACACAGACATTTAAATGTGTGTGTGTGTGGTCGATTTGTTCAAGGCTATCGACACCAAGAATAGCGATTCCCAGGCAAAGGGCGAGAAGAAAAATCGAGCCTTTTCTTTGGTGGAACTGAGAACGGGTTGTCGAGATTGAGTGTGGAACTTGGCGGCGGCGGTCCATGTGACGTTGTTCTTGGTGGTTTATCGGCGAGGTTGTGACTGCAAATTGCTGGGCCCGAAGTGTACAAGGAGTTGTGAGAATGAAGATGAGTTCGGGTCGTCATGGCTGAAATGAAATTTGCAGGTGATAAACAATAAAAAGAGTCGTCAGTTTGTTTCGAGAACAAGTGGTGGGAGACCTGACGACCAGGACAGACCGGTGTCCCTCCCCTCCCCTCTCTTGGGGAGAGAGGAGGGGGTGAAGAAAGGAATGAAGAAAAGAATCATGAAAAATTAGTCCGAGATTTAAGGACTTATATAATGATTCCGAGTAATCTAGTGATGCTTATTACTTTACTCCGGGTTGCATGTAAGATGCAAAAGTCAGCCGATTTCCCACACTCGCCGAGTTTCAGCGCCTCCGAGTTTTGACTTGTGCAGATACACACCCCTCCAAAAAATGAGCTGATGAGCAACGACTTCGAAACACCCCTTGAGAACATCATCGTCCGATTATAAGTCAATTTCCCCAAACACCCAAAACAATAATAAAACAAACACAAAAAGTCATGGCGACATCAACAAAGCCCGTTCCCGTGCAGTGGATCCTCGACACCCGGTCGTGGTACCCCGAAGCCACCGAAACCCGTCATCTCGAGACTCACGTATGTAGCCTTTTTTTTTGTTCATCTCATCCCATTTTTTCCCTTCTGATACTAACCTAATCCCAGGCCTCCCGCGCCTTCTCCCTCCTCACGCCAGCCGAAACCGTCTCAATCCTCCGCTACTTCCACCTCCGCGACGCCAAACTCTCCCTCGCCTCGGCCCTCCTCAAACGATACGCCGTCGCCAAACTCGCACCCTCCTCCCCCCCTTGGTCCTCAACCCTCATAACCCGCAACCCCAAAACAAAGCCAATCTGGATCGACCCGCTCACAAACCAATCCCCAGTCTCGTTCAACATCTCCCACCAGGCCGGGCTCGTGGCCCTCATCGCCCTCCCCTCGACCTCGGCAGAACTAGGCGTAGACGTGGTCTGCACCTCGGAGCGTCGCGACCGCGACCACTCCCACATCGCCAAGGAAGGATGGGCCTCGTTCGTCGACATGCACGCCGACGTCTTCTCCCCCAACGAGGTCAACTACCTCAAGTACCAGGTCCTTTCCGCCGTACCGGGGTTGATCGCTTCCAAAGACCCAAAAGACGTGGTGGACGCCAAGCTGAGGGCCTTCTACGCGCTCTGGGCTTTGAGGGAGGCATACGTCAAACTGACGGGGGAGGCGCTCCTGGCGAGCTGGCTAAAGGATCTCGAGTTTCGCGAGTTTCGTCCGCCAAAACCTACCAAGAGCTGGGACGTCCCAGCTGACGAGGAGGATTCCTCGGGAGAGGTGGTGAGGGAGGTTGATGTCAGGTTCAAGGGGAAGAAGGTGGAGGACGTGAATATATGTTTACGGCCGTTGGGACCGGATTACATGATTGCTACTGCTGTTAGAACTCCAGAGAACAAGGACGAGGCGTTGGGGTGGCGGCTGGGACCGTACGAGGTATTATCCTTGGATGAGGTGTTGGAGTTTGCCGAGTCGAGGAGGAGTTGAACATGATGATTTGTTGATTTGGTGATGACATGAATTTTTTATGAATGGAAGTTAAGACGAATTTATTCACTACATGGGCGTGTGCTCTCTGGCCAACTCCACATAAGCATCTAATCCCTCTTCAGTGCAAACCTCGGCGCAGTGATGGAAAACAAAAACACATCATAATCGCCCTCCTTTTCTTGTTTATCCTTTGTCGGCTTATCGTCAGCCTCACCCTCAGCCTCGCCTTCGCCAGCCTGCTTCTCCTCTTCCGCCTTCTTGGGCACAATCTGCCCGTCAGCATCAACATCAACCACCACATCCTCCGTGTCCAGACTCCCATCCTCCGTATACGCCCAAATATCCTTAATCTCGCCCCTAATCAAGGCGGTCAACCAAATAGCCCCCGTCACACCGGGAACCAGGTACAACAGAGCTGGCTGTCCATGTCTAAACACCAACAACATGGTCAAAGTAACGAGCATACCCGCCGCGTACCCAGCAACAGAAGCGTAAAAGTACGGTTTGGGAAATGCAGTGGCAGCCAAAGCCTCGGTAGCCTCCTTCACAGGAAGCAACGACCCAATCTTGGTGCACCAGAATCTGTTGCCCCACTGACCGCGAGTGTCAACATAAGGGACCTTGACGCTTTTGAATTGCGTCTCTGTGGTCGTGACTGTTTTATCTCCCGCCGGCCCAGTAGTAGTCAACTCGACAGCTTCGAGCTTCATCTGCTTCTTGTAGAACTGAAACAGATCGAAGCGCAGAGCAATGCCCATCAGCATGCCGGGAACGACAATGTCTCCCAGGCCGAGCATGCTGGAACCCGAGGGGCCTTCAAAGACCAACTTGATTGGGGCGTCGAGTTTCTGAGCGACGGTTATCATGTAGGGGCTATATCTCACAGTCAATAAGATGAAATTCACGTTGAAGGATGGGAAAGGGAAAAAAAGGGACGACTTACGTATAGAAAACCATGACCACATCATAAACAAACAACCCCCACAAAACCAAAGTCCCAATGCTAATCGACGTCGGCGAGAGCATCAAAAACGAAGCATAGCACATGGCCGTGCTCAAAACATTCGAGAACAGGTTCCACCCCGTATAGTGATACGCAATCGCAACCGGCAGCGAAACCAAAAACCCAAGGATGTCGTTGAGCTTGATGTTAAACTTGACGAAAAATATGCCGTGCATCGCAAACCGCACAGTCCACTCCTCGGTCAAGAGGTGTCGAAACCCCCACAGAAGCCGGCTCAAAGAGTGAGAGAACCTGATCGACGACAAGAACCCAGGCAAGGGCGTTCCCTTCCCCTGCACAACCGCTTCGACTTCCTCCCCGGAGACCTTGTCCACCACATACTGACACCGCCTGTCGGGATCAACGTGGTAAACCCTCCCGCCCCGGTCGGCCCAAGTGTTTGGGAAAACCAAACTCGCAAGAATCTCCAGCGCGTCGCCGGACAACCGCGCCAAGCTGACGACCGCCATGAGCGACATGTAGCCCCTCATGATTTTGCTGAGCAGAGTTGGATCCTGCAGCCACTCGATGAGGTAGTAGAGGCTCATGAGCAGGATGGCTGCGACGATGGGGAACATGATTGCGTCCGAAGCGGCGAGGCCTTCCTGGAATTTGTCTTCCTTGGGCTGCTTCCTGCCCTTTTTCGTCTTGACTGGCGCTGCCGAGGGTGGTCGTCTGAGTGAGCCGTGGGCTCCCAGCCAGATGATCCCTAGTGCGCTGACGACGACGGATACGTATTCTGGTTTCAGGAGCATGGCGAGTTCGAATGGTGTCGGGGTCGGGGAGGATTGGGATGCGGTTGAATTGGCTGGTGGTTGGGCCATGCCGTCCAGGTTTGCCGTTGCGTTTTGTGAAGCCATCTTCAAGTGCCTTCTCAATGAGGCAGGATGCTTTCCTTGAGAGTTGATGACGAGTGGTCACAACCTCAAAAGCTATGATGTGTTCAGAACTTCAGATGAACGACGTCCACCCAGTTCCTGGATAGCGTGTCACCACAGGGCCGTTCCAGCCCTGCAAGTGGGGGTGATTCTCCCCTGTGTTTTAGCGCCATGGGGTAGCTGCAGCTTCCCGCCCAGCAGCTCGGCAATCTGTAGTTGGTTGATGGCATCCGTTGTTTGTTTCCCAAGACGTTCTTTCAGCATCAAACAACTTCCCATCTTGTCATTTTTTTTTACATTTTTTTTTTTTACTATCGTTGGATACCAAACCCATCCAACAAACGAACTACAAAAATGGCGTCAGATCCAATGGCGGTCGACACCGCAAACTTGGAGCCGCCCGCAATACCAGAGGAGAAACCTCAGACGGCGTCACAGCAGCAAGAGCCCAAATTCGGTGGGCACTCACGATTCGAGCTGGAGTTGGAGGTGCGACAAATCCTAAGAAGGCAGTTTCATTTTCAGACCACTAACACCCAAGGCAGTTCGTCCAAGCATTATCTAATCCCGAATACGTTACATACTTGGCCTCGAGGAAGCTTTTGGCGAACCCAGCTTTTGTAGCATATCTCGACTATCTGCAATACTGGTCACGTCCACCATACCTCAAGTACCTAACATTTCCCACGGCATCACTCAAGATGCTGCAGCTTTTGCAGGTGGAGCAGTTCCGGAAGGATGCTATCAATCCGGGCCTCGCCCAGGCTTTGATCGCCGAGGGCATGAAGGCTGCGGTCGAGTGGCATCGTGAGGGCTGAGAGAAAGGGGGGCACGACTCTTTTCCCAAGAACATCCGCAGAGACAAAGCCTTCACCACCAATAATATGAACCGAAGAAGAAAAACAAAAACTCAATATCATATACCCTCCCAAAACGCCTTGCAATGCTTTTTTTCTCTACCCCAGAATATGACCCCTTGGCCTCCGACCAGATCAGTTCTCTCTCCACCGCTCTCCGCACGTCATGCACTATAAAAACTCATCATCAGTATCCCGTTTCCTCCTCAGATTTTCTTCAAACTCCCCAGAACACATACCTTGTAAAACGTAGTCATGGGCTCGTCGGCGCTACGAATCTGTACCTGATAGTACGCGGCCTCGTTGCCGTCGCAGTCCGGTTTGCCACCGCACTGCACCTGGGCCTTGTCCGCATTGTCCCATGCTCCCGGCCCGCCAAACACGTCCTCCTTCTCGACTTTGGGGAAGGCCTTGCGACTGAAGAGAGGCTTGTCGATGGCGTGCTGATAAGGGCAGGTGCGGCATTGGAGACTGTTGGCGCCCGTGTCCATGCGTGAGAGGATGAGGATGTTGGTGCAGTACGGGCAGACTTTTTTTTCATGTGAGTCAGTATTTTGATACAGCAACAAGATTTAGTTGAGTATGGAGACTTTACAGAGGAGAGGCATCTTGTAATGTTTTGGTTAATAGAGAGATTTGATGAAAACGATGTGTGTGCGTATGATTTTGTAACAAGTCTGCAATTAATTTATTGTGAGGGTGTTGTTTAAAAGTGGTTATATTTTTTTGGTTTGGTTTGGTGTTGTGTTGTATAAAATAAAAGACAGTTCAAAAAAAAAAAAAAAAAAAAAAAAAAAAGGTTGCCGTCGCCAACCTTGCAACCATGAAACCTGGGTCACTTGCGCCCTCAATGATCTTCAGTAATCGGTGGAGCCAGTCTTTATGTAATATGAAACAAACACTAAAGGGAAGTTATCAATTAATCAATCAAGAATACAAATCGCTACATGCCACTTTTTCGTCTCTTGTTGAAGTTATATTATGCATGTAAATTTCAAGTGGGGGAGTCGGTAATCTTTCACATAGTTATATAAAATTGATAAACTGATAACCCCGCCAATCCAACCCGACAGGGATCTTTGGGTCTCATTTGGGCTGGTCCGGTCTGGTCTGGCGGGGTGGTGCCTGCAGCGACCGGCGGCGTCAGCGGGAAACCGACTACACACACTGCCACCTCCTGGAATATCCATCATCTCTCAGCTCTCTCTCTCTCCATAGTAGAAGAAGAAGAAACAATTCGAAATTCGAAAAGGCCGCGCGTTTAGAGTTTTTTCTTTCTTTTTTCTTTGCTCATAACTTTCTTGGAGGATCATTACAAAGCTTATTAACATTGGCATTCACACATCCCATCCAGTTACACAACAGTTTAATCACCATCACCAAACGACACCAACATCTTCCCCCAAGCCAAACTTGTAACCATGGCAGGAACAGATGAACAACACGAGGTTAGCAGCCCTTCTACCATTGTCTTTCCTCATTATATAAGCCCCCTCCCCCCCCCCCTTCTAACACTAAAAAAAAACCAACTCAGGGCGCATCCCCCGGCGAACTCCTAATCGAAGCCTGCCGCCGCGACAACGTCGACCTCCTCCACCAAACCCTCGAAGCCTCCTTCCCAACCGACGAGGCCCGCGCCGCAGCCCTAAACGAAACGACAACGGTAATGGGCAACCACCTCTACCACGAAGCAGCCTCAAAGGGCAACTACGACGTCATCGACGCCCTCCTGGACCAAGACGGCTTCGAATGCGATCCCGTGAACCGCCTCGAGGGGGACACGCCCTTGCACTCGGCCATCAGGTGGATAAACTCGGAACCGGCCGAGCAGCGAGAGTTTGGGAACGCCCTGGTCGAAATGATGCTCGAGGCCGGGTCGAACCCCAGAGTGAAAAACAAGGGAGGATTAACCCCCCTGCAGCTTGTTGATCCGCGCAACGAGCCGCTCAAGGAGTTGATCAGGAAGCACGAGTACGCGAGCTTGAATGCCGGCGACTTTGTGAGCGCGGGTGATGTAAAGGTTGAGAGCAACGCCGCGGTGGGAACAGCAGCAGCAGAAGAAGATGGAGACGACGACGACGACGCAGAGTTTAGCGGCAGTGATGATGAGGAGAGAGCCGAATGGGAGAGGAGAAAACAGGCAAAGAGGAACTAGTGGGAGCTCGAAGCTGCCAAGAAGAAGGCCGAGTGGAGGAAGGCAGTCATGGCCGAGGTTGAGAGGAAAAAACGCCGGGTACCTTTCGTCGAGGCCGAAGGCTCGGAGGCGCTTCGAGCTGCCAGGGCCGACTGGGACGGCAGAAGGATGGTGATGAAGAAGGAGGAGAATAAGAAGAAGGCTAGGAGACTCGCTGTCAACTTGAGCATGTATAGTTAAGGGACGCAGTGGGAGGGGAGGAGAGCAAATTAAAATAGATGGAAGGGGTTGTGGCAATGTTTTTTTGTTCAGCGTGGATAGGGCATCATCATAGCGAAAAACCTCTGGGAGGTTTGGCTGTTGTCTTTCAAGATAGGGGAAGATAGGGGGTAAGGTAGCTGTTAATTGGGATGCAGATACATACTTTTTGTTTTTTTTGGCAATTCCCTCTTTTGCTTTCAATTTCATGCTTCACACATCAGAATCCAAAAGATCGAACAAGAATCATATGTAGGTAGGTAATAAACGTCTTTTTCTTCATTCATTCAACAGAATCTATAGGTAAGAAATAGGGGTATCTCATATGCGTCAACACCAACCAGCCAGCCAACAATATCCATCGAAAACAAGCTTTGAGCTTCCAGCAACACGCACCATCCATCAGTCATACCACGTAACCTCACCGAACCTTCGTCACAACTGTGTCGGTTACAGCCCTCACCAAAACCCAACAGCCATCATCACAACACCCCCAACCACACCCAGATTCACCCATCCAACCTTTAGTGACATCCCACCACTCGCAGGCCTGGGACTAACCGACTCAATATACGTCCTATTCGTAACAACAGCCATCAGCTCCTCATAGTAATGTTCCTTGCTCTGCCCCGGCGGCGGGCCGCCGCTCGCAATCTGCCTCAGCTCTTTACCAAAAACCTCCAAAATGTTGGTGCTCCTCCCCCTCGGACAAAACATCACCTCCCACCCTCCGCCCGTCGGGATGATAAAAGTGCTCGTCTGGTCGTCAAAGGCGTACGAGTACGCATCGGGGCAAACCATCTTCGCCTGCTCAGAGTACAGGCTCGGTCTGCACACTTCGGGGGCATTGTAATTCCCCGTGCAACAATCCTGCGGACTGTTCGTCGAAGAGCACGCAGACAAACAGGGGTCAAAAATCGGCCTCTGAATATTGTCGTCCGGGTAAGGATACACCCCGCTGCCGGGTTTGTTGGGCGGGTATTTCTGCAGGTCCCAGGGACACCAGGAAGCCACTCCGCGGTTGGTTTGGAGGCTCTCAAACGGGGTAGGATACGTCGAATTCGTATAAAAGGTTCCTGTGCTAGAGGGATCAGACAGATATCCGGCCGAAGCGATACAAGCCGCGTTGGTCAGGTTGGGCGGAATCCAAGTGGTGTTGGCCGCGGGCAGGTAAATGATCCCCAGCGGGATATTGTACCCATCCACCAAGGAAATATCGTAAAAGGTTTGTTTGCCGTCCATGCCGCCTATGAGGTTGAATTCCGCCAGGGTGGTCGGGACTGCGCCCTGTTCATTTTCAACATGTCAGCAAAGACATCACACACATCTCGCGAGAAACACAAAAAGAGGAAAAAGGGGGGAAGGAATACTCACAGTGAACTCACAATCCAACCTCGCAAAACAATCCCCAGTCAAACAAGCAGCCCCGTTCCCGTTGACCCCGTTCAAATTGCTCGGTGCAGTCCCGTCGGCATTGAACGAGCAGTTCGTCCTCCCCCACACCCTCCCCTGCCAATCCGGACTGACAAACATTCGTCTAGACTCGCGGGGGCCCAACTCAAACCCGCCCGTCCCAGGTCCGATTCCGTTCTGCGTGCCTATGCCCGGCCAGATCGTCTCTCCGCAGTTGTTTGTGACTACCAATGGGATAGGTGTAGGACTATTCGGGTCCGGCGCAGGAGGGGAGGGCGTGACTGCCCTACCGGTCAAGGAGGACGCCGGGGTTGGTGTCGACACAAGTGGCGCGGTGCCTGAGGAGGAAGAGGAAGTATTGTTGAAGATGTTGTTATCGACAGCAGCGCTGATGACAGCACCAGTGGACAAAGATGATAGGGACGAAGGCAGCGACGAAAGGTTGCCTATCCACGCCGCTGATGCTCCTCGCCCTCCTCCACCACCACTAAACAGAGCCAAGGGGCCAACAAGAAGTTTCTTGATGCTTCGTCCTCGTTTTCTCTTTGGCAGGGGAGAAGACGACGGCTCCGGTGGTGATCCCCTCGGGTGCGTTATTTGCCCTGGCACCAAAACAGGATCGGCATTGATCGAGGCTGTCCCTGATTTTCTCTGACAGCATGGCTTCAAGGGTGCTGCGGCAGAAGAAGTATCTCCTCCTCTGTTAGACCCCATCTTGAAAGGAATAGATAGGATAACCTTGGAGGAAGAAGAAAAAGGATGAAACAGTAATTAGGGAAGAAAACAGGTTCCAATCTAGAAAAAGTAAACACAAAAAAAAAAAAAGAGAGGGCAACGCTTCCAACAAGTGCGTCTGATGTTTTGATTCGAACCGAGAGAGAGGAATCGAGATTTCAGGAAAAATGCAGGATGGAGGTTGTCATGGAGAGCAGTCCACATCATATCTCATGGCCGTTGCCAGGCACGACGCACCACACACCCCTCCCAAATTCATGACCAAGTTTTTCCCCTCTCCACCTTTTCCTTGAATAAGAAGGAGCATCGCGGATAGGTGAGCCAGTGCGGTCTTGCCATTTCCTCATAAGTGGTGGCAAGTAGGGTGGCAGAAGTCAGGGAAAAAGAAGAAGACGAAGCCAAGACCCCCCTCATGCCCCTTCACCTGCCCGCCTCAGCCTATGACGCAGTAGCAACTCCCAACTCAATCATCCCCATCTCTCGAGTTACACGGATTACCCTTGCTGATCACGGCAGCTCCCTCCTTTAGCCTTCTCACTTACAGGTCCCCACACTTCCCAAGGACCCCGAATTCTTCATGCTGGGATCAAATATGCGGCTTCATGTCAGGTACCATGGCGCCGGCGATATAATGCTGGTTATGTAAAAAAAGGCTACACGTGAGTGCACAAATAAACCGCGGTTGGATGGTACAAACATTGTCAATGAAACCGCATCATCTATCATAACAAGACAAGCAAACAATGTTATCTCGCTCATCGTCCTTTCCTGAAGCTCAACTTGCCACCGTTCATTTCCGTCAAAAGGCTCTTGTTCATGTCGGTTCATTCCAAAGGTGAATATTAAAACAACCCCTTCTCGTACCTCTTTGCCTCTCTGCAATCCAAGACCCCGTCAAGTATCCGGCCCCTCTACCATTCATGTCTCCCAAAAAAATATAAATAAAAACCGGGCTTTGAACATATTTCCCATATGATCTTGGGCCTCACATTGCCAGCTTGCGACACGCGCCCCGTTTTACATCAAAGAGGTATCATTGTTGAGATCCGATGCCGCAATGCGAAAATAAGAAAAAACAGCCACTCCCTCCAAACAAAACAACCCCTTTACCTGAATCTTGCCCGGCAGCGGCCCATAACCTCGCCTTGGCAAACAAGCTCGGCGCTGAACTCGGAGCCATCCAAAGTTAGATAAATATCAAAGTACACACGATAGAATGTGCCCTGTGGTGTGTCCATGCGCTCGAAGTCCTTCTCCAGGTTCTTGCGCGAGAGGTCTGACGTGAGGGTAACGACCTCCTTGATTCCTGTTTTGACTGCATCAGTATACTGTTGATAGAGGAATGCAGGGCAGAGAAGAAGAACTTACTTGGATCCTTGGTGTACTCGGGGCATACATCGTCGTCACAGGCGTAGAGAATATCCTCATACATAAGTGTGGCACCAGGGGCGACTTGTCGGAAGAAGGAAACCTTGACGGGCTCGCCAATCTTGACTTTCTGTCCCTTCTGCACGAAGATTTGCCGAGTGAACTTGCAGCGGTCCTTGCCATCAAGCGAGGGAACACGGTAAGCCTCGGGGTGGTAGCCTTCTTTGAATGGCTGGAGAGTAGCCATAAGGTAGTGGCGACGGGCAACGCGGTGTGTGATGACCCTCTCGGTAATACCGGCAGTGACAGCACCCTTGACGATGGCAGCTACCGAGTCCATGGGCCGCACAACCTTGGACTGGAACTGAGGCGGAACATGAAGCTTGATCTGCTGGAAGAGGTACTCGGAAGCACCGAACCCACCGACGACCAAAATGTTCTGTAGCGTGCGGTTTTGCGCTTGGATAGCAATAATCTGGTTGCGAACAAGTTCCAGAATGCGGTTGACAACAGGCTCAAAGCATTGCAGGATTTCCTCGTTGGTGAATGTCATGTAACCTTCTTCGATGCCAGCCTCGGGGAATTCGGCCTCGATGCCGACATCGACCGCCCACTTCTGGCCGTTGTTTCGGAAATCAGCCTTGATTCTGTTTTCGAAGTCCATGATACACTTGGCGTAAACACGACCAGCCGTCTTGGAACCGTCTGGCAACTTCATCTTTCGAATCTTGGTGCGGAGAATATTGCTGAAATTCCTGTTCAGGGCAGTCGAACCGCAAGAGTCACCGGAACCAGCCGTGCACTCAGCAACAGTGAAAGGATTCTCATCCTCGACTTCGTAGGCGATAAGATCGACCGTACCACCGCCGCAATCAACAATGAGCACGGCATCATGTACCTTGAGATTGAGAAGGCCGGTCTTTGAGCAGAAAAGAGCAGCGGCCTCGGGCTCACTCACAAGCGTGAGGCGGTTGTCGTTCTCGTCACGAAGGAAACCAGCCTGGATGGCGGCGGCTCTCGTGGCGGCCTTGCCAGCATCGTTCCAAATGGCCGGCACTGTTAGGTAGTAACGGATGTTTCTCTCCTCACGGTTGAACACCTCACCGAGAGTCTTTTGAAGGGCTGCCCGCATAGCCTGGCGGAGCTTGAAAAGGTAATCGGCGGCCACGTCGATCTCCGACTTTCCTGGGGGAAGGGGTGGCAAGTTGATGGGGTCAATGTACGTATTGCCCGACAACATCAACTGGAGCTTGAACCATTCTACTTTTTGCACACCAGGCTTGGGGTAACCGGTTGGCGCGAGCGCATCTGCGATATCAGGACCCCAGCCGACAACTTTCTGGTACTGATCATAATACAACACCGTGGGAATCTAAGGGGAATTTCAGTTAGCGTTGAACCATATGCATGCTGTCGTCCGTCAGGACATGCACAAACCTTTTGCTTTGTGTATGAACCAGCACCCGGCCATTCGGTGATAATATCTTCCTTGGCCTCGTTGTTGGTAGCAAACGCAAACGCCACACCGGAAAACGTGGTACCCTAAATGATTATTTATCAGCACGATGCTCTCATCGCTCCCCTTTCTGGTGCCACCAAGGATAACCTACAAAATCGATACCGACGATCAGCTGAGCCTTGCTTCGACTGTTTCCTTCCACCTCGGCAGCAGCATTGCGCTGGTACGGCGCCACGGGGCCTGGCTGAGGCTGCTGCTGCGGGGGAGGAGGCGGGTACCCGCCGGGATTGCCGTAGCCCGGGGGTCCTTGTCCGGGGGGAGGACCTCCCATCACCGGAGGTGGGTACCCGGCGACCGGAGGGCCACCGGTGTTGATGGGCGGGGGGCCTCCAACCATTTGTGAGGGCGGAGTGCGAGCCGGGCCTTGGTTCGCGAGGGGACTGGTGCGTCCGAGAGGACCGCCAGGAGGACCGGGAGGGAAGTTGGCTGAGTAGCTGGGCGGTCGTGGACCAGGACCCGGGTGATTCATTGGGAGACTTTGCTGCGAAGAATTGGACGCAGTCGACTCGGCGGCGGGCGCACCCGTACCTGGGCGAGAAGGGAACAGAACGGGAAGTTGAGGGGCGGCTCCCAGGGGCGGGGTCTGCGTCTGAGGAAGGTTGTGACTGGCGCGGCCGTTCTGATTCTGTTGAATAGGGCCAGCGCTCGATTTGCGTTTACCGAAGCCAAAGCCTTTCAGGCGGGAGTTCATAGAACTCATATGGGGAAAGGCTGGGGAAATACGGTATTAAAGAAAAAAGGGAACCAAGAAGAAAGGAGGGGGTGAGCACTTTGAGCGAGACTGGCTGGGACGGGAGTGAGTGGATGGATGGGGTGGAGGGCGGGCTGGGCTGGCAGTGGGCTGTGTGCGGGCGCGCGGCGGGTTGGCAGGCTGGGCTCGAAGGAGAGACAGAGGCCGGGAGAGAGAGCTGGAGCTGGAGCTGAATCGGGAAAAGGGTGGATAATTGGATTGGATGAGCGTGCAGGCGGGCAGCGAAGGAGCGGGAAAAATTAGGTGTGTTTTGGGTGTCAGGGTGTCAGGGTGCAGATGGGCGAGTACCACATGGGAGGACTGCCGGGTAGGACTCTTTCTCTGTCTCTCTGTCTCTCTATGCGTCTCGAGTCTCTCTTCAAGTCAGGTTGCAGCCGGTGGATTCGCGTTCCGATAACTTCGCACACACACTTCCCTGTCCTATGTTTTCGAGGTTCTAGATTGCCGCTCAAAGAAACTCTCGGACTAGAACAGATGGAGGACGGGACCGGGCGGGAATGGTGGAGGATGGAGTCTGGAGTTCCAAGGTTGGCACTTGAGAAGTGGAAGTCTTGGGTCTGGGTCCTGCTGTGGCTGATGGCCGACAAGTTCTTGCATGCCAGCACACTGCTGACGGCACTAACAAAGCTTGGATCCCTGAAGTTTGTGTAAGGCTGAGCAACTTGGTCCAGGGTTCCCCTCTTCGGATGGCAATACTTTGTGCCATCATTCGACCGGACTTGGACACAGACGCAGGGAAATGCAGAATGCAAAATGCAGAATGCCGCCCACAGGAGTTTACAAGTAAGGTACCTCGAATTGTGGTCATAAACTCGAG
Organism: Cladorrhinum sp. PSN332; assembly: GCA_033297175.1. NCBI lineage: Eukaryota > Fungi > Ascomycota > Sordariomycetes > Sordariales > Podosporaceae > Cladorrhinum > Cladorrhinum sp. PSN332. Next base: position 466,082 of record MU858818.1, on the reverse strand, counting down.
GGACCTTGATGGATGATGAGTTCAACGGCTTCGAGGTGGGTTGTGTCTGTGCAATCCCGTCGGTCGCTATCTGCGGTCCTCGCCTCGTGCAGAGAGAATCACTAAGCGGCCCCACGTTGCCGTTCATCCATCATCTGAACTTCTTTTTCAAACCGATGACAGACGGAAACGCAGCCTGAGTATCAGTGCTACCTTGTGGTGAGCCTCCAAGAGTCTGCTGCATTCATTGCGACTGCAGCTGCGACTGCAGCTGCGACTGCAGCTGCGACTGCAACTGCGACAACGACAGACGGGAGTCGGGCATTTGTGAGGTAGCGAGGGGTTAGGAGAGCGGCGGGGTCAGCACCGACGACTTGGGTAAGACAGCGGATCTCCAACGAACGGCGATCGTCCCTCAAAACCCCTCCACCGGTTTGAATCATCATCACCGAAGCAATGACTTTAACTTGTCTCTAATCATGAGTACAAGGCTAAGCAGTAGCTTGGCTCATCGCGGCTACCTCTGCGACATCTTCTCTTCTCTCGCGTCTCGAAACAGTGTAGCACACTGCTCTTGTCTCTGCGTGTCACAGGCGATGCCGTGCTTGGTGGGGTTGGTTCATCAATTCTCAAGCAGCGAGCATCACGAACACGGGAAGCCCAACACCACGCCCCCATTGCCCTCAGGCTGGACATCGCATCATGCAAAATACCGATGAAACGTTCCAATGCTGAGCGGCTTACAGTTAATTAAAAAAGCCCCCGTTGTCGCCGTCGCCGTTTGATTTAAACCTCCCTGATATCCACACTTCACCAGCACCTCATATCTCCATACCTCCACACCTCCAGAACCCCCCATGGTAGATATCAATGGTCAGTGGGGGCGGTCAACGGACCAAGGCCTGGAGGATTCCATCAAGTGCTTCTTCAATCTTCATGCCTGATGAAGGTCCTGAGACCTGGGGGTGCTGCACGCCATCACTTTTTCGCAGGTGCCTGATCTAAGCCTGATTGGGACATCAAAGACATGGTAGGACCTTCGTAGGACTTTGCGCGGCTCTTTGTTCAACTCCAGGACAGGGATGGGGCGTGGCTGAGTTTTGAGGCGCTGTGCCTCTTCTGCCACCAATCAGCTAATTCGGAAGCTGTCCGAGCCTACACCTCTGATTGGTTGTTGAAACGCGATCACTCATGTTGAAAAAGGTCGGGGGAAGTCTTTTCAGCCGCAGCTGTCGTCTCCTCTCAAGTTCTCAAACCCTCAATTCATTCTTTTGTTCTTCTTTGGCCTCGAATTTCAAGCAGTGATTCATCAAAAGGCAAAGAAACCTCGAGATTCACGTTCCTGATGATCAATGATGACCATATCGTCAACCACGAGTTTGATGGGCGAGATCCGACCTGCCGATCGACCCTGATCGAACTATGCTACCCGTTTGGGCCATTGGGCGTTGGGTTTCGCCAAGCCGTCCCACGTGGTTTTGATCTTCTTTCTTCAGATCGCAACAATCGTCAACGCCAAGTCCAGATGCATCTGCTTCTTCAACTTTAAAGTGTCTGTTTATCTCTTACACTACAACCCGTTCATCTGACATTAATGGTCCTGTTCACCATTTCCCCCGCCCCTCAGTCTTTGCCGGGTCGGAGATGACGATTGCTACATCTCGGCGGCGCCAGCGGCACAGTTCTCACCAGCGACACAACGTCTTCCATCAACCTTCTACGCTGTCTTGGCGATGGCGACAACAACAGGGGCACCTTCCTCTAACCCCGATGAAGTAGTGTACATACTGCGTAGGCTTGGTTGGGTCGGTCCATTAGTCTGACTTACACCTTGTTTGTTCCATATTCCTTGTGGTCTCATCATCAGTCTCGGTCCATCAGATACGTCACTAAGATCATGGTAGGTGTTGGCAACGGATGCTCCGAGTGAGCAGTGCCGCTCCGTAGGCTCTTGGCTGGAGAACCGGGTCATTGTTTGCCTCGTCTACACGAGCATCGCAATCAAAGTATTATTTCGAGAGCAGTACTCTACGCTGGGGTGGTACATATCGAATGGTGGTCGTATAGCGTACTCAATTCCTTCCGTTTATGGCCAAGTGTTACCCCAACTTTCTCCGTGCCGGTCGTCAACTCGGATGCTGAATGGATGGCTGCTTATGTGCCTGACACCCGCCGCTGTCTTGGTTCAGCTTAATTCAGGGGAAGAGATTACGGTTGATCGTAATGCGATGAGGATTGATGTAGGGTGTGGCGAGCCCCTGAACCTGTGCCAGGCTTCTCTTACATATCTGGTTCAAGTTGCCATGCTGGAAATCCCTTGATTCATCCGTGCTCGGTATTGCAATACTCAAACAGCTAAACCGTCATGGATGTATACCGACCCTCAACACGCGACAGCCAACGAACATTTGTGCCATCACACCAACCAGGGGAGTTTCCGAGGGATCTGAGGTTATCGCACACCACGTCAAGAGCTCACAGTCAACTATCATCGCAATATTACTCCGATGAGAAGTCGGTAGTCGAATCGCCGATTCTTGGCCATGCCGCCCTCCCGGGGTTGAAGCTAAACTCGCCCATCCCGACATCTCCACGACAAGGATCGTACTGGACAGAGCGAGATTTGGACCCCTTACCTAGATATCCAGGCACTCCTATCGATGTTCCTGCTACACTGGAGGTTCCACCTATCGAAGATCAATCCAGGTCAAATGGTACGATATGTGGCATAAGAAGAAGACTATTTCTGTGGTTGCTCGGACTAGTGGCCATCGTTCTCTTGGCCATTGCCATTGGCGTCGGTGTCGGGGTTGGACTTGGGCATCAGAAACAGACCGCAGAGCAACCAATACAGTATGTCTGCCGTTTCCCATGGGGCCGCCATGATTGGGTCATGCTGACATAGCCTCTGCAGATCGTCAGTAACATCGAATTCGTCAGGAATATCTACCGCAACTGCTACGTCAGGGGTTATACTGCCTACTGCAACCACGCACACATCGACTGCCCCTTCAGCAACAGCCACCGGTTCTTGTCCTGGAATGGACAATACACAATACTATACATCGAGCGGCAAGAAGTTTCTTCATCTTTGTGGCGTGGATTATTCGGGGCAAGCCGAGGCCATTAATGTTGGCAATGCGACAACGGCCACCTTCAAAGAATGCGTAGAGCTTTGTTCGAAGAAGACCGGGTGTACTGGAGCAGGTTGGGGCATTGGGATGGACGACAGGTTGAACAAGCCTAATTGTTGGATGAAGAGCAGCTTGAATCAGTCACACACTGCGACACCACAATGGAATTTTGCGGTCCTCCTTGCCGGCGATAATCAATAAAAAGAATACACGAATTTCAAACGGCGATGTCTGGATATATATAATTAGTTAATCTCATTAATCAAAGCTTTTTATCAAAGTTCTCGAGTCTCTTTGAAGTGAGACGCTCGATAAAAGTCCCCCCACGTCGGTCTGAATGCGGACTTATATCGTCAGTGCGCAGCCGCCTTCGGAAGTTCCCCGATCCCCTGTCACAATGACGGAAGTTTAAAAAGAAGACGGCTGGGGAAGAACCATCCAATGGCACTGTAACCGGGTATTTAGATTGGTCTGGTGTGGTCAACGACCGGGTTCTTTCCTCAACCTTGAACCCGTCGTTCTGGGTAGCTGGATTTCTTTTCGCCCAATCAGATCTCCTGGAGTGGCCAATGAAGTGGTCAATTACAGGTTCTGTGAATACCATCACTTGGTGAGCTTCTGGCGGCAGCATGATAAAAAGCCACTGGACCCTTCCTCCCCTCCCCGTTGTGTTTGCATTAGTTTATATAGACTGTCACTGTCCTCCCCCGCAGTGAGCTATGATAGTCCTCTCCAGCCCAACCCTATCTAGTCTGTTGCATCTGCATACTTGGCGTTGAGTTCTTGACCACAGATCTGCGACCTTGACCGGGCTTTTCAGTTACGGAGCGTCGAAACATACCTGATCTCCACCTGTGCGACAAAAGTCGGGCTCTGCTGTCTCCCCGATTGTCCATTAATATCTTTTGACTTACCCAACCTACGGTCAGGCTCTTATCATCACTTCCAGCCATCTCGGTGTTTTCGTGTTTCGCAGGTTGTTGTATGTAGTAGCATCCGTCAAGAGATTTCGCCGAAAGTGCCTCCTGCCGACAAGCGACACCTACCTCTGCCAGGTACCAACAGAATACGATACGGCCTGCGACTTCCCGATATCAATTCATCCTCCCGAACCGGAAAACGCGGTGTGCCCCATGTGACAGGACGTCGCAGTTCCAAGATTGTTGGCTCTCACCTGCATTTCCGAGTCCAGCCACCATCACGAAGATTATCGAAGCATTATCGTCGTCGCCCAGCCGCTTCGAGGCAAGGACTATTGAGGCCAGAAACGAGACGAGGAAGCGCACGAACCGGCCATTGCGTCCATTGCGTCCATTGCGTCCATTGCGACCATCGGACTTTGGACCCGGCCCTTGGGCTCCTAGTCTCATAGTCTCCCCATCTCGACAATTTTCGCGTTGTCACGCTACCCTATAACACCTCATCGACGCCTCACCTCCTAACAAATAGGACCGCCTATTTCGCCGACTCCAGAAACCCTACCGGCCCCGCGCTCCGCATGACTGGAGAAAATAGCTTGCCCAAAAGTCAAAAAAGTTGCGCACGTAATTTCAAGCAGCAGGCCAGCTGCAGCCCCTCCGGAAGGCGCATCCATTTTTCGCTGTCCAACCTTTTTCGCAGGACCCGCTCATGACTTCATCTGGTCTTTCTTCTAGCCCAGATCCGGCCCGTTTCCTTAGCAGAGAAACCCCGCGGGGACCCCGCTCCCCTCCTTCACCGACGAATCACGCCCATCTCCAAACTGAGCTTTCCACTAGGCTTCCACCAGTCTTCCTTGGCAATCCCAAGGAGCCGTCAAAACGTCAACCCCAACAAGGAACCCAAGGGGAACCATCAGCGCGGCCGTCGCACACTCGGATCAGTCAAGCTGTTGGGGGAGGAAAGGAAAAGAAACACGGCTTCGGCTTTGTGCATGTCTTCTCTGCGGCTTTTGTGGTGCTCGTCTTTGTAAGTTATCTGAACCCAGAACCCCCGGCAGCCTGCGCGGGATACCACGGTGACAAAAAAAGAAGAGGCTTTTTGTTGTTTCCCTCGCGAAACTGGGACCCGCCCCCAGTGCCCCCCCAAAAATGCCCCGCATCCAATTCCCTTGCTTCCACATGTGCCGCCCCCAGAACACTCCACAGAGGCGCCAGACGACCCCTCCGAGCCTCGCCGCCCCTCCACCATCCCACCTTTTACCATCAACCAACCCCCGAACGCCACCGTTCCTGGTTTCTAGTATTAAACTAACACCACGCCTTCTTCGTCCCAGGCTCTCCAATTTCTACTCCGTGACTCAAAACTCCATTATTCTGACATTTTGAATACCCATCCTCTCTTTCGCGCAATCCATTCTCCGTCCGCAGCCACCGAGCAGCACAATACCCCTCCAAGCTGCGAGAACCCTCTCCCCCTTTCCTTCCCCACAGACCCTCCCGTGTCACGACCAGTCGCCGCTATGACTCTCGAGACCGAAGCCAAGAGCGTTGTCGCTCAGTTCGAGTACTCGGACGACCAAGTCAACAAGGCAGTGAAGGAGTTCCTTCGTCAGATGGGTAGGTGTCTTCCCTCGCCAGCCAAGCTGCCCCAACCGCTCCTCCATAGCTATCATCTAATCATTGACGCTCCACACGTACAGATGAGGGCTTGCAAAAGGATGGAACCAGTCTGAGCCAGATTCCCACATACGTAACAGGCGTGCCAAATGGCACCGAGAAGGTGAGAAACCAATTCGCGCATTCAGCCGTCTTCCTCCTCTTCAATGCTGATGTCATCGCTTAGGGCTTGTACATGGCCGTTGACCTTGGCGGCACCAACTTCCGTGTTTGTTCGATCCAGCTCAATGGCGACACCACCTTCAACCTCACCTTCTCCAAGGTCGCAATTCCCAAGGAGCTCATGGTCGCCAAGACCGCACAAGAGCTTTTCGCCTTCCTTGCCAAGCAGGTCGAGCTGTTCTTGAAGGAGCACCATGAAGACCATTTCGAGCAACACGTCCGCCGGAGAATGACGATTAGCTCTCCAGATGGTTTCAAGGACGAACATGTCTTCAGATTGGGATTTACATTCAGCTTCCCCGTACAGCAGATTGGAATCAACAAGGGCACTCTCATAAGGTGGACGAAGGGCTTCGATATTCCAGATGCGATTGGCAAGGACGTGTGCGCACTCCTTCAAGACGAGATTGACAAGCTCCATCTTCCTGTCAAGGTCGCTGCCCTTGTCAACGACACTGTCGGAACCCTCATGGCTCGCTCCTACTCGTCTCCCGGCAAGACTAGCACTATCCTCGGTGCTATCTTCGGCACCGGCACCAACGGTGCTTACGTCGAGAAGCTCTCCAACCTGAAGAAGCCCTTGACTGGCGAGTATGATAAGTCCACTGGCGAGATGGTCATCAATACCGAGTGGGGTTCCTTCGACAACCAGCTTAATGTTCTTCCCAACACGCCCTGGGATATTGCGTTGGATAAGGCCAGCGTAAACCCTGGTATCCAGATGTACGAGAAGCGCGTGTCAGGCATGTTCCTCGGCGAGATTCTCAGACTTGTCGTCATCGATCTCCTCAAGAGCAAGGACGCCGCCTTCTTCAAGGACGAGAACTCCAGCTCCAACGACTGGAAGTCAACAACCAACATCGTCGCCGGCTCCAGCATCTACAAGCAATGGGGTCTCGACACCGCGATCATGTCGGTCGCCGCAGCAGATAGCACCCCTGAACTTTCAACCCTCCGCGGCGAGCTCGAAAACCAGCTGGGCATCCACTCTGCTGGTCTTGATGACGCCCAGGCGTTCAAGGCTATCGCCTACGCTGTCGGCCGTCGTGCCGCAAGACTCTCCGCCGTGGCCATCGCCGCCATTGTTTTGCAAAGTGGCAAGCTAACTGATCCTGAGACTAAGGACGAACCCATCGATATCGGCGTCGACGGCAGCTTGGTGGAGCACTACCCATACTTCAGGGACTTGATCTACGAGGCCTTGGCCATCATCGATGGAATCGGACCCGAGGGCGCGAAACGGATCCGGATCGGTATTGCCAAGGACGGTTCGGGAGTCGGCGCTGCCTTGATTGCACTTGTGGCCGCCGGGATGGAGAAGTCCATGTCTACCCGGGATTACCTTGGTGAGCTTCGCTCCAACGCCAAGCAGGATAACCTCACTGCCGTTCCAGAGGATGCGGAGAACGCCGCCACTGATTAGAGGTCAGCCGCCAAGCGTTCGAGCCCCAAAGAGTCTCCGGGAAATACTAGCACACCCGGAGAAAACCGATCACGGTCACAGTCGCGGTCGAGAACGATTCCCTTTTGCAAAAACGGGGAAAAGTGTTGTTTAATTATGTAAAACTGGGAACTGGGTTTCAAGAACAAACTAACAAAACAGGTTGCGATATCGCTGTCGACGCCGATATATGATTACGAATGTACATGACGTTTTTAGTCCCATTTAATGGGAAGGGGATGATGGATGGGGGCTGGAAACTTGATGATTTGCCAAAACAATATTTACTTGGCAACATCGCCACTTGCTTGCTTGCTTGGGGGTGGTTTCTTTTAGTGGTCATATAATGCTGTACTTTGAGGAAGCTTATTGTTTGGGAAAAGTGTATAAAGGGAGGGAAATATTAGATTATCCTCCTAGGTGAGGACAAGCAGGCGTACTTTGGGCACACAATAATGGATTTCGGTTTTTTATTCTGCTACTGCTCCATGCGATTCTCTGTCTCTCTCTGTCTCTCTCGCTGGCCCGGGCTTCAGTTTTGCTGTTGGAAGACCTTTGTCAAGGACGTCAGGTCTTGGTTTGCTTTGTTGGGTTTAAATATATATATGTAGGGATTAAGAAAACCTATTCGCGACACGAACGGCAAGCTTCTAGCTTCATGGGTATTTTTTACTGTCTTCGTTCCGTCTTCACTCTTTTCTGTTGAATCGAGAAGGTTGTACAAGTCGGGTGCAGCATGGATACAAGGTATCTAAGTTTTATTAGAATGCTGTACTTAAGAGGAGACCTGGCCGTCTGTCTCTTTCTTCTGCGAGTCTATTATTACAAGAAAAAGAAAAACATGTTCAAATTTCCAAATTACCTGCTTTCCTACCTTACCTGATAAAAACCCGACGATTATGGGAGGGGTAAAAGTTGTAAATAACTCAATAATCGGTACCCCAAAAGACGTATATATATATATCTAGTATACCTTTTCAACACTTTCAATTCCCAAACGCGGCAGTAGGGTACGCTCTTTCCTTCTTTTTCCTGACGGTTGAGCTGCTCCTTGAACTGGCGCCCGAAGCTGGCCCCGATCCTGATGCCGACCCTGGATGGTGAGGGTGATGAGGAGGAGTAAGAGAAGAAGGAGGGGGAGGGTGAGGAGCAAGCGTCTGGCTTTTAGACATCATCTCTGCTGGGAGGTCGTTCCATTCCGTTTCCGGCTTGGCGGTTTGGTAGGAGAGGGAGGTGGTTGAGGAGGATGCGGAGGGTGGTGGTGGGGGTCGACGAGGAGGGGCCGTGGAAGAAGGTGTTGAAGAAGATGCGGCCGAACCCATTGTTGCTGGTGGTGGTGTTGGGGGCAGGTTTATGGCTGCTGCTACCGTGCTTCTTGTTGGTCTGGCAGAAAGGGGGAGAGCAGAAGACGGTGGAGGTGGAGGAGCGGGTGAGGAGAGTGAGGTGGAGTATATGTCGCGTTTTACAACCCAGGCCGTGTCGGGGCGAAGTTTGAAGTAGTAGCCTTTTACGGGTTCGGCGCCGTGGCGGGTGAAGCCTCTGGACTCGTACCACCTTAGCCCGTCTTCGTTCTCCGTCCAGACGTGGGCGTAGATTGTTCGGGCGTCGATGCTGGCTCCCGCTTCTGGGAGGAGGGCGGCGGAAGCGATGATGTGGTCTAGCGCTGCGGCTGCGAGGCCGAGGGAGCGGTAAGGGGAGAGGAGGGTGAGGGATTGTATGTATATTGAGTGGTACGGGGTGGTTATTGCCGCGGCCTGCGGTTCTGGTTTTGTTGATGGCGGACGGGAAGGAATAGGTTGTCCGGTTCGTGCGTCGAGGAACAAATTTGGTTCGAGACGACAGACTAGACCGCCGATTACTTTTGGTGTGTCGCTGGGGGTGTCTTGCCAGAGGATTGCGCGGGAGAAGAGGCCGGATACGAGGGGTTCGAGGATTTTGGCGTAGAATGAGTCTGGGTAGGCGACGGGGAGTAGGAGGGAGTTGATCCGGCGGAGGGCGGGGATGTGGTGCTCGGCGAGGGGGACGATTGTTGCTCCTGAGGGGAGGGATGGCGGAGAGGGGAGGACGGGGATTTGTGGGGGGAGGGTTATGGGGATTGTGATGGGACGTTCAACGCCGGCGGGGGCATTGACTTGTTGCTGTTGTTGTAGTTGTTGTTGATGTTGCTGCTGCTTTTGAGATTCAGGCACCGTAGGTAGTGGCGGCGCCAACGGGGCCGCCGCCGGTTGTGGTGTTGAGCTGGTCGTGTCATTCGGGGTTGACGGCAGCGGGGCACCGCTTGAGTCTGGTGAGGATGATGGAGGGGCAGCGTAGGATGGCTGGGCCCGCGGCTGGAAGAAGGATCGGATCGAAGGTTGTTGTGGTGGACGAGACATGTTTGGTCGTGCTTGTTTGATTTGGAGAGGTTATTGTCATAACATGGAGATTTCTCGACTTTGACTCTTTTGATCTCAAGGTATCGTGAACAAAAAAACAACAACTTCCATTTTACCCCTGGACGGGCCAGACTCGGAGCTTTTAAAACGGGCCTAGGATGTCTGGTCTTGGCCTCGCAAGTGGGTGAGTGGGTCTTGAAGACGGGGTTGCCCCCACATTTTGAAATGCACTCCACGAACCAGGAACCACGCGAGATGATGAAATATTTTCTGTCGAGGTTGTGCTGCAGATTCCCATTTCCCTCCTTGTATGCAGACACGCAGAGCATGAGTGGTTGGGCAGAGAACATTGTCTAGGAATTGGAGGCGGGGTAATCACAATTGCAGCCATTTCACTCGAGGATGGACAAACGGTTCCTGAATTTGTGTTCGTCAATTATCTTGACCCTAACCCCGGCCTTCCGTGTCTCCCATCATACCTACCAGGTAGCCACTGCCCTGACACTCAAACGGCCCAATTCAGGGCTGATCTGCACCGTGTCCTCTGTTAGCCGTCGCTAATCTAGCGGCTCAAGCCCCTAAATTCTAATATCTCTAGCACCTGGGCGAGCTGAGACAGCCTTTTTTTTTTCTTTTTTTTTTTTTTTCTGACTTTGCCATTTGTCCGCGGCTCATGATTTTGAATACAGATTACAAGCAGAAAAAAGTCGAAAGATCGATCTGATAACTCGCGACGGCCGGTCAGCCGAAAGACATCAATTCACCAGCTATTGACGGGCTGGCACACTTGCAGAAGCTGCAGAGCAGCCTGGACCATTCAAATGCTGAGAGGCTGACTTTCCTGGCGACATTCTGCTGTGGCCATTTCCCATTTCCAACAAGGCAACACCAACGCCAAAATTTTGGCTGCCGGCTTGATTAATTGATCCACGGTCCTGGCCTGCCATTGTTGCCAAACCGCCACAGCCACCAACCTCACACGGCCACCAGCATCTTCAGGTCACCAAAAAACGTGCTGGTCGTCGTGCATCGTTTCGATTGCACTTTTTCAGACATTCATCATCATGTCCGCACCAGAAAATATCGGCAAGGCCGGCATCATCGTCGCTCCTGAGGATGCATCGGCAACCGAGAAGCTTGTAAGTCGGGCGACGAGCTTGGTCGCGCTATCTTTGCGCTGCACTGCTGACACGGTTTTGCTTGCCCCTCGATATAGGCACATGCCACCATCGATGACTTATTATACAACATCGTGCATGACATATTGATCAAGGTGCACCGAGACGAAAAGATTGCGCGCGCAAACACGGCTGCCATCAAGGTCGAGAAGCTTGCCGCAGACGCCACAGACTTGTCGTCAACAGACCAAAGACCCGACGTCGAAGTTGAAACCGATGCCGCTATTTACAAGGATGGAAAGGTCACCCTCAAGGGGAATCCCCTCAAAACTACCAAAGAGATACTGTGCCCTAAATGCCATCTCCCGCGACTTTTGAGCCCGACAGACGGAAAGGGGGGCAAGAAGCCCGACCCCAGTCTGATCTACTGCAAGAAACACCCCTACATTGAGAAGCCCGGTTACGATATTTACGGTCAGACATGGGTTGCTCCTGGGCCAGGTCGTGGCAAGAAAAAGAAAGACATGAAGGACAAGCTGGATCCCAACGATCCAAGCTCCCCGGCACCCATTATCGAAGGAAGCGCCAAGGACCGCCCGCCCAACGTGTTGAGCTTTCCAAGCGCGACGTGCTCAAAGTGCAAGAGGTGTATTCTGGTGACGAGGTTGAATAACCACATGGGCTCGTGCATTGGCAACAGCGGACGCAACGCAAGTAGAGCGGCAGCACAAAAGATTAGTAACAGCAACGGGGGCAGCCAGAACAACGACAACACCCCACCCGGCAGTCAAAAAGGCACACCTCTCCCGACAAGCCGTGCCGCAAGTCCTCGTAAGCGGGATGGTGACGAGTTCGATGAAGACGCAGAGGAGTCTGATCCTACCAACCCCAAAAAGAAGAAGCTCAAAACAACGACTCTCAACAAGAAGGTCATCCTGAAGGCAAAGAGTCCTGCTGCCACTCTCAAGAAGGACAAGTTGGCAAAGGGTGCGTCAATGCTGAGCGTGGAGCAGAAAGCGGATGATATTGACGGCAACGATGCGACGGTGCAAGTCGCGCCAAAGAAGAGCGTGTCCAAGGCACCATCGCCTGCCAAGAAGATCAAGCTCAATAATGCAGCAAAGCCTCCAGCTGCTTCGCAAGGCGGGAAAAAGAAGAGAGATCGGGATATGGAGAGCGAGTCTTCGGGAACTCTTTCATCTCCACCTCATTAACCGATACCCAGCACGGCACTTCGGCGTCTTGCGTATTTCTGCTTCTAAACACAACACACACTGCATTGGCTAGGGGTTCTTGGGGGTTTCTGTTCTGCATTGCTGGGGGTCTGGTGGCTCCGTAGCTCGGGGGCGTTTGTTTTTTTTTGCATTTTATCATGACTCGGGCTCCCGTCATCCGCGGGGGTTTGTATCACTCAAAGGAAAGAGGTTGCTGTGTGGCAACCGGATTCCAGTTAGACAAAGACAACTAGCCACACTTACAAGATGTTAATTGTGAGTCGTGGACACGTTGTATAGATGAATAAACGATGGAACCTGACCACGTTGGTTGGGTCTTGACAATGTCCAGCTGAGATATGGCTTTGTCTTCAGTAACCAATTCGGGCTGGGATTGTATCATTATGTATCAATCGGATTAATTAGATTGGGGGGGAACTCAAACGAAATAGAAAAGCATCAATTCTTTGGTTTCCCATTGGTATACAATTGTGTAACTTTGCTAGGTGCGATGCTGACATGTTGAGTTTGAAATTACGGCGTAATTACACGTAACTTGATATCGCTTGCAGTTTGTCCTCAAACTCGCACCTGTTCTCGATATCAGACAATTCCATCCAAACCACATCCAACAACCAACAAATCTCATTTTGTATACTTGACAGTAAAATTTTCTCCAACCACTACTTCCACATTTTCCCCCTCATAACAAACTCACAACGACACTCACTCAATCACTCACTTACTCACTTACTCACTCGACCCCTCCTTCATACGCAGCAAAAATGGCAACAGACGTAGCACTTGAGACCTCCATGGTAATTACTTTTTATAACTCCCCCTCCCCCTACCCAAAACAACATACCTAATTGACAAACATCCATAAACGAATTTTATTTTATTTTTGGGGTGGTGGTGGTGGGCTAACACAGAGTGCTGGCGCTGGTGCTGGTTTGCCGGTTAGGGAACGATAGTGATAGAACTGTACAACGACCACGCGCCCAAGACGTGCAAGAACTTTGCCGCGCTCGCGCAGAGGGGGTACTACAACGACGTGGTGTTTCATCGCATCATTAAGGATTTCATGGTTCAGGGAGGGGGTACGTAACCGCTATTTTTCTCTTTTTTTTTATTTTTTTTTTTTTTATTTAGAAATACGGGTTTGGTATTGTGATGATGATGATGTTGACGAAAAAAAACGGTTTATAACGAACAAAACTTTGAAACTGACTGATTTTAATTTTTTGATTTATTAGATCCCACTGGTACTGGTAGGGGAGGGAGCAGTATTTATGGGGAGAAGTTTGAGGATGAGATTGACGGGAGACTTAAACGTAGGTTTTTTTTTTTTTTTTTTTTTTTTTTTTTTTTTTTTTTTTTTTTTTTTTTTTTTTTTTTTTTTAGAGAGGTTGTGTTGGATGACAAGGCGGGAGAATGAGATTGATGATGAGTTTGGTGGATGGTGTATATAAAATGTTGGAGTTGCGAGTGATGGAGGGTGATGGAGTGGGAAATGATGCTAACACACAGTGGCGGGGGAACAGATACCGGCGCGGGCATCCTGAGCATGGCCAATTCGGGTCCAAACACCAACGGAAGTCAGTTCTTCATTACTCTGGCTCCTACCCCTTGGTTGGATGGGAAGCACACCATCTTTGGGAGAGTGAAGCAGGGGATTCGGGTGGTGGAGAGGATGGGATTGGTGCCGACGGATAAGGATGATAGACCGGTGACCGAGGTCAAGATTGTGAAGGCGTATCCCGTGAAGGAGGGAGAGGGCGATAACTGAACTGGGAACACGAAAAACAGTGAGGAGCGTTATGTAAATTTGGGGGTATCTAAACTACGTTCATCTTCAGTGAGGAATAATCATGATGATGATAATTCAGGCCTCCGCCAAACATACTCCATCTCTTTAACACCCTTTGTAAACCCTTCAGGCCAGTACTCCCTCACCATCTCGAACCCGGCAGCCTCGTAGATCTTTCTAGCTACTTCAAGCTGCCGCGAAGTGTTCAATCTGCACTCTTTGAACCCCTGTGATCGGACAAACTCCATGGCTGCATCGAATAGCTTCCTGCCCGCTCCGGACCCTCGAGCAGACGAGTCGACTATGAACGCTCGGAGCTTGGCTACCCCTTCGATCCCGCAGCACTCGCCGTCGATGAAGACTGTTCCTACTATGCGGTTGTCGAGGACGGCGGACCAGGCCTGGTTGACTGGTTCGTCCAAGTTGGAGATTAGCTTGGTGAGGCTGGAGCCAAAGCCTGCTTCGAACTTGGCTCCCCAGCTGTAGAGGGGACCGTAGTAGTCCATGTGCATTTCTAGGGTGCGGGCGAGGATTCCGTGGCGGTAGCCGGGGATGATGGTTAAGGACTGTTGGGCTGGAGGGGAATGGAATGGGTTTGAGGTTTGGATGGGGGTGGTTGCCGGGGTTGGGACGGAAATTGAGGATGCGGCTCGAGCTCTCTCGAGGGCCGTGGCGTAGATTCGGAAGGCCGAGGTGATATTGGGACCGGCTCCTGGAGGTGCTTCAGCCAGGGCAGCGAGGACCTGGTTTTGGGCGTAGGTTGTGATTGCCGTTAGTGTCTGGAGGCCAGGTGGAGTGAGGGAGTAGGTTTCTTTGTTGTTGTCGTTGTTGTCGAGTTTGATGTGACCGGCTGAGAGGAGCTCTGACAGGATGGTCGCGAGCTGGGTTTGAGTTACTTTGAGCTCGGCACAGAGTTCTGAAAAGTCACGGCGGCCGTAGTCGCCCATTTCTATGAGGGCGTGGACGGCCCCCGGGGAAAGGTCGGTGCCAGCGCCGGCGAGGGTGGGATGGAGGAATCCCCATTCTCTGATTAGTTTTCTTGATGCATCACGGAGGGGGTTGACGAGGTCCAAATTCTCGGGTGAAGGGGTGGTAGTGGGTGTTTCCATTTTGGATATGTTTGCTCAGTATATTTCTTCATTTTTTTCTTCTTCAATGCACACAACCACATCACGATGCGTTTTGTACTCGCTCACTATCTATGCTCCATGCTCCTCCGTGGTCTTCCGATTTCGGGAACCAAAGATCTCGGCATACCCATGACCCCTCTTCGCGGGGAAGAAGGAAGGTCCTTGATGTGACTCAATATGTCATGACCCAACCAGACTTCTGGGTCGGATCTCGAAAGATAAAAGAAATGCCCGCGTTTTTGTGAGACGACGTGTCACTATAAATATGCTTCGGGTATGACAGGAGGGCTGCAGGGTTGCCGGTGTCGAGGTATCACAAACGAGAAGCGTTCGGTGACAACCTCGAACTGGTTTCAAAAGGAATGAACGGTTCATGAAGATATCTGGGCCGAAAAGTCAAAATATTTTCTAATTTGTTTTGAACAACTTGCAACACAAATTCACCAACAATGAGAGCAGGATGTCTGTCGCCTCTGGGTCCCTCGGAGCCGGGTCAAAAGCACGACCGAGCCGGCGACTTAAAATATAGAGTCAATGAGAGGATGCTGCGGACGACGACGAAATGACGCACACACCGTCGAATCTCGCCATCTTCAGCTCTTCGCTTTGAACCAGACAACGCCACGCAACCATGGCACAATACATTGGCCCGAAGTCCTGCTACACCAAGCCCGTCAATTGGCCTAGGACAGCATCGCACGGAGTCGGAGCAAAAGAGTGCCTATGGAATCCGTGCCGTCTGTCCTCCTTCGAGATTAGCGGTGTTGCTACCTACATTAGGTATCCCACCCCACCTTGAGATACCCCTGCTGTGTTGACAGCTACATACACCCTGTGTGCCATGGAGCTGCATCTGTGGCTGGACAGATGGCATATAAAAATAATATCCAGAACAGTCAAAACCCCTTCGACTTCAGCCTGGTAGCTCCGAGGGCCAGCTGCTGACGGTTTCTTTTTTTTTTTTTGGTCTTTGTTTGTTGGATATCGAACATCCACCTGCTTCGTTGGCCACCCTCCTCCCTCGTTCATCATGGATTTAACCATTCTTTTGGGGTCGATATCGTTAGTCTTGTTCCAGCTCTACCCAAGGGACTTTCGCTCAAGAACCGCCATCTCACTTTTTGGGGCCTACCTGATCTCCAAGGGTCAATTGCTATCATGGCCCGACTCTGGCCTCTCACGACCCTTTGCCGCACTTTGGACGCTGCAGTTCTTCCTTGAGGTGGTCTGGAAAGTTGTGCTGTATCCAAAGTTCTTTTCGCCGCTTCGGAAACTCCCAGGGCCCAAGAGTGGCTCATTTTTCATGGGCAACTTTGCAGAGATTAGACGCTATCCCACCGGTATACCGCATAGAAATTGGTGATGGTGACCTGCTCGTCTCATCTGGAGACAGGCATGCTAACACACCTTGCAGGATCAACTCGATCCCCAATGACGGCATCATCAGGTATCTCAGTCTATTCAACATGGAAAGGCTGTTGATAACTTCCCCGGAAGCCCTTCGCGAGGTTCTCAACACCAAGAACTATGAGTTCCAGAAAGTAAATTTAATGGATTTCTGCTTTAATATTGAATTTCGAAGGAGTTAATCATGAAATAGCCTTACAATATGCGGTTCAACCTTGGACGGATCCTCGGGGTGGGAGTCTTGCTCGCCGAGGGCGACGAGCACAAGAAGCAACGGAGGGACCTCGGTCCAGCATTCAAATTCGGGCATGTCAAGAATCTGTATCCCATTTTCTGGGACAAGTCGCGGGAGTGCGTTGAGGCCATGACCGAGGAAATCCAAGCCGAGGCCCGCAAGAATACCACAACTGATGGCAGACCGGCAGCGGTGATTGAAGTTGGAAACTGGGCATCCAGGGTTACTCTCGACATCATCGGTGTCACTGGCCTCGGACGTGATTTCGGGGCCATCAAGGATCCGCACAACGAGCTGAACCAGACATACCAAAAAATCTTCAAGCCTACGCGTCAAGGGCAGATCCTTGGTACCCTACAGCTGATCTTACCTGCTCCGCTGCTAGATTTACTCCCGGTTAAACGCAACCTGGACGTACACAGCGCAGCACATATCATCCGGGCGACGTGCGCGGATTTGATACGCGAGAAGAAGCAGAAACTGGCTTTAGGGGAACCAATCGCCCAGGATATCTTGTCTGCTGCTCTCAGTTCTGAGGTCTTCACAGATGAGAACCTCGTCGACCAGCTGATGACGTTTCTTGCGGCAGGCCACGAGACAACTGCTTCAGCCGTGACGTGGGCTGTGTATCTTCTGGCTCGACATCAAGATGTGCAAACTCGATTGCGAACCGAAATCCACAAACATATTCCGTCCATCTCAAAACCCGGTGCTACCGTATTGCACTCCGATATCGACAACATGCCATACCTCAACGCTGTTTGTAACGAGGTGCTGCGTTACTACAGCCCCGTACCCTTGACGCTGCGTGAGGCGGCTGTTGATACCACAATTATGGGCCAGAAAATTCCGAAGGGCACACAGGTTATGCTCGTACCTTGGGCTGTCAACAAATCTGAAAGCATGTGGGGACCTGACGCTCTAGAGTTCAGGCCGGACAGGTGGATGCCCAAGTACGCAGGGGACACGAAGGCTGCGAGCGGCAGTGCCACGAGCAATTATTCGTTCTTGACTTTCCTGCACGGTCCGAGAAGCTGCATCGGCCAGCAATTCGCAAAGGGCGAATTTGCTTGCCTTGTCGCTTCTTGGGTCGGGAGGTTCGAGTTTGAACTGCACAATAAAGAGGAGACGGACGAGTCCAAGATTGATATCAAGGGCGGCATTACTGCTAGGCCTTCCAAGGGGATGTTTGTCAAGGCGACAGTTGTTGAGGGGTGGTAATGGTGAAGGAAGTGTGAGACACTGGGTCGATAATATACGCGTATTATTGACTCGGATCGTGTCTCGGTTTGGAGTCTGCCGGGCTGGACGAGGCTCAGGATTAGAGCAGGGCCTTTCACTTTGTACCATCTAACACCATTCACTGTTTTTGTTTGCGAGCTTTTTGATCTTTACCGCGCGGTAATTAGAATACGATGGTTTGCCTGGAGGAGGTAACCCGCCCATCTTTGCACTCTTTCAAACTAAAACCCAGGTCTCTCTCTGCGTATGTCTCTGTCTTTCTTACAGCAACTGTGGCACTTCCACTCACCCATTCCCCGACAACCATCTCGCAAGGAGAATGCTGAACGAAGCGGGATTGCTCGGGGAGTCGACATCCCGCAGACGGGACAGCCGCGTGGGAATATTCCCAACGAAGCCGTGTGTCAATGCCGTTTGGTGCTGTGCTGTGCAAGACGTTGGCGCAAAACCCGCTTTCTCTGGCCATCCCGCTCGCTCTGATACAATATAATATTCCTTCCGGGAGGATGCCCGGAGCGGGGGAAAAAACCAAGAAAAAAGACATTAGATACTTGGACACAGCGGTGTATGTATTAGTTATTATTTGGAAAAGATACATTTTTTCTTCTTTTTTTTTCGATAGGTCTTATGTATGTATGTATGTATGTATATGTACCCGCCTACAGTCCCAGAGTCAAAAATTCAGATTAACGTGTGTATATATCTAGACTAGAGGGGAAACTTTGCTTGTTCTGTGTTTACATGTACATTCTTGCGGCGTAATTAATAGGGGATTTGGATGAGAATATTAAGAAGAAAAAAAAAATTTAATGCTACACATATACATTATACATTATACATGCATGCATACTCCCCTGCTGGAAAACGTGAAACAATTTTGTTGTCTGTGTATGCTTCCCCCCACTCCCTTCCCCTTGGTGTTGGTGCGAATGAGGGTACGTTTTTTTTTCCCGCCCTTGCCTTTTACTCATTCAACCTGCCGTGCCGGAGTTGGGTTGAAGAAAGATTTGGGGGGGTTTTATTTTTTTTTTATTTTTTTTGGTCACGGACCTAATTATGTTTCGAGTCATCATCAACTATATACTCTTGGAAGTTTTGGTTTTTGTTTGGCACGGACCGCCGGTTTGTTCGTATATTTTTTATTTATTATATTACATGTAACTATCAAGTTTCCTCTGTGAAAATTAAATATTGCATAGATAAATTGTTTCCGGAGAGGAGAAAAGTAGTCTGATCTCCAGTCCCTTTCTTTTTCTTCTTCTTGTATGTATCTACACCCAAGTATAGAAAGCCGATGATCCGCAGGCGGCGTAGAATTGTGGTGTAGTACCCCCCGCCCTCTGCCGCCGCAGGTCCCAACACCATTAGGAGCGAGGGGCCGAGGGGGGGAAAAGAGGCGGCGCACGTCCCCTTGGGTTGGAGTAGCAAGCGGGGAGGAATGTAACGAGTTCGTTTGGTTTCTGGGGGGTGGGGTGGGTGGCTTTGGCTCAGATCTTTATTTTTGGGAATCTACCAAGTTGTGAAACATGAAACGGGCTTCTTGGGTTGAATAGTATGCATCTCTGAGGGGGAAGGGGGGGGGGGGGATTGGAAAGGTCGTTGTGTGTTTCTGGGTGACGTGAACTGAAGTGATAGTTGTTTTGATTTGTCAGAGGTTGTAAATTCTAGTGATAGTAACTCTACTCTCATAAATGAGTAGAAAATTCTAAACGAGCGAAGCGACTGTGAACGCTCGCCAGTTGTGAAGGACATAGTTAAAAGGCTGTAATAAGTCTCGTTGACCGCGGGGATATCATCTACCCGGAAATCCATGTCCCAAAAACTCCTCCTCCCAATGCCCTCCAAGCACCCAAAATATGGGTTACCCAAAAATCAGAACCCCCCCCCCCCAAAAAAAAAGTCGTTGAATGTTACAAGATCGTAAAGTAGTACAGTCACCAGAACAAGTCAGAAAAAGAATGTAAAATCACCTCCAAGTCCCATGAATCTTCCCTCTCCTTAGCCCACCCCTTTTCAACCCCACCTCTCCGTTTATCATCAAGCTCTTCCACCTTCTCCCCAGACTGCTTCTGTCTTTACCCAAACTCCTTGCGCAGTCTTGCCATTCAGACTTGCTGAGTTTGAGTTTTTCGAGTACCAACTCGACCAGTATTCTGTCGTCCTCCGTGGACCACTCTTCGCCATCGGCTTCGACCACAACATCTGTGCCTCTGTGTGTTGCATTTTCTTTGTCGTCTTCTGAGGGAAAGGCGTGGTGCAGATGGTGATAATCGCTTCGTTCAAGTCCCAGGGGAATAGCTTCCGGCGCTATGCGCGCCCGTTTGGGTGTGTGTGGTGGGTCGATTTCTATTTCTTCTGTTGGCTGTTCCTCGAGAGTGGTAGTGGTATGATTATTATGATTATTGCTCTGTGCGCTGCGCTCATTGTTCTGTGGTTCCTGCTGTTCCGTATCGCTGTTGTCGTCTTCCTCTTCTACTGCGCGACGTCGCTTATTGGGTCCTCGTGCCGGTGGTGCGGGGGCGCGCTTGACGATGCGCTTGCGCGCCGGAGCTGTCGGATCTGCCGCGGAATGTCCGGCTGTCTCGGTCTTGCGAGACCGGAGACGGAGCTTCAGCGGCGGTGCGGGTGCATGCGCGAGTGGTGGTGTGGGCAGTTGCGCGCTGAAAGAGCTAGGAGGGGTGATTGGTTCTTGTGCGGCGGCCGCGGCCGCGGCGGTGGTTGTGGTGTTGAGGGGTGGCATAGGGCTCGTGAGGAGGGACTGGAGAGAGCGACATGTTGAGAAGATGTTACCGACTGCCGATTGTGTAGAGAGTTGTGGAGGGCTCGCGGGCGGAGAGGCGAAGAGTGCGGATTGAAGGCGCGTCAAGGGAGGTGAGCGCGACGAGTCGCCGCATGTGAGCGCAGAAGGCAGCAACATGGTGGGCGAGGACGTCGTGTAAACGATATAGAGTAGTCGGAGTATAGGTGGTAGGAATGCGGGAGAAGTTTCCGGGTTCTGGCTAAATGATCTTTTTTTTGCGACCACTCTGAGGAGTGCGCGCGCGGTGTGCGATGTGGGAAGCGGAATCGACGGTTGCGCCTGCGACAGTGTTGCGCGACAGTGAGTTTCACAGGGTGGCTGGTTGTAATAACAGTTTGTCGTTGTAAACAGTCGTTTGCGAAGCGAGTATGGTGTACGAGCTATGCGGCAACAAAGGGAGAGGTGAGGTGTCGGATGAGGTGGGAAGGTGAGTGAGGGCGCGCGGAAGAGGGAAAATGGATGCTCTGGACGGGGGAAGGCCCGGGAAGACAGGAACCACGCCGGGGGATAATGCGCCTAATATGAGTGGGCCATGGCCCATGGGCAATCGATTGCAAGGGTTTCTTTTAGTGTGTGGGCCACATGACGCTGGATGGACAGGCCCTCCAGGAGGTGCAAAGGGCGGTCTGTCCAATGAACAACTGAGACCTCCACCGTCCGGGCCCACGCATCTGCTTCAAGCCCTCAACTTGGCTGCAAGCCCTCATGCAAGCACTCAACGAGTGACGAAAACGGTAGACTTGGGGGCTTTGTAAGTCTGCTGCCTTTTTACTTTTTTACTTTTTTACTTTATACTTTCTGCCTTCACCAGGCAGTTTCGAAGATGTTAGTTAGTATATGATATTCTCTCTTCAATCATGTCCCTTCTTCCCCTTCCCCTTCCCTCCTGTCCCGCCTCTCTCCCTTCTCACCCGCCCACCGACACGTCCGCAGGAGAGGTGTTTCGAGGGCCAAGTGGTGTAGGTCAAAACCCTGCATTGGCGCAAACAAGGGACCGCTTGGCGAGGGTTACTCTCCAAGAGACGGCTTATTCGGATCACGGGTAATATGCCACCTCCTAAGAAAGACTTGACACCATCTGCCATGTGTGTCACTTTAAATCTCCTCAGCAAGGGCGACACCCGTCGTCCCCCGGACGAGGGCTCGATAGACGGCTCATTTCCACTCGTACCAGGGCACCCAGCTATGAGGTCAGCACAATTCAAAGATGGCGGTGATCATGACGAGGTTCACGTCACTCCTAGGTGTTCAAGGGTGTAACAAGGTGTGGTAGTGATCGTCAGGAACAAAAGCTGGTCGGATGGTTCCCATATTCTTCCTCCCCGCTTCCCCCTGCCTGAGCACCTGAATTGAGGGATTTGTGAAAGGGGGGAGAGGGAGATAGATCTCTTCTTCTGCACAAAAAAAAAAGTCATCTGAACTTTGACCAACGAAGCTTCACCTGCATGGCTGGCGCGATCAGAGCTATCAAGATTGCAACGGTTTTTTCGTAGATTTCCCGGGTATTTTGTATGCAGGGCTACTCCTATTCAATCTCCAATCGCTCTGACGAAGATCGAAGAAACGAAGAGCTTGGGGGGTTCGCAACGGCTGGGTGATGGGTGGGTGGCCTGCGTCACCGTTGGGAGGGGAAAGAACGCGGTTGACGCGCGACTTTGACGCGTTGAGACGCGTCCACCAATCGATTTTAATTAAACTACGGATCCGTAATTGTCCAATAATCACGCGATTGGTGGGGCCGCTTGTCCGAATCAGGCAAAGAACGGTTCTTGCAGTTTATGATCCTTGCAGTCCGGATCGTGACAACATCTAACGCCTGGGAGGTCTTGTGATAATTCACGTGATACCCGTCAACATCACCCCCTTTCGTTTTGGGCTGCTACCCGAACGACGCAGTAAAAATAGCCTCTTAGCAATTCGTAGTCAATGGCAGGAGCATAAATCTGTAACTGCGGGGTGGTTTTGCATCTTGCCTCTTGGGCAGCTCATTTTCGATGCCCGACAGTTTGCTGGCGTTGACGGTTGGGATGGCTCACTTATTAGAGGTTTCCACGACCTGTCCAGCAAAGGTCGACTCAGGAACCTTTTTCTCCTTCTTCAGGACGGTCTTTTCTTGACGTGGAGAGCCATTTGCCAGCAAGACATAGGTTACCTACTCCGGCGGGACGATTTTTAAAGGCCAAGATCTCACCTTCTTCGAAGCAGCCAGCAGGGTCACTTCTAATTTAGCGATCAGATTCCGGCATCATGGTGCAGAGGCAAAACAATTCCCCACTTCTTCTTCCTCAACCTACATCCCATCCAATCAGATGTACCAACAAAAAGATCGAAAGCAAAAAGGGCCCCCCTCAAATGGCTGCTTCTTGTCGCTGCGAAGTGTTACGTATCCCGTCCGAATTTGAAGAGCTTGGCTGACTAGTTCTCAGAGCTTCGTAAGAGCCATAAAGATAAGGAAGTAGCTGGGATGGTTTCCGGTTCGACTGTTGGTGGATAATTTGCAGTACCAGGGGCAATTTCCTCCCAGTTCGGACGATTTCAGTCTCGGTCGTCAGAGCATCGTGTCCCGATGGGCCCAGTAGGGCACCAAGGTCAAAGATAAGGAATCGCAAGGAGCCATGGGCATACAGACGGGCAGTCATTTCTCCTGGATAAGACGACCTCGGGAACCGGTTACAAGCATCGTCGCCCACCCAACCCTCGGTGCTCGTGATTTGGCAAGAGCCTCGGAAATACTGGAGCTCGTCTCACCTTGATTGAGATGACCTCAATTATCAGCATATCTAGACAGGTCTTCGGAGCCATCGGTGTGAAACCCTTCCGTGCCCATCCAAAGAAGAGGCATAGGCAGCATGACCTGTTGCGGGAATCTGAAGGCTTGTGACCCCAACATGACCAGTTATTGAGTTTTTCTTGCAACCATTCCAGCTCAGCACTCTCTGCAGCGGTGCGGAATTAGCTTAAAAAACAGACATATCATTGGCCCTGCGAAGTACCGGCTGATCTTGGCTCCTCGGAACGGCAGCGGTTGACTGCCATCTCATGTTAGGTGAGTGTACAGATGCCCCAACAGACAGGTCTGGTGATTTCTCTGTTCCTCGATTTTAATCCCATATAGTCCTCGCTATACGCTGCAGCATTTTCGAAGAATCTGGCTGCGACCCTGGTCCGTCTATATAATGCTCTCCCCTCACCCCTCGTCTTCCTTTTCCCTTTACCCTTATCCTCAACCAACATCTTGGTACAAGCTTCAAACTACTCTCAAGATCGCTAGTCCCTAGAGCATCGAGCACAACGACGTCTCGCTTACTCTTTGCCTTTTTAAGCTTTGAACTAAGCCACAGCGCTTGGCTTTCGTTTCACTATCCGACGTGGTTCTTCGTACCCTTCTCTTCACTTTACTCTCATCTTTCGCTTCCTGATCTTGGCCACGCTCGGCTTCAGCACTAATCACTTTGCCTTCAACCTTGCCTGACCTTTTTGCACCTCATATTTGCTCAGACACCATGGCCGATCCTGCGCCTATTCCCTTTCCCAACAAGGGCAAAAGCTCAACCCAGAGCTCTGCTGAGAGCAACAACTGGAGCGTTGCCACCTCAGTTGCACCCCCGAGGAACGTCGTGAGCCGAGAGCGCTCCGTCACACCCTCTCCCGCCGCCCTTGCTCGGCAATCGCATTCCACCTCCGAATGGGGCGCTGCTGCTGAAGCTGCCCCGATCGCCGTCCGCGCTCCGGTCATCATCACCAAGGAGGATAAACCCCCAGAACCTGGCCAGGGCGGTGTTGAACGAGCTTACCCAGAGACCCACCCACTCAACCCCAAGCACCCTTTCTACGCCAAGGCAACTGATCCCAACAGAACCCATCGCCAATGGGATCGCAAAGAGGGTTATGTGATCAAGTGTGATGTCTGCGAGGAACGGGCCCCAGGTGTCCTCTATCAGTGCAAGTTCAAATCCTGCAATGAGCGGGTTTGTATCACTTGCGCACGCAACTGGGTCCACATCCAGGATGGAAAGAAGGATACCCAACACTACATCGACCCTGAAGAGCATAATTGGGATCCCCCTCAAAAAAAGAAGCCTGCACCCAAGCCTCGGGGCTCCCGGAAGCGGGGAAACCAAGGCGTCCGCAACGCTCCGACCCCCGAGGTTCGAAAGCGCCCCAATGAAGACGACGATGTGCAGGAGATCCCGCCCCCCAAGAAACGAATTCGGAACCCCCGCTGCCTTGATGAGCGCAAACCTGTCCCCGAGGCTGCTCCAGAGGCCAACATGGCAGAGGATCTCACCATTCTCCACGACACCGGATTTCAGGATGCCGAAGAAATACGCCGCCGCAGGATTCGAGCCGCCGCCGCCGCCGCCGCCGCCGCCCCTAACAATGTCGAACTCATCACGGATGATGACTCAGATGACAGCAGCAACAATCAAGGCAAGGGGAAGCAACCTGAGCGAAACCTTGACTTCGGTCGTCGGGGCAGCCGGGAACCCGCTCGCGGGCATACAGAGGTCCATTCAGATCATCGCGGCAACCAACGGCATGACCAAGGGCTTCATCCAGACTATGTTGACTATCAACACCGGGCAGATCATTACCAAGGACGCAGAGAGGGCAGCACGAGCCACCATGATCGCGAAGATGTCCGCCAGGTACACAGTCGCAATGACTTCACTCGCACTCATGATGAGGATTTGACTCGGGGTTCTCCCAGAAATCACATCGATTACCACGACAGACGGTCTTCGGAGAGCACTGATCGCCCGAACCACGCTGGAGGATATCAAGATCACCAGTATAACCAAGGACCAAGGGCTGATCATAATCGCAGACTGGATGAGAACAGCCTCACCACCAGGCAGCGCATTGTCATGCATTTCTTCAGGCAGATCTTTCAGGTCAACCTGAGACACATGCCTCGGTCGTTCCAAAGGCCCATCACGACCATCTCTGAAGTCTGGAACGTCCGTCAGCCTCACCCACAAAACCACGACATCTACGACAGACAGGACTACCAAGGAGTACGTACCTATTCCCGCTCCCCATTAGCTGAATGATGAGAGATACTAACCACATGGTTCTTTTTTACAGCGCCCTAATTTCCCTACTTCCTCGGAGCGTGCTGCTCCTCAGCCGCACCAGAATCACTATCGCAGCACAGCGGAGATAAACGCCGAAGAGGTCCACAGGCGCATCACCAACGCCTGGGCCGCCAACGGCGACCTCTGTGACGAGCGTCGCCAATGGGATGACATGCGGGCCCTTCAGCTGCTGTGGGAGGTGTTCGAAGTGCGGCGAGACACCATGTCCAGCGTCGCGATGGACCAGACTGTGCATTGGTTCATCAGCGAGCGCAACCGAGTCCGGGCCTACCAGGACGATGCAACTCTGAGGAAGTTGCAGCCATATGCCTTCCCACCGTCGCCGCCGCCGCCGCCGCCGCCGCCTCCCCGTCCGACTCCTCCGCGCAACATGCGGGAGGGGACCACTCCTGCGCCTCCGGCCCGGCGCAGTGTCTCGGTCGCGCCGCGCCTGAGTCCCGTCTCCGAGGACGAGGCCAAGGTCAAGGACGCGACCGGCAGCGAGTCGGACGCGCAGGAGGATCAGGAGTAAGCCTGGTCCGGCGCGCGGGACCTGAACTTGCCCCTACCCCCCCTTTCATCCCAGCTTTTGGGCCCCTTTGGGCCCACTTTTTAATTAAAATTCGCGAAACATGCGATAAAAGCGGGTCCCGAAACCTTAAAATCTGGGTCTTCCATCCCATTTTCTTGGTGGGCAGGTGTGAAAGTTGAGGATGGTTGGGGTAAAAGTTGAGATGGTTGGGGGTGAAGGTTGGGACAGAAAACGTGAGTGAGGGAGGTGCTGGAGTTGGGATGGTTTTATTTTGGCGAGTTATTTTTCGGGAAGTGTAGGGAGGCGGGGGTGGTAATGCAGAGAGGAGGAGGGAGGGAGGGAGGGAGAGAAAGTTGTGAGTTTCTTTTTTTTTTGGAAGTTATTGAGGTTAATAGGTTTTATCGTTGAGTTCTATTTTTTTTTTCCTCCTGCGCTTTTTTGGAAAACTTGAATGTGGGAAAATTCGTGAGCTAGGATTGAGAGGGAAAGGGATGTTGGCTTGGATGGGTTACGGTGATAATTTTTGGGGGATGGGGTTTTGGAGAGTTGGGCGGTAATGGGGAGAGACAGAGACAGAGAGAGAGAGAGGAGTGACGGGATGGTGTGAGGAGGTATTTGGAGGGTGATGTTGGGATGTTGCGTGACAGTGGCGGTAATGGTTGTTGGAACGGAGGTATATGGTGTTTAGGAGGCAGACCGTCCGAGTGGTTTCAATGTTATATATGCTTTTGTTTGACATGTGCTGCTTGCCGAGACTGTTCTTGGGCAATGAACGCCCCTCTGCGATATCTCTTGTCCCAATCACCAAATAATACTGCCTGGTGATGATATCTACAAAACTTGTAGATGTAAAAAAAAAATAAAAATAAAAAAAAAGGGGGGGAAAGCTAAAACTACTATTTTATATATATATATATATATTTTGGTTGGGAGGGACGAGCAAGGCCGTGTGAGTAGGAACTTTTCTGAGCTTGACGACTCAAGGAAAGTTCTGATAGGGGGAAAGAAAGCTCGAAGCCACGAACCCAAAACATTGTGCACTCATCCGCCCCTAATGTAAACAAACCCCCTTTTCGCACCATCGCGCAAGCCACCAAAACACACAACACAAGTTTTCCCAATAACAAAAAGTCTACGCTTAAGAGCTATAAAATCTAGGCAAAGCTAAGTTCTGCACTTTCGTCTAACAAATCATTCAATGTCCTTCTTTATCGTTCTCTAAACCGGCCCGTGATGCAACGCTTCTAGAAAAGCAAAGATGAAAAAAAATTGAAAATTGAAAAAAGCCACTTTTTTTAATCGGTCTTCCTTTTTGTCCGCTCACTCCTCCCCTCTCGGTCTTTCTTTTCGTCTAGAGCTCTCAAACTCCCCCAAAGATCCATGATTATACATCATAATTAACACACAGAAATCCATTCATATCCCTCACGAAAATGAGAGATATGCTTCCTCTAAAAAGATGCCCTTTTTCTTTGGTCTAAAACCACGGTGCATCACCGATTTTCCTCGTTGTTGCAATCACTGGCCATTAATATCAGCCATAACCTCCTCCTCACCCTTCCCAAGCACCATCTGGAACAACTTTTCCTTCTCGGCGCTCTTCTGCGCCAAATCCCAGAACGCGCCTGTGCCATCCTCATTGGTAGTCTCCTCCCCCTCTGCGGCACCGTCAGTCTGGTCATTGGCGTCGTGAGCCCGAACCTTGAGAAGCTTCTCCTTCTCCCGCCTGATACCAGCCTCCAACAACTCCTTGGGGCTGCCAATCTCAGCCACCTCGCCCTTCTCAAGCACCAGCAGGCGATCAAAGTCCGCCACGGTAGAAAGACGATGAGCAATGACCAAAACCGTGCACCCAGCAGCCGCAAACTCCTTACGAAGCGACTCTTGGATATTGCTGTCTGTGCCGCGATCAACGGCGCTGGTGGCCTCGTCAAGGACCACGATCTTGGGGCGCTTGAGTAGAGCGCGAGCGAGACAGACGAGCTGACGCTGGCCTTGAGACAGGTTAGCGCCGCCAGTGCTGATCGGCGTCGAAAGATTGGTAAAGACGTTGGTGCTATTGTCCGTAGGAGCAGGATTGACTTCAGGCTCCCCTTCAATGACGGTCGGCTCGACCTCGACGGCGGTTGAGACGTCAGTTTCGGCCTCGGAATCAATGGCGGGAATAGTAGTAGACGCTGTAGCAACCGAGCTGCTGCCAGTGGGGTAAACGCTAGGGCGGGGAGAATCCTCCAACTGCGGAATCAAGTGGACGCGTCTCAGGGCCGCCAGCATCTCATAATCCTCCAAAACACCCTCCATGTCGAGGTTCGAACGCAGAGTGCCGGAAAAGAGGAAAGGATCCTGTGGAATGATGGCAAGACGGCCGCGCAAGTGGCTCAGCTTCAAGGTTGCGATATCCACGTTGTCGATGCGAACAGATCCCTCAAGCGGCTCGAGTAGCCGGAAGAACACTGCAGCCAAGGTCGATTTGCCTGCACCAGTCCTGCCAATGATGCCGATTCTCTCTCCAGCGCCAATAGTGAAGTTGAGATTCTTCAGAACCGGAGGCAGATCCGGAGCGTAAGAAATGGTCAGATTCTCAACCTCGATTCTGCCCTGGGTCGGCCAGGCGGCGGAGGCATCCTGACCGCCCTCGGATTCTGTGTCGATTTGGGCGTATTCCAACACTCTCTCGCACGCGTTGAAACCCAGCTCGAGTGAAGTCATTGCTGAAAGCAGAGAAGTCAATGCGCTGGTGTAGCGCATGGCAAACGCCAGACTGAACCCGGCCATTGCAGCGTTGACTTGACTAAAGGCCACCGCGTTTGCTACAACAGAGACAAACAATGCGCCGAGCACACCCATTCGGACGGCCATCCACCTACTGATGATCGATAGTGCCCAAGAAGCCTTGCTGCTCATATCGATCAAGTTGTACATGCGGTCCATGTAAAAGTTCGTACGGTCAAAGGCACGAATCGTAGAAAGGCCAGTCAGGACTGAACTAAACTGATCGTAGATGGGCGAGTTTGAAACCGAGTTGATCCGCTTGACCTCACGCGCGGCATCGATATATTCACGAGCGATCCGTACGTAGAAAATGAGGAGAAAGATGCCGAAGAAGATCACGTAGACCGATACGGACAAACTACATCAGCCAAGTTAGTGCCGTGAACCCAAAAGAGATGCGCAGAATACAATAACATACCTGGTGGAGATGATGACTACAAGAAACAGAATGCTCCTAAGAAAGTTGAATGCCTGTGATGCTAGTCTCCTATCTATCATGAAGGTATCAGACGTGAAGCGATTCAGAATTCGACCAGATGGAACGGTATCAATCCAACGAAGAGGCGCGCGCAGGATGGCATGCGTCATCTTTTGGAAGAGCTCTCTTGCCGCTGTCATGCCAACCCAAAAGTTCAGAACGACTCTAACGACAAAGACGAGCAGAGTGAGCAGCTCGATTCCAATGTAGACGGCGAGCCAGAAGTAGATTCCCTCTCCCCATTTCCACTCATCCTGACCCAGAGCAGAGAGTCTTGAGCCACGAGAATCATCAGAGTTGGATTGATAAGAAGGCAAATGCTTGCTCGAGACGGACTGAAGAGTGAACTGGAGAGCCTCTGATGATCCATGCTGCGCCAATTCCTTCAAACTCCAGTTGCGAGCGATTTGAATAAAATTCCCAAGGAGCATAACACCAAAGACCAATGCCCATGCCGGAGCGCCGCCGCTTGTCTTGTAATAAGCCAGGTAGACCTTCCACTTGACTCGTCCAGTCTCTCTCGACTCATCTTCCTGGGCACTCCTTCTATTTCTTGCTGGAACAACGTCGTTGCCATTCTGGCCTTCCTCTGGGCTTCCATCCAGTTGTGAGGCAACTGCGAGGTCTTCAGAGTCGCCGACGGGAGTGTCCGGTTCGGGCACCGGGGTGAGGTGTCTAGTCTCCTCGACTTCACCGCTCCGGAGCTGGACGGAATAGCTTGCGTGAGGAAGCACCAGTTCGGCATGGTGAGTGGCGAGAATGCGAGTTCTCCCTTTGGCAAGCTCTCCCGTGAGGGCTTCGTCAACAATAAGCCGGCCGACATGTGCATCGACAGCACTAAGAACGTCGTCAAGAATGAGAATACCGGCGCGAGAATAGAGGGCACGAGCAAGAGCCGTCCGCCAGCGCTGGCCACCAGAGAGAGTGACTCCCTTTGGACCAACCTCAGTCTCGTCCCCATCAACCAGGAGCTCAACATCCTTCTCCAGAGCACAGGCAGCAAGAACCTTGCGGTAGCGCTCCTTGACAAAGGGAAGGCCAAAGAGGACATTTTCTTTGACTGTACCGCTCTCTATCCAGGGAGTCTGGGAAACAAAAGCAACCAGCTGAGGAACAATCCACTCAGATTGCGGGATGAAGGTAGCGCTCTCATCAATCACCGGTGGCGTTGGCATCGTGATGTGTCCATCCAGTAGTTTGACCTCTCCCAAAATTGCGGCAAGCAACAGACTCTTTCCTGATCCGGTTTTGCCTGAGATAACGGTGAGCTTCCCCGCAGGAAAACCCAAAGATACGTTTCTGAGCATGGAGTGAGCTCCTCGCTCTTCACTCGACTCCGCATCAGACCCCGTTCCTACATCTCCGATCTCCGTGTCCTCAATCCTTGGCCATGCCACGGTAGCATTATCGAACGTGATGGACTGTCCAGGCTCGGAAACTTGCTCCTTGTCCATCTGGCTGAAGTATTTCTCAAGTCGCACACAGCTGGTCCATGCTTCGATCAGGTACGTCTGTAAGAGTGGCAGTAGCGAAATGGCGTCATCGAGCTGGTCAAACAGACCGAGAGCTGTGAAAATGACAGAGGCTCTAATGTGCGATCCATTCTGCCATACATACACGAAGAAAGCGATACCGGAAAGCAGCAGCGGGCCCGCATTTATGGCCAATACGACAAAACATGACCAGATCATGACTTTCCAGTATTGTCTCAACTCTGCATTTCGACTGGCCAGGATTTTGTCCTCCCAGTGCTGCTCCAAGGCTGAGTATCGGATCTGCCTCATTCCTTGCAGAGCTTCCGTCAACAAATGAGCCTTTCCATCGCGATACTTCATCAAGCTGAAGTGAAGAGCCGTGTACTTCTTGGACAAGGAGTGGCTAATCGGGACCGTGAGAGTGGCGGCGAGTAAACCGCTCACAACTGGCAGCCAGCCCATCAGGTTGATGCAGAAAGTGCCGGCAAGGATCAACTTGAAAATGGCCAAGGGGAAATTGCTGTTATATGTACAGAACATATTAACGCGAGTGCTACAAGGGATGTTAGCATGAGATTCATCTCTGGGGGTCTGGGAGCTATGCTTACCTATCAAGCTTCATGTGATTAATGATATTTTGACGAGTCTCGGGTTCTTCTTTCTTTTTATTTGCATCCGCGGAAGCATTCGTGTCTTTGGACTCGTCTTCCTTCTTGTCCTTGCCTTCCTTTTGGCCTGGAGGAGCAGTCTCATATTGCTTCAGGGCCTTGGAGAAGACCAAGGACTGTAGAAGACAACTAACAGGTATCTCAAGCCGGCTCGTAGTGATCCACTTAACCCAGTTATTGATACCGACCTGAAGAATCTGAGTGAGAAGCAAGCCCAGCACCCAAATGAATACTGTAGGGTCTGTTGTAGTTTGACCATGGCTGTGCTCGATTCTCGACAAGAAATTGTACAGGACAATCTGAGGAAACACTGCCAATATCGCAACGGCCCCTGTCAGAGTCCACTGCACTACTAATTCCCAGCCATAATTTTTGACAAGCTGGCGCCACAAGGGAGCCTTCTCATCGCGCGTCTCAAGAAACCTGGCTTGCAAGCGTCTGGATCTTGTCTCGTGGTCGAGATTTGGGATGTCAGCTAGCTCCATCTGCCGCTCTTTGGCAACATCGAAGACTACGCGGTTGAACGAGAACGAGAAGAGCTTTAAAAGGGAGAGGGTATTTTGCTGGTCAACCAAGACATCTCCGTCGTAAACATCTGGACGGCGCGGGAATGCTGCGTAACCGGCTGATGCTGTGATGCCCGAGATGATCTGGAGGAGATAGAGCAGACCAGCCACCCGCTGCTTCTGGTCAAGGTCGGCACTGAATAGCGACTCGAGGGCCTGATAGCCATGCAGAAAGGCGAACAAGGCAGTGACGAGCAACGACGAGACCAAGCCGAGGATTGTCAGGCGGAACTTGGCCGAATACTGGTGCTTGGCTGGCAGGCAGACATATTGAAACGAGAGAAGAGCCTGTCAGACGGTTAGTTGGATAAGTTTAATGGTAAATATATCTGATAGCTTACCCAGCATGCCAACTCTGCCCATGCGACATGGTTATATGCAATGTCCAACACAGGGAGTCTTGAGACAACCAGAGTTACAGTTGCGACTGCAATTGCGAGTCCCACGACAACTCTCGGGCGAGTGTCTGAGAATGCCTTGATCGACTCTTCCTTGGCGATTCCATCACGGTCCTCATACGAAGTGCCATCTCCGTTGGCGAGGGGTGAGTAGCCTGTTCTGAATCTCGCCCTGTGGCCGAGGGCGGGGATGGTAAGCAGTGCAACGAGAGCAGCTGTAGCGAAGCCGATCGGCGTGTGCAGCACAGCTGGGTCCAGCATGTCGGCAACCGTCGTGGGGTGGTTCCAACAGTTCCCCAAATATTCGGGTCGCCTTGGCGTGGTTGTGGTTGTGGAGCTGTGATGCTGTAAGGTGGGATGTGGGATTACCTACCTTCGTTACTGACGAAGGTGAGCGTCGGTGTGGT
The DNA here is from genome assembly GCA_033297175.1 of Cladorrhinum sp. PSN332. NCBI lineage: Eukaryota > Fungi > Ascomycota > Sordariomycetes > Sordariales > Podosporaceae > Cladorrhinum > Cladorrhinum sp. PSN332. The sequence continues at coordinate 433,064 of MU858818.1, read as the reverse complement.
GTCTCAAATTGCCTTTCACCGCCCCGCGCATCGCAGTTTGAACTTTCAAGAGTTCGATTTTTCGATTTCAATTGCTGAAGATTAATTGGTCAATTCCTGAAGGCTGGTCGCAGTTCATATTCGTTTGACCGCCGAATAATTACAGACCACTGTCGAAAGCCATCAAGGTGCCAAACACAGGTCGTCGTACAGTGTGAAACTGGCACAACGTGTTTTGTGGGGGTCGGTCAAGATTGAGGCGTCTGACAAATCGTCGCCTTTTTTAGGATTTTTTATTTTGGAATGGGAGACGCGTTTCTCGACTATTTCTGGTACAGTTCCAGACATCTCAGTTCAAATTCAAATTTCCCGGTTTCCATGGAACTCGGTGGCGGGTTTTGGTCTTGCCTTCCGTACCAAGTTTAGGTAACGGTTCTAACCAATTCAATCCACACTGTGACCTGCCGCTCTCTCTTGACAGGCGACTGCCGTGGCTTGGCTCAGTGGACGGGGTTACGACGTCCCTGGTGCCTGCACCCGCTCTGAGCTTCCAGAACACCACGCGAACACCAACGACAATTTTGAACCGCGCCTGACGCGCGTCTATTCCTTTCGACTCGCACTATCTCGCACTAAATACAGGTAGGTGGCTTGCTAATCATTACTTTGCTCCAAAGATATTCCATTCCTTCAAACATCCGAACTCTCCTCAACCATTCACAACCGATCCACCATTGCAGTGAATCGTCTGCCCGCTCAGTGCTGAGCTGTCAGACGAAGCCAGGAACACCGCGCAGGTGGCAATTTCACTGGGCTGTGCCGGCCTCCCCATTGGGGCGGCGAATTGCTCCTGCATCTCCTCTGTCATGGTCGAGGGGATCAGAGGTGTCCAAACAGGCCCTGGAGCAAGTGCATTAACCCGAATGCCTTTGCCGACCTGCTGGTTGCTCAAACCGCGGGTAAAGGAGATGATGGCACCCTTTGTCGCTGTATAGTCGAGAAGCTGGGGCTTGCCCACATAGGCGTTGATGCTGGCATTGTTGATGATGGTGCTGCCACGCTTCATGTGTGGGAGGGAATACTTAGCCATGTAAAAGTATGGGTGAATGTTGGTGTCAAAGGTCTTGATCCACTGATCCTCGGACAGATCCTTGATATCGTCGACAGCCATTTGATAGGCAGCGTTGTTGAAGAGGATGTCGATTTGGCCGTTGAAGACGCCGACGGCCTTGTCGACGACCTTTTTGCAGTTCTCGCGGTCACGGAGATCGGTCGAGATGAGGTGGCATTGCTGGCCGTACTGCTCAACAAGTTTCTTGGTCTCTTGGGCATCGTCCTCCTCTTCGGGGAGATAGGCGATCAGGGAGTCGGCCCCTTCCATGGCGAAAAGGATGGCAGTGGCACGCCCAATTCCAGAATCACCACCAGTGATGATAGCCTTCTTGCCCTTCAACTTGCCAGCGGCCTTGTACTTCTCGCTCTTTCCATCAGGAGTCGGGACCTCATCGAACAGTGGTTGAGGGTGCGGCATCTTGCTCTCTTTCCCGGGAAATTCTTGGTGAGTAACCGGGACCTTGTGGCCGCTCTCGAATTGACCTTTGTCTGTCATGTTGAACGATCTAATTGGGTTTGATTGGCGATTTAGTCTTGGGAGGAAATGATTTGGATTGCTTTGCGTTGATGTTGGGCGCAACACAAGCTCTTTCTTTATATTAGGCGTCTCCCAAGGGCAGTCTATGACATAATTGAGGGACCTTCAGGGAGAGCTCCAATTCTCAGGGTAAGTATGACGACATTGACAGCTCCCAAACTGCTATTCCTGCACCACATCTTTGCTTTTAACTTTATTTACCTTTCCCAAATATTCCAAAAGTTTCCCCTGGCCATCTGATGTCAAGTGCATTACGTTCCGTTGTCAGGTACGTGAAGCTATCCTTGCCTGCGGGGTCAACACACTTTAGAAGTTGGAGAACAACATCCCCCGGGCCCCTTTTCGGCACGCAAAAAAAACAAAAACATTGTTTTGCTTTCAATTTAAACTAAATCATCGAACATTACTGTTTTTGATCTCTTGTTCTCAATATATATGGTGGCAGTTCTATTTAAAAGAGAAACACGGTTATTTCCGAACATGGTTCCTACTTCTGTCTGCAGCCAGCCCCTGATTCAAGGTTGGGGCCTAGTCGATGAATTCTACCGTCTAGACTGATGTCCATCATCACCGGTAGCCGACCGCTCATACATTCGTCTCCCTAACCCGAGCTGTTTTCTTCAATCGGCTTTCGGTTGTTAGTCAAGCTCACCAAACCGTTATGCGGGAGTTCCTCTAGGGTTTCCCCGGCAATGTTTTTTCAAGCCTTGTCAAACTAGCATACAATATCAACAATGCAACCTCCCGAATCCCATTCAGTTTTAAGTCCCTTTTTGTTCAAGGCTGCCCGAGTCCTCCATTCATCTCTCATTTTGTTTCCATCCTTTTCTGATGACCCTCCCCTGTAATTAATCTTTGTTCACCATGATTCCAGACATCGACCCTCGAGGGGTCCGGTTATTCGTTCTCACCATCACCTTCCTTATTCTTGTTTGGGTTTTCCTTTCTCTTAGGGGTTTGGTCAAGTCTCTGACCGTGAAGAAAGCGTCGCTGGACGACTGGCTAATGTTAGCTGCTGTTGTTCGTACCTCACCATCACCATTTTGTCCCCCTTGAATACAAAAGGCTGATATAGGTATAGCTTGTTTACACTGCTCATTCCACCATCACGCTCTGGGGAATAGTCTACGCAAGCCAAGAAGGAGATGAGGACTTCATCCGAGGGGAGAACATTGCTCTTCACTCCTGGTTTCTCGGTGAAGTCTTATATGCACCCCTTTCAGCCCTGATCCGCTCGTCGATTGCTGTCTTTTTACTACGCATTGCGACGGACAAGACACACAGACGGATCATATATGCTTGTCTCGGGATTACCTGGATCATGACTGTCGTCTACTTCTTTCTTGTTCTGTTTCAGTGTTCGCCTCCTTCATACTTTTATGACCAGGTTCTTGTCCCAAGCGGTGGACATTGGTATGTGTAGCCGGCCCCTTTATTTTTCCAAAACCCAGGCATGCCGGAACAAACCTGACGGAGTTGTGATTCTAGTCTCCATAAAGACCGAGTCCCGCGAGCAACCATCGCACACAGCATCATCTGCGCAGTGGTAGACCTCATCTTGGCCTTCCTGCCCGTCCTCATTCTATGGAACGTCAAGCTCAACAAGAGGACAAAGGTTGGAGTAGCGACACTGCTGAGCATGGGTCTTCTGTGAGTTTTTGTTGTTCCACTGCTGTCCAAATAGGGCAGACCAGTATACTGAAGATCAGGTTGAAAAGCGCCGGAATCGCCCTGATTATCCGCGTCCCCTACGTCAGATTCATCGACATTGCGAATCCAGCATTCCTGGAACAAACAAAGTAAGTCAACCAACAAGGCATCTCCCAACCCCAAGACTCCCAGCTCATCTTATTTTTTCCCCCCCCACAGCGGCACCGCCTTCTGGTCCGTAATGGAAACCTCCCTCGGCATCATCGCAGGCTGCGCGGTCACTCTCCGCCCCCTAATGCGCGGCTTCGGCCCCAAAAGAAGTCCGTGGAGACGCCATGCCGCCTCATCAAATAGGAGCAACGAAACTAGAAGAAGAAGAGGTAACGGTGGCGGCGGTGGTGGTGCGCCACTAGCGGTAGCATCCATCCAAGTTCAACAACTACACGAAATGAAAGACGACTACAACAACCACAATAACAACCGGCCTCCAGAACCCGCCGCAGTAGCCCGAGACGAAATGTACGAAGCCCTCCCACCAGAGCCTTACACCGACCTGGACCGCGCAGCACAGCAAACTCCTCTGCCTCGCCGTTACGACCTCAGGAGATCCGAGACACCAGTAAGCAGGTTATGGGACAGAGCAATGAGCCCGGCCTCCTCTGCGCACATGTTCACTCCTTTGTCTGAGGTGGTCCGCATCAAGACAAGCATAGAGATCAGGAGAGAATCTGGGCCACAATCACAATCAACAAATAACGAAGGGAGAGACACACCGTTGGGTTCCTTTGCGCTGCAAGGCGGGGAGCAGGTCGTGACCATAAAAGGGCCCACAAGTTATCATAGCCGGTTTGCTCATTCCAGGTCGTACTGATCGTTGGAGTTGTCGACCACCAAAAAAAAAAAAAATTGAAATCATAGAACTCTATTTCAGCCCAAGGGCTATTCTTTGATGCACATTCTTCTGTGGTGTAAATCATCCATCTGGCTGTCTGTCTCCTTGGAATGCATCCTCTGTACATCGGAGCCTCATCTCTCTCCTCCTGACTAGGTTGAAACACCTCCTGCTTTGCCATCTGCTTTCCTCAGTTCCAAATATTGGGCTGACCCTCCCAAGTCTTGTTCCCGACGTGAGAGTAACAAGCAGCACTGCCATTCACGTCAAAGATGGTAGTATCTTTTTTTTTTCTCCCTCAAGTTGTCAGCAATCTTACTCTCTCCCAACGTCATTTTCACAGAACAATAAATAAATACTCACTCAAATCAAGACTCGAAACAACATGCTTGTTATTCGTGCCCCAGCACGAACAAGTCAAATCGAGCGTCTCGTTGGCCGCGGCAACGGTGCAGTTGGTGCAGGTCCCAGAGAAGGTGCCACTATAATTATATCCTCCAATGTCAATAATTCCCCCCCATCTCATGAATTATTATTTAGAAGAAAAAAAGGAAATGGAATAGACTTACTTCTCCCAGCCAACAAGCTGCCCACCGTTATTGCCCACGCAGTAATCGAGATCGATCCAGGTGTAATTGTACCCAAAGATCTCGGTGTGATCGTTCCGGCAGTACATTCCCAGAAACTGGCCCGTGAGGTTGGCTCCCTGGTAGGCGCAGAGTTTGATGAAGCCGCCCTTTTGGTCGACGACGGCTGAGGTCGTGATTGCCAGCATGGCGATGAGGATGAGGTTCGTGAGGAGATTCATGTTCATATTTATCACTGAGGTCAAGAAGAATACCAGGGAAATATGAATGAATGAATGACTGTGGTATATTTGTTGACCTGAGGAGGAGTGCTTGCTGACGAGAATAAATGAATGAATGAATGAATGAATGAACGAATGGATATGGCGGGTAAGTGAAGGTCAAGTAGGTGGGTGACTTCTCGATTTACAGCCCTGAGTCCCCAAGGAAGCACCGCAGCTAGCTGAGACGAATGGCCAGGTCAAGTGACGAACTCGGTTGCCCGGGAGTCCCGTCTGCCGCTGGCAGTCCCCGGCTGTTCGGCTTCAAGAAGATGCAGTGGAAGGAAGGTGCGAGTGTCGACCGGGAGCCGTCTGCCACTCAGCAGTGGTCCGCAATCAATACCAAACGGCAAGAGCCACCAACCTATACAGAATGACCTCGTTTCATGTTTCACGCGGAGAGATTCCAGGTTCATCCCATCGAGTCCCCAAGGAAATCATATGCGCGACTGACCCCTTCAAACATGATCTCATCCTTTAGACATTAGTTTTTGTGTGCAGAATCGATGACAACGATAGGATCACCTACGACCGCGACCTTACCTCGGAGCTTTAGTTATTGTCCCGCCCAAACCAACCTACCTACCAGACACAGTTGATGATCCACTCAAACTTTCATCCAAACCTCAGCTAGGTGGTGACACACCGAAAAGGGTCATTCGGTAACCAAGATATCGCCCGCGTCGTCACGTCTCACCAAAAACAGCATCCATCACAACGTCTCACATACATACAAATCAAGGGGTTCAGTCCACTTTCTGAGCGCCACAACATCTATGACATTGTCATATTCCCCACCCGCCTAACACACGCCATTTCGTCAGAGTATCACAGCAGGAGAACCCGAATACACTGTCCCATCACTTTGTATCACCTTGTCTACTTTGACCCAAGGCTCAACAAAATCAGCTTTCCCAATCGATATGAACATACAACCAGCATACTACGCGTGTGAATGGCGTCATCATCTCAAATTCGACAAGGTTCAATTTGTACATCTCACATTTTCCTCCCTATCTGCCGACCAACCAACCAACCAACCTACGCAATATCAATATTAACAATCTTGATATCATCCAACGGCCTCTCCTTATCCTTGTACGTCTTTGCGTTCTCAATCTTGTGCACCACATCCAATCCTTTGACCGCCCGCCCAAATATCGTATGCTTATTATCAAGCCAAGGCTACACAACCCCCCAAAAATCTTGATTAGCAAACGGTTCGAGCATCTTCTTTCAGCAGATAGATAGCATAGGATGTCAAAGAGGTTGAAAACTTACAGTCTTCTCAGTAGTAATAAAAAACTGACTTCCATTCGTATTCGGCCCGGCATTGGCCATACTCACCGTATACGGCTTGTCATGCTTCAGCGTGCTGAACTCGTCCTCAAACTCCCTCCCCCAGATGCTCTCACCGCCCGTGCCGTCGCCGAGCGGATCGCCGCCCTGGATCATAAACTTTCGTATTACGCGGTGGAAGATTGTGTTGTTGTAGTATCCACGCTTGGCGTGCGTGACAAAGTTCTCTACCGCCTTTGGCGCCGCATCCGGGAAAAGACGGATATGAATATCACCATACGTGGTGTGAATGATGGCAGAGTTTCCAGTCTCGGTCGCCTTCTTCTGTTCCTTCTTTTTCTGCCCTAAAACCACGGGCTTCTCGTTTTGAACATCTCTCGTTGACTTGGAGATTTCTTCCTCGTTGGTGAACATGTAGAAGCGGACCTTGCCTACCCCGGTGACGGCCAGGATTGGATCCCTGGTTTCGGATTCTTGAAGCAGGGGGTTACTTGACGCCGCCATGGCGACTGTGGTAACACCTTTCTTCTGCGGCTGGCCTTGGTAAATGGCCAGGGATAGCGGTCGGAGCCCTTCTTCCCGCCCGTAAACCTTGACGACCTGATTCGTGTACGTATTCAGTACCTTGACGCCCAGGTATGAACCATATAGCAAGAAATGCCCAGACTCGTCAAAGACGACGTTGAACTTGTCGCGATATGCTGGTGACTCGATTTCTCGTTCCTGCGCTAGGCGACGACCGAACTCTACCGCGTCGAGCTTTTGCATTGCTGTTCCGGCTTGTTGCATTTCTTCGATGACCGCAAGTGATTCGTCATATGTACGTTGGAGCTTAGCCGTGGCGAAGTCGAAGAGACGGATCTTGCGGTCAGGGAATGACATTGTTGCGAACCGACTCCCGTCCGGCGAGATGGTAATCGACGTCGGTGATGACTTTGCCTTTTTGAAGTCGAAAAGGTTTGTTGAGCTCTTGTACTGGAACACATTTTCTGGCTTCTCATATGATCCCCCCGGCTGCCAGTACTCGACCATGCCTCCCTCATCTGCCGAGATGACGCAGTCGAGGCTGTCGTTATATGCCATGACCGTCACCGGACTCCTGTGAAGACCCGTGATGGTATGGATAGGAGTCAGGTTCTCCCCCCTTCCATCGTAAATATGGATGCTCGGCTTGCCGCTGTCGTCGGAAACGGCCAGCAGCGGTAATGACGCTCCCTTCTTGTGGACCCAGCAGATACACCTCGGGACATATTGAAGCTGCAGAACGGCCAGTAGATCGAAAGCAACAACATCGAATAGTTTAATAGTCTTGTCGTCGCCTGCCGTAGCAAAACTCCTCCCGTCCGCGCTGGCTGATACCGACTTGATCTCGCCTTCGTGCGCCTTGAACTCCTTGACAAACTCGATCCCCTCAGCCATCTTCTTCCAAAACTTGACAACTCCGTCGACTGATGATGTGATGAGGAACTCGGTTATGGGGGTCATGGTGAGGAAGGACAATTGCTCCTTGTGCATCAGGGACTTGGAGTATCGGGTCGATTTGGGGAGGGCTGAGATGTAGAGCTTCTCGTACGGGAGGACACGGCGCTTCTTCTTGGGCGCAGAGGCCGAGGGCAGCTGCGGACCCATATCATCGTCGGAAGAGCTGTCTAGATTACATGGTTAGCTACTGAAGCGCAACGGATATGATGGTGCAAACTTGGCCGTCAGGAAGAGAGACGTACCAGATCCATCGTTTTCTGTAAACTCGGCATGACTGCGCTTATTGGATTTGATGTCCTCATCATTGCTATTGCTGTTTTCGGCCATGGTGACTAAATTGGCGGCATTCGACCTGTCCTGTCCTGTCGTCCAGGAATATCTTATTCCTGAATTTCTCAAACGCGAACACCATAGCGGCGAAGGCAGTGGACGCGCACATCCGAATTGGGAACGCTTCGTCCCGTTAAGGCTGGTGGGGCCTTGCCCAGGGGCCAAGACTTTGGAAGCCCCCCCTCTCCCCCCACCCCATCGAAGCTCAGAACCAGGGGCAGCCTTTCCACGTGGGCCAAAATTACAATCGTGTGTGTAACCGTACTGTTATGTCAATTTACATTTTTCAAAACTTCAAGAAGCAAGGTCTTCTTCATGTTTGTTATTTTGAAGATGAGACTTACGGTGCAGAGGAATTTCTTCAAGCTCGGGTGTATGATCTCGCTCATAGCTGCCACGTCGAACTTGTTTTTTTCTTTGAAATCAAACTTGTGATACCGTGTTTCCTGCAAGCTCTCTGTCAGCTCACCTTGGGCTGACACCTGTGTGTATGTGTGCACCTGTTCATTCACCATCGGCCACCGTTCAAACTTTGCTTTGCTTTCCTTGTCGCTTGTAGGGGTCTGTCTTAGTTGATGACGTGGTCCCTCAATCCTTCATTCGGCCCCTGTAAAGAAGTACAAATATACTCCGTCTTTGCGCCCTTGTTATATCCACCATATTCCGTATGTAAACAAAGATTTTCTTAACCCCCCAATACCTAGCTCTTTTTGCCTCATCTTTGTATATTGTTTTCAGAATGGCTCGTCACCCGTTACAGCGTTTATCTTCTCCCTCGCCAGGTTTCTCGGCCATCATCCATATTGTGGGACTCTTGTCCTACTCTTGTAGTTTTTGGTACCTGCAGCGGTTCCCGAGCCCGATACATGATGGCTTCGGGGGTGCCTTTCAGTTTCTCACAATTATTGGTTTGGGACTGGCAACCTTGACTTCGGCTTTCGCCCTGCTGGCCGACTTGACGCTGAGTCCCCAGCTCTTCGCAGTCAAGAATGTTCTGGCGGCAACGGCGGCACCTTTAGAGGTGCTCATTAGTATCCTGTATTGGGGGTTATGCGCCATTGACAAGTCTCTGGTCGTGCCCCCAGAACTGCAACTCCCCTTCCTCCCCGACTTGTAAGTCTTCCAGGTTGTCTGGTCCGTCATGACGCAACATTACCTGCAGCGCACACACACCCGACTAACTCGGCGAAAAAGTGGCTTCCATGCCATGCCGGCCATCATGTTGACCCTAGATCTCCTACTTCTTAGCCCTCCTTGGACAATCAAGGGCTACGGTGCAATGACCATCAGCACCATTCTTGCATTTGCATATTGGGGCTGGGTAGAGTACTGCTATTCGCGAAACGGATGGTGGGTTACATTCCACCGAGTAAAAAAATGAAGTGTTTGTCTGACACTTCAGCGCAGGTACCCGTATCCAATCTTTGAGCTCCTCTCCACGGGTCAGCGAGTCGTCTTGTTTACCGCATCGGGCCTGCTTATGACAGCCAGCACATTGGGCCTCAAATGGGTATATGGAAAACTGAACGGGATTGAACAGTTCAAGCAGGAGGCGCTTCATCCCGTCAGCAAAAAATCGGAGTGATTTCTGCGCCGAAAGTGGCGTGTTGCTGATCATGGCGAATCCGATCCGCTCGGCCGTCCGACCTCGGAGCTGTGGAACTTACCACGGGGGGACCTTGCCCAGAGCTTCCGGGAGACGACCAGGGGGTGGCCGGCCCCAGTTCATCAGTTGTGGGGTTGCACTCAGCTAGGTACTCAAGAACCAATGCTTTTGCTTGGATTAGACGTGTCAAAGAAGAGATCAGATATCATCTCATTGTTGTCCCCCCGAGCTCTTTCAACACGTGCGAACGACACAAAGATGATTGGAATAGGAAACAAGTAGTCTAAGTAATTGGGGGCGGTGACTGGAGGGCTGTAATGTCAGCTCGGGGTGTTTTCCAGGTTGGAGGGTTGGATTTTCATTTTTTTTTTTCCAATTTCCAACCTTGAAAACAAACTTGCATTTGCATCTGCATCCCGTCCGTCGCCCGTTGCCCAAAGTGAGAGGAGTGCATGTAAGTTGGGTAACCCCACACTTGAGTCATTGGCTTGCCCCTCGCAAAAGTTATTAGGAGGGGCACCAGTTGCATGTACTCATACCTGACTGACCTAGCTTTAATTGACCGCCACCAGCCCCAGAAAAAAAGAGAATATTCCTTTCTGCCAGTACCTGATCACCTTTTTTCTCTTCTCCAGCGGCTACACACCTTCCTGATTCACCATAATCTTTCTTTTTTTGATCAATTAGTTCTAGAAATCGAAATTTGAACCAAGGAATCCTAAACACCATCACCATGTCGGTAGGTCCACCATTACGTTCACGTGTTTCTTTGCTTTCAGGTTTCGTGAACAAAGAGAGATAAAACCGTTTGATCTGACTCACAATCAAAAATTTAGGCCTTCTACATCGAGAATAAGAATGTCGGTAATAAGGCTGAGAGTGAAGATTGGAGGAGTGAGCACATGCCCTGGAATTGCCATCACCTTGGCCATCGCTAACCTGATTGCAGTTCGCGGCTACAACCCGTTGACGCCCCCCGACTTGCTCCAACACGAGATCCCCCAAACCCCCCAGTCAAAGCAGACTGTAATTGATGGCCGCGAGGAAGCTGTCGCCATTGTCAACGATACCGATGAGAAGAAGAGGCTACTAGTCGTCATTGGACCATGCTCCATCCACGACCCAAAGGCTGCTCTCGAGTACTGCGACATGCTGATGAAAGAGAAGGAGAAGCACAAGGATGAGCTTCTAATTGTGATGCGCTCCTACCTTGAGAAGCCACGCACTACTGTAGGATGGAAAGGTCTCATCAACGACCCAGATATCGACAACAGCTTCAAGATCAACAAGGGTTTGCGCCTGAGCAGACAGCTCTTCGTCGACCTTACCTCCAAGGGAATGCCCCTTGCTAGCGAGATGCTTGATACTATCAGCCCGCAGTTCTTGGCCGATCTTCTCAGCGTTGGCGCTGTTGGCGCCCGCACCACCGAGTCTCAGCTCCATCGTGAGCTGGCCAGCGGTCTCAGCTTCCCCGTTGGCTTCAAGAACGGCACCGACGGTAGCTTGGGAGTCGCGGTGGACGCTATTGGCGCTGTCAGACACCCTCATCACTTCCTGTCGGTAACCAAGCCTGGTGTCGTTGCTATAGTAGGCACCGTTGGCAACGAGGACTGCTTCGTTATCCTGCGCGGCGGCAGCAAGGGCACCAACTACGACGAGAAGAGCATTGCCGAGGCTAAGGCGGCATTGGCCAAGGCCGGCCTCAGACAGAGGTTGATGGTTGACTGCAGCCACGGCAACTCCCTCAAGGACCACAAGAACCAGCCCAAGGTCGCCGCGGTGCTGGCCGAGCAGATCGAGAAGGGCGAGGAGGGCGTCATGGGTGTCATGATCGAGAGCAACATCGGCGAGGGTGAGTGACTTTTTCAATAATGATGAATGGCGATGGACCTAAGCTAACCCCTTATCAGGAAACCAGAAGGTACCCCCCGAGGGCAAGTGCGGCCTCAAGTACGGCGTGAGCATCACGGATGCTTGCATCAGCTGGGAAGATACCGTTGGCGTGTTGGATGTTCTCGCAAATGCCGTCAAGAAGCGTCGTGAGGTCTTGGCTCAGAAGAGTGCATAAACGGTGTTGGGCTGCGGATGTTTCTTTCCCTTTTTCTCTTGATACCTACATCTTGGCGTTTTATCGGAAAAGAAAAGTTTGATGTTTTCTTCGTCAAAAGTAAATATGCAATGATGGCAGTAATGATGATGTATGTGGTGGTTGGTTGAGACCAGATCCCAGGTTGAGCTTGAATAAAAGAGCGGGGCAGCACCTGTCGAGGTCAGGGAAGAGCTTTGATTTGGTTGGAACTCTCGTCCGGGCCCCGGGTGCATGAGATGGGTGGGTCGGAGCTTGGGAAAAACTCGAAAGCCGTAAGCGTTATTCCAAGCTCTGATTGGCCAACCAATCAGACAGGCTTGGTTCCTAAGAATCCCGAATTTGAGAAACCTGACTGCAACGACCTTCACCAGCTTGAGCCTGTAACTACCCAGAACACCGACACTGGCAGCCAATTGCCTTGTCAACCCGACCGACGATACCCTCCTAAGCTCCGCAAGGCTTGCCCACCATGCTGGCGAGGTCTGCCATGCGCCCAATGCGCGCGTTTGCCAGCGCGAGAAATGGCGCCGTGCAAATTAGCAAGGTATGTTCGGGTTTCGGTCCAAGGTTGGAGGAGGGAGGAGGGAGGAGATGGAGCGTGGTGTGGCATGACATAACATACATCACCATCGGATCGACGACAACGACAACACCTTACCCTACCTGGCCTTATCACGACAACACCCCCAAATTGCCCCTCACTTCAATGGGCAAAGCTCAACCTCCCCGCTCATGCATGAGCTAGCTAACCACTCAAATCCCTCCCACAGCGCGCCGCTTCCTCGAGCTCCGGGTCGACTGCCGAATCGCCGCTCCGCCTCAACATCGCTGCCGCCGCTGCCACTACCGTCGCCGCCGGCTCGATTGCCTGGTACTACCATCTCTATGGACCCAACGCGCACGCCATGACGCCTGCTGAGGAAGGGTGAGTGCTTGATCGACAGGTCGTCCGAGTCGGAAAAGTGTGGGCCGAGGTTGCCTCGTCCGCGTTGAGGCATATTCGACCGGGACGCCCATTGGAGAACATCGAGATCGCGAAGCTTACTGTCGACACAGTCTTCACCCTACCAAGTACCCCTGGGTCCACCAGCAATGGTTCAAGACCTTTGACCACCAGGCGTAAGCTCTCTTCCCCCTCCACCACCCTGGTTCTTGGTGACTGACATGTTGCACTCGTGCAGTCTCCGGAGAGGTTTCCAGGTCTACCGCGAAGTCTGCGCCTCCTGCCACTCCCTCAGCAGAGTGCCCTACCGCTCCCTTGTGGGCAGCATCTTGACCGTCGATGAGGCCAAGGCCCTTGCTGAGGAGAACGAGTACGACACCGAGCCCAACGACGAGGGCGAGATCGAGAAGCGCCCCGGCAAGCTTTCCGACTACCTCCCTTCCCCTTACAAGAACGACGAGGCTGCCCGCTTCGCCAACAACGGTGCTCTTCCCCCCGATCTCAGCTTGATCGTCAAGGCCCGCCACGGTGGCTGCGATTACATCTTCAACCTCCTCACCGGTTACCCCGATGAGCCCCCTGCGGGCGCCCAGGTCGGCGCTGGCCTCAACTTCAACCCTTACTTCCCCGGTACCGGCATCGCCATGGCCCGTGTCCTCTTCGATGGCGTCGTCGAGTACGAGGACGAGACCCCCGCCACCACCTCCCAGATGGCCAAGGACGTTACCGAGTTCCTCAACTGGGCTGCCGAGCCCGAGATGGACGACCGCAAGCGCATGGGTTTCAAGGTTTTGGCTATCACCACGGTTCTGTTCGCCATGAGCGTCTGGGTCAAGCGTTACAAGTGGGCTTGGCTCAAGTCCAGGAAGATCGTCTACGACCCCCCCAAGACTGGCACTGGCAAGACCCGCTACTAAATTACTAAAGCGAAGCTAAATCAACATGATGCTTTGTCTCTCTTGTATGTATCATATACCGCTAGGCTCCCCCTAGTTCTGCAGCATCGCGTAGAAGATCAAAAAGAAAGAAAGAAAAGGAATGGGCCTGGAGCAGTGTGGGGATGGGGTTGCTATGAACCAGGGTGACGTTTTGGAGTGAGTGTAAATCAAATGTCTCGGTCTCAATACAGCTAGACTTATTTTTCCTTGTGTTCATGAAAATGTACCTACTGCAGTATCCCTACCGTAGTAGTAGTGATTGAGTTTCTGAGTGGTGGTGGCAATTGTAAACATTTTAAGGCTGGGCCAATCGTCTGCTGGTTTTCTATTTTTTTTTTATTTTTTTTTCCTTTGCACAGCGATGCCTGCTCACGACCAAACCTTCAACCTCTCCTCGTCGTCTTTTTGTGACTCGCTCCGCCATTCGTTTCAAAACAAACCATCGACGAGCTTGGCCAACACAGATGGTTTTGTAATAAAGCTCACAACCCAGTGCATATACACATCCCTCTAATTCGACAGATATTTCACGAGTCTTTCGCAATGAGCAAAATGTCGCCCACAGCGACCGATTTAGCGATTGCGGACGACCTGCTCTCCAGTTTCGACATTTGCGACGATGGAGAATCAGAAGAGTACCTCCGCGAGATCCTTGCGTTCGGGATGTTCCCTCGCGATGAAATTGACGAGTTTCGCAGTCAGCGTTTGAATGTATGTTTTGTTGTTTTCACAAACCTCTATTGTATTCTGCTCATCTTTGATGGCTGACGCGATGCAGGGCGGAGTTGATGAATCAGAGATGCTGCTTGAGCTTTTGAGACCTGGGAATGTTCATGAGAAGAGTAATCCAGCCAAAGGTCATCAGCATACGGTTGACAACAACAACAACAACGATAACAACGCAAAATCGATATCTAAGAAAAGGAAGTCGAAGCCAATGGCTGAGAATGCGATGGAAGACGAGAAGGCTGTCATTACAAAGAAGCAGAAGATGAAGAGATCCAAGTCTGTATCTCGTCATTTTTTTGTTGACACCGAGGAGGAGGAGAAGGAGGAGGGGCTTGCCGAGAAGTCTGGGCCAGTTCAGTCAAGCAGTTCAGTCAACTTCTCGAGATTTGACACCCTTGCAGCGAATTTGCGGAGGGATCTGAATCACACGGCGTCTGGGAGCGATCGCAACTTCGAAGCGATCGCCGACAGACTCAGGCACCAGCTGAGTTGGAGCCCCTTCGGCAACACCCCGTCAAGGCCGCCGTCCGGCACGAGACTGAAGAGATCTTTCTCTTCCTCGGCTTCAAGTAGTAAAAAGACCACGACTATCAAGACTGAGAAAACGACAGCGCCGCCCTCAATCCTCAGGCGGGAGTCTGCCGTGCCCGTACCTATTCTCAACAACGTTCCGCTCCTACCTCCTCCTCAAGCAACCCAACAACAGCAACAACAACAACAACAACAACAACAACATGCCAATTCTAGCAAACCACCCACCTCATCCTCACCAACCAAGAAGCCTCCCACATTCAGGTCACCCTTCTTCCCACCGCCTTCCTCACCCCCGAAGGCCCCCCGTCCACCCGCCGGACTACCGATCACTCCCATCCCGCCTCTATCCTCCCCATCTTTCGGGCTCATCCAAGAAGAACTCGCCCACAAACCCTTCCACTTACTGATAGCCGTCACCTTCCTGATCAAAGTATCCGCGAAAACCGCGTTGCCTATTTTTCGAGAGTTTATAAAACGGTTCCCCACCCCCGAATCTCTAACCGCAAAAGGCGCAAAGGAAGAAATCGAGGAGGTGGTCAGACCTCTCGGGTTGGCAAGGAACAGACGGAAGATTATACAAAAGTATGCAAAGGGGTGGATATCTAACCCGCCGACCAAGGAAAAGCGTTACGCCGTCCGCGGCTATGCCGGTGCCGGTGCCGGTGCCGCCGCCGAGCATATCAAAGACGGCGAGGAATTCGGTCCCGAATCTGAGGAGGAAAGTGAAGAACGACTCGAGGCAAAAAAGAGGGCGGCGGGTTCGGCTTGGGAGATTGGACACCTGACCAAGGGAGCTTATGCGTTGGATTCGTGGAGGATTTTCTGCAGGGATGAGCTGTTGGGTCGGAGTCAAGATTGGAAGGGGAAAGAGGGAGAGGACGGATTTCAGCCGGAGTGGATGAGGGTCTCACCTGGGGATAAGGAACTCAGGGCGTGTTTGAGGTGGATGTGGATGCGCGAAGGGTGGGAATGGGATCCAGTCAGCGGGGAGAAGGAGCCCCTGGGAGAAGAGATTAGAAAAGCAGTCGATGAAGGAAGAGGAAGGGTCGGGTATAATGATTTGGGCCGACTGGTCATCCTCGGCCCCTGAAGTAGCTAGCTGAATGTACATGATACTAAATTAATATCCAAAAGAACCATCAACCATAATTCATCCTCCTCAGCAACCCCCTATTCAACCCGCCCACGTCCCTGACCCCAACCAACCCCATGCTCTGATCAACATCAGCCAGCAGCCCGGCCAGCACGTGTCTGGCCCCTTCCTCCCCGTCTATCCCCAGCCCGTAGATAACCGGCCTGCCCACCAGCACCGCCTTGGCCCCCAGCGCCAGCGCCTTCAAAACGTCGGCTCCGGTCCTGATGCCGCTGTCAAACAAGACGGTAACCTTGTCCCCTACGGCATCCACAATCTCGGGCAAGACCTCGAGCGCGGGGACCGCCCCGTCCAACTGCCTACCCCCGTGGTTGCTAACAATAATCCCGTCGACCCCGCCGTACTCGACGGCCAATTTCGCATCCTCGACGCTCAGTATCCCCTTCAGCACTATGGGCCTCTCCTGACCCCATAGCCTCCTCAACGTGGCCAGGTCCTCCCATTTGTGCGCATACCCCGAAAAAACCTCCCCGGCCCAAAACCGAGAAGCAGCAACGGTGTTGTCTTCTATCGTCGGGCGGGGTAGTTCTTGTTCATCACCATCATCATCACTCCTTCCGATTCCAAAACTGAATTTGTCGGCGAATCTCTTTTGCACGACCGGGTCCGAAAACCCCAAGGCGTTGCCTTCGCCCACCGCGAACGGCAGGAACCCGTTGTCGAGGTCTAGGGGCCGCCAGGAAAGCGTTGGCGTGTCGAGCGTCACGACCAGGACCTCGCAGCCCGACACGCGGGCGCGGGAGAGCAGGGAGGCGGTTATGTCGTCGTCCAGGGGCCAGTAGAGCTGGAACCAGAGGTGTTTTTCTCTTGGCGGGAGGGGGAGAGGCTGCTGTTGGTTTGGCGGGAAGGGGGGGGATTGAGGAGGAGGAGGAGGGGTGGATGGGGCAGCAGGGGGGCTAAAGACGGAGGAAGCGATCTCCTCCAGGGTCGTGGACGATGCCGTGCTGTAGATGAAGGGAACTCCCAGGTCGGCGCAGGCCGAGGCCGTGGCTGTCTCCCCGGAGGCGTGGTAGGCCTTTTGGACGCCTATGGGCGCCATTAGGATTGGCGAGTCTACGGGGGTAGTCATTAGTATAACATACACCGGAAGAGGAAGAAGGAACGTATTAATCATACCGTAGGTACGCCCGAATAATTTCACACTCATATCTCTCCTCCCTACGTGACCCCTGAGCATCCTTGGGACGAGCCTCCACTGCGCAAATGCTTTCCGGTTCGCGGTCACGGTCGACTGTTCCCCCGCGCCTCCCAAAACGTACTCGAACCCTTTGTGCTCCATGACGGCTCTGGCCTGCTCCTCGAGCTTGTTGGGATCACACGTCACCACCGGCTTCTGTCCCGTGAGGAGGGCCTCGGTGTAGAGATTTAGTTGGTAGTGGCCGTAAGGCGGGCGTTGGCTGTTGATGTCGGACAAGACTTCCCGCTGTTGGTACGGCGGCGGTGCTTCATTTTTGTTGTTTGATCTTGACGATCTGGTCGTCCTTGGGGTGGAAGGGAGTAATTGCGTGTGATGGTCGTCCGGGTGGGTTGGTGGTGGTGATGGCATCTTTTTTTCTCTTTTTGTTGAGATGAATGGAATTCTATTTGATGTCGGTCGGTTTAAAAAAATAAAATTAAAAAAATGGATGGGGTATACAAAAAAAAAAAAAAAAAAAAAAAAAAGATAATGAGTAAAAATGAGCTGAAAAAGAAAACCGGCCGAGAGTTTGAGACAAGCTTGATGTATGTACACCATCTGTCCAAGGTTAGCGACGGAGTCGATCATCTTTTTCCCCGCACAACAGTTTTTTTGTGCTCTTTATCCCATCGTCCAATCCTTTCCTGGGAATCCGAAATGTGAGGTGGGGCGATGGAGATGTAAGTGGTGCTCAGTGATACGTGAGAGGTTCATTCAGCCTCGATACAGCATTATCACTAGACTTATAGTACAGTTACAACCCAAAATATTTATCTGACTACAACAGCCCGCCCCCCCCCCCCCCTTGGTATCACGACATCTTCTCTCTCGGGCGTAAGTAATATGAGGAGTCCCAAATGTAACCATCAACCTGGCAACCCAAAACGACCGCAATCAACGCCTCGGTTTCTTTTTTGTCCCCCTATGGCTTGACCGACCAGAGCTCCCGTGACCTATCGAAACGTTAGTAAGGGAAACAATCACACGGCTGGAAGAATCTGCATACCATCCCAGCTCCCTGATCTTCTTCGAATTCGTGTGCGACGCCTTCTTGTCGCTGGTCCAGATAGCAAGCGCCTTGCCACAAGCAGCAAAAGCTTCCAGGAGTTCCTTCATCCTGCCAGACTTCATAAACTCGTGAGCAACATCTGAGCCCTTCTCCGCAATCAGACCGGCAAGATCCATGCACTCGAGGAGGTTGTCACGCGAAAGCGACGTTCCGGCAAAGTGCAGCGAGCTGATATATGCCAACACCGTCTCTGGGATGTACGCCTCGCGAAGAGCTTTGAAGTCTTTGTCATCATCGTTCGTCGTAAGCAACCAGCCCTTGAGAACCGGTTGCATGCATGCCTTGGCGGCGCGAACCTCCTGGCTGGTGTGTTGCCACATCTCGCGCGAGGTGGTGCTCTCTTCTCTGCTGAGACCAGCCAGCGAGGACAAGGTCTCCATGGCATCGAGGGCGCGTACGAGACACTCAAGCTCCCACAGGTTCTTAACGGTGCTCACCAAGCTATCTCGGCTCGCGTTGCATTCCCGAAAAAAGTCATCCGGAAGCTCACTGTTGGCAAATTGCTCAAACCAGGCAGGGCCAGAATCTTCACCAGCGTCGTTGACCACAACAGGAGACTTGGTTCTGATGATCTCTCTGCCCGATACCCTGTCGCTGAAAGCGCGAGCAGCCCGCAGCCGTGTCTTCTCTGTTGTTTTGGCCGTCAGTATTGGGGAGGACAAACAGGATTGAGGGATAACATACTTAGCAAGTACTTGTAAACTCTGACGGCATATGCGCATGTCTCAGCAAACATGCCGGGGATCAGCATCAGCCACTCCATTGTTCGAATGATCATCTCATCCTCCGTGTCAACAAACTCGGCGTCCTCGCCAAAGAAATCCGGGTTAACGATCCGGCCATATTTGAGCGTTGCCGGGCCGTCCTCCAAAATCTTGAATTTGCCTTTGGCCTCGCAACGCAACGCCTGATCGCGGACATCCTCGAGGTAGATAGCTGGCAGTTTCTTGGCAAACTCCTCAAGATTCAGCCCCAGTTTCTTCATGATGGTCAACTGGTGATTCCGGGGTTCGTCGCCAACAATATGAATCAGGTTTCTCGCCATGGCCTCGTATAACCGATCACCAGACAGCTTGGAGCAATACAGCGGGACCATTTCCTCGAGGTTAGCAAGGCGAAGGTAGCTGGCGTATGCCGTGATAATGTTCTCTTGGGCTTGATGGCGGGAATGCAAAGAGCCACCCTCCTTCGTGAAGCCGCCAAGACGATCAAGTGTGTTCACGATGATGACGACATGAGCCAATATCCTTATGCTCTCATGATCTCCCAAATCACAGAACTTCTTCTCGTTGATCGTTTCCGTAAGAGGATATGCAATGTCCAAGACAAGTTTGGACTTTTGCCGATGGTTGGCGAGCCTACCCAACACGAGCCCTTGATGGAACAGGTGTCGATCCAAGTCATTGGCAACAATGGCTCCCTGAAGGGCTTTTCGGACCCGGATAGCCTCATCTTTGGTCTTTGAATCAGTCTCTAGGGTAGTAATCAGTCGCTTAGCAACCGTAATAGGGTCGCTGTGATGCGCGACAGCATTGAAGGCAGGGAACTGCTGAGCGGCCTTTCCTACTTCGCCTCCAGCACTCTTGATCAGGAAAGAATCGAACTGGGTCCTGAGAAGAGCATTGTAGTGGGCGAAGAGCATGTCATCCCACGACTTGCACACCTTCTCAACGCTAGGGATATCGCCGGCCAAGAGACCGTAAACTGCGCGGTCATAGTCGCTCGATCCTCCGTCACGGGCGTTTGCATAGCACACCCTTCTCCAGAGCACTAATGAACTGGGCTCAAAGTCGAACTGCTCTTCGTCCTCAGGGCTGGCAAGTGGCAACGGCGCGATGGTTGCTGCCCTCCACAATTCCATTCGTTCTGAGCACCAATCTCGAATCTCGGACATTGAATACCCTCGTCGAAGCATTTCGAAGCAACCCAGCCAGATAGCGCGTTCAAAGAACTCGTCGTGTTGTTCCAGTTTTCGGCCTTGGCGTGTGACTGCGTCTGGGTCTAGCTGAGTGATCAAAGTGCTGGAACCAAGATGAGACTGAGAAGTAGCCGCAAGATTTGGGTCAAGCACTCCCTGGTAACCGTTGACGCTCTTCTGCAACTTGATCTTGCTGCGAGTATGAAGCCAACCATGTGCCAAAATGTCCCCTCTCTCGGCATTCTGCTGAAGCTCGCTCACAACCTCGTCGATTGGGGGCCCATGGTTTGCGCTGTTCTGTAGCCACTCCAACACGACTTTTCTCTCTCTGGCGGCTGAGTCCGTAAGCAAGAACTCGCCCCACCACTCCTGACGGGATCGAGACTGTTCGTTTCGGGCTTTCGGTTGCGAAGCGGTTTGGTCGTGGTATCGAAGTGGCAGGGTGCGTCGTAAAAGATCCCAGGTCTGCGCCTCCTCTTCCACACGTCGCAACTCCTCCGGGGTCACCGCAGGAGCACCGTCATCCACCTCATCAACATCCATGTCACCCGAACCTGCCCTCTGCCAGCTTCCCCCGCGCTGTCGAGACTGGCGCTCGCGTAAACGGTCGACTCGCTTTCGTGTGTATGTGTAGTAAGAGTCTACAAGCTTGAAAACCTGGCCGCGCTTCTCTGCTGGTGATCCTCTGAGGTCGGTATTGTAGCGGTCGAGCTGGGCGGCAAAGTAGTCGACCTCCTCGCCCACCTGCTGGAACTTATTTTGTTGGTAGGTCATCTCGAGATCGGCGCCTTGTGGCCGGTTTGGTGTACTTGACTGAGATACTAGGTCGGAGGATGATGATGGGAAGTTCTGGCGAATGCAGTGTTAGAAACAAGGAATTGGTCGCAAACGGCACTAATCTGCCAGACAACCAAGCGATTGACTCTTGTATGCTTACAAAACTGAGCGCCATATTGTTCTATGTTGTTGCGACCTTTGAGGGTGTTTCTTCTTTCTGCGATGAAGCTCCCCCCAAGTTCCGTGGAAGGATGGAAAATGGAGCTCTTCAAATCGAGTCTTGAAAGTGCTGTTGTCCCTCAACCTAGAACACCTGGAAGATTATCGATCGGCTATTGCATCGTGCGACAAACTGCTGCGAAAATTTGTCGTCGAAAAACTGGCGATGGAAATACTCGAAGATGGCGACTCTATACTCTGTTTCTTTTTCACTCTGAGATGCAGATTGCAGATTGCGGATTGGACGCGGTCGGCGCGTACCTAGCTGTAAATGCGGTTCGAAAAATCGGGCTGCCCTGGGAGGCCAACTGCAAAGCTGAGCTGCCCACAGTGCCAACAACACCAGCACCTGCGCTAAACTCCACCTAGCTCTGTTAACCACCCCTGCTGGCCCGTCACGCAGAAGCACGGGCCTTTTACCGGCGCCGGGTGCACCCAAACGGCCCCACCTGCCGTGGAATCTGGGGCCTAGAAAAAGCTCCAGCGGTCGCGAAAATTTGTTCCGTTTCTCTTTTTCTTCTTCAATGTCATAAGGCGTTGGTATTAGAGTCTCGGAACAGGATATTCAATGCTTGTTCAGGTCCACGCGGCCTCTCAGCGCGCTCAACCATAGCCAAGAAGAATACTGCACTCTCCTTCTAAGTTGCCTGATAATATCTTCAGGTGGACGCATTGGATGTTTGATACATATTTCCCCCCTCCATCCTCATGAACCGCCTTTCCTCTGCTCCAATTTAAGTTTCAGCAGACTGGCCTTGGGACAGCTCGCCGTTACTGCGCTCTCGCTGTTTCTCTCATAAAATGCCTGACAACACTCGTAGAGGGCATCGACGAACTTCTCGCACTTTTCTTGATTGAATCCATTTTTCGTTAAGCAACCTGTGACACCACCCACCCAATTAGCCATATGCACGATGAACTGCAGAGATCGGGCTAAAATCACTTTGTATCGCGCACTGCAAAGAGGCACACGCCTCACATCGTCAGTATGGCGTTGTAATTCGCTGCAAGAAAGTGACAAACCGCTCGTGGATGGCATGGAGGGTCGCTCTTGAGGTCCCGTTCAAGCGACTGTGACACAACAGAAGGCCGGGTCAGTCATTTCCAGATCGTCCAGCACGAAGACAGGAAGAGGGGCTTGACAACCATATCGACAAATATATACTGCTTCGAGGCTTGCTTCTTCGATAGATCTTCCTCTCTCAACACACGAGACGGGAACTCGGTTCTACGCTTGGTGATAATTGAGCGGAAGCTGATGTACGGTTCCTGGAAAGCCAACAAACAGCGGGACGAGACGGGAACGATGATGTCAGGCCCCCCTTGTTCGGCAGGTCTCCATCAGATACTCAACGCCGCTAGTTTTATCCTTGGCTTCAATGGTATCACGACTGCATTCCCAACAAGGATTGAAGCATAAGTCCTTCGGCGACACTGGGCTGATGAGTTGGGTGAGAAAACCAAACGACATTACGGCATGTAGAGGTTGAGTTCCAGGTTCCCTTCACTCTTATAAGCGGCTACCGCGGCTGCTCAGTAAAACTCGGACTTTGAGAGAAGAGAACCGAAAGCCTCCGAGAAATCTGTATGGCCTAGATGGTCACTATGTAACCTCAGGTGTCCCCCATTGTCAATCCATTGTGGGCATCATAAGAGAAAAGTTCTTTTGGTTCCTTCCATCTCTAAATCAGTGGCCTGAGCCTGGCTGTCAGCGGTTGCCGACTGCACGGCCTGCCTGCTCTCGTTTCCGCCGTCCATCCCTTGCACCTTCCCCATGCCAGGAACCTTAAATCCAACAGCCCCACCATACAATTCAATTCCCCGCCACCACTGAACCCCATTCACATCCATCCCACCGTCGCGCAGCTGGTCGATTTCCTTCTCTTGTTGAAAATCGATAGAGAATCCTCTCTCTTTCGGATAGCCACTTCTGGTCTGCCTTTTTCAGTCAACAAACGGCCCTTTGCGCCTAACAGACATCTTTTTTTGTGGATTCTGCCATTACAATGTAAGTTGCCCCTCGTCGCTACGCGCGCTTCTTATCCTTTCTGCCCCCTCCGCGCCTCCATCCCAAGGCAACAACCTTGACCTCCCGCCAGCTGCCGCTTTCCACCACCCACCCGGATTTTAAAAAGCCCCTCGGTGTGCCCTTCGCAGCACAAAAACCAGAGACCAACCAAATTCCCTAACTGTTCTCAACAGCCGGAACCCGATCTTCGATTCACCCCAAACAACAACTCAGACCACATCCCACACATCCCATACATCCCATACATCCCACAATGGCCGACGCAGCCGAGAATGGTTCCCCCAATATGGGTGGTGGCGGTCCCTCTGCCGACGCGCCCGCCCCCGGCGGTGGTGAGCACCTGAACATCAAGGTGACAGACAATAACAACGAGGTCTTTTTCAAGATCAAACGGTCTACTAAACTGGAGAAGTTGATGTCTGCCTTCTGTGAGAGACAGGGCAAGAGCGTCACATCTGTCCGGTTCCTCTTTGAGGGTCAGCGCGTCCAGCCTACCGATACTCCAGATACTGTAAGCTTCCTCCCTCCAAACCCACACGCATCGTCGTGACATCCGCTAACCAAATCTTCCTTTTATTCACAGCTCGAAATGCAAGACGGCGACTGTCTCGAAGTTCATCAGGAACAAGTCGGCGGTTTCTAAGCATTCGTTTTCCTTGGGGTTTAGAAAACGACACGCGGGCAACACAAGGGAGGCGAACAGTCGATTATCTTGATGTGTTCCTGAGCGACGAGAAACTAGGTCTTACGGACAGGAGTTCTTTTTTTCTCAATCTGTTGTTTGCTGGCGAAGATGGTGGAGGGGAGATGGGATATGATTTTGATGAATGATGGTGGAGGGAGGCCAAAGGAAATGGAAGGCAAATATCTGCTTTTCCTATTTTCCTTTTTTGTCTTTATTTTTCAATGCCAGTGATTTTGAGAAGGCGCAATTCTGGCGTAGATTTCTGGCTGGCTGTTTCGGGACCAATCAAAACTTTTTTCTCTGCGATGGAGAATACTCAAAGGGGGTCACCATTTTCGTCACCAGTTACGCAGGCTTCTTCTACTGAGTGATTTTGATGCTCGCAAAGCCATTCTGCCGACGTACATGCTAGGGAATGGCCACCTCGTTTTCTCCAAGGTCAGATCAACGAGAGAACTGAAGCCGTCGGTTGATGTTCCACATTCTCACGGCACTTGCATTTCCAAGTACACCTGAGACTGTGCCGCCGGGTATCATTCTCTAGCCCGGTACGTTGAATAAAATGCCACAGCCATAAAATGGCATCTTTTTTTTTTTTATGGACGTAAGCCCTGAACAAAACAAAACGATTCTTCATGTAATTACTGTTCATTAAAAGTTCTATGTTGTTGTTTATTTATGAGGAGTCAAGTCTTGGTATATACCGTAATTCTTTTATCAACACCATCCGTGACACTTCTCTCTCTCCCTCGTATTTTCGAAAAAGATGTAATAAGGTATCATACGCGCCTAAAGACAAACATGTTCTTGATGTATGAATTGAATTTTCCCGTGGCAGTTTTTGTGCTGCTTGGGCGGGTAGTGATAGATGTAGATGTGGTAGCGTCTGGATTTTCGGTTTCGGTTTCGGTGGTGGTGGTGGTGGTGGTCGTCGTCGTCGTGGCGAGTAGATCGATTTGCTCGAGCTTCCAGGATCTGAGGAACCAAACTGTTTGATTGGAGTTAGGGAAAAAAAATTATGAGTCGGTGATGTGAGGGGCTTTGAAGGAGCTTACTGAAGATGAATGCTATCATGAACATTACGCCTGTAAAGAGCTGAACGTTGAGGTATCCGTTTACTCCTGATGTTCTGAGTTCCAGAGCTATTACTTCGGCACTGGGACGGTGTTAGTTGGATACAGAAGGCTGAAAGAAACAGAAAAAAGCTTACAAGGTTGCCGGAAGGACCAAGGCGAGCCAGTAGATTGATAGGGCTGTTTTTCATCAGTGTTAGTTGTTTCTGGTGGAGGGAGGAGCGGGTACCTACCAGAAGGAAGTAATTGCAATCCAACCACCTCAGCGCCCACTGGGGCTACGCATGGCCAGATACTGCCGGCAAACGCACCAAAGAGGGAGTAGACGATGAGACCGGCAAAGTTCTTTCCGGCCAGGATCCAGAGAAGAAAAGCAGCAGTGCCAGCGATCAAAGTGCCGAGTCCGGCAACATTGATCCTCCCGACTCGATCGCTTGCGAGACCGATGAGAGGTCGACCGAGGCCTTGTGACACTATAAAAAGGGTTGGATGTTAGAATTAAACCAAACCAAGAAAACAGGGGACAGGAGCAAAGAACATACAGTTAAGCATGGCAGCCACAAGCGATCCTTGGCTAGCACTGAATCCAACCTGACGGGCATAATCGGCGATCGAAAAGACCACAACGACATAGCTCAAAAGACTAAAGAACCCCCATCCTAGAAACATCCAGTACTCCTTCAGTTTGAAGAGATCAACGTGGAAGGGCACATGCTTAGCTCCAACAGCCTTGTTGCGATCTTTGAGCACCAAGCTACAAGCTCCGTTCACCACAAAAGCTAGAATCGCAAGGATACGGAACGCCCATGCGAGACCGAGGTTGGTGATCATGGCATTAGTTGCTAGGGAGTAGGTGAGGCCACCGAATCCAGAACCTGCCGCGGCGATGCCGTTGGCAAAGGACCGCTTTTTGGTGAACCATTGGGGAACCAGACCGACAGTTGAGGTGAAGCAAAAGCCTAGTCCTATGCCGAAACATATGCCCTGGGAAAGTAGAAGTTGCCAGACACGGGTGGCGAATGAGGCACCAATGAAAGAGGCACTGGGAGAAGCCAAGTTAGACATCAACACTATGCGTACCTTTTAGATGATGCGAATAGAACTTACGCTTCAAAGACAACTCCTATCCAGAAAGTCGGTTTCGTTCCGTATCGCCCAATGCACCATGTAACTAATGGAGATACAAGCAGCGATATTGAGATGGAGAGACCGCCAACAAAGGCAAAGACAAGGGGCGATGAACCGCCAAGGGCCCCCGATCGGAGGTAATAAGCCAGGAAAACGGCATAGGAAGAGTTTAGACCCCACGTATGTGCATTTACTATTGAGCAAGCAGCGACAACGGCCCTATTAAACGGCTTGAGTCAGATTTGGGGCCCGAGAGAGAGTTGGACAGAAAGTGGTACTATAAAACGCTTACCATCCATATCCTCCTTCTTTAAACTCGGTCTCGGCCACTGCAGATGAATCACTGTCACTTGCCTTTTCCGCAGCTAGGACGCCACCACGAGAAGGTCTCTCACTGAGAGCTGTATGGCCATCGACTTGGGCCGAGCTTGGAACCACCGCCATGGTGAGGGAGGAGGAGGATGAGTCGACGGTTCACAACAATACCAAGATATTCAAAACATGGGACCCAAGCAAAACTATAATAAAAGAAACAACACCAAAAAAAAGTAACCGCAGAAAACAGAAGGGACTTGAAGAGAATCGGGAACAGTATTTGTATCTTGTTCCCGGAAAAGCCCTTCCATTTCTTGGCTCTGGAAATAGCAGGAAAAAAAAAAAGAGATGACAAAGAGAAAGTGAGAGGCGGATGACAACATCCTGGGGAAAAAGCCATTCCTAATTATTTTTCGTCACTCACCTCTTATTACTACCGGCACTATTTTGATACGCCCTAGCCGATTACATTTTCAATGGTTCCCCATCCTTCTTCTCGGAGAATGGCAGGTTGGTCGGCCGAGGAGGCGGCGAACACCCTGCCTGTCACCTGGATTGGGTGTGGATGGGTCCTAACCTGCCTTTTACTCGGCAAAGCGGATCCGGCCGCCATGCTGTTCAATCTTTTGATGTTGCATCAGGATCCCATGGAGATGGAGAAGAGGAAAAGGAAGAAAAGAAGCGAGGTTGGTGGTGGTGGTGGTGGTGGTGGTGGATGTGAAGCACGGGATCCATCAACGGCCAGAAAAAAAATGAATACACCGCTAAAGCATAAAAGCTGGTTCAATTTGGTTTCGAGTCTTTGAGGGAAGTCTCTGATCAAGAATATGGTGGGCAGATACTCGAACCCTCCGAGATTCTTGTAGGCTCCGAAGCATCCCTTCATGGAAATGGCAGGTGCTTGCTTGCCGTGTTCGGAAATAATTCACGGAGGAAGAGCAAGAAGCTCACGGATGAATAAGCAATCAGCAGCATTTGGTGTTCACAGCTGCACGAGAGAATGCATGTCTGGTGGAACCAAGATCGAGTGGTGCGGGGAAGACCAAGACAAGCCGCCCGGTTCCGAAGCATCTCCAGTCTTCCAGTGGACGTCCCAAGTGGGCCGGGTTTCCAATTGGGGTTTGGGATGTGGTGGGTACGGTGAGTTTAAAGTCCAAACATGTTTCTTCCTTGATTCTTCGATTCCAGGTTGTTGTTGTTGATGATGTTGTTTACCAGGCACCAGACGAGGAGAACCTGGAAGTTCCCATGTGATCAATTGAGGTTTGGGCGTGTTCGGTTAAAACCAGGTACGTGCCTCCGACGGTGTCTTGCATCACTCAGCAGCCGCTTTTCGCACAGTAGCGCTGGTCGCCCGGGGAACCCCTTGTTTGTCACACAGTCGTGGTCCAATCGCAGCAGCCGGCTTCTCCAGTTTTCCATGGACACCCAGACCTCCATTTGACTCAATTCACGGTGAGCTCTCCCTGTCGGCCCTGTCCAACGTCGTACCCGCTGCGCATTGCATTCTGCCTAGCAACCTCGACCTCGATTCTCTCAATGAATGATACACATAAACAATTAGACGTAGCTTCTATAGGTGGGGGTAGCATACCTCCAAGGTGCTAGGTACTAGGAAGGGTTTGGACGACGCCATAAATCCCCTGGCTGTCCCGCTACCTTCCTGGCCCTGCCTGATCTGCCGGACCTAACCATCTTCACCTCATCCACCTAACCTACGGTAACCATCTTCATCATCATTTATATTTTGCATCGATTCCCCGCGATATCGGGTCATGTTTGCACGGAGCAAATCCAAGGAGCGGAGCTCCACCCGAAAGGTGACGCCTCCGTCGCCTTCCTACATGTCCAACGAGCAATTCGGTTAGTCCACCTGCATCTCCTGAATGGAAGGGCCGTTTTGTTGCTGACGGGCTTCGTAGCCGCTTATCTCGCAGGGTTGCGAAATAACCGCATCAACAGGCCTAGTGGTGCCCGCCCGCTGCCTCCTTCACCGACAAAACAACGAGAGTCAGCCGCCGGGCAATCCCCTACGCGGACCTCCATCGGTGGTGGTGGTGGTGCCTGGTCGCCAACCGAGACGTCATCGATTCACACCGACGCCAATGGCGTTCAACCTTCTTCAAGTCGCCCATCGTTATCCGGCAGCATATCATCGAAATATTCCAACATGGTTCGGGGTAGGGACTATTATCCCAACCGCCCAGTCCAACCGTTGAAACCATCAGAGGTTGTGCCAAGCGCTACGTACATGGAGCGCGGTTCCAGGTGGATGGAAAAGGAGGAAGCCGTGTCACTACGCCAGGCGATGGAGGATATGGACATCAAAGACCAAACCAACAAGGAAGACGGGGACGGCGAAGACCCCGAGGAGAAACGCATCTATGACGCCGCGCTCGACGAGGCGGCCGAGCTTGTCTGGCAACACCAACACCCCGGCTCAGCACCACAGCCGGGAGCTCCGTATCGATACAAATCCCATCTTCGCAAAGACAGCTACGCGCACGCACGGACTGCAAGCACGGGAGTGTACGGGAGCGACGTGGCACCAACTGGCCTTGCCAGAAATCCTACTTCAGGCTCAATATCCCCAACCTCTAGCGACGGTGATGGCATAGCATCTCTGCGCAGCCGCCCATCCTTCAGCTCCACCCGGCAGCAGTCAGATATTGGTGTGGGATCTTCGCGAACAAGCCTTGAATCTACTAGGGACACAAAGCATCGGGTTTCCAAGAACTACGGTTCATCTACAAGCGCTTCCGGTTCAGCGTCGGGGGCTGGGGGGCGCCGACGAAGCAGCCTGAGGAGAAACATCAGCGGCGAAGTTCAGAAGCCCTTCTCCGGAGATCAAATCTGGGAAGAACCAGATGATGACTCTGATGAGAAAACCGAAACAACTCCAGAAAAGCAAAAAGATGCAGCCCCGGTCTTGCAATCGAAGCCAAGGAGCCCATTTAATCGTGTGCAGTTTGCACCCAAGGTGCCCACATCGGCGCTCTACAACCCCCCGTCTGCCCAGAAGCCCCCAAACAGGTACGAGATACACCGAAATCCTCCATCCCAGTCTCGGAACCCCGCGTACACTACCAACTCGCGCCCTGCGGCACCAGTGATTCGCGAAGATGTTCCTCGGAAGCACGGCATGGAGGTGCGAGGTGATGATATCAGACAGGCCACCAGCAAGACGCTGAAGGATCGCAGTTCGGCATTACCTACGCCGTCTGCTGTCAGTGATGCCCCTGGTCGGCCAATCGTAAGCTTTGACAAGAATTGGAAGCCCCATGAGGAGGCTACTGACGACAAGTCAGAATCGTCGAGAAGATTCAAGCGACCCGAAGACCACCCCGTTGACCTCACCCCTGGCCGAATCATCCCCAAGCAACATCAGCAGCAGCAACAGCAGCCTCAACAAGACCAAGCGAAAGCGATCCCTGCTATCTCTGTTGCGGATGATCTTTCGGCCCCGCCGTCGTATCCGCACTCGTCTGCCCGTCGTCGCTCACTCCCCCCACCCCCACCAACCATTCAAGTAAACGGGCCGTCAGTGCCGATGATATCAGTATCTGACGATTCTTCTAACGTACCCTCCATCGTTATCGAGCCGGATGGGGGCAATGGTAACAATCTACCCGACATCCCAATCATTGTGACTCCAGACGATACCGCGAACTCGAGTCCAAACCCAAGCGCTGGCGGGTCCCGCCGCCCACTTCCAACACCTCAGCCCAACGCCCCCCGTGTCCGGCAGCCGGCAGCAAACCAGCGTCGTGGTTACTGGTCCCCAGATCCCAGGCCCATGGGTACTCGAGCCACAGCTTGTTGTCACGAATGCGGCGGCCCCATTGAAGGCCGCTTCGTATCGCTGGCCGGAACCTCTGAGCGTTTCCACCCGCAATGCTTCACGTGCTATTCATGCGGGACTTCTCTCGAAGCCCTCGAAATATCTCCAGAGCCAGATAACTTCCGCGCCGCCCGGCTGGAGCGTATTGCTCGTCGAGCGAGGGGAGAGAGATTACCCGAAACCCCCGGAGAAACGATGGCGGAAGACGGTGACGAGCGCTTGAGGTTTTACTGCCACTTGGACTGGCACGAGCTGTTTGCGCCGAGGTGCAAACACTGCAAGACGCCCATCATGGGCGAGCATGTCGTGGCGTTGGGCGCTCACTGGCATTTTGGACACTTCTTCTGTGCCGAGTGCGGTGATCCGTTTGAGAAGGGCATGACGCACATAGAGAAGGACGGATATGCTTGGTGCGTTGGGTGTCAGACCAAACGGACTGAGAGGAGGGCGCCCAAGTGCAAAAGGTGCAAGCTGGCTGTTATTGGACAGTATATTAGGGCTTTGGGCGGGGAGTGGCATGATGAGTGCTTTAGGTGCGTCGTTTGTGGTGGCGGGTTTGACGACGGGCAGATTTTCCCGCAGGAAGGGCGGGGGGTTTTGTGTACGGGGTGTATGGAGGCTGAGTTGAAGGCTTGAAAGACGAATTGGTGGGTTTTGTGTTGCAATATGGCGTTTTTTTGTTCATTGTATAAGCAAAAAAAGCATGCCGGGGGAGAAGAAGAAAAATAAACATTTTTACGGTATTAATTTGGAATCATTTGAGGGAGATGGTTGGGGGATTGGATTGGATTGGATTGGATTGGGCTGGACTGGGCTGGGCTGGACTGGGCTGAACAAAATGGAGGAAATCATAAATGAGGTGTTTTTTTGTGTTATTGTGTAGATTGTGAGCGTTTGTTGTATTGGGTATTTTTTTTCTAGGGAATTTTGATAGCACAATATGAGAATACATCTCTTTTTATATTCTTTCAACTCTCGAAACCTACCTTACGTATACGGCAATCAAGAAACCAACTAACTCACCGTCTCAACGCAGAGGAGCGAGTTGTGAGAGCGTTCAGGTCCCGACTGCTATCTCTGCATCTACATAGACCCACAGCCCTTCTACTCAACTCAACTCAGCTCAACTCTACTCAACTCAGGGCCAAAACCTTTTCCACGCCCTCCTCAAACCCGTCAACAGCAACCAGCCATCCCCCCAGCCCGCTCTGCTCAATCACCCTTCTGGCTTCTTCCTCATTGGTACCCTTGATCCTAACCACCACAGGCACTTTCGTCTCCAACTCCCTGAAGGCATTGACGACCCCCTCGGCAATCATGTCTCCCTTCGTCAGCCCGCCAAAGATGTTTACAAAAATAACTTTGACTCTTTCGTCCTTTAGTATCACCTCGAACCCTTCCTTGACGGTTTGGCCGGTTGCTTTCCCGCCCGTATCCAGGAAATTTGCTGCTTTGTCTCGCAAGTTGTCGACCGTGTTCATTGCGAGTCCGGCTCCGTTTACTAGCGTGCCGATTGTGCGTTGGTCGCCGGGGAACTTGATGTATACCAGTCCTGGTGGTGATGGAGCTGGGGTTTCTGTGGAAGGAGGAGGAGGAAAAAGTTGCCTCCTCCGAAACGCAGCGGCGTCGTCAAAGTACCAATTCGTATTAGTTACTTTAAGAGAGGCCACCGCCTCCGTCCGCGTTCCATAAACCTGCATGTGCGTGCCGAGGAAGATTCCCTCGTGTTTGTAAAAAAGGCGGCCGATGAGAAGTTTGAGCAATTTGGCGAGCGAGTTTTGAAAGTCGAAGAAGCGAAGAAGCTGAGCTTCCTCCCATTCGCCGGGGGGCGCGTAGCCGAGCGGTGGTGGTGAGGCTATTAATTCGAGGTTTTTGAAGACGGCGGGCATGATTTTTGATTCTATTTCATCATCTGCGGGAGGCTCGCGGAAGGGAAGAGGGACAGATTTTATCACTCCTCCTTGGTAAGGGGCCAGCGGGGCGGCGTGAGTACCGCCTGAGACGAGGACACAGGGTGCGCGGTTGATGCTGACGGCGAGGAAACGGGGCAACCCTTCGCCTTCAAAGGGACCGCAGGGGATGCCTTCTCTTTGGAGATAGGAGAAGGCTTCTCTGGAGGGAATAGTGAGGTGGCGAATTTGTTGTTGATGTGGGACCGGGCTCGTGGAGGAAGAGTTTAGGGATAGCAGGGGGCGATGAGATGTGTGAAATTGTCGACGGTGGGTGCTCCTTGGCCCCCCTTGACTGGCTCCCGGTCCGGTTTTCGCGGTTTCTTCCAGTCTCCTTTTCAGAACATCACCAAACTGCCCCGGGTGATATATCATGGTTACACCTGCGGCCTTCAAGGCAGAAATCTTGTCCTCTGCGTCTGGTTGGCCACCATAAGTTGTAAAGGCGCCGGCATGACCCATAACACGACCAGAAAACTCGGGTGTGGGCCAGTTGGGCAATGGGTAGTAGACGCGAGCAGGTGGCTTAGTTATCCCAGCAATGAGACCGACTATTGGCCTGTAAAATGCCAGTCAGTCGGTGTCCTGACAGACTCGTAGATCAGTTGAACTCACTTGGGCGATGGTGTTTGCGAATTATAAGCCTTGATCCACTCCGCAGCGCGCATCTCGTCTTCTCCCCCGATTTCTCCAATAAGAGCGATGGCTTCAGTGTCCTCGTCCCGAGCCAGGACGGACAATGCCTCTTCGAGGCTTGTCCCGGGAACAATATCACCACCCACCCCAATACACAAACTCTGTCCGAGACCAGCTTTCGTGGTGGAAGCTATCGCCTCATAACTGAGTGTGCCCGACTTGGCAGCAATACCAACCTTTCCGGGCGAAATACAAGACAAGGGATGGAACCCTATACGGCATTTTCCCACGGCAGAGGTGATTCCTGGAGAGTTGGGACCAACCAACCGGGATCGAGATTGGGTCCCGAGAATAGAGTGGATTCTAAGCATGTCGTGTACTGGGATATGCTCTGCTACAGCGACGATAAGGGGAATCTCGGCCTCGATCGCTTCCTCGATCGCTCCGGCCGCGTGATGAGCTGCCACGTATATGGCGGTTGCGTTTGGCTTCAGCTCTCTCACGGCCGAGCGGACAGTTGGGAGAACCGGAAGGCAAAGATGGGTACCGGTCCGCCCCGGGGTCACGCCCCCCACGACCTTGGTGCCCCATGCAATTGAAGCCTCTGCATCTGCCGTTGCCTGTCTGCCGGTGAACCCTTGATAAATAACCCGAGTGTGGTTTCCAATGCAGAGATTCGGCAAGGTTTTGAGGTAGTCGGAGAGTTTTGGGGTTGAAGATATCGACCGTCGATGAACCCGTCGATGAACAGCTCGATACATTATGTTGTGTTGGTGGGGCAAGGGGGGAAATCTAGATGCGGGAATAGTAGATAAGAGTAAATAAGTACGGAACGCTACCAACGAAGCTCGCCTTTTACGCCGGCCTCTTTGCTACTTGGAGTTTCGTCCTGTTTTGGCGGCGTCTTTTCCTTGAAACCCAGATTTTTAAAGTCATCCTTTGCCATCAGATTGCTAAAAAGAGAGAGGGGGGGTGGTGGTTAGTTAGTTGGATGTCTTTTGGGGTAGCTGGGGGCGAGACCCACTGGTCCATCCGACAACTCAGGTAGGATTTGGCAAGTGACCGACACTCATCCTCGTTGACCCCCTTGACCTTTTTGATGCAGTTGAGATAACTCATCATGACATGTTTACACTCGCCTGGGATGGGATTGCATGAGTAAAGATTTATGGTGATGGTGGGTGTTAATGAGGTATGAATCGTCGCTTACCGTCATGGTCAAGTGGAAAGCTTCCTCTTTGCGGACTGTCCAAAAGGCAGGATTAGTTGATATCTACTAGGAAAGGTAGGTGAATATAAATAAATATAGATCTTACGGTGTCGGTTTCGTTGTAGGAAGGGTGCCGGGACTGCCAAAAGTGCTCATGATGTCGACTTGGTCTTTGCTTTGAAAATATATGTTATTTATTGACCAATGGGAATACCTCCAAGTCAACCCGTTTCTTGAATATTCAAGGTTTCGGTTCCGGGCAATTAGTGGCGGGTTGCAAGCATGTGAGTTGATTCCTCAGGCACCAATTGTTTCAGTCGCCAAGAAAAACGCCAGTGACGATCGCGCTTGATGCATGAAAGACCTTGAAATTTGGCCGTGCGCATGCCATGCCTGTAAATTGTAAAAAAAAGTCCCACCTGTCCACCGAACGGTCAAGACCAAGTCCCGAATAGCCCCAGTTTAATCCGCAGCTACGGACCAGATTTTTGGGCATCCACTGGCATGAACTGAGAGGGCATCCCTCGAGTTGCTCGGTTTCCAAGTGAAAGACCGCCACTTCCTTTTTCCCTCTCTCTCTCTTTTTTTTTTTTTTTTTGTATTGCTGACGGCGTCGTTCCCACACGTTATCCATCCCATTCCGTTGCCGCCCAGTCCAGAGTAAAAAGGGTCTATCGAAACCTGGAACGAGCGAGCGAGCCCAAAAACGCACCGAGTCGCCCCCCCTCCTCCTCCTCGTTCAAGGGCACACACACACCGGCTGCCCGACCGATATACGCAGAGACTTCCCACGATTACCCTGTTATAATCCACCAACATGGCTGCTCTCGGCGATGACTTGTTGGCTATTGTCAACAAGCTGCAGGACTTGGTTTTCAACACTATCGGAAATGACTCCCTGGATCTCCCGCAAATTGTATGCCCACATTCACGTCCAACGAGCACTGCGCCTTTTTACCGAGAGACCCCAATGCTAACGATTCAACTCGCTGCATCCAGGTTGTCGTCGGCTCCCAGTCTGCCGGCAAATCATCCGTTCTAGAGAACATCGTGGGGCGAGATTTTCTGCCCCGCGGTAGCGGAATCGTGACCCGCAGACCCCTCATCCTGCAACTTATCAACGTTCCCAGCGACGAAGCAGAAGATGCCCTGCAAAGCAGTTACAGGAACCCAAATCAGGCTGGCCACAATGAGTGGGCAGAATTCCACCACATTCCCAACCGAAGGTTCACCGACTTTGGCGACGTCAAGCGGGAGATCGAGAATGAGACGGCAAGAGTTGCCGGAAGCAACAAGGGCATCAACCGACAGCCCATCAACCTCAAGATCTACTCTCCACACGTTCTCAACCTCACCTTGGTCGATTTGCCAGGCCTCACCAAGGTGCCCATTGGCGACCAGCCCACCGACATCGAGAAGCAGACCCGTAACCTCATCTCCGAGTACATCGCCAAGCCCAACAGCATCATCCTGGCCGTATCCCCAGCAAATGTCGATATCGTCAACTCGGAGGCTCTGAAGCTTGCAAGGCACGTCGACGCTCTGGGACGGAGAACCATTGGTGTCCTGACAAAGGTTGATCTGATGGACCACGGCACCAACGCGCTTGATATCTTGTCTGGACGTGTTTATCCCTTGAAGCTGGGCTGGATTGGAGTTGTGAACCGATCGCAGCAGGACATTCAGGGGAACAAGCCGATGGAGGAGGCCCTCAAGTCCGAAATGGAGTTCTTCAGGCACCACCCTGCTTATCGCAACATTTCGACTCGATGCGGCACTCAGTTTTTGGCCAAGACTCTCAACACTACTCTCATGGCCCACATTCGTGACCGTCTCCCAGATATCAAGGCGCGTCTCAACACACTTATGGGTCAAACCCAGCAAGAACTCGCCAGCTACGGAGACATGCACTTTAGCGGAAAGGAGCATCGTGGATCCCTTATCCTGACACAGATGACCCGATTTGCGACTTCCTTCATTTCCTCGATCGACGGCACCTCGACTGAAATCTCGACCAAGGAGCTCTGCGGCGGTGCTCGTATCTACTACATCTTCAACTCCGTTTTCGGCAGCTCGCTGGAGTCGATCGACCCCACTTCCAACCTCTCGGCCCTTGACATCCGGACGGCTATCCGCAACTCTACTGGTCCTCGGCCTAGTCTGTTCGTGCCCGAGATGGCTTTTGATCTGCTTGTGAAGCCGCAGATCAAGCTTCTCGAGCCTCCCAGCCAACGCTGCGTCGAACTCGTGTACGAGGAACTGATCAAAATCTGCCACACTTGCGGCTCTAACGAGCTGTCTCGTTTCCCAAGGCTCCAGGCCAAGCTCATCGAGGTTGTCTCGGACCTTCTCAGAGAGCGCCTCGGCCCCGCATCCACCTATGTCGAATCCCTGATCTCGATACAGCGGGCCTACATCAACACCAACCACCCCAATTTCCTTGGTGCCGCCGCTGCCATGAGCAGTGTTGTGAGCAACAAGCAGGAGAGGGAAAGGAAGCGTTTGATCCTAGAGGAGCGTGAAAGACGTGAGCGGAGGCGCATGAAGGACCTTGGCGTCAACGGTGCCGAGACTCCTGTTGCCGAGGAGGAAGAGAGCACGCTCCCGGACCTGCAAGATTCGGTTGCGGTGCGTAAAGCTGCTGCAAAGGGAGTTGGTGCTCGCAGCCTTTCTCCTTCGGTTGTTCGCGAGAACGGTCGTGGCGCTATTGCCGCCGCTCTCAACGGAAACCGATCGGCTTCCCCTGCTCGGCTCAACGGCCAGGGTCTGGGCAATGCCAAGGATTCGTTTCTCAACTACTTCTTCGGAAAGGATGGTGCTATTGTTCCGGGCCCTCCTCCACCGAACTCCAACTACGGGCGTCACATCAACCAGATGTCGGAGCCCACGTTTAGCCAAAGCATGAGGCGGCCAGAGGAGAAGCTCTTGCGGTCTCCATCCATTTCCCTCCGACCGGATGAGCCGCTGGATTTTGCTCAAGAGGTAAGGGCTAGCGAATTTGTAGGGCGACCCCTTGAAATATACGTGAACTTGATGACTGACTTTGATAATCACAGGGCGCCAACTCTGGCGAACCCGTCCTCACGGACCGCGAGGCCATGGAGACGGAGCTCATCCGTGCACTCATCAGCTCTTATTTCAACATTGTCCGCGAGAGCATCGCAGATACCGTTCCAAAAGCGATTATGCACCTACTTGTCAACCACTGCAAGGATGTCGTTCAAAACCGCCTCGTCAGCGAGCTCTACAAGGAGTCAATGTTTGAGGAGCTCCTCTACGAGGACGATGCCGTCAAGAAGGACCGCGAGAAGTGCGAGAAGCTTCTCCAGACGTACCGCGAAGCTGCCAAGATCATTGGCGAGGTTGTATAGTTGACGCTCGAATGAAAAATGACGACTTTGATGCAGGGCGCTGTACGCTGGAGGCTTCTCAACGTTTTTGTTTGGTTTTTGCATGGATTCTTTTTTAGATGGGATTTCCTGTTGCAGGAACTTTGGAGATATAAACGAAGAGGCGCTCGGTTTTGCGCAGTGAAATAAACGGGATGAAAAACGGAGGCAGGGGATAATGGGATTCCCTTCTTGGTTGGGTGTTGTTGACAGTTGAGATGAAGAAGTGACGAATGACGACGAACTTGAGGGGAACAGACACAAACGACACACACATGGCGCCAGACGTTTCAAGAGTGGTCGCCTCTCCATTGTCGTAATTGTACATAGTGGGCCATTACTACTCCTTGGGGTTCAAAATATGTAAAACTTGATTTGCGTACAATTGAGGATTTTCTTTTGGATGGAACTGATGATGTCGGATATGAGGTCAGCCTCGTTCACCCCAGATAAGAATCAGCCGTATTTTTTGTAACAAAAACGGCCGAGCCCCTCCATCATCGAAGACCTGTGAAGTTTGATCCCGGCCGGCATCCGACATTCATGTGCCGGGGCGGTCCTTGGCAAGGTCAGCCGCTTGAGACAACGAGAGTCCTGGTTCAGTTTTCAGCAAATCATCAGGGGTACTTGCAATTTGGTGGGTAGTTCCGAAAGATGATTTGTGTATCCAGGGGGTTTGTTTAGTGCTTCAGCCTCCAGCCTCCCGGAGATATCTAGACGAAAGAAAAAAGAGGCACAGCCAGGAAGTGTTGGAAGGACTGGGTGTTTTTGATGAGACTTGTCAAAATGTGTGTGGCTTGCTTGATGAGCAGTTGCCATGTTGGCCATTTGGCTTTCTGAGCTCTCTCGAGGCTGCGTAACACAATGGCGGAAAGGATGTAATTATATAGACATAAGAAACGCGAAGTAAACGAGATATAGTCCGCCCTTCCCTCACTCATCATACAATCATCTCTTTTTTTTTTTCTGTCCCTTCTGTCGTTCTTCTATCATCTCATCCCTATATATTCCCTAAAAAACCAACACATCCAGTGAGCAAAAACATCCAGAGAACAAAAGCAACAGCACAACGCAAAGATGGACGACCCAGAAAGCCACACCACCGCCAACGCCGCCACCGTCCGTAAACAGGGACACGAACACATCCCTTTGCTCCCAAAGTACTTTTTGATCCTCCGCATAGTCCAGCTGATCCTCGCCGTCGTCGCCGGTGTACTTGTCGGATACAGTATGCCCCCCAATTAATCTGAGGAAATATACACACACATATATATATATTCTCCCAGTTTTGATTTCTTTACTAACCCAATTTCCTTCTCTCTCTCAAAATAGCAATCTACTTCATCCCGCTCCCCTGCAACACATTCATCCTCGCCGTCTCGGTCATCTCAACCATAACCTCGATATACAACCTCATCTCCTCCCGGACGCCGCTGGCATACAACTACTGGGCCGTTTTGTCTCTCGACTGCCTGGCCGCCCTCCTCTGGCTCGCCTCGGGCGCCCTGATGGTCGCGGACGCGTACAAGCTGTTTCTGATATACGACAGCTACTACAACTACGGATATTACACTTCATACGCGGCCGCTGCTGCTGCTCACGAGACCAAAAGAAGCCACGACAGCTATAGTAATTACACGCTCAGCTGGCTGCAGAGCGCGGGCATCTTGCTTGTCTGGTTGTCGTTTTTGGCCGCCGCTGCCGGGTGCGCTGGGATTAATTTGTGAGTCTCTCCCCCCTCTCCCCTTTATATATTATATATATATATACATATTTACACATACCACATCCATCCAACAACCCATGGAGCCCCCTTTTTTCATACGCACGCACAACTGGTGATTGACTGACTGACTACTACTACACACAGTTTTCTCTATCTCACAACCTTGATAATCCACTCTAGAAAAACGCACCAGCATAGAAAAGCTGGTTTGCATTGCTTGCCAGTGAGTCGATCGGTCGGTTCTGGTCCGGCTCAGGAGGAGGAGGAGGGAGGAGTGCTTGCCGGCGTACCAGCTGGAGAAGGGGGGGAAGGACAACAACAACAACAACAACAACAACAACAACAACAACAACAACAACAACAACAACAACAGCAGCAGCAACAACAGCAACAGACTATTTCCGGGGTGGTATAATATTCTTGGGCGACAACAACGATATCGGGACGTGAGGAGGAGGAGGAGGAGAATGAGGGATGAGGTGGACCAGGAATTGAGATGGGTTAAAATCGGGGCGGTGCTGTTTTTTCGGTCGAGGAACCAAAGGTAGGTGGAGGAGAGCTCGAGCAGAGCTTATTAGAAATGACTGAGGGTTTCGACTACAATGATATAAATTTCTGACTCTAGACTCGCCTGCTCGCTAGGTATGCATCAGACTACCAATATACCAAATCAGGCCTCCCCCTACTTCTTCTCCTTGTCCTCCCCAATAGCCCTCGCAGCATTCTTAATCCTGCTCTCAATAATATCAACCCACCTCCTAGCATTCGTCCAGTCTTGAACATCAATACTCTCCATCAACCCGGGGAACACGGCCCCCGAGTACCCCGTCCACAGACCCGGCGCAAACACCACGTGCTTGAACCACGGCCGTCCGTCCAGCCCCTGCTCATACAAGAAGCTCCTCTCCAGGTATTTGTACTTGCTATTCACAGCCCTAATTCGACGCCAAAGCCTAAACTTGGCAGGCAAGTTCCACCAGGGAATATCGTCGTCAGCCAGTTCAAGTCTCAACTCTTCAGCGCGCTGATCCAACTTCTTGGCCTGCTTTTTGAACTTGCCAATAACCTTGTGCACCTCTTTCAACGATTTCCTGAACTTGAGTACTGGAACGGTCGAGGAGGAATCCTTCTTGGTTGAGACGGCAAGGCTGCTGGTGTTGCGCTGACTGGCGCGCATCTCGAAAATTGCCTCTTCGTCATCAAGAAGAAGGGAAGATGCAGCAAACCCAGCCGGTGATAGCACGTCCTCGAGCTTATCCTCCACTTTGTCAACATAACTGTTCAAAGCAACGGCATAGTCCTTGGCACCAAAGGGAATGATTGGGAGATTGGCCAGTTGAGCAACAACAAGACCAAACACCTGAGCCATCGTTCTGTGATAAACAAAACCTGGGTCGCCGTATTTCTCCATCCAGTGGAACGAGTCGTAGTTGGAGTGGTAGTGGTAAACGGGGCTGTGAATGTCGGTGTTGAAGCCGATGTCGACCGAAGGAATGCCAGCAAAATCCTGGAAGGCGGTAAAGTCGGAGCCACTTCCCATGGTTTTGATCTTCTTGTCCCAGACGTCGTAAACCGACTGACCCGGGGTGGTCTGATTGGGTGAAGGAACCGCCTTTGTTGCCTCGTAAATGATGTTGTTGAGAAGGGGAGCGGCGGACGCTGTGAGGACTCTGCCTCGGCAACTTACGTCAGTGTTCTGTGTGTGTTGATGGTGTCAGCCCGATGAGTCGAGTTAGTTCACAGACTGCCGAGGAATGTATACGTACGACATAGGCAACACTGGCATCCTTAAGCCAAGGAAGATATTCCTCAACCCATTCGGTAGATCCGAGCAGGCCGTACTCCTCACCGTCCCAACTGGCCAGGACGATGGTACGAAGAGGCTTCCATCCAAGGCGCAAGGCCTCGCCGAAGGAGCGGATTACTTCATTGAATACGGCCGACCCACTGTTGGGATCACCGGCGCCTCCAGCAACCCAAGCGTCACGGTGATTACCAACCACTACGACCTCGTCCGGAATTGTACCATTGATGATACCAATGACATTCCACAGAGGTGTGGTCACGTACTCCTGCTCGTTATAAAGATTCACCACAACATCATCAGGAGTGGGACCGACGTGGTAGTCAACACCCTTGTAGCCCAATCCGGCATTGCGAGTCCACCACCGGTTAAAGTCGGCAGCTTTGGGGCCGTGGCCGTTGAGAGCTTTTAGGATGGGAATGGCGTCAACGTAAGAGATTGGAATGGAAGGAATGGATGGAATAGCTGTGTGGACGGGCTGTCTTGGAACGCCTGGCTTGGAAGGGTATCCCGGCGTGGTCCTATCTAAGCGTTAGCATGCATGAGCACATAATCTGGGGGCTTGTTGTCTTCATACGGATCACCGGGAGCCACGCTGAGAAACTGGGTGCTTCCGCGCTGGACACTGCTGGGCTGGCGGGCAGGTCCTTCAGGATACGTCTTGATACCCTTCTCATCCGTGACATCTCCATCATCACCAGGATCGCTGTAGAGAATCACACCAATCATGCCAAGTTCCTGGGCACGCTTGACCTTCAACCCACGAAAGATGCCGCCGTAACGGGCAATTGCAATCTTTCCCTCAAGCGGAACCTTGGCTCTGAGAAGATCTTCAAAGTCCTGGTAGGTGCCATAATTGACATAAACAACAGGAGCGGTGACGTTGCCAGAGGCCGAGTAGCCATGAAAGGTTGGGACTCTGTCCTCCAAGCCGCTGGTAGGATCCTCGCCGATGACATCCTCTTCCAAGGACGCCTCAAAGGACACTTCCCATGTCGAAGCTCCATCCTTCTCCTCCTTCTTCTTGAGCAACGCCAGCCGATGATCTTTGGGATAATTGATGTAGACATCGTAGGTGTTGATCTCGGCCTTGATACCAAATTGCTCCCACTTCGTCTGAGTCCAGAGGGCCTGAGAGAGATTCTTTCCGGCTAGATGGGGGCCGGCAGTGTAGTACCTGCTCCATTCCTCGGCCCGCTGGCTGCTGGGAGTGTCGAGGAGAATCTGGCGAAGTTGATCATGACTGAGTTTATTATGATGGCAACCAGGCCATGACCAGGACCAGGGCCGAATGAGAGGGCGGCGGAGAATAAGGACTGCAGAGAGATACAAGAAGCCAAAGTAAAGAAGGGCTGACTTGAACAACTTTTGCCGGTGTGACTGTGGACGTTGGCGACTGGGAACCTCGATCGAAGGACCGCTCTTAGCAAGGAGCGGTCCATCATGTTGTCGATGGTCCAAAGCCATGGTCTTTTCACTCTTTACCGCCGAGTGATCCATAGCTGATTCTGATGATTTTACTTTTTATTCATTTGTGTTTCAGTTGGTGATGTTTGACCAAGTTTTGGTGTTGAGATGATGATGATGGCGAAATGATCACTGACGCAATCATGGGCGGGAGCTGCCGATAAATGGAACGGATGCTCTTCGGGTTTAGCGCATTTGGTAATCGATGACATCGAATCTCACACAAACACCGCTTGCGAGCTTTTCATTACCAAATCGTTGGATTGATATGAAACGAATGAGGCTATGAAGTACCATCCTTTGAAATGGTTTTTACCTTTTTTATTTTGGTAGGAATGGGGTCAAATGATATCGAGGTATATATTTTCAAAGATAATCTTCTTTCCCAATCCTCGAGCCCTACAAATAGTTGCCTTCCTACTAGCGAGGAACCGGTGCTCCTGTTGGTTACCATAGAAGAGGCGAGGCAAATATATATATATTTATATTTACGCATGGCCAATGAATGTCTGTACTACCCAACGTTGGAGTTTTTGAGACATGGAGGGCGCCACAATACGCGATTCTCACACGGAGCCACGTGACTAAAGACTAAAACCCCTTCCCCAACTTTCGGCAGCGCAGTTGCCGACTTGCAACAGCACAGACCAATGTTCTGAAACTCTCTCAGACACCACGACACATCGAGACATTCAGCAGATGGGAAACCTGATGTTTCAGCATATCCTCTGTACACACCTAAGGGGTGGTGGGGATATGCAGTGGAATCTGTTCCCGGACGACCCGTTCCTTAAAAATCGTCCGATTTCTTCGTCATCGCCCAGAACACGGGCGTGACGGGCCACTGACCCAACTTGGTTCTGGGGAAAATGGAGAGAGAAAAGGGCATGTGCGGATCGTGCTTTCGTAGCCGGCCTGATCTACAGTTCCCTTCCCCTCCTGATGGCCTTTCTCGAAGGCCTCCCGGAATATTAAAAGCAACACCACCACCGTTTATGAAACCTTGACATCTCGAACCCTGGAGATCATTGCGTTT
This sequence comes from Cladorrhinum sp. PSN332, assembly GCA_033297175.1. Taxonomy (NCBI): domain Eukaryota; kingdom Fungi; phylum Ascomycota; class Sordariomycetes; order Sordariales; family Podosporaceae; genus Cladorrhinum; species Cladorrhinum sp. PSN332. Next base: position 389,494 of record MU858818.1, on the reverse strand, counting down.
CTTGAAGCATTGGTGTAAGCGATGGCTGGCTATTTCCATTTCCAGCTTCATGCACAACCAGACATCTCGCGGATTTTGTAATCTTGGAATTTTGGATCTTGAATTTTGCCTCTGCCATGGGTTCAGGGGTTGTTCTGGGCGACAAGCAGTCCAATCATGGAGCTTCGCAAGCCCTCCTACCCTTTTTGCGATGACTTGCAGGAACCCATCGATTCTCAACAGCCGCTGGGGGCCAATCACCTCCCAAAGACGTCTTTTTGCAGTTCAAGCCTGAGAGCCAGTTCCCGTCTGCCACATCACGCACGCAACCCAACCTCGACTTCAAGGTCCATCCTTGGCCGATTGGGATGGACAAGAGGTGTGCCACCGTGGCCACCCAAAAGGGGTTCACAATTTTACCACAAGAGAAACAGTTGCAGTCTTTCCCTCACCGCTATTCCAAACCACAGGCACACGCTACCTGACCAGTAAAGTGTGAGCTCCGAGAAACGAAACAAAACAAGGACGGACATGTTGGTCGTGGCCTGTGAGAAAGGCCCTCGCCCGACCGGAGGAAACAAACCTCGAGTTCCCACGCCGCCCCGAGGCCCTCCCCGGAGACCGTCCGAGGCCATACCGGAACCGTTTCTGTTTCTCGATAATGCGGCTTTTCCCGTCGCCGAACAACCGATCAAGCACCATCGATTTGCTCCAGAGGTAATCTGAAGCTGCATGTTGAAGGTCGAGTCAGAGTTGCCGTTTCCGCCGGCGTGGAGTCTCCAAGGCCTCATTTCGCAATCGACAATTCGACATCAAGACATGATCGGCAACAATGGGACGATTGCGGAGTCTATACCTGACAGCGACAAGTAAGCCCCCAGATTGTGGCTTGCCTTGTCCAACCCAGGGACGGACATGTCTGTTGGTTTTCCCTTAAATCCTATCCACAGCTTGGATGGTTGCACAGGGCTGTTGATGGTGGGGTCCGATTTCCCTTTTCAGATCCATCTGCAAGATGCATGCATTCAATATTTGAGTTCCAACGGCATCCGCGGCGTCGCCTGTGTTTCTACATCTGACAAGCAACGCCGTCGCGATGCTTTTTTAGACTTACCCTTGGAGCAGTCTGGGCACCTTGTACCTGCAGCTCGCTGGTCCGTGTTCGCCGTCAATCTCCTATGTACATGATACATCATCGCTAAACTAGCGCGTTATAACCCGGGCCTGTGGGGTGACCGTTGCAGGCGGAAGGTGTTGAAAAGAGAAGGAGGGGCAATGGATTTTAAATAATAAAAGCACGATAATTACTCCGCAGAAGAGGTGGAAATACTTTTAATTCTCAACCTCAAAATCTTGAATTTTTTTATTTTTTTTTACGGATACTGCACATAACGTGCCATGACAACGCTAAATCAGGGATAGCAAACCGTTGTTCCAATGGCTGGCAGTTTAAGCCTCGGCATCATCTGCAGCATTGCGGCGGCGACTGCTACGACCAGCCAATACAACCCTGTTCCTTGAATCAAATTGCTTTCTCAGGGATCTGGGGGCATGCGGCACTCACCTCACTCCATACCATCTTCATGTCACTGTTTAACAGACATTGAGAGAGGGAGATATCATCGACCGACGTGACTGACATCTTCAGCTTTTCGTTATTTTCAGAAAAGACGCTCATTTAAAAAGGGAAGCCTCATTCACGAATGGAAACACGTTATCTCGCCAGCCTTCCCGATTGTGTAAATGAAGGGTTCATCACCACCAAGGTAAAATGTCTGGATGACACCTGTTGGCCCGGTTTCGAATGCCCAAAAAAACTCAAGATTGCGGCCCGGTTAAAAGTGACCATAGAAAGCAGGCTTTATGAGAAGTGAAAAAGGCCTGTTTCAGAATCAGTAAATATTGTTTTTGCGTGTTAGTGAGATCCATCCCTTCTCTTTTCAATGTAACAAGCGGAACGATTGCCGCGTTATCAAATGGGGGACACCTTTGCAAGGTCTGACAGTCGGCGGGCAGGAAAAAAAAACATGACGGATGCGACTCCAGATGCAGACAAGCCCTCCTAGCGTAGCAGCATTTTTGATGACCAAAAATGCCACTGGCGGAGATTACGGATGATGAGAAAGGTCACTCGTGATCTTTATCAAACTCTCTCTCCATCAGGACCAAGTCTGGGGTTCGGGAATTAGGGGCAGCGTGGGGCGCAGTGCCCAGGCCCTGGTGCCCCAAACAGCGGGATGCCCAGAAGCCGCCGTCTCTGAGGTCTTGAGCTTTTGTGTCTTGTGCGTCTCCAGCTGTCGTGGGTCTGTGTCTGCATCGCCATCCATCTGCATTGCGTCCTGCGTCCTGCAGTGCTCCCAGGCAGGTTCCTCTCTGGGCTCTGCAGTGTGATTTTTTTTTTGACAACACTGGCCCCCTCCCCCCCCCCCCCGCCAATTGGCCCCTTCCAATCCCGCGTTCTGGCGGCTCGTCTGGACCAAGAGCAATTGGAGTTCTTGGGACTGTTTGACGGCACCTCCTTTCTTTCGTCTCGGTTCCAGATTCGCTGCGTGCCATTATCAGACGGCAAAGGACTCAGATCACGACTCGCACACACAGGGCAGAGCCGACCGACGGCATCCCGTAACCCGACAGCTTGCATTTATTTGATTATTTCTTGCAATTGATTGAATTTGCACATGAGAGATGGACAGGTAAAAGTTGAAATACCGGGGTGTCATTTTCGGTCCACAAAATTTAGCTTTAATCCACGGCCACCAGGGATCTAAAGCAGGGGGTCCCAGTTGTGTCCCACTGCTGCTGCCCGCTGCCCGCTGCCCACTCCCCTCCCACCCACGACCTGGACAATCTTCCATTCGTTGCACATTGCTCAATTGCACTTACAAGTATTTGCGCTCGCACGGGGTGTCAACCGTGCCGCCTGCACACACTTCTTGTCGCGGTCACCCGCTTGCTGCGCGCGCTTCGCTTCCCGGCAGCGGCAAGTCCCAGAAGGCCCAGAAGTATACTTACGCACACTGTTCAACATCTCGGAATCCCAGAGGTGGCAGGCAGTCCTGACTCCAGAAAGCGAAATTTATTACGGATTATATGCGACGTCAATCAGGGTCAGGGTCACCCAGACAGCTCGAAACCGCTGCGAGTTGTCCTTGCGTTGAGCTGAGAGTGAGAGGGCAGCACACCCCCTTCCTCTCATCCCCCCAAAAGTCTCGGCCTCTCACACCCATTGGTCAGGGCCCTCGACCAGTCTGGTGCATAGCAGACCATGTCGCAGCTTGACGAAGGCCTGGCTGACCAACTACACCACCACCATCAAGGCCACCCCTTTGCGGCCTCGAGCTCTCCTTCTATGGATTCATCTTTCCAGGACAGCCCTACCATCGGGAGATCCCAAGTGCTTCTGGTTGGCTCCTCCACCAGCCCGTTGACTACCCCCTCGTCGGTCGCCAGCAGCAGCTCCAGGTATGGTCCTTCATTCTCAGACTCCGTTTGTTCCACGCTACAGTTTACTCCTTTCATTTTTTGGGGGGGAGGGGAGGTTCTTAGTTCTTGTTACTGGATGCTCGTTTTGGGAACCCAAAAGAACCACAACCCGCAAATTGGCTTGCTCCTCTGGGGTTAGGCCTGGCGTCTGCGTCTCCCGCGGTGCAACTATTCGTGCCAGGTGCTGCAGTGTCCACAAATACTGATCCAATCCCTTTTCTCGCTCCAGATCAAGGCCGAAACCTGCACCGAGCCCGCTGCACTCGAGCAGTGCCGTATCCCCCCCGACGAGTCCCGGCCCAACGACTTATACCTCGGCCTCAGTCCCCCGCATCGTAACGACGGCGGCGACCGAGGACAGGCACGAGCAGGCGTCCGAGAAAACCTACTACAACAGCGATTCCTCGGATAATAGTACGCTCGAAGAGAGAAGCTCAGGGTGCGTCAAAGTGAACACCACCAGCACTAGCACCACCACCGGTTACCCTTATTCACCTCCCAGCTCCCCCTTCCGCTCCCCAAACTCTTGGTCATGGCGGCAAAGACTCCTGCCAAAGATCAATCGTGAGCATCATGCTAACCACCAGCCCCTGGCACAGACCGGCTCCGTCTGCTCTCTCGCAGCGACTTTCGAATGAGTCTCGCACTATATCTCACCCCGTCGTAGCCGCGAAGCCCCCTTCTGGAGGAAGTTCCTTGAGCCAGTCCTCGAACATGGCTGGTCCATCGAGCGCGCGGGCTGAGCCCGCCAAGGGTGCCGCAAGGAACTCATCGATGGATTCTGCCATCTCTGCGATTTCCAATTCTTCAGTCAAGGGGCCGCAGGACCCAAATACCGAGATTGCGCACCTAATCAAGACGGCCGGCAGCGCCGAGGCAGTAATTCAGTACCTGTTGAAGGAGAAGAACTCTCAGGCTCAGCAAAACTCCCAATTATGGCGGCTTGTTGACAAGCAGAGGGCCATGATTTTGGGTCTTAATAAAGATCTCGAACGAGCCTTGAAGGACAAGGAAAAATATCGAAAGAAATTGAAGGAGGTTCTGGGTGATCCTGAGGCACCTGTCGTCCCTCCGGTTCCGTCAAAGCCAGAAGGGGCGAAAGGGCTGGACGCAAACGTAGTGGAATCCTCCCTGCCAAAGGAGCGAGTGTTGGAAGTCCCTGTGTCACCAGGATTGGATTCAGACAGCCATAAGGCATCACCCATCGACGTTTCAATGGCGCCTTACCCTATAACCCCTCCAGCAGACCAACCAACCGCCATTCCTGCACCATCGATGGTTAGCGAGCTGCTTGATCCATCTCACTCGATGCCCAAGGCGAGCGAACACGCCCTCGACCAGTTTGACCACGAAGCCCAAGAGCGAGAAGCCGAGGAGACTGCAAGACGAGAAGCAGACAGGTCTCAATTTCACATCAACCTTGCAATTCCGCCATCCCGCTCAACCCAAGCTCCGCGTGACCCTCCGACAAGGCCGCCTCCACAGCTTCCTGTTGGACTGCCACCTCGCTCCCCTAGGCCTGAAGAAGGTGCCTCACAATTCCCCTTACCTCCGGCCGCACCTCCGCCGCGTAGACCCCCTCCAGCGCCCCTCCAGCTCAACAACGCGAAAACGAAGCCCAGTGCACCGGCCGAGAACGAGCCAGAAACCGATTCCGATTACGACGACATTCTTGAAGTAGACGAGATCACCCGTGAGGATCAAAGAGGACGCCGCAGAACCAGAGAGGAAGACGAGCGTGAGCGTGAGGTACTGGCGCTCAAAGAAGCCGAAATGCGCAGTCTCTCGAAGAAGAGCAAGAAGAGCAGCAGCCAAAAGGGTACGCCCAAAGAGGAACCAGAGCCGCCACAGATGCCGCCTCCGCAGCTGCCACAACAAAGCGAACCGCCAGTCAGCCCGAGGAACAAGAAGGGTAAGCTGATCCCTCAACCTTTAGCGCCAGCATCGCTCGCTGGTGTTCTGAGCGGCAACCCCGATGCTGGAATCCCATCAATTGCTTTGATGAGTCCCGGTCTTCCATCAAGCCCAAGGCCTATGCCTTTGAGGTCGCCCATGACATCCCCTCCGCTTTCTCCCCTGGGTGTCACATCTTTCGCCGGGGCTCCTTTGTCTCCCCGCCCGCCACGAGGGCCGATCCCGCTTCCTCCCAATACTCCTCTCATGACACCTTCTCCGCCCAGCCGACAGCCTTTGGCGCTGTCGACGCCGAAACCCCTCCTCATAGTCAAGCAAGGTGCTCACAGCATCAACGAGCCCAGTCCGACGAAGTCTACCATGTCCACCGTGTCCACCATGGACAGCCCTCTCGAGCGGACCAGGATTTTTAAAGGATTCGTCTCGGAAGATTATCCTGACCTTCTACTTCCACCCAATGCGCTCCCACACATCAACATCAAGGTTGCGTCTTCGCGCATGAAGCCTTCCCGAGCCAGTCTGCTGTCTCTGACCCAATACGAGGAGGATCCCGTCTTTACATTGGCCATCTATGCCAGATCGGATGGAGGCGAGCTTTGGCGAGTTGAGAAGGATTCAGCGTCGTTTGCGAAGATGGATCATCGACTCAAGCAGTGCCCTGCATTCACCGCCAAGACTCCCGACAGGTCGCTGTTTAGTGGTCACGCACCCGCGAAACTTGATGCACGCCGCATCGCCCTGAACAATTACCTGGATGAGCTGCTCAATACGCCACTGGACACCAACACGGCCATTGAGCTCTGCAAGTACCTGTCTACAAACACGCTGCCCCCGAATGCGGATGAAACCGGAAGCTCTACGGGAGAGTCGAATCCTGAGTCGCAACGGACTGGGCCAGGTGGCCGACCCTACCGTAATGGCTATTTGACCAAGCGCGGCAAGAACTTCGGAGGCTGGAAGGCTCGGTATTTCATTCTTGATGGTCCGCTCTTGAAGTATTACGAAACGCCAGGTGGCGCTCATTTGGGAACAATCAAGCTACAAAAGGCTCAAATTGGCAAGCAATCACATCACCCCAACGAAGGTTCACCGGTAAGGAATCCTGCCACAGAGGATATGGACAATCAATATCGACACGCATTCCTGATTCTGGAGCGGAAGAAGAAGGACCCAAACAGTATGACAAGACACGTCCTTTGCGCCGAAAGCGATAGAGAGCGAGACGCGTGGGTAGATGCCTTGCTCCGATGGGTTGACTATGAGGATCCGGAAGATGAGGATGCCAAAAAGGATAGTTTCAAAAAGGAACACGCTCATGATCGGCACGGGTCGGGACACGCAGCGAACGCAAAGAAGAAGAGCCACGGCAAGCATCAACAAAGCACCGATGATGGCCTCATTGGAGTTAGCTACGATCACATGAAACCAGGCGACGCTCCTTCATCCAGGGGCGACAAGGACCACGAATCAACTCACAGTCAGTCAACCTCGTCTTCGTACACAATATCGGCTCCCCGTGACGCTCAGGTGCTGTCTGGCTCAGGGTCTTGGGGGGACAAGATCAGCATGGCACAGGCGCAGGCACAAGCACAGCAAATCAGCCAAGAGGAGAAGAAAGCCCGGAAGCGTAGCTTCTTCGGTTTTGGCCCCAAGGCAAGGAACTCGGGCGACGGCCAGGACTCGATTTTCGGGAGCGATGGCGGCAGCATTTCCGGCGGACAAGCTGGTCATCAGTACACCGGTCCCGTTCACCAGGTGTTTGGAGCGCCGCTGGGAGAGGCAGCGCGATACTGTGCCCCTGTCGACGTTCGTGTTCCGCTGCCTGCTGTTGTATACCGTTGTATTCAGTTCCTCGAGCACAAGAATGCCATTTCCGAAGAGGGCATTTTCCGGCTCAGCGGCTCGAGTGTGACCATCAAACAGCTTAAGGAGCGGTTTAACACTGAGGGCGATATCAATCTAATCACTGACGAAACCTTTTACGACATCCACGCTGTTGCCTCGTTACTCAAGCTGTACCTTCGGGAGCTACCGACCACCATCTTGACCAACGATTTGCGTTTAGAGTTCATCAACGCAATGGAAATGGGGCCAAACGAGAAGATTCCCGCACTCGCTGAGTTGGTGGAACGCCTTCCTCAAGCTAACGCTGCTCTTCTCAAGTATCTCATTTCTTTCCTGATCAAGATCATTGACAACGCGAGTGTCAACAAGATGACAGTGCGCAATGTTGGGATCGTGTTTTCACCGACACTCAACATCCCTGCCCCCATTTTTGCCACATTTTTGCAGAGCTTCAAGCCAATTTTTGGCATTGATGCTACGGAATATGAACTTCCCGTAACAGAACCAGAGCATCTCCAGGAACGTCGGCCATCGCTACCGACATCGTTCCAGGAGCAACCGCGGCGCCCGTCTGATGGACGACCTTCAACATCGCACTCGACCTCGCACAGTGACTCTCCACACAGACATCGCCTCATGGAGTCTCTGGATAGCCAGGCCAGCCGAAACACGCCAACGCCGCCACCGATGTCAATGCAGCAAATGGCGCAGATGAATGCTGCAACAATGCACTCGAGAAACACACCAACTCCTCCGCCTCAACAAAGACAGGTTTACGAACCCCAGTTGTCACAGCTGCCACAGGGTGCTCAAGCCCAATACCCGATGAGGCCCGCTTATGAGACTGTTCCCACTGCCTCCCCGAACTTTGACGTTATGCAGCAGATGATGCAACAGCAACAACGGCAGCAAACGCCTCCCGGAATGAGGCAGGCGAATCCAGGGTATGACCGACCCATTTATGAGAATGGACTCTCTCCGGCGCCTTATGAACACTCTTACAAAAACCGCCGAGAAAGCACAATGTTTATGGGCAATCTCAACCAGCAACCCTCCAAGAGTCGACTAAGGGAGTGAAAGCTTGCTGGCGCATATATTCGCTTCATTCGTATCCATTTTTTCCCGTCAAGTTATCATCATCGCAAAGATACCATTTTTCCCCCGTCGTTTCCACAGATTTCTTTTATTTTTGGCCGCAATTTCTTTCGCCTTTTTAACGTTTATTTTCACATGAACTGTATACGATTTTATTTGATTCAGAGCCGTGCAGAAGTGCTGCATCACAGATGGTCATATATGGGTGGGGGAGATTATGATGTTGGTTTTATGTTTTGTGCGAGGTCGCGTTTTTTTTTTCATTTTCGAAGGAGATACCAAAGCCGGCGAGCAGAAAGGAATCTATTTATTTGTAACATACTCGAGAGTACATAAACGCTAATAAGAAATACACACACAGTATGATGTGTGTGATGTATTGTTGATTTCTTGTAAGAGCGCCCGCTGTTGCACAGACCATGTCGGCGTCTTTAATAGCCGTCCTGTGACTGAATTACAGAATAAGGTTTCGCTTAGCGTGCGAGTTTGGCTGAATCAGAACGGATATTCTGTCACACGCGTCAGCCAAGTCTTTTGAGTTTCCTTTTCGACCTCGGAAAACTCGGGAGGCGGCGCCGACTTCTGCGCTTTCAACAACCGACAGGCCCTATGTGATCGGCGAGTCGGTCGCATCAACGCCGAAAATCCATCAATTGACGCCGGTGGGCAATTCGGTTTTTTACAGTTTATGTACCAAGGCGGCATTGCGCGCGCGCCGCCCCATGGATATCACGGCGCTAGATCCCGCTCTTCGCAGCAGCGGTAGCAGCCAAAACGCCGTAGCCAATGCGACGGCGAAGGTGCCGACGTCAGCGTCATCCGCACCCGTGAATTCGAATGCGACAACAACAACAAGAACAACTCAAGAACCATTACGGAGGGATTGGCACTTGACAACCACAGCTCCAATTACTACTACTACTACTACTACGCAATCGCAATCGCAACAAGCGCAAACATCCCCGACCACACCGAGAAACCATGGTCCAAATGCGCTTCCGCCAATTCAATATGCAGCACGTCCGCCACCGTCCACCGTAAATCCAACATCATCGTCGTCGGCTGCTTTTAATAGTCCACAAACACCCGGCAACAACACCACTGCCTATTCGCCCGATAATCACAACAATACGGATCCTAAAAAACCGCGCGCATGCGAATCCTGCCGCGGCCTCAAGGTCCGGTGCGATCCGGACCCTGCAGACCCGGAAGGAGCGTGCAAGAGGTGCAAGAAGGCCAAGCGGGAGTGCGTCATCACTCAGCCGACGCGCAAGCGGCAAAAGAAGACGGATTCGAGGGTTGCCGAGTTGGAGAAGAAGATTGATGCGCTGACGCAGAGCTTGGTTGCTACTAGGAATCATCAACCGCCGCCGCTGTCTCAACAGCAGCAGCAGCAGCAGCAACAAGTGCAGCAGTATGGTGAGGCGGATAGAGGCAGAGATAGAGATAGAGAAAGACTCGAGGATGGGATGAGGTTTGATCAGGTGCCGCTTGCGCAGGTGATCTATTCGCAGCCTTCCTCAGAGCAGCAAGGGACGAAAAGGAAGGTGGACGATTATTTGGACAGGGAGAGGGGTACGCCCGAGGAAAGGGGCGGAAATAATGGTGCGAGGGAAACGGCATCGCCGGATGTGGTGGATAGGGAGGTGATTAGTATGGGCATGGCGGGCGAGCTGTTTCTGAGGTATACGACGCAGATGTGTCAGCACCTGCCCGGTGTGGTGTTTCCCTCCGGGTATACGGTGACCGAGCTGAGGGCGACGAAACCGATTCTGTTTTTGAGTATAATGGCTGCTGCGTCTTCTGAGATGCCCGGGCTGCAGAAGGTGTTGACCAAGGAGCTGATGCAGGTGTTTGCCGAGAAGATTATCGTTGACGGTCAGAAGAGCCTGGAACTCGTTCAGGCGTTGCAGGTTGCGGTTATATGGTATTGGCCTCCGGAGAGGTTCGAGGAGCTCAAGTTTTACCAGCTGGTGCACGTTGCCGCTGTGATGGCGATCGAGATCGGGCTGGGCAGGAAGAAGCAGGCGAGAGGTGGGTTCAGGAGGCACATTGCGAACGCGTGGCGGGATCATCCCATGCACAGGGCGCCGCTGGATCCTACGACGATCGAGGCGAGGAGGGCGTGGCTGACTTGTTACTTTTTGGCGACTAACACGTCCATGGCTCTGCATCGAGCGAACTTGATTAGGTGGACGCCGTTCATGGCCGAGTGCATGGACGTGTTGGAGTCATCGCCCGAGGCGGTGCCGACCGACAAGTACTTTTGTCATTTGGTGTGGACGCACAAGCTGGCCGAGGAGGTCGGGATTCAGTTCTCGATGGACGATCCTGCATATACGCCCAATATTGCCGACTCGAGGACGCAGTACGCGCTCAGAGGGTTCGAGCGGGAGCTGGAGAGGTATAGTAGTTCTATTCCCAGGGAACTTCAGCAGCGTGAGTTTTGCCCTGGTCATGATAGCAACAATGTGGGCTGCTGTGCTGACGGTTCCGGTGCAGCATCTCTGAAGATGAGTTTCCATGTTATCAGTCTATATATGCACGAAATCGCAACGCACAGCGGCGACAGTCCTGAGGACTTTCGACTGTGCAACGCCTTACCCGGTGGCTCCGACAACATCTTGGGCTCTGAAGCCCCTCTGTCCCCGGCGCATATCAACGCGCTTTCGGCATGTCTCATCGCCATCGACGGCATCTTCGAGGTCTATCTGTCGCTTGACATCAACACCATACGCTGTTTGCCCGTATTCAACTTTGTGCGGGTTGCATACGCTGTCGTTGTCTTGATTAAGCTGTACTTTGCAGCATCTTCGCCGCAGAGCGAGCTGGGTAAAGTCATCAACAAGGATAATATGAAGGTTGAGCAGCACCTCGAGGGTCTGCTCGAAAAGTTTAGAGCTACGGCGGCAGACGACAGGAGCAGACCGGCTGCTAAGTTCTTGGTCGTGCTCGTCATGCTGAGATCGTGGTTCCAGAAGCAGAAGCAGGACCAAGGTGGGAAGGATGAGATAACGCCTTCGTCGGGTTCTTATCCGCCGTCAAGACAGGGAGGCGAGAAGGAATCGAAAACGCAAACTCCTACTCTTGCGCCTTCTTCCCAGCCACGGCCGCCGTCACAAGGGTATAATGTTGCTACTTCGATGGCTACCACTCCCTTGGAACTCTTGTCAGAAATGGCAGCCGCCTCTGCGGGTAATACCACAAACACTACCGGCACCGGCACCGGCAATACCCCACGTCCAGCAGTGGATATCTTGCAACCTGGACCTGGGGTGCCAGTGGGCTGGATGAACAGACAGATGATGTATGATGCTGCCGTTACACCTTCTGCCGGAACACCACAGCAACAGCAACAAGATACCACCAACACTGCTTCTGCTGCTGTTGCTGCTGCTGTCCCTCCCCCTGCAGCGTTCCACCCAATGAATAACAGTCAAAATCAAGGGATGCCGTGGCTGTTTGGATCGATGAGTAATCCGTTTTCTGCCTTGGACTTTGACTATACCAGTTTGGGGGACGGGTTTGCCCAGGCGATGGATATGACGCTCGGAGGGTTCATGGATGGGACTTTGATGGGTGAGGACGGCGGTGTCAAGTATGCTTTTGACGATTCGGCGGCTTGGTATCCGCCGCCTGGGTTGGGTGGTGTTTCTGTTGTTGGGAGTGGCGGTGGAGGTGGTAACGGGGGCGGTGGGGCTGTTGGAGGTGGTGTTGGGAATGGCGGCGGTGGTGGGTATGGGTTTTGAAGGGAATTGGTGGTGTGGATGGATGTGGAATGTAATATTGTTTTATTATTTATTTATCTTTGAGGGTGGGATTGGTGTGTCTGTTCTTTTTTTTCTTTTTTTTTTTTTTTTTTGGGGGGGGGGGGGGGGGTTGGGCGCAGTGGTTATGGAAAGAATATTTGGCAAGAATGGGGCGGGAAACGAATGGGATTGAATTTGTTGTTGAGCGTCAATTATCTCTTTTTTTTTTTTTTTTTTTTTTTGGTGGTGGGAGGCAGGAATGACAAACATACAATACATAATTTGTAGCTTTAAATTTTATTTCTGACACTGCTGTTATTTCACATTCAATTCTCGGGTGGTTCACATGCCCCCTTTTCCTGTGTTTGGTCCGGTCGGTCTTGGCAAGTTCTTGTTGATTGGGCAACTCAGGTACCCCCCTTATATTGAAGCTTCACATCTAGGTATGTTCACTACACCATGCCCTGGTTCTTTCCCTTTTCTGAGGGGAGTATCAAACCGCCGTCCTCCCTCGACCCCTGTCCTGTCAAGCACATCACCGACTTTGCAGTCACTTGCTTGCACTTCGTTTGATCCTTTCCCCTTTGCCAACTTTGGTGTCGGTATCTACCTGTTATTCAAATGTCATCATCTAGGCTGCTGCTGTCGAGGGAGGATAAACCCACCCTCCAATTGAAATCTCTTTGTGTTTTCCTCCCTCTGGCACCACCGCCTCGCAAGTCGTCTACCTTTTCAACCGAGACGGCATGACAATTAATTATTGCTCCTTCTCATTGTTATTAAAAGGCAAGAGAGACGCAAAACTATTCTGCACCTGCATATTATTTTTTTCTTTGAAGAAAAAGAAGCAGGAAAAGTTTCCGTGTGTCGAGACGCCGAGTCATTCTAGATAATAATGCACCTCGATTATGTCGTGTTTCCTCCACCCTGTGCCCCATCCTCGTTGTCTAAGGGAAGAGCAAAGTTATCATGCCGCCCCCGTCAAGAACATTTTTGATCTAACGGAGAGACAGGTGGTGATTGAGGTTTATTTTTAACGCAATCTTTTTCATTTCCGTAGAAAGATGGACATAGCAGACCACCCTTTGGATTTCTCTACCGTCACTTAGGATTTAACTGGCTATTAGATAGTTAACTACAGCCGTATAGCTTTGCTCAACTTCATTCCGCTCGGGTTGAGGTCCGTCTTTCTCCCTCTTTCATAACTTTCATCTCCAAGCATTCTTGTGGATCGACGACGGGATGACGATGTTGAGAGGTGTCTTATCTCACATACAACACACCCACGCACCCACGCACTCACCATCAGCCAGTCACCACTTATACAGATGGCATTTTCTTCTTCTTTGTCTCTTCTCTTCAAACGAATTAGGACTAGCATGAGGGGGATGGATATGAAGAGAAAAAGGAAGAAGAAGAGCGGGAACTGAAATCCCATGGACCTGGTAAAAGAGAAACAGATCACAGTTACTACGGCAGACACACTGACGCTAAGGAAACACGGCTCATCAAGAACAAAGAAACGTATATACACCAAGTTGTGAGGTGAACATCAATATCCCGCTTACAAAAAAAGTTGTCCACGAGGACAAAAAAACATTATTCACATCAATGACAACAAGAACGGATCGTAGTTCCCGCACCGCACCGGCAAGTCCAGCCGTTTTCCCAGGTCATCTCTCATTCTGTCTTGTATCACAATCGTATCCCTTTCACACTCGACAATCTGAGGCGAAGCTAATCATACATTCTGAGGTTGTGCGATTTCTCAACACAATGCAAAGAATTATTGTTCTCCTAGCCATTCTGGTGCTCCAAAGAAGAAGAAAAGAAAGGGGAAAAAAGCCATTTTGCAATCTTGTTCCTTGTATGTGTCATATAATCATATTCCAATTGCTCGCTTGCTCTGCTCCAATTCGAGACGTTGCGTCCCATGCCGTTTGCCTTTGTAAAAATGCCATCCGATCTGACATAAACCCATTTGTGTACGACCTTGAAAAGAGAGAAAAAAAAATTGGCTTGCTTTTTGGGATTGAAAAAAACCCAAGTTTGAAAACAGAGCCCCCAGTCCAGCTGTCCGCAGCTCCAGATGAAAAGCAGAAAAAGTGTACAAAGCCTCGAAGCCCTTACCCCTATTCCCCAACCCGTAGTCCAAAAACGCCAGAAATTCCCGAATTCATGTGTAGATGGTTTATCATTTGACAATACTCATCCTCCCAATTCCGGTCCCAACGTGAATAGCAACCCGAAGGGACTGACCTTTATTGAATTATTTGCAGAGAAAAGAAACTGGATACCTCTTGCGTCGTCTCAATCCATGTAAAAGTCACCCTTGAGGATGCGCTCCTGGAAGTGATCAGGCTTTTGTGGTACGCGTGCTCTTGGAGGCTGCTGAGCGGGAGGTGCGGGCATATCCGAAACCGACTTGGCTCGGTCATGGCGAGGGCTGAGGGAGGGATTGACCGCAGGGGGCGCTCCGCGAGGAGGAGAGGCGCTCAAGCCCGAGGCAAAGGAAAACGAAGGGCGGGCGGTCTGGGCGACGGTGCTTTCGGCACGGGACCTAAGCTGATCGGACCAGTTGAAACCTTGGTCTGGTCGAGGAGAGCACAAGTCAGAAGCAGTTCTGGACGGGTTTGCAGTGCTTGCCTGGGTCATGCTTCTTCTCGGGGGTTGGGGCCGCCTACCATTTGTACCAGGGCTAACGCCTGGGCGCATACCGCCTCGCATGGCGGCCTGGTTGGCACCAAAGCTCATGCGGCGAGCGAAGGGAGTGGTGGGAGCAGTGCGTGCATCATCATCCTCGATGGCGTTCTCATCGATTGAGTCGTTTGTGGAAAGGCTGGCACGACGAAGGAAGGACGAGGGAGTGGTGGGAGATGTGCCAGAGAGACCAAAGGTGGAGACTGAAAGCCGTCGACGCTGGTCCAAGGCTGCCGTCGAGATGGGAATAGGAAAACCTGTCACGGCGGGCTGCGAGATGGAGTTGCTCCGGAAGAGGTTGGTCAAGGGGGTTGAGGCCACAGACCCGCGTCTCTGATGTTGCCGTGGCATGTCGTTGGGATTATTGTTGTTGCTGTTGGGGGACGAGTTGTCTGAGGACATGGTGAAAATAAAAAAGGAGGGATCGTAGAGCCGGAAAGGGGATGAAGTTTATATCGAGGTTGGGAAAAGCCGATGACGCTCTCGTGCTAGGCACAGGGGTGAGTTGGAAAGCAACTCCCGACTCGTATGTTTGGTTAATTGGGGTGGTTCGAGTTTGAGCGTGGACCGGCGCCTTGATGAAGTGGAGGTGAAACGCTTAATAGGAAAGTCGTGTGGGGGTCGAATGACGAGAGTGGTGTAACTTCAGGCAGTGAGACTCCAGGGACCACTCCAGGGAACCACTCCAGGGATGAGAATGATGGGATTTTCTTTGTGCAAAGTCAAAACGGGATCGACGGCGACTCGTTCGATTTGGCGGGAAAAGGACCCTTCTTTGTTGTTGTGTAAGGAGAGGAGGCCGGACTGATGAGCGGGGTAGTGTCTGTCTGGTTCTGTGACGATGGGAATGACTCGATCGGTTTGACAATTGTAAAAGGTGAGAGAAAATAAAAGGATGGAAGTTACAAGTTTGGTGTCGAAGAGAAGGGAGGAAAGAAACGTCTCGTCTTTTTCACTCCATCCTTCTTGTCTCCGTTGGATTGACCCCCGCTCACACCCCCCAATTGCTGTTAGCGTCGTGTGCTGGCTGCTGGCAGACTGGGAGCGCCGATCAGTTGTCCGAACAGCACAGACGACCGACGCCGCTATCAGCATTCTATCACACATTGAGCCATGTCATTGGCTACCAGGCGGAATAGTGGGGCAAAGGTCAAAGAATGAGCCAATAGGATCTCAAGGACTGCTGCTATACTAGTCTGGGAAACTCCTTCCCCCAGTCTCCCAGGGGAACGACCCCGGAACCTAACATTTAGAGTAGGGCCGCGACGTCACGGTTCCCCACTTATGCCACCAAAGTCGTCCTAATCCAATCAAATGATTTGCGGGGTACTTTTTATCGTCAATCAGCTTTCCACTGCTCCTCGACCGTGCTGTATGAAGGGACCTTAGCGAATCCGCCACTTCTGTCTCTGCCGTAGGACCCCTTTTAATTACCCCGCTGCAGGTCTGCCATCAGATCGTCCTGATGTGCGGTGTTGCAATTCATCACGGAGACCTGTTCCGGTCGCCCTTGGTCTGTCTCAAGCACCTCAACCGCGACCAGAGATGCTCGAGGTCGCATGCACCCTCCATCTTACCCCAAAGTCTAGCGTACGCCGTGCAGTAGCTTCGTCCATCTGCCAAGTATGCGTGGATCTCGTCTGAGCTAGTCTGCGTGTCTGGCCAATTCCATGTCGGAAAGATAAAAGCATCCTGCACGTCCAACCAATGATCCGTCTCGACCAGAGTTGAGGGGATCTGGTCATCTCTAGCTCGCGAGCGCAGACGAAACCGTTCTCATCGCAGTGGCGAAGTCAGCACCATCACCATCATCACATCAGAGACACAAGGACGACAGACACATGCCGTAGGGCTGTTTCTTCATACTCTGGGCTTTCCGAGAGACATCATCATCATCAATTGCGTACATCTGGGGAAACACAAAGGGTCGACGTTATTCATTCTTTTTACAGTTCAAACGGCCCACGTCGGCGTCATGATCGAACCGTTGTCGGCATCATTCGCTTTATGCCCGTTACTTCCGATCTGTCCATTTGTTCGTTCCCCGCAGTGGATGGCCACATGCAATATCGCAGCTGTGTATCTTAATGCGGGCTAGATCTGGGCACTTCTGCCGAGCGCTACAAGGAGTTCTTTGGGCAGGCATCTTACTTTACCTTACCCCGGAATTAACGAGACTTGGCTTCCATGAAAACAGACGAGAGAATGAGAGGGGCCCTCGATCCCAGAAAAGACGAAGAGATTCGTGGCTTGAGCTTGACATCAAGACGTCAACGTCAACGTCAACGTCGACAAACTCTATTTTGCGCAGGCACACCCCAGCCATGACCAGTTGCTCTAGGATGGGCATTGACCTGGTTGGTTCACCAGGACAACATCCCCTCCCCCCCTTTTGCGGTAACCTGCATAAGTGGCTGCAGAAGAGGACCGACAGCAAAGACGTTGGCTGACTGACCCCTACCCAATGCGAGACAGACAGTCATGACAGCAAGACAGACGACCGCGCCCTTCTTGCCATCCCACTTCCCCCCTCTCGTTCTCATCATTCATTCATTTGAAATCAGCTCCAAAGATTCATTGATCGACGTCAGCATCATAGTGTTGACACTCCATTTTTCTTATAATATCCGCAAAATGATCTAACCACCCAACAACCAAGACCGTCTCAAAGCTACCCCAGATAGAAATAAGATCTATTACATCACACCTCAGGTTTATTCTCCGTTGGTCTTCGGATCCGGTCCCATTGACATGATGCCGCCAGCGGGGGAGCCGGACCTCTTGTTGAACATGGACCAGAGACACATCATGTCACGGCAACCTAGGCACAATCTGACCTGTGATATTCTCTTGGTCCGATGGGCCGCGCAATATTTACTGGTTTCTTGCCTGATCCCAATGCCACGATAAACATGCAGTGAAACGGAGAAAATGATACCACACAAGAAGCCAAGCAACAGAATAACCTACCAAAGGTCACACATGTCACGCCAGTTTTGAATTTCAGCTTACAACCCCGGATTGGGCCCTGTCCCACATGTAAAATACATCATCCCAGGAGAGAAAGAGGCATCCGGGCTTTGGTTTGGTCGAGACCGGACGTAACACTAAGCCTTTAGTCGCCTAACATACAGACTGGGTTGTGTTTCGATATATGTATGTGCTAAACCGCCTTCGTCCGGCTTTGCATACATACAACAGAACAGGTCAAGGCCAAAGCATTCCACAGAACTGTTGGACGACTCGTTATCTATCTGCCATTTGTGTGCATAACTTTGTATAGAGCACAGGTACGTCAACACCGAACCACATTTGTGGCTCCCCAGGAAGAAGAATGCCCACGGAAAATATATCTAGAACCATCTCACACATCACACACACACACACACACACACACACACACACACACACACACACACACACACATACCTACCTGAATTCATGTATATCTCTTTGTATTTTGTGAACACACTTTCTTGTGGGTTTCGTTTAACATCCGGTTTACCCTCCGACCTTTTAAGCCTTTCTGATCTTTTTTTTTTCTTTTGCTTACATAGCACAAGTCAGCCACCCAGCCAATCGATACTATACCAGAAATATTGACAGCAAAGACAGGACAGTAAGTGACTGAGTGGGTGGGTAAGTGAAGTAAGTGGCAAAAACAAAGTCAACACACACACACACACACACACCCTTCCACCCTCCCTCCCCGCATAACTGGCAGAGATCTGGACAATGCGGGTCACACCAAAAGAAATCCTAAAATAAAATAAGCATTCAATACCCTGCCTGTATTTGAGTTGATAAAATGGTATGTACACGTATAGATGGCGAAAAAATGCTTAATCTACTTTCTGACACAAATATTGGTTGATCAATCTATGTATCTCTCGCCACTTTGCCCATCATCGGTCGTCCACACACACACACACACACACGCGCGCGCGCGCGGGAGAGTCAAGCCAGTCGTGTCAGTTAGATAAGCATACTGCATAAGCCACCGCATCTTTTTTTTTTGACGATCCGATCCGATCCGAGCTTCCACAGATCAAATGAATAAAAAATAACTAAAACTTAACCCAACAACCATAATGTCATAAATCCAAGGTGATTATTAATTAATTTTTCGAGCCCCTTCTCTCATTTACCGATATGTACCACATTTTATTCACATGTACTGTACTAAGCAAATCACATAAAAATAATCCCAAAAAAATATGAATAAAAAAAAATAAAAATAAGTAGCATGATATCATCATCGTTTTATGTCCCATTTCACCATTTCACCATTCCACCCTCCCATCCTCCTTCACACCATTGATTGATCCTCCTCAAACTCGGGAGACAGCCCATCCACCCATCCATCCACCTACCCTCCCCCCCAACCAACCAATCAATCAACCAATCAATCAGTGATATCTACATGCAAAAATCATCCATCATCATCACCATCATCACCTTTTCAAACCAAACCGATCTCAAGCATGC
This sequence comes from Cladorrhinum sp. PSN332, assembly GCA_033297175.1. Taxonomy (NCBI): domain Eukaryota; kingdom Fungi; phylum Ascomycota; class Sordariomycetes; order Sordariales; family Podosporaceae; genus Cladorrhinum; species Cladorrhinum sp. PSN332. The sequence goes on along the minus strand of MU858818.1, from coordinate 370,241 downwards.
ACAAATTCTTAATCTTTAAAGAAAAAATGATAATAATCATAAAATATATATATATATATTGACGGAAGGACACGAAAGAGAAAAAGAATGAAAAAAAAGGGGTATCTTTCTCTCTCTGTCTCCCTCTCTCCTTCCCTCCGGCTCCCTATCTTGCTAAGTCATCCCCCCTCCCCCGGGGTCATTTCTTATATACATAAATTGTTACCAAAAAAAAAAAAAAAGGAAAAAAAAAAGAGCCAACAACAGCTTGCTGTCTGTCACAAAAAGAAAAAAGTAAAATACAGAAATCGTTTCCCATATTCTTTTAATTTTTCTCCGTGTGTGCGTTATTTCTCCCTTTTCCTTTTTTGTGCATGCATGTGTATTTATATAATTTCATGTCAAAATTTTGATCCACCCTCTCTTTTCCCGCCCCCCCAAACCCCAAAGATGCTTGCAATGCGTAATGTTCATTAACGGCCGCTCAAAAGCTCAGGGGCCCAAATATTCGCTGAGCCTCGCTGTGGAAAAAAAGGAAAACAGAACGCCGCTTGTTTGTTATACATTTTCGTAAGTCAAAGTTATTTTTGTGGTTGCAAAAAAGCAAAAGGCAGAGAGGAAAACCCTCCTTGCCCCAGATCAAGTTAGGGGAGCCGTTGTCGTCGCTGTGGCTGTGTTCGGCGCAGCAGCAGCGCTCATCATAACCTCATTCCCCCCTTCATTAGTCGCCGGCTGCTTGGTGACAGCAGTCATGATTCCCGGCGCATTCATGGCGAAATCGCCTTCATGGCCAACATCGTGTCCCGCGACGACCTTCTCAGCCTCGTTCCCGTCATCCTCCTCAAACACAATCGACTCACACATGACATCGTCTCCCGCCGTTGATGTGACAGGCGTAAAAGTAGTAATCGTGGAACGTTCGTCTTCTTCCTCTCCAGGTCGCGTGGACAAGCTCTTGCCACTATGCGGTGGCTGCCAGGTATCCGCAATGTCCCATGGATTCGCCCAATCGCCAGATACACTCTGAGGTCGCTTGATTTCCTCCCCATCGTGCTCGTGCTGATGATGGTTATCAACAATGGCCCAGTCACCGTGATCCTTGGCATCATCAGCTTGGTCAAGGTCGATAAAATTTTCTTCATTGGCCTCTCCCCCTCCGAGTAATGGGACTACCGTTACTTGACTATCCCCAGATCTCGAAAGCAGCCTAGTATTTTTCTCTGCGTCCTCAGTCTTCTCTTGCTGCGGGATGTCAGTTCCTTCAGTCGTCGGTGCTGAAATGTTGCTGGGTGAATTCTGATGGTCCGCCGTCGTGCTCTTCATCCCCGAGTTGTGTGGTCTTCCGCCATCGCCGAACTTTCTCTTGTCCGTGGAATACTGCCTTCCCCCATGCTCGATATTTTCCCAAATTGATGCAGGCCACACTCCCCACCCATTAGGTACCGGCTTCTCAATGACAGTGGCATCAGTATTCGAATTCTGCTGTGTCGTCTCTGGCTGAGAGAGTAATAACCGCGCTGGCCCACCCCCCAACCGACTTGGACCAACCTGCTGGAATTTGTCCTCGAGTTGAGGTAGACCAGTTGGCTGATATCTATCCTCTGGCCGAAATACGGCAGTTTGTGGTGGTGTGTCTTCGAGCCGAAGGGGGCGAATTGTCTGCGATCTATCCTCCGATTGGGGTAGACACATTTGCTGGGGTCTCACCTCAGGCCGAACTGGGCAATTCGCTGTCGGTCGAGGTAAATAGATAGGCTGGTGTCTCTCGTCAGGCCTCGGTGGACAGATTGTCGGAGCTCGGTCGTGTCGCCAAGGTTCCAGTCGCATATCGCCGCGTCTCCAAGGCCCGTCCAGGTCTCGACTCTTATTACGGTACCTGGAGGGAGGGGGAAGTCGCTCTTCCACTTGTCGCTGAATGCTATGATCTTGGGTGCGCTGCGAAGTTACGACAGGGCTGGGTAAAGTTCCGACATGGCTGGGTAAAGTTCCAAGCAGTCCCTTTCCTGCGAACCAGATACAATCATTAACTAGATTTGGATAAATGTGGTCAACCCACCCGACCTCAAAAGCACTCCTGAAACTGTGATTGAGAATGAGCTCCATTATACAGTTATCGACAAAATGCGCCATGGCGTGCCTCAGGGGCAGCATCACCTGTCTGCTTCCTTGCTCATACATCATGGCCAGCGCGAAGCCAAGAGGATCATAGAGAGTGAAGAGGTCGAGAGGCGGGTGAGGGCGAAGTTGAGGGCGGATTTGTGGGAGATACTCTGAAAGGATGTCGGTAGCCTCGTTGATTCGATCAAACGCGAAGCGCATCATGTTTGTGCAGTTGACTGACGCGCCGCATATGTACTTGAACACATTGACCCGAAGAGGCTCACCGATCAAAGGGTAGTCTCGGGAGTATGTAGAATTTGGGTAATTGTGTGTATACATGAAATGCAAGACGCTGCCAATCTGTTCTGGTGCGTGGTTTTTAAGTTCAAAACGAACATAACTGAGATTCTGCAAGCAACTTATTAGTATCCACATGTGATGGCCGGGCAAAGAACTCATATGCTCACGCAGTCCTTGGGAGGCAACCGTTCCCTGAACCAGTCTGATTCTCGGCAGAGGATGTCGTGATGAACTCGCCACTCTTGACCATTGCACAGTAGCAGCACGTCCCATTCATATTGACATTCCCAGAGGCTGCCAAAAGAGTTAGATCCATATCCTTGACGAAAATGGGGCCCATCAACAGCTCACTCACTTTAGTTCTTTCCTGTCATGCATCTCGATCACAGTAGCCAAGCGTTGTGCTCTCTCCTCGACTCTCCTCAGTCTGTTCCGCTCCTCCTCGGAAGCCTGTTCAGAGGCAGCAGATACCTCATCCGCCTCGGGCAAAGGCTTAGGATCTGATACAGGAGGCGGGTTCGAGAAGCTACGTCCCCTGTCCTTGGTAGGAGTGCATATGCTGGTCTCATTCCTAAGCGTCTCCCACACTGACGAGCTACTATGCCGCTTCCATTCGGTGGACGGTTTGCGATGTTGGTGGCCCTTTGGCTTTCCTTTGTGCTTGCCGTGCATTTTCTCCATGGCCGGAGCTGCCGGCACAACGGGCTGCGGCTGCCTTGATGCGCCGTCTGCAGCTTTTCGGGCAGCCTTGGACTGCTTTGGCAGTTTTGGGTCATCCATGGCAGAGGTAGATGACCGGTTGGTTTGACCGGTGTCCATAGCAGCCGGGTGATTCTGGTTATCCTTCTGTTGTCGGTGCAATAGCGCTGGTTGTTTCTTTCCTGAGAGGGCTTGGGCGTAGGAAGAACGAGTCACGGGAACCTTTTTCATATGGGTGGTCTCATGAAACTTTGCATGTGGAGGTAATTGCGGAGGCATTGGCGGCAACTCTGATGCAGGTACCGACTTGTTAACCTGAGGGGGCCCTGTCTTGGTGGCTTTTAGGGGTTTCGCCCTCACCTCGTTTGCTTGACTTGGTGGGTGCTTGGCGGGTTTACTGGAAGAAGAAGAATACGAAGAAGGGAGGCCGTGGGATTGCTTCCTCAACTGGGGATACTCTTGGTTAATGGTGGTGTTTTGTGGGGGTTGAGATTTGGGCGCAAATACTTTTTGGCTGCGGAGGGCTTCGGCATATGACGCACTTGGACGTTTTGCTGTTGGTTGTGGAGGTGGAGGCGACAGCGGAGGCGGAAGTTGAGGGTCGGGAGGACCCATGGTTGAAGATTTTCGCTTTTCGGCTCTGATTTTTTTTTCCCTCCCCGGATTTGGCGCACCCAAACAAAAATTTGTGATGTTAAGGTGATGAAGCCAAATTATGCAGGGCCGACATGGCTATGCTGACGGTTAACGGCTGTCTGCAAAATATCTAGGCGCCGTTGTGAGCACCTGGGTATGAAAGGGGAAAATCGAATAAAGTTCCAGGATGGTAGAGTTGAGGTGTGAGTGCAAGTGGGAGCGCTGCAAGGAGTAAAACCTGAGAGGGCGTTGGTGAATGTGGATGCGGATGCGATCGTCCGTGGTGATTGTGCTTGATTGTATTCAGTAGGAATTAGCTTCTTTTTGTCGTCAAGGGCGATTTCAGTGCGTCTCGTAGTTTTTTTTCCCGTGCTGTTTCGGTTTTGACGATGTTTCTCCACGTTCGCTGTTCAATGTCCCCAGACTGCGCAAATTTTTGGTTTAACGGCAATCAAGTTCAGATGAGATAGAGAGAGCTTCCAAACCCACAAACCCCGCCGGTTATGCGCAAAAATGAAAGGCGTTATTGTGTCAGATTCGGATGGCGGAAGATTGAGGCAGGTTCGGGATTAGGGGAGCGCTGGGTGATCAAAGTCCACAGCAAAATTGAAAAACATGTTGGACTAGATGTCATTAAATCCATCTCAGTTCACTGCAACTTTTGGAGCAAACCGTCGCTGAATGGCAGAAAAGGAAAGCCCGATTTGAGAGGGACAGCAGAGCAGGCGCGTCCCTCGGATGCCGTTTTGCACATTCCCAAAGTAAAAGCAGGCATAGGTAGGTCTTGCTAAAAGTAAATTGACCTCCATGCCTCTAATTCGAGGGCTACTAGTCCACAATTTCTGTCCACATCCTCTTGAGTCTCTTCAACCTCTCACTATACTACTCTTCGTTTTGCTCGTCATTGTATTCTTCTCACTGGTTTCTAATGATATAGCTCTCTCAAGTCATAGCAAACTGTGAGTAAGCAATCATCTGGAAAGAGGAACAGAGACAGGGAAAAACCTGTCCCACGGGTATATTATTTCTCTAGGATTTAATCATAAAAATCTAAACGGGATTGTCAGCAAATCCCATCATTGGCATCTCTGGTCATAAAACACATTTCTTACCTGGTTAAGCGCTGCGCTGTCTGCAAAAGCCATCTTCTTCTGGGCGATAAACCTCGACCGTGCCAAATAGCGAGTTGAAGTCGTGACAGGAGTCGAGTAGCCACTGCCGCTTGGTGTTGCTGTTGAATCACCACTTTCAGCTGGAGTTTTGTCCTCTTTCCTTCGCTTCTTCTCCTTGGAACTGCCATCTTCTGACTCGCTCCCAGACTCTGACGCTGCCTTGTCCTTACTCCTCTTCTCCTTTCTCTCCTTCTTTTCCTTCTTGGCCCTCTTCTTCTCCTTCTTCGCCTTCTTGGCATCCTCGACAGAAACATAGTCAGAAGATTCATCGGCCGCCTGATCTTTCTCCTTCTTCCGCTTGCTGCTCGATCTTGACGAAGTGGGTTGCTCGATATCGCCCTCGTCGGAGTCCGTCTTGCTGCGTTTCTTCAATTTCTTATCCTTCTTGTCCTTCTTTTTATCCTTTGCCCTTTCGCTGTCTGTTTCAACATCGGAATCTGTTTTCCTCCTCTTGATTTTCTTTTCCTTCTTGCGCGCCTTCTCTTCGTTTCGGTCGGTATCCCGCTCGGCCTTCCTTTTCTTGGACTTCTTCTCGGTCGGTTCCGCCTCTGTGTTGTCTTCGGTCGATTCTCTGGATCCGTCTTGCGCGGAGCTAACTGGCGAGTTTCCGGCATCTTCATCCAGCTTTTCTTTGACAACGTCGCCGACGAGGAAGCCGCCTGGCACAAAGCGAATCATTCCCACCTTGCGATCGAGGTAAAGGTTTAGTTTCAGATTGTCGCGCTCCCTCTTCTCGGTCTCGAGGACCTCCTCGGTCTTACCGTTGAGGCGCCCGAGCAAGTGTTGAAACGCATCTAGGCCTGTGCACTCATCGCCGTTGTTCCGCTTGGCTCCTAAACCAAGCATGTCGTCTTTGAGTACAACGCGAATGTGCGACGCGCTGGCTTCGCTGTGATACTCGGTGTGGGTGGCATCCTTTGCTCCGAGATACTGGCCCGGCTCCCACCCCTGCGACCTCAGCATTTTCTGGCCAAACGACTCGGTGTTGCGCGACCATTTTGTGTTGTTTGGGTCGTTCCCAAGCCTCCGCTTGCTATTTTCGCAATTGGTCAGTTCAGATAGGTCTCACAAAGACACAGTTCATCTTACTTCTTTGCGCCGGCGAGACCCATTTTCAGCACAAAATTCGTCCGGTGAAACCGAGAGTTGGAGCTTAGAGGGTCGAAGGAGTGACGGGGCTTGTTGTGTCTCCAAGTTCCAGAGTCCCAGAATTCCCAGCGTTGGCGGTGGAACTTTTTTGGCGGGGAACGGTTGCAAAAAGATTTTGTCGGTCGACACCGCCCAGGTATGGGTCCCGCCAAGCCGATCAAAAGCTTGGCGGGACCTGACAGCTCAAGGATGCCCCTTTTCTGTTCAGGGGCCAACCATTCTCCCCAAAAACGTCGACGGTGGACTTCGCATTCATCATCGATGCCAACTGATTTCATTCTCGCCCAAGGCCATTTGTATTATAACACTCCACTGAGCCCTGTCAGTGTTACATTTCAATCTCATCACCAATGGGCACTGTCGTATGCCTTATCTTTCAAGTGGAAAGATACAAGGACTGACCAATGACTGCACAATCAAAAACGATGCTCTCCTCCCCAAGCTTGACCCGAGGCAAAGATGGGGAAGAGTTTCAAAATCTCAGTGATGAAATCTGAATTCGGTGCTTCATTTGTCACCCGCGTCCGTATCAGCGCGTTCTTTCCTCTCCTGGAAGCTTATCACCAGACTCGGAGACTCGGGAGGACAGGATGGACGCTCCTTCCTCTCACTCTGGCTGGATAACACCGGCCCGACTGGGAAACTGAACCGAAATTCACCCACAAACTTGAACTTGAACCAGAATTATTATCATTCCTTGATTTGAATCCAGCTATCTCGGAACGTTTGCCTCTTGTTCACCAGTTGTGTTCTCCTGTGAATGTGCACTACCCGAATAGTGACATCCTTACAACCCGCATTCTGCAATGCCTCGCAAGTTGAACCTAGACATCGGGGACGAGTTCGACAAGTACGAGCGGCAACTGAAGGATGCCGAGGCCACTCGAGGACGCCTGTTGAAGGCCAAGGAACGTCGGGACGTGAAGCGCGACGTCCTGAGCAAAGCAGCCGCATCCTCCATTGCCACGGTCCAGCGGCGCGTCAAAAGTCGGATCCAGAAGTTCAATAACGAGCGAGAGAACCGCCAGTGTGTTTCCTTCTATTCCTCGTTGCATCTAGACAGGAGTATCATCTAACCGATATATAGAGCAACTCAAGACTACGCTCTTGGCTGTCATCTCGAAGAGTTAATGAAGGCTCAAGACGAGAAAACCGAAGAGATTGTCAAGCACCTCCTCGACCGTCGTCAGGACGACTTGAACCTCGCTCTGCAGTTGCAGACCGTGCATAATACTATCCGCGAGGATCTGGAGACTGCGCTGAAGACTAAAGGACCCGTGGCTAAGAAGTCTGCGGCAGAGACCAAGAAGACTGTCGAGCCTTCCAAGGAGCCGGTTAAGGAAGAGAAAGATGATATCGACATGCAGGACTTGTTTGACTTTGCCATGCAGGTTGCTGCCGAAGCTCAGCAGCGGATATCTGGTGAGGGATCCAGAACAAAGTCGACAGAAAGGACCTCCAGTGTTAGGGGGAAACGAGCTGGGGATGTGGAAGGCAAACGACCAGCCCACAGATATGTGACCATTCAGGAGGATGCCATCACAGTCAAAGAGCACGCTGAAACTGCCCCGAAAGAACGGGAGCCAGAGAGCTCGCTGGTGGATCTGAAGTGGACGGATCAGGATATGAGCAATCTCGCTGCCAAACCAAAGACTGATAACAGGAAGGGCACGCATAAGTGGAAGGGCGTGGAGATTACCGACCTTGACGAGCCCTCGAGCGTTCCCATTGAGGTTCGGCAGAAACCAGCAGCCGAGACTGAGCAACGCAAGGCGGCTGTCCAACACAAGCAGCACAAGGCAGTCGCCGAGACGAAGCGGCAAGAGGCAATTTTCCAGACCAAGCAGCAGAAGAGTTCCCCTCTAAGAACATATTCCAGGAAAGGTAGTAATCAGAAGGTTTGAGGGAATCGGTTCTTGGCCGATGATGTATTTTTGGTGGAGGTTGATGGATTTGATATCGTTGGTTGCACATGTGGGAGGGATGATTTGATATCTTGGGGAGGTTTGCTTTGCGTTTTTGGTCAGCGTCGTGGCGATATCTTTTTCTGATCTGAGGAGGCAGAATCAAATGTTTGTGAGAGGGGAAGTTATGTATCAGTTATTTAGTCCATTACCAAATCGTCCTTTCTTTCTATCCTTCCTCCCTATCATCCGTGTCTTTTGAGAGCCTTTTTTTAATAAAAAAAAAACTAGAACGCCGTTGCCATGTTATATTGTATGTTGTATGTGTATCGTACAGCGAAGTCGAGCGCACCCGAGGGTATCCTTGTATCCTTGTTGTCTATCCCATTTCCCCCCCTTAGACTTTGAAACCGAATCCGGCCATGCAGCTCTTGTAGAGGTCTATCGTTGAGAGGCAGTCCTTTTGGGGGTCGGCCGCGTTGGAGAAGAGCATGCACTCGTCTCGCTTTTGCTTTTCTTCTTTGCAGACGCAGCAGGGCTGGACATGGACATATATACATTGTCAGGTTTAATTTGTGGCGTGTTTTAGGAAGCAGGGAGGTTTGAGGGCGGCGCACCTTGGGTTTCGAAGCAGCAGCACTGGTGGTCTGGGTAGCGGCCGTCTTAGTGGCTGCAAGGGCGGCTTTGTTATATAACGTTTTGTCAGCTAAAGTTTTTGGTCTCTCTGTGTGTGTTTGATGAAACTGGTGGTTACGTACGGAGGGGACAAGCTTCTGCTTCTACTGCTGCTGCTGCGGAGGACATTTTGACGTATGCGTGTTTGGTTGTGTGGTGTGGTGTGGTGTGGTGTGGTGTTTTGCGAAAGTTTTGGTTGAGAGGGAAGCTTGTCGCAATAATTATCAATTAGGGCGCAAGTTGATTTGTCAATTCCGGTTGCGCAAGCTGCTTCCAGAACGTTTTTCCCGCTGTGCAGTGCTGCCGCTAAGACCAAAAATGCCAAGACGGGTGATGGCGTCAGTGGGACTTTGGACTGGGGAACGACAATGTTGGGGGTGTGGGGCATGGTCAGGTGATACCCCTGATGGTCACCATGGTGATGTTGTGATGTTTTTTTGTGAGTTTTTCTTTTGGAGTGTCATGAAAGGGGAGTGAGAAGAGACGAACGAAAACCATAAAATAAAAGGAACCGTGGTCTTTGCAAATAAGAGCAGCGACCATTTAGGGGACGGGTTCTCAATGTGTTCCTGTCCGGTAGTTCTATCATTACAAACCAAAAAGAAAAGATATATAGCATGCAGCTTTCACAATCATCAAAAAAGCTCGCCTGCCGCCCTGAGGGGGGGCGACAGGCTACGAAAACCCCCGGTTGGGTTTTGCTCGGCGCAAGGTTGGGCGCTCGAAGACACCCACGCCACACGAGGACGCAGTCGAATTCGCGGAGGTCGGAAGCTCAGTCACCAACACGAGGGTGAAAGAGATCCGCGGGAGGATGCCTCAGCCGGGAATTGAACCCGGGGGTGGGCGTTGGCGAGGGCGACGCCCCAATACCGCTGGGCCATTTGGCCATTAGAGCGTCTGGTGGTAGGTGGTCACTGGTCCTTGTTTATATACCTTTGGTTTGGGGGCTTGCACTTGCAATGCTTCGCACCACGGCAACAACACCCACGTCACGCAGCTCCTGGCACTGACACTCATGCCTACCATTCTATGGATTGGAAGTTAACCACAATCAACAGAAAGTTTCTCATTTCCTTTTTACGCTATCTAGGAATTCCCCATCCTACTACCCCCCAAAACCAATCAAATCTCCCACCATGGCCAACTGATACTTTTCAATCCCCTCCCTCAGCCTAACCAACACGCCGGCAGCCAGCATCTTGACCTGCTCCTCCTCGCCGCCTTCATCTCCTCCCCTCAACGAAGCAAACACCCCGGCCGTCCACTCCTGCGCTTCGACAACCTCCCGTCCCATCTCCATGCACACATCCCGCATTCGGTCTTCATTAACATCCAGCAACGACACGAACCCAAACAGGATAGCTCTGGTAACGGATAAATCACCCACCGCCTGAGCTCTGATGCTAGTGTGAAGCAATAGCCTCCATAACTCGGCAGTCATTTGTGGCAGGGAAAGCGTGCTAGGCCCCGAGGCGTGGATCAAAATGGCTAGAGTTTTGAGGTAGAGTGAGAGTAGGTAAGGCTGGAACATGATCCCCCGCATGCGGGAGGATGCGGATGAGTGAAGTGCTGCTTGGAACCTGGCAGTCAAAGGCGAGAAGAATGATGTGGAGATGAGGCTGGCCGTCGTGTTGGGGATGCTGCGGATGCGAGGTTTGGTGCGAGTGATATGTCTGACTTTTGAAGGGTTCTCGAGGCGAGATGTGAAGGTGGAGAGCTTGAGTGCATCCGGGCCTGTTGCTGAGTCTGCGGCTGTTGCCGCCATGGGAGCCAGAAATTCGGAAGCGAGGGAGCTGGCGATGCCGTCTAGGGCATTAGGAGGGAGTGGTTTGAGATTTGAGGAAGGCTTTTTGTAGGTGGTTGTTGGGCTCTGGTTGAGGTACAGTCTCTCAACACGCTCGGGGAGAGTTTTGGAGGGAAATGCTGCCGCTGCGGCATATGATGATGTGTCAAACCCTGCGAGTTCGCGAGCGCTGAGGCCCAGTACTATGAGTACTGAAGCTCTTTGCGAGATCGAATAGTCACCGTCGAAGAAGGTTTTGGCGAACCATTGGCCCATGACTTTTGGCTGCGCTACGATAAGAGCAATCATTCCCTGGACCCGAAGCTCATCAAAGTCTTCGATCTCATATCGGTCGCTCAACCCGACAAGGAGGGAGGCAACTTCTTCGGCGTGTTCCGAAACTTCTGTTCCATAGTCTGCTTTTCTCCGGATTAGTGCTGGTGCTGTCGTGAGGGCCAGCTTCTGATGGTCGTAGCTGTCTGAGTCGCGGAGATACTTGATCAGATCCCTGATGTAAACAGGTGCTTTGGGTTTGTCTCTTCTAACCAGAGTTGGGTCGTCATCAGAGTCCTCATCGTCGGAGTCAGGTTTCGCGTAGGGGGCAATATCGTCCTCATCAGGGGCCTCCTCATCGCTAAGCTCCTCTATGACGAATCCTGTTTTTGCAGGCTGGGTGGGTGGTTTCCTGCTGACGGGTTGTGGGGCGGTCTTCTTCTTTGCTGGAACTGTTTGTGTTTTGAGTAGGGGATCTAGTTTGCCAGTATTATCCGAGATGATCGCTAAGTCCTTGTACCACTTCCCTTCGTCTAGGTTTGTTTCCTCCATTTGGAAGTTGAGTCGCTTATCGCCCTTGTCCACAAGGCTGGAGAGACCTTCACCCACAAGCATACCAAGAAAACGGGCTCTCTGGTGAGGTGCTGCTAGTCGGTTCGAAATAGCAGTCATCCAAACACCAGTCCTCATGATCAACGTCAACTTTAATGGTGACTTCCTGTAGACATAGCCAGCGCTCAGAAGTAGGACTTGTGCATGTGCTAGACGTTTTGATTAGTCGATATCTTGGTACTAACTGATGGAGGGGAATCTTACCCTCTTGTTGTAATATTGGCGAATGTTTGATATACAGTTGATCGCCAAATTGATTCAGACTCTTCTCCAGAACGTTTACGATATCGTCCTTGTACTGGGAGATGACTGCTAAAACCGATCGCCGAACACCTACACCTTCACCGAGCCCAGCTCCAGAAGAGCTTGCAAGCCAATCCACCAGGTGGCTTCTCAAGCCCTCATCTTCGCCGACGATGGTCTTGAGAGCACCGGCAACAGCAGATATCAAGGGCTTACTTTCTTCGGTGTCACAATGTCCGAGACGATCAAGGTAGTCGGCAGAAAGTTGTCTGAGCGTCAAGAATATGACCTTACGTTGCTCACTGGGCGGCAAGCTGGCCAGCAAATTGCCAAACCTGCTGCCGTCTACATCTTTCTTGAGCACCAGCTCCGAAAAGGCGAATTTTGTGAGGGCATCTGCATGTCCAAGCTTCAAGGCCTTAGAAAACAGGTCAGACCCAAACTTTGGATGATCTGGTGCCTTGTCAGACTGTTGCCATTTTACGAGATTGCGGCCCAACCACAGGGTATACTCGAGTGCATCCGCAGGCCAGACGTCGTCAATGGTCTTGCTGGTGTTACTTGTCTCAACAATCTGCTCAGCCTCGGCAGCTAGCGAAATGATCCGACCGCCCCCAAAAGTGGTCAGTATTTCTTGCATCCTTGGTCTCAGTCGTGCCGGACTTTCCTGACCAGTTGTTGCTGCTTGCCATGCCTCCAGAATCAAGTCGTCTCCTTTGAGAAGGATGCTCAGCAGGTCGAGGAGGATGCCAAGGTTTATGGAAATGTCTGGTCTCTTCAGTTGAACCCCAGCTTCCGACTTGAACTCTTGCATGAGTGACCGTAGTCGAACCAGAATGCCGTTGATGCCAGTGATGCTTGACAGACAATAAAGCAGAAGCTTCATCCCAGAGTTCTTGCTGCTTTGTCCATCTTCTTTGAGTAGTGTCCAGTAGTTCGGTACGATCTCCGAAATCAACACTTGGACAAGTTGGGCACTTAGAGGGCTTGGAAGTTTGATGTCGGGTACGTTGCCGCCACCCTTCTGCTGCCGAGAGAGGAAGCGCAACGCCGAGACCAATGAGTCGTAGCTGGGTTCATGCCTCAATGTTTCCAGGGCATCTTCGGGTGAAGAGATAGAATTTAACTGTGATTGTTGTTGGATCTTTGGTGTCTCTTGAATGCTGACTTGGCGGAAGTGATCCGATTCATCATCGTCCTTGGGTTTTATTCGGACAGTGCTCACTGGTGTCAGGAGCTCGTCCATGGCTGCGATTACTTGTGTGATTGATCAGAGATCAGGACGGACCTGCCAAGAGTTAAGAAATGCACATCAAATCTATTCCAATAAAAGAAATGCTTACTGTGGCATTGAACCTTTTCAAAATAACTGATGAAAGAAGTGCTGATGAGGTAGGCACAGTGACCTTTAAATGCCCATGAAATTACGCAGTTAAGGCACAGCAAGCTTCGGCGAGGCAGTATCACTTATAGAAGGGCTGAAACTTACTTCTCGGAATCCAGAAAATGAGATACCGATATTTGAGCTGATGAAGATCTTGATCTGTTCTTAACTTAGTCATGACCTCCGAAAGCAGCAATTCATTTTAAATATACCAGGTCACCTCTCTTAACAGCACTTTCAGCGCCCTTAACCGCTAATCGTAGCACCAACCGCTAATCCATACCCCGATAACAGCGATAAGGCCGCCATGAATGCGCTAACAAGGGACATCAGCAACCTGGAGCTTGAACCCCTCCAACACCAACCTCTCCAAGCTCTCACCAACCCAACCGACCCGAACGAGGACGACGACGTCGCGCAAGGAACCATGGCCTCTGACGACGGCCTCCAGGTATATCCGGCCTCTGAGCCAGCTAGATGGAAATATCTCGACAAGATCCGGACCCGCCCAGGTCCGTTTACCAACGGCGATGTCTTTGACGGCAAGAATGTGGCCGAATACATGGAGAAGATGAAGGTGTTGGTCATTGGTGCCGGCGGTCTGGGCTGCGAGATCCTGAAAAACCTCTCCATGTCGGGTTTTAAGGACATTCACGTCATCGACATGGACACGATCGACGTTTCGAACCTCAACCGCCAGTTCCTCTTCCGCCAGGCAGACGTCGGCAAGTCCAAGGCCGAGGTGGCAGCCAACTTTGTCATGAAGCGCGTCAAGGGCGTCAAGATCACACCATACAACTGCAAGATCCAAGACTTTGACGAGGACTTTTACATGCAGTTCCAGCTCGTCGTGTGTGGTTTGGACAGCATCGAGGCCCGCCGGTGGATCAACGCGACGTTGGTCAACATGGTCGATGAGGAGGTAGAAGACAGCTACAAGCCGCTGATCGACGGCGGCACCGAAGGCTTCAAGGGTCAGGCTCGCGTCATTCTACCAACCGTCACTTCTTGCATCGAATGCCAGCTCGACATGCACGCTCCCCGAGCCGCCGTTCCCCTCTGCACCCTCGCCAGCATCCCCCGTCAGCCCGAGCACTGCGTCGAGTGGGCACACGTAATCGCCTGGGAGAAGGAGAAGCCATTTCCAAAACTTGATACCGACGATCCGGAGCACATCAACTGGCTATTCCAAAAATCACTCCTCCGCGCTCATGAGTTCAACATCACGGGCGTGACCTACTCCCTAACCCAAGGCGTCGTCAAAAATATTATCCCGGCCATTGCAGCCACCAACTCAGTAATCGCTGCGGCATGCTGTAACGAAGCATTCAAAATAGCCTCCAACTGTGCGCCATTCCTTGGTTTCCCAGACAACAACTACATGATGTACTCTGGCAACGACAGCATCTACACCTACACATTCAAGCACGAGAAGAAGGATGACTGCCCTGTATGCGGTAACCTCGCAAGGGAGCTTACCGTTGACCCAGCATGGACGCTCAAGGAGCTGGTTGATTCCTTCGCCGCTCGGCCCGAGGCCCAACTCAAGAAACCCAGCATTAGGGCGGAGGGCAAGACGCTCTACATGCAGTCTCCGGCTAGTTTGGAGCTGCAGACGAGGCCGAACCTGGAGAAGACGTTGACTGATCTCGGCTTGGAGGAAGGGCAGGAGATTGGCGTCACTGATCCGGCGTTTGCGACCGTTTCGTTCAAGTTCAAGCTCAAGTTTACCAAGAAATAGTGTCGGACTGGCCATCGGTCTAGGAAACGGACTGAGGGGCAATGTGTGTTTACTTTTCTTTCTTTTTTTTCTTTTGATGCATTTTGCGAGGGCGTCTGGGGATAAAAATGGGGTGCGTAACGATGTTCAAGAAAGAAGGGCGACAGTACGGCCCAACATGAGCAAATTCGAGATGGGTTTCCTTTTTTTCTTCTTCTTCTTCTCCTTCTCCTTAATAAAGCGATGAATAGAAAATAATCAATTCATGTCCTAAACATAATCCAACCCTACATATTTAAATGGACGCGCAAAAACACATACGGAGGATCTTTTAAAAACATGGAGAAAAAAGATGACAAGATTAGAAGGGGAAAGAAGAAAGACTAGAGTTATTTTCATTTTCCAGTTCCTTTTTTCAATGAAGAAATGTTTCTCTCTAAATTTCTCTAAGCAACTAAAAACCGCAAAACACAAAACAAGAAACAAACCCGGCCAATTATCCCCCCTAGTTTTGTATAACCACACCGATACGCCGTTCTCCATTATAATGATGACGAGTGTAAGAGAGATAGATAGAGAGAAGCAGAGGAAGGGTATACATCTACACACAACCTTTTCACAACACCAACGTTACCCAAACTTTCCATTCCGAGCGAAACCCATCATCTAACCATGTTCTTGAGCTGGTTCTCAAAATTCTTCGCCTTGGTCTTGAGGTGCTGGACAGACTCAAGGAAGATTTGTTCGCTCTCAATCTGGCCGGTGCTCTCCACCAAAAATATGAAGTGGTCCCTCCTCCGGCCGAGCTTGACCTTGTCCTTAAACTCTGGATGGCGCAAGCACTCTCTGCTGACGGTATCACGCTCGGGCGCTACCACAACGGCCTTGAGCTCTCCTGCGTATCCCTCGTACCCGCTTCCCTTTTGTCTGGCTTCCTCCTTGGTGACCTTTTCCAATCCAATGACGCCCGCGGGGAAGCACTTCTGGAATTTCTCAGCGTCTGCGCCGAGGATGGGCTCGGTGATGTTGATGATGGGCATGATGCGGTACGAAGCGGTAGCGACGGGCGAGAACTTGGCGTGGTTGGAACCTACGCCCTTGATCATGTGCATCTTGACGTCGATTTCCTGGCCGGGACGCAACTTGGCGATGAGGATGTCTGGGTTAACGGGGCGAATTGCGTTCTCGCCTGAGAAGTACTCGACCTGTCTGCCCTGCGGGTAAAATTGAATATCCTTGGCGTATACGTGAGCGTGCTTGTAGAGCTTGGTAGGATCTCTCTCGTCTGGGCTGGCGTCGGGGTTGTGCTCGCACTTGACGTTGAGCTCGAGGCCGACCGTGTCGTAGTCCTTTGGCTCGCCGTCCTTGGGACGCCACTTCATAAAGTCCCGCAGGCCCTCGCGGCCGCCGGTGAATGGGATGAGCCCTAAGCGGGAGGCAAGGACTTCGTCTTGGATTACGGACTTGTTGTTGTAGATGAATACTTGGTCGATGGCTAGGGTCGGGACGTCGGCGATCATAATACGGCGGAAGGCGTTGGCGATGCTAGCGTCGCAACCAATGAGGGAGAAGGAGGCTTCGTAGGGATCGTTTTGGTGGATCTGGATGTGGAAGCCATCTCTGAACTTGTTGATGTCCCAGGAGTGGTCCTCGCCTGGGTAGTGGCCTGGGAAGTCGGTGGATTGGACATTGGTGATTGTTTCGAGGTTTATTCCGACGATATTGCGAGCCTCGACCTCTTCTTGGGTTGGTGGTTTGTGAGGCATTGTGAAATTGCGTTGTTGGTTAGCGATGTTTGGTGGGGTTTGGTTTGGCTCTGCTGGGTGTTTTCTTGTCACAAACCGGTGCACCTTGGAAATTATTCTTCGAGCTTTGATCCAGACGGAAGCGGCAGAATTTTAACTTTTACGTGGGGGGACTTCTTGACCGCCTTTGGAGGGGTTCCACAATTGAGACTTCGTCGCCGTTTGATGTGGTCCGTGCCTTGTTATCTTCAACGTTCACATGGAAAGCACTCGTGCATTGGTTTTGGACCTGTTAAAGTAATCTCTAGGTGTGTTTCTTCCTGGTGAACACGCTGAATTGAGGCAACAATACATAATCAATTTCAATTGAGGATCGATTGAACTCCAACCTCCTGTTAAATGACCAAACAGCTCTGCAAGTGATTCAGCAGTCCCCCAAGCAAGATATGATATTGCATTCGAAATCGAATTGATTGGGTTGGTTTGTCTATCTGTGCAACTAATAGACAAGATATCATAAGAACACAGAATGTTCAAATCGAAATAACCAGGAAGTGCTAGTCACTTTGACGTCGTGGAATTGGAGAATGGAAGTGGAAGCTTGAGCAATATTGGCCAATGAGATCACTTCCAATTGCAGCACCCCTGTCCTCGGATTAACGCCCTGCCCGTGGTTGGAGCTGTGGTGTCCAATCAGTGAGCTTGGCACCGTGAGGTTGATTCCCGCAGTGACGAACTCGACTCCCGGAGAAAGAGACGACCTCCCCACCCATTTCGAGAGCTCAGTGCTAGCCATTGACGCCTGGAGAAGAGGCCCAATCTCCCCTCCACCACATCACGGAAAAGCGACAAAATGGCGTCGCTCTACAGGCTGGCCAGCCGCAGCGCCAAGCGGTTGTGCTCGAGGCCATCTCCTTTGTCGCCAACGTTGTCGTCGTCGTCGTCGCCCCTCACCAGCTCTCTCGCGACCCGCGCATTCTGCGCTTCAGCTCTCCGTCGATATGCTGATGCCCAGCACTACGAGGGCACTCGTCTCGTTCCCGTCGCTCCCGATTTCCACTCCCCCGCCTCCGATCCTTACAGCAATCTCAAGTCGAGCGAGGAGGCAGTCCAAAAGGCGCGCGATGAGAGCGTCGACGATCGCAAGATTCGCCACTACACAATCAACTTCGGTCCCCAGCATCCCGCCGCCCACGGTGTGTTGCGTCTGATTCTGGAACTGAGTGGTGAAGAGATCATTCGTGCAGATCCCCACGTCGGTCTGCTGCACCGTGGTACCGAGAAGCTGTGCGAGTACAAGACCTACCTCCAGGCCCTCCCCTACTTCGACCGTCTCGACTACGTCTCCATGATGACCAACGAGCAATGTTTCTCCCTTGCCGTCGAGAAGCTACTCAACATCGAGATTCCGGAGCGTGCCAAGTTCATTCGTACCCTGTTCGGCGAAATCACCCGTGTCCTCAACCACCTGATGTCGGTCTTGTCACACGCCATGGACGTTGGTGCTCTTACACCTTTCTTGTGGGGTTTCGAAGAAAGAGAGAAGCTTATGGTGAGTGTGTTCACTGGTGACATGGATATGTGTGAACACTTGGTTTGGGAATCAAAACGATTCTTTTCATTTGATCATGATCTCCATCTATAACCCATCCCTCCCGGCCCAATAACCCAGCGCGAACTCCTTTTTATAAGCCATCGAAAAAGCACCGAAATATCCCACCCCTCCCATCCCTATAGCTCACCGCAGACGCCATTTTATAATCCATCGGCAACTCCCTATAACCCATGGAAGACTCACTGAAATAACCTACCCCTCCCTTCCCCAGAACTCATCGCAAAACCATCCCAAACTCCTAGGAAAGAAAATCAAAGCAGAGTGTTAATAAAAAATGTTAGGAATTCTATGAGCGTGTTTCCGGCGCGCGTCTTCACGCGGCGTACGTTCGCCCGGGCGGCGTTCACCAAGATATCCCTGTTGGCCTCCTTGATGATATCTACCAATGGGCTACCCAGTTCGGTGACCGCATCGACGAGACCGAGGAAATGTTGACTGACAACCGCATTTGGATCAACCGTCTCAAGGGTGTTGGTGTCGTCTCCGCTGCTGAAGCTCTTAACCTCTCGTTCACCGGCGTCATGCTCCGTGGTTCCGGCGTTCCTTTCGATATCCGCAAGAACCAGCCCTATGATGCCTACGACCAGGTTGAGTTCGACGTTCCTGTTGGTGTCAATGGCGACTGCTACGACCGCTACTTGTGCCGTATGGAGGAGTTCCGCCAATCCCTCCGTATCATCCACCAATGCCTCAACAAGATGCCCGCCGGCCCGGTCCGTGTTGAGGATTATAAGGTCTCACCACCTCCCCGGACCGCCATGAAGGAGAACATGGAGGCACTCATCCATCACTTCCTTCTCTACACCAAGGGTTACGCCGTACCTCCAGGCGATACTTACTCGGCTATTGAGGCTCCTAAGGGTGAGATGGGTGTCTATGTCGTCAGCGATGGCAGTGAGAGGCCGTACCGGGTGCATATTCGTGCTCCTGGGTTCGCTCATCTCGGCGGTTTCGACCACGTTTGCAAGGGCCATCTTCTCGCCGATGCTGTTGCTGTTATCGGTACCATGGATCTCGTGTTTGGTAAGTAAAAGGCTCTCCCTCCATTCCCTAAAGTATTGCATACGCCAAAAACAACCCGGGCATGCCTTTCAAGAAATATTCCCTCCCTCCCTTCCCTAAAGCATGCATAAAACAAACCTGGCATGCGTAAACACCCCCAAATCACGCATCAAAATCCCTCAAGCATGCGTAAAACAAACCTAGCACGCATAATTCAAGACTCCTTAGGCCTTGAAAATAAAAGGCATGCATGAAACGAAAAAGAAATATGGCTAACGTTTCCCCCTCTTTTTTTTCTTACCCCATTTTAGGTGAAGTCGACCGATAAGTAAATAAAAGGAAGAAAGCGGAGAAGGGCGGGCGCGTTCCTGGAAGTTTGATGAAGGCAATGGGAGGTGTAAATAAAAGAAGAAGAAGATAGCCGCCAGCTAAAATAGAAAGAAAGTATGATACCAAAATGAGAACGGAAAAGAAAAAGGGAGAGCCTAATAAAAATTAGGCTTGGGATATATATACATATATATATATATATATATGCCTGATCGGATCGGGGTATATCGGTGACGTGTTGAGACATACGGGACATACGGTATGTGTGTTTGTTTGTCTGTTTATCTGTTTGTTTGTTTGTTTAGTTGTTTGTTTTTTAAGCAGAAGAGTAACCGCCTCCTCGCTCGTCATCGGCTTCATAGATGTCTTCTTCTTCTTCTTCTTCCTCTCTGCTGGTAAAAGGATTGAAGAGAGTGGCGTGCCCGAAAGAGGTTGTATAAGGGCCTATTGAGGTGTGTGGAGGCGACGGCGGCAGCGTGAAGGGGATCCGGAGGTTACAGTTGCGCCAGGAGGGCATGTGGGATTCGAGACCTTCCGGGCCGGCTCCTACGGGGAGGCCGGTTGTGATGGCGGTGGTTTGTGGGAGAGGTCCGGAGGCATGTTGATGAGAATCGGAAGCGTGCTGCTGTGCGTGCCCATGTCCCGGGACAGTGTTTGGGTGAACTCCCTGCCCGGACGGAAACGAATAATCAAGCCCCGGGGTTCTGTAAGGCCCCGGGCCGGCCGAGACGTATGGAACGCTGCGGGCTACTTCGGCTGAGCGAGCCCAAGGGTGAGCGCCGCGGGGGATGTTGTCGCTGCGAGTTGTGGCGGGCTCGGGGGCACCGGGGAAGACGGTGTAGGGAGGCGGCGGGCCAGCTGGGTATGAGCGGCCGGCAGCCATGATGGAGGGATCGCCGGCTATGATGGGGGGTTGCTCGGTGTATTCGGGCGGGCTGGAGGCTTGTGAGGCCTGGTGAGAGGCGAGGGAAGACTGCCACGCTTCGCGGTAATCCTGGTGGGCTTGCTGAGCGGAGTGGAAAGCCCGCTGGGAGGCTTCAGAGGCGCGATCGGACCCGTGCAGGCCGTGATGGGTTGAAGGGCCGGCGGGATCTTCGGTGGTTTCGGGTGTATTTTTAGGGGCCGGGCAGATGGTATCGGGGTAGGTGTATTTGTTTGGAGGTGTTATATAGGCGTCTCTTGTTTGTTTGTTTGTCCGTTCGGGGGTTTCAGGAGCTGTTTGAAGGGCTTGGAAAGCCTGTCGATGAGTTCTGAGGGCCTGCTGAAGAGCACGGGTAGCTTGTCTAGCACGATGAGCGGCGTTATGAGGGTCGTGATATGCCTCTAGGACTACTTGATATTGGTGCGGAGCCTCTTGAAGGGTCTGAGGATATGCCTGGTAGCCGTACCCCTGAAAATTCATGGCATTCCCGCTGGTGTTCCGGAGCTGTAGCCCGGCGTACGGAATATAGCCTGTCGCGGGCGGGTATCCGGCCTGGGAGTCCTCCATGCGGCGCCAGGCGTTCAGGGTGTTCCGAGAGGCCGGGTCGATATCTTGATCGGGAATCCGGGGAACGGCGGAACCAAACTGGGCGGAACAGTGGCAACGGCCCTCTTTGTGAAGCTGCGGATGATCAGCTCTCCATTCAACGGCGTATTGACCCGGAACGCGGACCTGAACGTGGCGCTCTCCGTCTGGGCCAGTCCACTCCTGAAAGGCGGGCGGGAATTGGCTCTCTTTTTGCTTCCCCTTCCCGTTGCCTTCGCTCTGCGTATTGATGTTGTCGAGCGGACCGACGGTTCTAGGGGGATAAGAAGGTCCGGGGAACTGGACCTCGCACGAGCAGGCGCCGCGGTCGTGCAGCCAGTGGTGCTCCCACTCGCGGATGAGCACCCAGCGAGTGTGGATTTCGCGCTCACAGGGGGCACACATGGTCTCTGCGAAGTATTGCTTCACAGGCTGGATGGCGCAGAGCGGAAGGTTGGGGCTCGCGGTGGTGAGAGGGCATGCGCGGATCACCGCGAGCGACCGGTGGCCGCACTGGTAGGCGATGAACTCCTGGAAGCACATGGTGGGTTTTTGGGTGTTGGTGGATGGTTTGGAAGTTGAAGAAAGGGAAGAGAAAGGGTCCTTATATAGATGAAGAAGTGGGTCCAGTCCTCAGGGGACTGTAAACATGGGATGAATAGGGCGGTTCTCAGGGGCAGGTTCGGGAAGGAAGGACGTGATCTGGTGATTGAATTGTGAGTTGTTAAGGAAGGAGGGAAATATCTCTGTCGGACGGGAAGCAAACGAAGTAAATCCCATGCAGGAAACTGCGAGCATAGGAAAAAAGAGACTTTCTAGAATTACTATAAAGTTGTTATGGTTGTGGTGTATTGTTATATGGCCGGTTGTTGGTGGTTTGGTGGATGGTTTAAGCTGGAAGGAAGGGGAAAGAAAGAGCCTTATAGAGACGAAGACGTGGGACTGTTTTCTTAAGGGACTGTGAAGTTGGGATGAAAATGGCCTTCTTCAGGAACTAGATCGGGAGGGAAACGAGCAGGTTGTGTGTTGTGTAAGAATGAGTTCAAATGAAGTGGCGTTTGTACGAGGGACTTCGGATGAGCAGGAAGCCATATAATTTTTGAGAAGGTCTGCTTGTTTCTAGGAAGGCCTCTGTAATTTCTTTATGGCGGTGTGCTTATGTTCGAGAATATCTGTTTATATCTTAAAAGGCAGGTTGATATTTAGGAAAGTCTATTAATTTCTAGTCAGGCATGTTTATATCCACGAACGCATGTCGTTCTCGGGAAAGCGTAATTATATTGACAAAACAAGGTAGGTTCTTTCCAGGGAATTATAAACATGAGAAGAACAAAATTGCTGTTTCAGGGGTTATATCATGAAGAAACCTAAACGTATAATCAAGTTTTCGGATTCTGGGCAGCGCGAAGAGGGAATGAACCCGGCCCTGCAATAGAGTATAAACAAGAAAAAAGGGGTTTGTCTGTACTTGTGATGTCGTATCGACTCTGATACGAAACTCAAGGTGCTTGGATACCTAAAGAAGCAGAAGAAGTATCTTTGAAGTTTCAAGAGAATGTAAATATTGTGAGGAAAAAAGGTAGTTCATAGCAAACAGTTTTGAAAAATACGTCTGGCTATGGAACTAAGTCAATAAGATATAGATATATTAAACATATGAGCGATTTATAAGCTGTATCTAGAACAGGGTTAACGAAGGTAACCATTCGGGTTTTGTTTGTAGACTTTCAGGAAAGGAACTAGTCTTTCGTGGAAACCTGACAGGGAATGGACGTTAGGTGGGCTCACTCAAATGAAACAATGACATGCGGTATGATTCCTGCTTCCTTGTCAATTAAAAGTTTAGATAACACCCAGACTGGAAACAGTGGGCCGATCGGCATTTAGGTGTCAAGGTGATAATAGAAGTTAAATTGATCAAGATGTTAAGGCGTGAGCAACTGGAGGCTGGCTGGCTGACCGGCGTATTTGCTTTGTCGTTTCGGAAAAGTGAACGAATGGGTGACTGAGCTTGTCGTAGCATAGAAAGAGAAAGAAAAGGCCTTTTAAGAACAAAGAGATATTTTAGTCCTTCTCAGGCACTGGAAGAGATAGGATCAAAAAGGGTGTTAGACTGTGATCGTAATGTTGATGTTAATATTTACCTAAAATAAGACTCTCCAACAGGGAATCAATCGGGGGTCCAGAGCAATCTGAGTTGGTTGATTATCCACCCATAAAGCCTGACAGAATAAATGAGTCAGGCCTCGTGGCCAGCCAGTGTTCTTGCCCCGGTCTGAAGGGTTGAAAGACTTGATCTGTTTTCGGAGAATCCACCATCTTGAGACTTGTGTAAATGGTTTAATTGTGTTGGATTAGACGAACGGCAAGGACTGGGCAGTATAGGGTTCGGATGGTTACGCCGGGGATTTTTCTGGTGTTACTGCCGGGCTCTGGGTCGTAAATTATTTGACGGATCGTGAGTGGGTATGACTGCTCTACCTTGCCTAGCGGCATGTGAGGAAGTGCGTTTTGGTGGACGTGGGAAGAGGAAAGAAAACCGCTTTGAGAAGAAGTGAGCACAGGGAAATAAGCGGTTGGATGATGAAATACACAGTCACAACGTTGCTGCCAGGGCTTTTATGAACATGTGCGGGTGGGTCAAACGAGAAACGGCGAGGGTTGAGAAGGTCGTTAATTGTTAATTGTTGGGAAATGCATGGGACTCAGGGTGAAGGCAGTCTGTCCACAGACGGCAAAGACCAAGAAGGGAGGACCTCAGGTGACATCGGTCAAGCAGACCTGGCGCCGATCGTTCATCCAGTATTCCACGCACACGATTAATTATAAAACGCGGGGCTACTATTGTTTGACAGGAAATTCTGTTGTATTTTCCGTCCCATCTTGCCTCCAGGCAAACGCCCTCGTGAGCAAGTGAAATTGATGCGATATTAGCAGGTATGGTACATAGAAAGACAAGATGATACAATTGGATCCACGGTGCAGATCCTGTACAACAGATGATGCTCTTTCCTCAAAAGACCTTGATCCCATTTCCAGCCGCCTGGTTCATTACAAAGGTCTTAAGCGGCCCCAAGGCATTAAAAGCATTCAAGCCAAAAGACCTCAAAGGCACCAAAGGCCCGCTGCCAACTGAGTACAGTTTATGGAGCTTATCACAGACTCCCATAAGGACATGGTTGGCAGCGTAGCGCTCAGAATTGTATGATTCTAGTGACATGCCAACTCCGATGTCTTGTCCATGAGTGACGGCATACTCAATGGTTTTGGCAAGACTCTGAACATCGCCCTGTCCTTGGTTGAGACCTTGTCCAGCCAAGGGGTGAACGGTATGAGCGGCATCACCGACCAGTGCAACACGGTCGGCAGTGTAAGTGTCGGCATGTCGTAGCTTGAGAGGAAATGAGGCAACTGTACCCTCCTGAACGCCAGTTACGACCTGGGGAACTGCCCGGTGGTCTACAGGTGTGTGTTGCATCCTCCAGGTGTACTCATCCTCCTGGCCAGATTTCTGAGTATGCATGAACTCCAGATCCGTAATGGGTAGCCTGAAGGCGGCGTTGACCATTGCTACCAGGTCCTTGGGTGAAAGCTTCTTGAGGAGGGCTGCGTTGCTTGGTGTAGTAGACCAGACTAGTGTTGAATACTTGCCCGGCATGGGAAGCATAGCAACAGGCCCAGTTGGGAGGAACCTTTGATAAGCGATCTTGGTATGTTCGCCTCCCCATCCTTCCCCTTCCAGTTCTAGAGTCGCAACAACACCATGACGGTTGTAGTCCCATCCTCGGGCTTCGATTCCGGCGAATGACCGTACAGGGCTGTTTGCGCCGTCGGCACCAACCAAAAGTCGGGCAGCAAGCTGCTTGCCTCCAGAGAGGTGCACAACAGGCCATTCCCTCAGGTCCACTTCCTCTGTCTCCTCCCCATATGAGACATTTTCAACCTTTGTGTTGTCGAATGTGGAAACACCTCCAAGCTCTTCCAGTCGCTTCAAGAGACCGGATGTGAGGTTCAAGTTCTCGGTCATGTAGGCAATTGTAGTTCCTGTCGCCGGTTGAGCACCTGCCCAATCGAACTCAATCCTTGCACCCGTCACTCCGTCCCAGACCTGCATTTCCTGGTACTCCTGTACCCTTTCACGAGCCAAGTGCTTCCATGCACCGATCTTGTCGAGGAACAGGGCGGAGGAGGGGGTGAGGGAGCTGCAACGGTTCGAGAATCTGTCGGGAGGCAGTTTCCATGATCTGATTTTGGAGAGGTCCTGAGCTTCGACGAGGGCAACTCGGAGGTGGGAAGTGATGGGATTTGCGCCTGAAAAATAATTGTTAGAGAAACAAGAGCAGAAATCTGTGAGAAAAGAAGCAACTCACGCAGAGCCGTCAAGAGACTGAGGCCTGCAGGACCACCACCAACACACACCACATCGTAAACATCCTGGCGAGAAACAGCGCTCGAATACTTTCGCTGCAATTGGCGTGTGCAGCTCCGGCATACAAACGATGCGCGGTTTCTGAGGACTGCCTCCATCCTCCCTGCAATTATTGCCCTGTTGAAGGAGGGTGGGTTGCGCAATGAGCGAGGTCTGAGCTCCACTCCGTCAATTGGTTGATGCGATCATCAGATATCTTCCGCTCGTTCAACCCTAACCCCCCGTGGAGGGGTTGTGTATGTATTACAGGACATGTATAAGTGCTTCACCATCTACTTATTCTGGGAAAAATCTGATCAACATTTATGATTGAATGATATAAGAGGGCATTCAACTCTAATCAATTTATTGGTTTTCTGCCTTGCAGGTTTCCAGAAGTGCAGGTCATGGCGCAACGGTCGGTGTTTCACATGGTCCAATCCTCCTCCGTCCCTGCCGGCAACTTACATACTGCGTAAACCCAAAATCTGACTGTTTCCCATTTCAATCATTTTAGACTTCCATCTGATATCACAACTCGACCAAACTTGCGAGATCCGGGCCGTGTCACGCAGCTGTCAGCAGAACAACCTGGAACCCACAGCAATTTCTTCTCGTACAGCCAGGTACACAAGCAGCTATCCCACCAATACTTATATATACTGCACAACGTCAGAAGCATTTACAATGTCATGTAAGTCCCTTACCTCACACGCCATCTCGTCATTCTCTCAAACTCACAACTCACCGGTTTGGTCAGTCCTCCAAGGCACCGCCAACCTTGTCCGATCGTCTGTTCTTCCACCCGGCACCACCGTCCCGCTCGCCCACCGCATGCTCTCCGATCACGAATTCATCATCCGTTGCGATCCCGTTCTGGACAAATACGAATCGCTGCCCCCCGTTTCGCCCCCCAACATCCCAGATGAGATCGCATCCCGTTTGAGGAATGACATCAACCCCGCCCCCGCAATTGCTTACAAGGTGACGGATATTGTACATGCCATTCCGGCAGGGATATGGGACACCAACGTGGTGAGCACGTTTGAGTTTACGGATATCGATAAGGGGCTGTTTGTGAGAGTCAGGAGTCCGATGGGGATTATCATTGATACCACCTGGGAGGTCCGGGAGGTGGAAGCAGAAGAGGGGCAGTTGGAACTGGTGGAAAACGTGACAGTGAGCTGCAGTAGGTTTTTGGTCGGGATGGTGAAGAATCAGTGCGAGAGTGGGTGGAAGCAGATGCATGGGAAGCTTATTGAACGGTTGAAGGGCGATGTTGAAAGTGAGAAGAACAACGGGGCTGCATAGTATTTGACGGACATGACCCTTTCGGGTGTCAACAGTAAACGTAAACGTTGCCACCGCCGGTCCGCCAACGGTCTACACCGTCAGGGCAGACGCCGTTAGACTGCTGAATATCGATAGATGGATTGGCTGTTTGGATTTAGATTTTCTGAAAATATATCAAATCAAGAATGAATACTGCGTAATACAGAAGATGTTCCAAGATTGGGCAAATGTGGAACGTGCTGTCAGAATAAACAGGGGCATTCGATACATGGGCTCCTATTGGCCAATCGCAAAAAAAACAGGGCTAATGTGGTTTCAGCTTAGCGGCGCCCCGTCTCGTGGCACCCGAGGGGACGGTGTGGCACGCCATGTCAGAGTAGGGTCTCGTCTTTCAACATTGATGAATTATCAATTTTTTTTTTGATATGAATTATTTGTGTCTCAGGTTCGCGATGGCTTCATATTTTTGAGCGTTACCTCTTATAAGTCGAGACCATCGAGCACCTGAATATTGCGGCAAATCAGGCACTCGGCCCCCGACCCTCACCCCTGGCCCTGAGCCCTGGCAGCATCTACCCCTTCCCATTCTTATCGTTCTTTCCTTTTCAACAATTTCTCAAGTTATCATCAAAGGGGTCAGGTGGTCTGTCAGACCGGGGCCGCAACTTCTCACCTTCCAGGCGCTCATTCTTGCCTTCTGCACGCCACACCTGTGAGGCAGTGCTTCCTCGTCTGATTCTTCAGACATCCACTCGCTCCCACCAGCCAAAATGGCCAATTTACAGGTCCGCAACACGATGAACTTGTCCTCGAAACAAAAGGCTTTCGAAGATGCAAGGAATATGCAGATCGTGGTCGAGGAAGAATGCTCAAAGGCCGGAAAAGATGCACCTCCTTACCAACTCCAGGAGCTGATCGGAAAAGGAAGTTTTGGTCGCGTCTATAAAGCCACCGACAATAACACCAAGGCTTTGGTTGCGGTAAAGATCATCGACATCGAGGAGAGCGACACCCTGAACCCGAAACTGGCCGACACGTACAGTGAGTTTATGAAGGAAATCAGCGCCCTGAAATTGCTCAGCGACAGCGGCGCCAAAAATGTCAACCTCATTCTCGATGCACTCCCAGTCGGCCAGGCCATGTGGATGGTAACAGAGTACTGCGCAGGAGGAAGCGTGGCAACCTTGATGAAACCGACAGCACCGGGAGGACTGCAGGAGAAATGGATTATACCAATCCTGCGCGAGGTGGCAGAGGCTATCTACTGGGTTCACAAAGAGGGCATCATCCATCGAGACATCAAATGTGCAAACGTCCTGGTTACAGAGTCTGGTAGTGTGCAGCTGTGCGACTTCGGTGTCGCCGGTATCATCGAAACAAAACTTGACAAGCGGTCGACATTTATTGGAACACCTCACTGGATGGCACCTGAGCTGTTCGACCCTGTCCCTTCATACAGCACGCCCGTTGATATCTGGGCACTGGGTTCCATGGTCTACGAGATCGCTTCGGGTCTTCCGCCAAATGTCATGCAGGGATTTAATATCCCCCAGCTTGGCAATTACATCAAGAACCACGCTCCTCGGCTGGAAGGAGATCAGTACTCGGACGAGATCAAGGATCTTGTAGCCTTTTGCTTGGTTGAGGACCCCGCAAAACGGCCAACCATTGAGCAGGTCCAACGTCATCCCTACATCTTCAACTCCAGTGCTGCATATCCCACCTCGGGACTCGCAAACCTCGTCAAGGCCTACAAGGTCTGGGAAGCGCAGGGAGGCATCAGGCGGTCTCTGTTTGCTCCTGTCGGTGCACAAGGACCCTCGGAATATGCATCCACAGCGCTGGCGAGCGATGAGTGGAACTTTAGCACGACAGTCGACTTTGACCAACAGATCGAGAACACAGATGCCCAGGCCGTTTATGATGTCTACGGCATGAACGTTGATTTTTCTTTCAATGATCAGACGGCCCTGCCGCCGAAGCCCAAACCTCGACGGAGACCTCCACCTCAGCTCAACGCAGCAAAGGCACCCCTCGAGAAACTTTTTGATCCCAACACCATCTCCAACTACGAGGAGAACTCTCGTGCCTACTACGGCAGACTACCTCCCCCACCGCCATCTTCCACCAAGTCGCCGCCAACGGCGGCCAAGGATCTCCCTCTCAGGGACGACTCTCTTCACTCAACATTACGAGAGTCGCTCATTGACCTGGACGCATCCTTTGGCGGAGGAACCATGTCACAATTCGTCGACATGGAAACCATCAGGGCTGGCCTGCGCGCACCGAGCGAGCCCGAGTACGATGACATTGACTACAACAAGCCGCCGCTTAGCGACCCGGCGGACTTCAAGACGAACCGCCGCACACAGGACTGGAAGTTCCCATCGATGGCTCCGCCAGCATCAGCCAACCCAGCAATGTCACGATTTCCCTTCCAGGGAGAACAGCCCACCGCGGCGCCTTTGGCACCAATGACGTCGCTCAATGTGCCACCTGAGCGGCCTCCTCTCCTTCACCACCAGACGGATCCGTTGGGAATGCATTCGGAACCGTACGATTTGATGGCTCAGCAGCAGATGTTGGATAATCGCGCTTCGACGGGAAGTCTGATCGACCTTGACGAGGGTCTAGCAGCAGCGCGAGCTTCGGTCGGCATTCTGATTGACCTCGATGCGAGCCTTGCACGAGCTTCGGTCGGAAGCTTGATTGACCTCGATGCGAGCCTTGCACGAGCGTCAGTCGGAAGCTTGATTGACCTCGATGCAGGTCTTGTGCCAGAGTATTCGGTGCGAGAGTATTCGACGCCAGAGCTTACACGGCCATCGACGGCAAACTCGGATGTGGTCTCCATCGCCGGCTCGGACATCGACGGCGCCAATCCGTTTAATCTGGAGCGCCATGCGTCCCTGTACCAACCGTCATTCCAGTCCAACGGGCGGGAGCCATCCATCTATGTGTCGGATGACAGCGACTTTGCCCGTCTGGCTAGCGCCCCCGAGGCAGAGGAGCAGATTGTGATCCCAGACTTTAGTGCGCCGAGTAGTCTAAACGGCGGTAGTCGCTCGAACTCGCGGGCGCACTCCCGCGCGCATTCCCGCACAGACAGCTACGGTTATGACGAAGACAACTACTCGGCGAATGAGTATGGAGAGCCGGAATACCTCAGCATGGGGGGTCCGGGTAGTGGCAGCAATGGAAACAGGCGGAGAGGGCGTTCAAATTCGAATGCAAGCATGCATCAGCAGTTTAGGATGCCGATCATGAATGGGAATGGGAATGGACATGGTCACAGCAATGCGCCGAACCTGACTGATATGCCACCGGTTCCCGGCCCGCCGTCGGAGAGGGTGATGCAGGGTATGGCCAGTCGCGAGGAGATACGGGATGATGTTATGCGGTTGTTGTCGAGTTTTGCGGACCATTTGAGCTTTGCAAACACGTATGTGTCGTCGCTGCCGGTGAGGATGGGACGACGGCCGGGCGAGACGTATGCTGGTCCTTGAGGGGTGGTAAGTATTGCGCAGGTACTAGCTGGTCTAGAATTGGGCTTTTGGGGGGTGCATTTCACATAAAGGGGGAAAGGGGGGATGATGATGAGCATTTTGGGTTGGGGGAAATCATGGTGCAGTTTGGCTGCATTATCAAGGAATGGTCACGACTTGTAATTATTGTAAAAACTTATAATTGATTTTTTTATTGGAAATGAAATTAATTTCTTATGTTTGTGGTGACATTTAGGTTGGGCAGAAGTTGAGTGAGGAGTTCAAGGCTCACTGTTCAAGTTTTTTTTTTTTTTTTTTTCCCTTTTTCTGATAAAGGATAAAAATTCTCAATGACTCAACTTTGACCTCAAGGCACACCAAGTGAGACTTATACAGCCAACCCAAAAGTACCACACCTTTTCGTATCAAAACTCATCTTATGAGATTCCCACTCTCAAAAATTATTCCAATCAACAAATTGGCCAGTTTTCCAGGAGCACAAACTTTGCAACCTGCACGAAGAGGTGTAATTGCAGCGCCCCTCACACAAGACCATCAAAATCGACATTTTCATCATCCCATCTCCACCACACCCCTCTTCAACACCATACCAACAACAACAACAACAACAACAACCACATCTGCAACTGGAATCAAAATGAAGACTCGAATCCTCAAAGTGCCGGACCTCTCCTCAGAGCAGGACCTGGGCACCTGGTCTTCTTCTTCCTCTTCTTCCCCTCTACAGACCTGGACGATCCCTTCTTTCCCTCCCTCACACCCTCTCAGCATCGCAGCCACGGCACTCAAATCCCCCTCAAACTCAAATACAAACCTACCAGTCGCCTTCCCCACCGAAACGGTCTACGGCCTCGGAGCCGACGCCACCTCCTCCGAAGCAGTCAGGGGGATATACGCCGCCAAGGGAAGACCGAGCGACAATCCCTTGATCGTGCACGTATCCGATCTAGACATGCTGGAGCGGTTCCTGCAGGAGACGGACGGGCTGCCGGAGATGTACAGAGAGGTAGTCGAGAAGTTCTGGCCGGGTCCTCTCACGATACTCCTGCCTGTTCCGCAGCGCGCGGGGATTCTGGCGCCAGAAGTCACGGCCGGGCTGGAAACGTTTGGCGTGCGCATGCCTGCGAGCGCGCTGGCCAGGACGCTGATAAAGCTGGTGGGTAACCCCTTGGCCGCTCCGAGCGCGAACGCGTCTACGAGGCCCAGTCCCACCAGGGCAGAACACGTCTTGGAGGATCTGGACGGGAGGATCGAGTTGATTCTGGACGGGGGGGACTGCGCGGTCGGAGTGGAGAGCACGGTTGTGGACGGGCTGTGCGTGCCGCCTGTCGTTTTAAGGCCCGGAGGGGTAGGGTTTGAGGAGCTGAGGGGATGCAAGGGGTGGGAAAACGTGGGGAAGGGGTACAAGGATACAAGTGAAATTGGCGGGAAGAATAGGCCGAGGGCGCCGGGGATGAAGTATAAGCATTATAGTCCGCGGGCTAGGGTCGTGCTGTTTGAGGGGGACAAAAGGTTGGAGGAGGGGGATTTGGAAAAGGGGAAGAAGACGGTGGGGTTTATTAGGACCGGGAAGTGGGAGGTTGCTGGCGGGTTGAGGTTTGAGGAGGTTGAGGAGAGGATAAGTCAAGGTGAAGAGGAAAAGAGTTTCGTGGTGAAGCAGGGTGTGTTACTGGGCGTGGAAGGGGAGGGAACTGCCAAACTGTTGGATGTTGATTTGGGGGGAGATGTGAAGGGCGTCGCGCATGGGCTGTTTGCTGCGCTGAGGGAGCTGGACAGACTGGGAGCGGATGTGATTTTTGTCGAAGGGGTCAGTGATGGGGATGATATTGCTGCGGCGGTTATGAATAGGTTGAGGAAGGCGGCTTCGGAAATTAGACACTAGATACGAGTATAGACACTCTCCCAGGAGATAACAAAACATGGCTCTCTTGTCTTTTAGAAACACGTCATTATGCTCAAAATCTATTACGCACCCAACAATTCCCTCCAACACCCGTTTCCACCCCACCCCTCTACCGCATCCATTCCAGAATCTTGGCCTTGCCTATTTGCGCCAAGTTGTTGACACCCTGCTCAGTGAAGGGATCGATGCGACTGAGGCTGACGTCCTGAGACGGCGCCTTGCTGCACCTCTGAACAATGATGGAAGGATCCGTCTCCAAGACGATACCGGCGTCGACGATCTCGTCAATAGCCAGAGAAACCAAGTCGTAGTTCTCAATAATGGTGCGCTTGTCGACCGACTGCCTGAACAAGAGGTGCAAGCTGTCGCGCAGCGCGAGGAGCACATTGTAGAGCAGGATCTCGTTCTCCTCCTGGCTTCCGACCACGTAGATTGCGACGTCTGATTCCATCTTGTAGAGAACGATGTGGTTGTCGTATAGCAGAATATCTCCCGTCTGCTTGGCTGTCTTTTGGAGGAGACCCTTCTCGAAGGCGAGCTGGGACTTTTGGTCGGGGTATGGGTTCTGGGAGCTTGGGACCGTCTGGCCGGCTCCGGATGCTGCTACGTGTGGTGGGACATAGTATTTGGTAAAGATGCGACTGCCATCCTCGCTCGAGAGAATCACTGTGTGGTTGTGGCGCTGCCGTGTTAGCTGGGACCGGCCACCTACTAACTTGATCGAAAGGGGGTGAAAGAGAGAGGAGGTGAGGGGGGGCTATGGATATTTCGTACGGATGGCGTTGACACTGTACAAGCTCATTCCGGGAGCCATGTTTGGGCGGATTAATTATTTGTCTGAATAGATTCTCTCACAAAAAGTCGTCGTTTGTAATTAGGTAGGTAGGTGTAGTCAATTGGCAAGCGTGTTGCTGGAGGAATTGTGGAGGCAGCTCTCCCGTCGCTGATGTGGCTTGACCTTGACCGCCCCGCAATTTTGGGGGTACGTACCTCTTGACAGGGGGTTTAATGGGTTTCGCGCCAGATACCCCTGTCAACGCGTCGCTGTTTAAGTGGTTTCTGAGCGGGCGCGATCTTTCGCGTCGTCTCCTTTTTGCAGTCGACTCCCAAGTCCCGCTTTCCCTGTCAACTGTCCAACTCCTAAATCCACCATTTTACGTCGCCCAAAAAAAAAAGCAATAAAAACACTGATTGCGAGTAAAGTAAAGAATAAATCGACAGAGCGGGAAAAATGTCGTCCCCATCAAAAAGATCAACGCGCAGCACTCGCAGTTCACAGGCTCGAGGCAGCCCCGCAGCACCAGAGAGAACTCCCCGCCAGACTCGTACCTCCCAGTTGGCTTCAAGTCCTCTGTTTTACCAATCCTCCCCCGCCGCCAATGGAGCAGGCCCCTCTTCTCCTCTGCGCCAGCAGACAAACAGCCAGAGCACCTCCGCCGGCAATGCGCCCAGCTCACCCCTTCGTCAACAGACCGAGACCCAGAGCACCGGCGATAGAACACCCCGCGCCAGCGCCAGCGGCCATTTGATCGGAGAATCCTCCCCCATCCGCTATGATCCCAGCTCGAGTCCGGGTCGCCAGCTCACCCAGCAATCCGATATCCGTAGCGAGAGCAGCGCATTGTTCGTCAACTCCCAGAGATCAAATAATGCCAGGTCTCACCGCGGAGATATCAACCCAGAGACCATCCGGACCCCGCGCATGCCCCGCCGCATCGTTTTGGACGACAGTGGACGAGTTGTTCGTGATGGCTCTGCTCTCGGCTCAGACGTCGCCTCCTTTTCCAACAACAACCCGAATACCTCGGAAGCGGATGCTCTGGGCGGCATGAGCCAAGGTCTCGTTTGGGGTACCACCATTTCACTCAACGATTCCTTCGCATCGTTCAAGGACTTTCTCAAAAATTTCACAAAGAAGTATCGCATGTGGGCGGATGGCGCAACCGAGGCCGAAACACACGGGAACCCAGAGGCTGATTCCAAGCCGTACTGGGAGGCGCTGGAGAATATGTTGCTTCTTAATACCAACAAGCTGTATTTGGATCTTCGCGATCTCAAGGCCTACCCCCGGACGGTCAAGCTGTGGCACCAGGTTCAGGCTTATCCCACGGAAATCATACCGGTTATGGACCAGAGTGTTCACGACTTCATGATTGATCTGGCCCGAGCCGAGATGGCAAGCCAACAGGCATCCGGACATGGCGCTCCTAATGCCTCTCAGAATTCCGACATCGCTTTCCCCAGCTCGGATAGGCCAGAGGGGCCCCCAACCCCCCGGCCAGGGCAAGCGCAACAGCTTACCCTCGAGGATCAGGTTGCCGCTGGGTCTTATGTCGTTCGACCATACGGCATCGAAACCATTACCAACCTCAGAGATCTCAACCCCTCTGATATGGACAAGCTCGTCTGCATCAAGGGTCTTGTCATCCGAACCACTCCCGTCATTCCTGACATGAAGGATGCCTTCTTCAAGTGCAGCGTTTGCGGACACTCGGTTACTGTTGAACTGGACCGAGGAAAGATTCGCGAGCCAACCGAGTGCCCTCGCGTGCGTTGCAAGTCCAAAAACTCTATGCAGATCATTCACAACCGCTGTACCTTCACGGACAAGCAAGTCATCAAGCTGCAAGAGACGCCCGATGCCGTTCCTGCCGGACAGACGCCCCACTCGGTGTCTATTTGCGTATATAACGAGTTGGTTGACTTCTGCAAGGCTGGTGACAGGGTAGAGCTCACCGGTATCTACAAGGTCACTCCCGTTAGAGTGAACCCCCGCATGCGGACCGTCAAGAGTGTGCACAAGACCTACGTCGACGTCGTGCACGTGCAAAAGGTTGACAAGAAGAGGATGGGCACCGATCCGTCCGTCCTCGACTTGGCAGAGGAGGAGGATGCTCACACCAACGGCCAGACTCTTGAGGAAACCAAGAAGGTCAGCCCGGAGGAGGAAGAGAAGATCAAGGCGACTGCCGCTCGGCCCGACATCTATGATCTTCTTTCCAGATCTCTTGCTCCGTCAATCTACGAAATGGACGACGTGAAGAAGGGTATTCTCCTTCAGCTCTTCGGAGGCACCAACAAAACGTTCGAAAAGGGTGCCAGCCCCAGATACCGCGGCGACATCAACGTCCTCCTCTGCGGTGATCCTTCCACGTCCAAGTCGCAGCTCCTCTCATACGTGCACAGAATCGCTCCCCGCGGTGTCTACACCAGCGGTAAGGGTTCCTCCGCCGTCGGTCTCACAGCCTACGTGACGCGCGATCCGGAGACGCGTCAACTCGTTCTCGAATCCGGCGCCCTCGTCCTCTCAGACGGAGGCGTCTGCTGCATCGACGAGTTCGACAAGATGAACGACTCCACCCGCTCCGTCCTCCACGAAGTGATGGAGCAGCAGACCGTCTCGGTCGCCAAGGCAGGCATCATCACGACCCTCAACGCCAGAACCAGCATTCTAGCCTCTGCAAACCCCATCGGCAGCAGATACAACCCCGACCTCTCGGTCCCTCAGAACATTGATCTCCCACCTACCTTGCTTTCCCGTTTCGATCTTGTCTATCTGATTCTCGACCGATCCGACGAGAAGAACGATCAACGTCTCGCAAGACATTTATTGTCCATGTATCTGGAAGATAAACCCGAATCGGCCCGGACGGAAAGTGACACTTTGGTAAGCTCCTTTTTTTTTTCTCTGTCATATATATACAATCCACATCCCACTAACTTTTGTATTCTTATCATTAGCCAATCGAATTCCTCACATCCTACATCTCCTACGCGCGCGCGCACATCCACCCTCAAATCTCACCCGAAGCAGGCAAAGAGCTGGTAGATTCCTACGTCGAGATGCGCAAGCTGGGACAGGACGTCCGCTCGGCCGAAAAGCGCATCACCGCCACCACCCGTCAGCTGGAATCCATGATCCGCTTGGCCGAGGCTCACGCGCGCATGAGACTCTCGGAAACGGTCACCAGAGATGACGTCAAGGAGGCCGTTCGCTTGATCCGCTCGGCTCTCAAAATGGCAGCGACGGATTCTCAGGGCAGAATCGACCTGAGTTTGCTGACCGAGGGCACCTCGGCTGCGGAGAGGAAGAAAAAGTCGGAAATGAAGGATGCCGTGCTCAAGTTGCTGGACGAGTTGACTGCCGGCGGACAGACGGTGCGGTTTAGTGAGGTCGCCAGGAGGCTTGCAGAGGGTGCGAGCGTCGCTGTTGAGAGCAGCGATTTCGCCGAGGTCATGAGGACCTTGGAGATGGAAGGGGCCGTCATGGTCAGCGGAGAGGGCGCGAGGAAGAGCGTAAGGAGGGTTACTGCTTCTGTTTAAACAGGGAGCAAAAAAAAAAAAAATGATGATAGGAGTTTATGATAAATAATGTATGAAGGAAAAGAAGGAAAGGTTTGGGTTGAATCTCATTTTTCGTAGACGCATGAATATCTAATGTTTTCACGTTTTGTTATTCTTCATATTTGAGATGATGAATGAATTTTCTCTGTTGTATGATCGCAGCGCAGACTAGGTATAATGAAGGGACACAACATAACATCAATTTGAACCCAAAAATCATCTTGAACCCCAATTTCCCCCGCCTTACACACCAGATAACCCAGTCTCAACCGTCCCGGGTTCTCTACCCTCAACCTCCTTCCCCTTGGGCGTGATAGGTGACCCGTTCCCGTTCCCTTCAACAACAGACTTGGTGTCCTCAACCGGCGACGAAGGCGAAGCTAAAGTGGAAGCATTATTAGTAGGCAACCCGCTAGGTCTCCAATCCCTCAAATCATCCTCGGCGTCGTTCAAGATCTGTCTCGCCTGCGAAGCGTGCGGGTACGCCGGCCTAACATCCCCGGGCACGACAGGCGTGTCGTCCAACAGCTGCAGGAGCCTCAGCCCGTGCCGAGCAAGAATGACCTGCTTCTCTGCTCGTTCGATGGTAGCCAGAAACTCTGCCGTGTATGCTTCCTTGAGTTTTTGCCGCGTCTAATTTAATAAATAAAATCACATCATCAGTACACCTAGGTACCTGCCTACCTACTCTTTTTTGGTTGAGATGAAGAAACTTACAACATTCGTCAACTGAGCCTCGGCAACCAGATTCTCCGCCTCGGCCCTAACCAGCTCCTGCTCCAAAACAACCAACCTATTCTCACTTTTTGGGTCTCTACCACCACCACCGCTACTCTTAAGCCTCATAATCTCGTCCGCAATTTTGTTTTTTCCGTCCCTCGAAGGCTGCACGCTCTTTTCCGTGTTTCTTATAGTCTTTAATATGCCCCTGCTGTCATCCAAGGCGTGAGCGTAGTTATCTTCCTGCTCTCCCATCTCGGAGAGCAAAACTCCGATCTTGTCGGAAATGTCAGAAATCGCTTCGTCGGCGCCGCCGCCGGTGACTTGCTGTTCGCCCCATTCCGAGAGCTGCGTGGCGATCGAGACGCGCTCCCTGGCTGCCTGCTCGTGCGCCGAAACTAGATTGTTTTCTGATTTGATCAGGCGGTAGAGGCGTTTGGAGAGCTCCGGTTGGATGGTGCCGCGGAGGGAGGAGAGGGAGAATGTTTTTCGGGAGGCGGGGGCTATGTGGGAGGTTGTGTGGGTGGTGGAGGAGGAGTTTCCGGTTGAGGAGCGGTTGGAGGAGCGGATTGAGAGGGCGCGGTTCCTGGAGGGGGGGTGTGTTTGTTAGTGAGGAGGGAAGAAGGGGTATGAGTAAAGAGTACCATTGGGTGAAGGAGAAGCGGTTGCTATCTGTGCTTTTGCGCGACATGGTTTTGTGTGAAGGTGGTTCCAAGTTGTTGACTTACATGGTGACAGATTCGGGTTGTTACTGGAGGA
The DNA here is from genome assembly GCA_033297175.1 of Cladorrhinum sp. PSN332. Classification (NCBI taxonomy): domain Eukaryota; kingdom Fungi; phylum Ascomycota; class Sordariomycetes; order Sordariales; family Podosporaceae; genus Cladorrhinum; species Cladorrhinum sp. PSN332. The sequence goes on along the minus strand of MU858818.1, from coordinate 332,477 downwards.
TATAATATCGGTAAGGTAGTGAGTGTTGTGGCTAACTCCTTCCTTGGGAGTGTGGGGGATGGTTGTGCGCCGAGGTTGAGGAAGGTGCTTTCTGAGGACGGATAGACTTAACAAAAGTAGTTTTTAAGATCAAGATTGATCACAGTGAGTATCAAGTAGGATGATAGTTCAAAGAGACGCGGAATATTCGTTGAGGTGGAAGAATGCAGATGATTATGAGGGCATCCCGGGGGTTGAAGGAGCAAGAAAGGGCATCGAGCATTATAAAGTGGAGATGATTATGTACAGCTTCCTCGACGTCACCGAGCTGCTTGAGTGCTCCTCTGAAGCTTCATGGAGCTCCAAGATGAGACAAAGACGAGAGGTGACGTCATAGTCGCAACCGTTGAAGATACCCCACCACACTCAACATCCATCCCAACTAAGGTGCCCATCATCACAATATCTTTGATTGATCATGTTATTTATCTTTTGATGAATCGTTTTTGTTGGCTAACTGTCTAATCAATATGTCTGAACCGCCTCTTAGGAGCCATCACCTCCAAAGCTGACGGCTTCGCAACCTCAGCCTCAGCAGTGGCAGTCAACAACCCAGCACCATCCTTTGCGGCCCGAGCCTCGATCGAGCCGGGCTGCGGTCGGAATTGAGCCGGGAACTGCTCGAACGTGTTGCTGATGCTCTGAATCCTGTCCTGCGTCTTGCCTAAAATCTCCTCCTGCTTGGCCTTCACAATCTCATGTACCTTCTCTTCAGCCTCAGTGTTGTACTCTGACAACGTTTTTCTCTGCCGTTCGAAAAATGCATCGTTGGATAGGTTCTTGTCCGTGTTGACCATCGCCAGCCGATCGACCACCAAGATTCCGTTTTGATCACCTGCTCGTCCACGTCGATGTACATGGTGGCTACATCCCGGTACAAGGAGAGGGAGGAGAGGATCTGGAGGACCATGCGGAAGATGACATCCCGATAGTACGAGTCGTAGAGCTCCGCCTTGGATGAGTTCATCTTTGCGTAGAGCTCAAGGTCCGAGACGAAAGGCATGACTTGCTTCTCGACGCAAAGCTCGATCATGCTGGCCAGGTTGCTGAAGAAGATGACGAGCTTGCGGATGCGGTCTTTGAGCTCGATGAGGTACGAGATGCAGCTGACCAACACTTTCTTGACTTTCTCCAGAGAAAGCTTCTTGGCGTCCAGGGCTTTGATCTCCTCTCGCGCCTGATGGAGTGTTTCCTTGACTTGCTGGAGGTTCTCGCTGGTTTTGCGATAGGTATCGAGCGTCGCGACGTAAGTCTCGCGTGTCGCGGTAAGCTTGGTGGTCGCAGATTTGACAGTCTGTTCGGCGATGGCCATGGGAACCGAAGGATTGGCAAGACCTTTGTAGATGATTCTGACCTGATCATGGACAGAGCCAGCATCCATCTTGATCTTGGTCATGCTGACTCTGGCAACCAGGAATGATCGACTACCCTGGGTGGGGATGCAAGCCAGAGCGCCGCGGAGGTAGTCGCTGTTCTTGAGGTGGATGAAGGTACCCTTGAGAGGGGTGGCCTCTGCCCAAGGAGTGGCTGCGACGAGATTGACGTTGCCGAGAATCTCCAGGCAGTTGGGAGCGGCAAGTAGGAGGGTATCCCAGTTCTGCCTGAAGAATCCGGAATTCTTCATGTCGGTGGCGATCTCATTCACATTGATGCCGCGCGACTCCTGGTCGGCGAGAACATCAAGTCCCTGCTGGGCGGGTGCGGTAAGGGCCACAGCCATGATGGATCTCTTGAAAGTGATAATAAGAAGGGAATCGGGGTCAAGTTGAGATGATGGTGAAGATGTTGACAGGATTTATTTTTCAGGAGCGGCCATGTGTCTTAATATATACCCCAGAAAAGTCTATACATACATCAGTGCTTAGCTTGAGTCTGGACTTTCCTAGGCCTTCATCAGGAAACATAGCCGCCAACTTTCTGAGCTGAACAGAAATAGTTGACACATCCAATTACTAGTCAGAAGCAGCATGCTTGTTCTTGCAGTAACAATAGGTCTAGATCGCAGCATCTAGTGGCCTAAACCCATCACCTTCGAACGGCCTCGATCTTCGGCGATGATCAGGTGAGAGCTTTCTCACGAGGCGAAGATGTATTGCAAGTGAATTCAGGTTGTGGTTCAAAAGGCCATTTAGGACCGCCGGAATGGACTCATCTTGTTCACCACAAGGGACAAAACAAACCCCTACTTGCATATCTTCGTTCACCACCACACCCCAACCGCTATTTTCAAACTCCTTCACAATGCCAGACACAACCCGTACCCCTCTCGAGCAGGGCAAGAGCGCTGTTGACCAGGCCGAGTTCGACAAGACCCACTACAAGGAGCTCTTTGAGCGTCTACAGAAAATGACCGAGTCACCGAATGTTGACGTTCTCAAGCCTCTCACGGAGCTCAAGGTGCTCGCCTCCCTCATCAGGGCTCACTGTCTCAAGGATGATGAGGAGTTGCTCGAGCTCTTGACCCAGTCCATCAAAAATCCCGAGCGGCTCACCGGATCCAAGGATCTCAAAGCCCTCAAGGACCAAGTGGCCAAGGTCGTCCAGCACAGCCATCAGATCGCTGCAGACTACGGCAAATGTCCCATGGCACTTGAGAAGATCATTCAGCCTACCACCAAAGAGCAAGTTGAGGCCAAAAAACACCTTGACGCCCTCAACAAGTCCCTTACGGATCTGAAGGGAGCCATCGCCCACGCTCGGGACATGCTCAAGCAACCCACTACCGATTATAACAAGGCCAAAAAGGATGTTGAAGAAAAGCAGGCCAAGCTTGAAGAAATCCACAACCAGCACCAGGATAAGAAGCGGCAGGGCGATGACACAGGGCAGGGCGATGACACAGGGCAGGGCGATGACGCAGGGCAAGCAATCGGCTATTACGGTGACGATTACTGGAATGCTCAATGCTTCACCTGGCACAGCGACCGTCTAAAGGCAGAGGCCAAGGCCCTCCAAACAAAATGGGACGACGCTAACAAGCTCATGCCTGCCCTTCGGAAAACACTCGATGCAGACAAGGCCAAGAAAGATGAGTGGGATAACATACTCGCCAATACCATTGAGGTTCAGAAATCCGTGCAAGACCACGTCAACAGCGCTGAAAAGATCCGCAAAAAGGCTGAAGAGTGGCGCGATGTTGTCAGTGCACTGGCCAAGCAGTGGGGGTTTGTCCAGTCGGGTTTGGAAATCACCGCAGATGCCACAGACAAGCTCGAGCGGGACCTGGACGAGTTCCCACCCCTCAGGGCCACATTCTCATCGCATGTGGTGCTCGTCGTGAATCAGGCGTCATGCTTTGGTGACCATGCCGAAGTGGTGGACGTCTTGATCAAGACGATTGATGAGATCAAAAAGGCGAATGATATGTTGCCTGGAGGAGCGGGCTTGGAGAGTGAGAAAAACGAGGTGGTCAGTCTCGGGGGAATGCTGGAGAAGGAGGAGAAGCATCTCGTCACCGTGAAGGGTTTAGTTGATGAGGCAAGAAAGGATCCCGCAAAGTTGAAGACGTTCAAGATGCCCCCGCCCTTGAACATAACAAGCAACTAGTGGGTAGATAGCCATCCTGCCCAGCAAGAGATATTACAGTACATAGCAATAGGAATGTGGTGTTGATGAATTGTTGTCGGGGAAGGAACAACGCAAGGTCAAGCTCTGCCCCTTGCCAAGACCCCACGTTGTGATTTCTCCGATGATCTGCCGGTGTAAGCTCAACGTGCTCAGGTGGATTTTTGTGGGACCCAAGCAGCAAGCCCCTGCCAAAAAGCTGACAGGGGTCTTTCAGCAACGTAATCTTTTTGGAGACAGCTGTTTGGCAGAAGGCCACGGTGATGCTCTCCCCAAGAGGGTTCACATTGAATTTTGTTAGTGAATCCTGCCTCGCGAATACCTTCAATTGGGCGGCCCCAGTCTTCTTTTCCCATTCATGAGCCTCTAGTAGCTCTCTTTCTTTTTTATCCTTCAAGATGAAGACCTCAGCAGTCTTCTCTGCCGCTCTTTCGCTGCTGTCGTCGCTGTCGCTAGCTTCGGCCGACAGCTCCAGCTCCAGCAGCACCATCCTCCCGCCCAACTTCAAGCCCGCACCGGTCTTCAAGAACACCAACCTGGTCCACATCATTTCCGTCGAGAAGAACTTCGTCAAGGAGAACATCAACGTCGTAATAGAGAATGTTGCAAAGACCGCCCAGAATGCATACTACTTGCCATTCACGGCCGACCAGATATCGAGGCTGGGCGGCGTCGAGGCCAAGGATCGCAAGGATACCACCGCACCTCCATTTGTCGCCGAGGTCGTAGAGTTTGACAAGGACAGCGATATCCAATACCTCCGAATCCAGCTCGCGAAGCCCCTCGCACCCGGCGCACAGCAAACCATCGGCATCACCTACTACCTCCTCAAGGCTTACTCGCCCCTCCCCGCATCCATGAAGCAGGAGGAGACTCAATTCCTCACCTACTCCTTCTCTGCCTACGTCCCATCTGTCTACAACACTCTCAAGCAAAAGACCGAAGTCAAGTTCCCCTCGAGCAGCATCCCCGACTATACCAAGCTCCCCGGCACCGGCGATATCAAGGAGTTCCCCCAGAAGCAGGGCTCCAAGCTTACATACGGTCCCTTCGGCGAGGTTGCCGCCGGCGCCGCTCAGCCCGTTACCGTCCGTTTCGAATTCAACAAGCCCGTTACCCACATCGCCCGCCTGGAGCGAGACATTGAAGTCAGCCACTGGGGCGGCAACGTCGCTTTCGAGGAGCGCTACGATCTTTACCACCGCGGCGCCAACTTGTCATCTCTCTTCAACCGCGTCAAGTGGCAGCAATCGCAGTACTACCAGCCAAACAGTTATGCCCTCAAGGAGCTCAAGTTCCCTCTTCGCGTTGGCAGCGCCGACCCTTACTACACTGACGTTATCGGCAACGTCTCGACGTCTCGCTTCCGCAGCAACAAGCGCGAGGCTCTTCTCGAGATCAAGCCTCGTTATCCTCTCTTTGGTGGCTGGAAGTACCCCTTCACCATCGGTTGGAACTCTGATGCCAAGAACTTTGTTCGCAAGACTTCCACTGGCGGCTATGTCTTGAACGTTCCTTTCCTTGAGGGGCCTAAGCAGGCTGAGGGTGTCGAGTATGAGCAAGTTGAGGTCCGGGTTGTCCTGCCCGAGGGTGCTGAGTATGTCTCCTTCTGTTATCTCGAGATTTGTAATTTGACAGTATGCTAACTGTTTGGTTTCACAGAAACGTCAGATTCCACACCTCCGTCCCATCCCAATCCATCACCGCGGCCAACGTCGAGATCCACAAGACCTTCTTGGACACGATCGGCAGAACCGCTCTCACCGTCAAGGCACGCAACCTGGTGGACGACTTCAGGGATCGCGAGTTGGTGGTTTCTTATGAGGTTCCCCTCCTGGCCAGTCTGCGCAAGCCTCTGGTCATCTTTGGCAGTTCCGTTGCTTTCTTCGTGAGCATCTGGGCTTTGGGAACCTTGGACTTGAAGTTTGCCTCTTCCAAGAAATAAAGGGGTGGTTGCAAAATGAGATTATAATTTAAAAAGCGACGGGGTTTCCCTTTTTTTCTCAATTTTTTCTTCTCATGTGTTTTCTTTGTTTGTTACTTGAAATGTACTGTATACCAAATCTCTCGGCGGATGCTAGGAAGGATTTTATATCATAAAAATGAGAGCGTGTTTTTCTGAGTCTTTGTGTTGTTTGTGCTTGGTCTGCCAGGATGGTGTGCCATGATAGAGGCTGTTTGGGAAGCTGACGTTCAACCAAAATCAAAGCGGTTCGATGGTGTAGTTGGTTATCACGTCAGTCTAACACACTGAAGGTCTCCAGTTCGAGCCTGGATCGAATCAAATCGCTTGAAGCAGCAAGCTTCAAACTTTTGATCTTTTTTTTCTTTTTCGGTGGGCTATTGCGATATCCACATTTGGTGGGGCTTGTGAGGATAAGTCTAGCTTGTGATTGAGACCTGAAGCATTTGTTTTCATTTTAAGTTCGATTAGTAAGGTATCATGCTCTCTCTCTCTCTCTTTTTAAAGAGGTCATGTTATATAAAGAGCAAAATCGTGGTTGGCAAGGAGCTAAGCTTTGTAAGTAAGTAGCGGGCAAGCGTGTCATGAGGGGTTGGGCACCTCATGACCAAGTTGGAATGTTTCCGATTTTATTTTCCGGCCGCTAATGTCAGTATTTGAAAAGGCGAAGAAGGAAAATAAAAAAAATAAAAAAAGAGGTATGTACAAAAGTGAGTTCAAGTCACATGGGAATTCCGAAGCCTGCTTCAAATGTCTTGAATCCTCGTCATATGCCGTGACTGCTGGCATGGGATCGTTCAGCCCCACCACGAGGACCTTTTTTGTTCTTAAAAGTCCCTACCCAGTTGCACGCTTCGAAGCTTATCGAGTAGCTTCTGTCTTGCTTTCTGAGCCATCACGCCTTGTGAGGGTAAAGTAAGTGATCATCTGGAACATTTCTGTGGATCTAGGTAGTCTTCTTTCTCAGATGTATATTTAAAACTATGTCCTTTTTTTTCCTGTTTATCATCCTTTTCTCTTTTTCAAAAATCATTGCTTTGATACAATCACTCTAAACCACTGACACAGACACACATAAACAATTTTACAAACATATTTATTTACTGACCTTCTTGATGACTACCACCACCACCATCCATCTAACCTCTTGCACTTGCACAACCTGCACCAACATCTACACCACCACCCGCACCTGCACCTGCACCCAAGGCTGCCAAATGTGCTTCGGAACCTCTTCGGCAGAGAAATACTACTACCACGAGGAGGAGATCATCTCTCCGAGGCCGCACCATCATCATCATCATCATCATCACCATCATCACAATCATAATCACAATCACCATAGCAGCAGTAGCCACCATGGTAGCCATCATCACTCCCATTCCCATTTGCACCACTCCTCCTCGCCTCGTTCGAGCTACGTCCTTCCCGCAAGGACGTATTATACCGTTAGTCCGAGAGCGAGTAATGTGAGCTACGTCGTTCCTGTTCCCCCCCGGGAATGAGGAGGAGAGGTGGTGTATGATTATGAACGGAATAGCAGTCGGACGCATACGACTAGGTATACTTGAGCTGCCGTTTTTGATTGAGGGATAGAAGAATGAGAGAGATATGAGGTTAATGAGGGGTTATGAAGATTATGAAGTTACGAAACTTGATTATGAGATATGATGGTTTTTTTTTTTTTTTTTTTTTTGAGATACAAGACAAGGTCGTGTCATTGCATGGAGTTCTATTCTTTTTTTTCTTCTTCTGCTTATGATGCTGTCTTTTTATTTCTTTTGTCAATGGATGGGGGATTTTGGAGGTGGACGGGACTTTGATATATTATTATATCTGGATTTGCAATGTAGAGTTTTAGTGTAATAGACATTTATTAATCGTAAGGCCTGATTGTTATGATGTGTTGGAAATATTGATTGGGGTTGTTTGAAGGGTCAGGCTGAGCGTGGTGATGGATACTCCCTCCCCTGGATCTCAGATGTTTTACGCGAAACCAAGAAACCTATTGAGAACGACTGAAGAGGATTTAAGGGCGGGGAAAGTGGAGATGGGAACAGATCGAGGTGGTTGGAGCGCACACGATGGAGTTACTACATAGTGTATATAATGTTACAAAGTTCAGCTGGAAACAAAGACGGGGAATTGACAATCGGGTGGAAAGTTAAAGACAATGCCGTTGAAACTGTGTGGTGGAGAGAGAAAGGGGAATGAACTGCTGGGACAAGACAGAATCAGACAGGGGTCTGACTGAAGATCCTTGGCCCCGCACCCAGCCCACCTGAGCGGCACGTTGCCGATGGCTTTTACAGGGGCAAAAGGACCCCTGCCAGGACCAGGTGTCAGGACCTCTTTTTGGAATTGTTCCAGCTGTTCGGAATCAACCACCACCAGCAGTTTATTATTAACCTTTCGTATTTCTCAACGGCAGCAGTACCATCATCAAACTCTCCCCTTTTCGGAATCTTTACTCGACCAGCCGACACAGGTCGTTTTTCCCGCTGTCGAATCTCCACGACGATCAAATCAATAGATCCAAACATCCAACCACCCCGTCCCGGCGCTCGAGGAAACCTAGACGAGATCCAGGTCTAAAAGTGGAAACGGTTACTAGCCAAGCGGTTTCGCGATCTTCAACAGTAAAGAACAGGCGGACCGAGGACCGAGCGGAGGAAGTGGTGCGTTGGAGCTCGGTTTATTTTTTTTGAACCTGCTCGGGGAATGGCTACACAAGAACTTCGCCATGGCCCGGCCGTATAGCAACAGCAATGGCAACTACAGCTACAGCAAAAGCTACGGATACAATACCCAGTCGTCATACCGCGACTACTCATATTCGGACAACGGCTCGAGATCCTTACTTGACGAGCTTCGCGCACTTATAATCCGGTCATATCGCTCGCTTTTGCGGTTTTGGAGAGAACGCGGCCGCCGGATGGCTCAGGCTGGTGTGGTGACGATGGCGCGCAGGACGAGGCAGAATCTGGCGTACAATCGTGTGTTCAGCGTTCCGCATTTATTTGTGATTGTCTGGGTGGTGGTGTTACTTTGGGGAGAAAGATGGGTGTTTCATTCATCGGTCGAGGATTGCCATTGGAGTAATTGGGAGAATTGGGTACGACATCCCCTCGCCCCGTGGCGCGATTGTGTATCCTTGAGAGAGAGACAGCTAACGGTGATTGTGTTTCTTTTCTATAGACTGCTGGTGCGACACCTCACCGAGTCGCTCTCATCGCCGACCCCCAACTAATCGATGCCCATTCGTATCCCGGACGACCATGGTTTCTCCAATCGCTCACAATAACACTCACCGACAACTATATGCGACGGTCATACACCCAGTTGCAAGAGCAGCTCGATCCAGACAGCACATTCTTTCTCGGAGATTTGTTTGACGGTGGAAGAGAGTGGAAGACGGCCCATGGCGATTTCAAAGACCCAGAATGGGGCCCTCACCCCAAGAGCGAACAGAAATATCTGAAGAAGTGGAACAAGAAATATGGCGAGTTTTACTGGCTTAAGGAGTATGCGAGGTTCGGCGACATCTTTTTCAAGCCATGGATAAAATCTGGGCTTGCGCCCGGCGCCGAGCACAGGAGGAGGAAGATGGTTACGAGCCTTCCAGGAAACCACGACCTTGGGTTTGGCGCTGAAATCAAGATGTCTGTCAGGAACAGATTTGAGACCTATTTTGGCGAAGGCAACCGAGTGGATGTGGTTGGAAATCACACTTTTGTGTCGGTCGACACCGTCTCGATGAGCGCAGCGGCGTCCCCAGAGGCTCAAAAACACGATTTGAGGCCGATCTATAAGCCGACGGAGCACTTTCTGAATGAGGTGAAATGGCTAAAACAGAAGGCTGTTGAGAAAGAGTTGCGCTTCATGCGAGGGGAGATTCCGGAGGTCAAGTTCAAGCACAAGATTGAGGACTTGGATAAGGCCGATTTCAAGGACCAGGTCACGCTGGGTGAGAAGGCTCCAGAACTGCCTACTATTCTCCTCACCCACGTTCCGCTCTATCGACCACCAGGAACGCCGTGTGGGCCTCTTCGCGAGAGGTCGCCCCCAGCAAAACCACCAAAGGGCGAGACGGGACCAGTTTTCCCCGATCACGGCAATGCCATCTCTGTTTCGCGAGGGTATCAGTACCAGAATGTGCTCGACGAGCAGCAATCGGCAGACCTGGTCAAGAAGGTTGGCAATGTCGCCTATGCCTTTTCGGGTGACGACCACGACTACTGTGAGCTCAAACACCCAGAATCGCGGGGCAACGTTCGCGAAATCACAGTCAAGAGCATTAGCATGGCTATGGGCGTATTAAAGCCGGGTTTCCTACTTGTCAGCTTGTACAACCCCCTTGACTCGGAGGGCAACCCTCTCAACTCGGGCGACCAGCCAACAATTCAAACTCACCTGTGCCTCCTGCCTAACCAGCTCTCGCACTACATCCGGTATGCCACATTGGCATTGGTGTGCATTGTTTTCCTCACAATCCGGGCATTCTTGGTACCCGTTCTGAAACTTAAGCCATTCGCTCTCGAGCCGGACCCGAATAGCGGATCATTCACCACTCTTTTGCCTGTCTTCAAGGCCAAGGTCGAGGACTATGATGAGTATGGCCTCCCCTCGGCAGGATTTTCGGCCTCCCGCTTCCTTCACGGATCGGGAACACGGGACCGAAGCGGGTCTATTAACTCTAGTCCTCAACACCCAGGGATGCGGCCTAACGGGCTGGTCTCACAGGCGAAGAATGCTAGTCCCAAGGAGAAGAAGGGATATCACAGCCACGGGAAGGGATCGTCGGGCCATTGGCCTGGTTCATCATGGGGCAGCGGAGGCGGACGCTCTAGGGGAGCGCCGAGGATTGAGATTAGGAGTGAGAAGGAGGAGGAAGATGAGAAGAACATGGGCAAGTGGAGGGCAGCCGCGAGGGGGAGTAATAAGAAGAAGGGGACGGTGGGGGTGGTGGTTACTGAGTTGTGGACGACGGTTTGGAGGACGGCGTGGATGGTGCTTGGGTTTTTTGCTTGGTTGCAGTGGAAGGGGTGAGCGAGTTGAAGTTATTGCACGTGGTTTTGTATAATCGTGGGAGGCGGCTTTTGGTTTTGAAAGGGAGGATGAAGGTATTTATTTTATTTGATATATATATATGTGTGTGTGTGTGTGTGTTGTGTGTGTGGCCATCGAACGCACATTATTAGAGCATTCTTAGCATTTTGCATTTTAATTATGCACCCTGGAAATAAAAAGGACGGGGATATGGGTTTTTATTTATGAATATGGTTATCTGGCCTCCTCGGACTTTGGATAGATAGGTATATTTATTTGCTTTTTTTCCCTCCCCATCACTGTCACTGTCACCATCACATCGGCACGGCAAAGTACACTACTGAGTGGCACTAAAAATCCTGTTTGCGCAAGTTTCAAGTTTTTTTTTTTGCGGGGGATGAAATGATGCGCAGCTGAGGTCACATGAACAGCAACTGCTTGCAGTTTGCTGCTGGTGATCTCGTCTCTCTGTGGAGAGGAGAGGAGGGATGATGGAAACTTGAAATGACGCGTGAGGGGATGGAATGGAAAACGCGACACACCCGCGTGCGTGTGTGCCGTGTAAGTGGTTGCATGAAAGGGACGGGAACTTTGGGAATTCAACCAATCATATCGCGTGGGGCTGAGAAATACCATCCCATGTCCCTAGGTTTGTGCGAGAGTGCGCGCGCGCTGGATCCACCAGGAGGTCAGCTCCTTCCCCCGTTCGCGCCGCATCATCATCAGGGGTAGGTAGCTTTTTTTTTTTTTGGTGAGAGAGATGTGATACAAGTGAGTGATACGGGCTGAGTTATTAGTGAGCCACGGATTGAAAACCTGGTAATAAGGGGGTGACGGTGATCTCCTAGAAGGGATTTTTTCACAGGTTTCAATTCAAACGGATTGAATCGTTCTTTTTCGAGGAATTGAAGCCGTGATATATGGAATTGGATTTCAATTGGTAAAAAGGAAAAGAAGTCTTGTATAAAAGCTGATAGGGCTGCCTTTTGCCAACGCCAACGCTGTGTGGGTTAGGGGATTGATTGTTCACTGCTTGCACTGCTTGCACTGTATGGACAGGGCCGCCCCTGTGGCCTGGGATCTCATCCTTGATTAAATTCAGCGACGCCAAAAAAAAACCGCGAAACCGAGCGCGTCTTCTTTCTCAGACACGGCGCGCCCGCGCGCTTTGATGGATCCATCGCATCCTTGAGAGGCCACCCCCCAAAAAAAAGCTGGCTAGTTTTTTAGGCGATCCAACCATCATCCATTTTCACTCAAGCCAGTAAGCCAGCCAACCAGCTTACCTACCTACCCTACCTACCCTACCATCCAGCCTTCTTTTTTTGGGGGTGGATGTGTTGCCTTGGTTTTTTATTTCTTCTCACTTTTGATCAGAAAGAAAAGCCCCTCTTCATTTTTTAAACTTTCTTTGTTTGTGTTTGGTTTGGGACCAAGAAGAAACGAACAAATTGAGACGAATTGGAACGAAGTAGGGGAAAACGTTTTGTCGTCTTTTTTCATTACTTTTTACCTGCGACTTTTTTGTCACTTTGTGCCTGTGTTTTCTTCTACCTTTTTTCTTTTCTTTCCGTTTTGTAAGGAGTGTGCCCCCAAACTTCTTTTGGTTTGTTTGTTTGTTTGTTTGTTCAACAATTCTTCTCCTGGAGGCCTTTCCGTTTGCCATCTTTTCCAACCTCCACCTTTTTTTTTTCTTCCCTTTGCTTTGTTCAAAATTCATAAACGTCCATTACAACGGCTAGTAGTCTTTGGACTACTCTCACCGACTACCTCTGGGACTCCACCGCCGCCACCGCCGCCAATACGAGTAAATCGTCAACACTCCGCTCAGCGACTCTTTATTTCAACAATTATAACAAGGATGTCGACCCTTAAGCGCAAAGCCGGCTCCCAGGCCGGGGGTGCGGATTCCAAAAAAGCAAAGCAAGACGGAAACATCATGTCCTTTTTTGGAGCTCCAAAGCCTGCTGCAGCAGCAAACAAGAGCACCAGCAGCGCAGCAGGAGGAGCATCATCATCGTTATTTGCCTCTGCAGTCGGATCATACCCTATCAAATTCGACAAGGCGAAATGGGTCGCTTCCCTCACGGCAGAGCAGAAGAAGCTCCTCCAGCTCGAGATCGATACCCTCCACGAGAGCTGGCTCGCCCATCTCAAGGACGAGATCACCAGCAAGGAGTTTCTGGAACTCAAACGCTTTCTGGACCGGGAGCACAGCGCTGGCAAAAAGGTGTTTCCACCAAAGGAGGATATTTACTCTTGGTAATTTTTTTTTTACTCATTCCCCTCAACCCTCATCTCGATTCATTTTTAACTAATTTACTTTTCAAAAAGGTCCCGTCTCACCCCATTCTCCAACGTCCGCGTTGTAATCATAGGCCAAGACCCCTACCACAACGTGAACCAAGCCCACGGGTTCGCCTTCTCCGTCCGCCCGCCAACTCCCGCCCCTCCTTCCCTCCGCAACATGTACACCTGCCTCAAGAACGACTATCCATCCTTCGTGCCACCTCCGAACAAGGGAGGCCTCCTGACCCCGTGGGCCGAGAGGGGAGTGCTAATGCTCAACACGTGCCTCACCGTCCGCGCCCACGAGGCGAATTCCCATTCCAACCGCGGGTGGGAGAAGTTCACTCAGAAAGTAATCGACACGGTGGCGGCAAAACGCACCCGCGGCGTGGTCTTTATGGCGTGGGGCACGCCGGCCGGCAAGCGCGTCATCAAGGTTGACGCCAAGAAGCATCTCGTCCTCAAGAGCGTTCATCCGAGCCCGTTGAGCGCCAGCAGGGGGTTTTTCAACTGCAAGCACTTCAAGCTTGCGAACGAGTGGCTGGATGGACGGTACGGAAGCGAAGGAAGGGTGGATTGGGCTCTGGTCGAAGGGCAGAGCATCTTTGCCGAGGGGTCAGAGGGGAGCGAGAGGGCGGATGAGGACGGGAGCCAGTACAGTTTTGATGAGGAGGCCGAGAGGGAGATGCTGGCTCTTGTCAATGGGAACGACGAGCGGGAGAGCGTGACCAAGAAGGTCGAGGCCGTCGTGAAGGCTTCGGTTACGGGGAAGAAGGTCAATGTTAGGGAGCTGGTTGGGAAGGGCAAAGCAAAGGGCAAGGGGAAGGGCGCCAAGGCTGTTCCGGAGGAGGCTGATGAGAATGTTGCTCCTGCTACGGAGGAAGAAGAAGAAGAAGAAGAAGAAGAAGAAGAAAAAGAAGAGGAGGAGGATGCTGAGAGCGGGAGTGATGAGTGAGGTGGAGGGGAACTGCAAATTTACCCAGGGAGGTAAGAGGGCTGGCAGATATCTGACTGCTTCTTGCAAAGGCGCAACAGCAGACTGGTGATGATTGACCACTGCCACGGGGGGGATGATTGATCATTAGTCTTCCACGACTGTCTGGTGGGGGTTTCTTTTTCATGAAAACCAAAAGAAGAAGAGAAAAAAAACACGTTTTACGAATTGATGGAATAACAAGAATGGGATCAAAAACACACAACAAATGAGCTAGGATTATTAGGGAAAATCAGGGAAAATACTTTGATATGATGGATGATGGAAATTATGTATGGATGGATGGGATTGTTTTTTTTTTCTTTGTTTTTTATCTTTCTTTTTCTTCTCTTCTAATTGGTCTGATACCAGGGGAGATCGGAACGGAGGAGGAAGCACCAGGCGTGTGGTTTGTTAGGGGGGGGGGGCGGTATGTTAATTGTTCAGAATAAAAACATGCCGCGGGAGTTTATTTCAATTTTTTTTTTCCTTTTCCTTTTGAAGGGTTGCCGGTGGGGCGTACGATTTTCATTTTTTTTTAAACAGCAAGTCTCGAAGAGCACAGCAGGACAGGAGAGTCGTGTGGTTCGTTGAAATAATCAGCCTCTACTTAACTATACCCTGCATTTCGGGAGAGTATTTCGAGTGGTGTAGTTTAGCCGGACAAACGATGCTGCAGTGTTTCGTATGAAGAGAAGTTGAGTTCATTGAGCCATGTGTGACTCCGTCTCGGATTCGAGATGGGGCGTAGGAACTATCGTATATTATAACTGCAATCAAGCTCGAACTGTGGCTTGGACGAAGCTGTGAGTGAGTGCTTGACCTTGCAGTCAGTCTTTGCAACCAAATGGCCCCGCTTGCCAAAGCGCCGCATGCACGAAAACCGTGTGGTATGAACACGGCGGTTCGTGATACACACGGAAATGAGGTCGGAAGGTAGCTTACCTTGATTCATCAGCGAACACCCGACATCGAGGGTTCTCTCTCGAGTGCTTGCTTTTGGTCGATCTGTGATACATATAAATGGGCATATATATCTCCTTGTTGTAATATCGTCACACGGGAACTCGATCGATGATGTGCTGTGTGGAAAGGGGGCGCTTGAACCCTTACGCAACATGTTGCCCAGCCGGGACAATCTTGTCCGTCTATCACATCGAGTCATGCGTTGAAAGATGGTTCACCACTGGTCGATTTTACCAGGTCGACTTGGAAGAAAGAATTCGAAATAATGTCCGTGACACTGGGGGACTTGTTTGGTGCCGAAAGAAGAGCGACCTGTTCGTTTCAGAAAACGAGACGACGGAAGGGGAACGCACGAGTAATATCACCTCTGTATCTGGCCGATAATGACATCACTTGTTGAAGATGCCCTCTGCATCCATCTGATCTGTGTACAACAAATCCACAGCTGATGGCTAGCGCTGGGGGCAAGCGTCCTGGTGTCCGCAGGGCTGCTGGGATTCAGAGTCTCGACAAACCAAAAAAGTGTCGAGAAGAGGTAGAAGACGGGAAGACGATCCACTTCAATGCAAGACATCGATTGGCCCCAGAGCCGGGTGGCTGTCGATCAAGGGTCTCAAGATACCTATACGACAACGAATTGCGAACTGATATCTATGCGACGGGACCGTGGTGATGCCGAAAGGTTTACCGACCCAACGGATACCTAACGATGGCGAGGTGAGGCCATCTCACCACGTTCGGGTTTGTGTCGGAAGATCCCAAGCATGCCATCTGGGGTCAGACAGCTTGCAGCAAAGACATGGAGACGACCGGACCTGCAGGTCCAAGGTTACAGCGTTAGTCGGTGATCGTTAATGCAGGCAAGCCTCGACAATCGCCGACCATGGGTTCAGTATCGTCCAACCGAGACTCACAATATCACTCTATCTGAACGCCTACACCTGAAAAAGGCGGTGATATCTCAATGCAATGCGTCTTGGCCTGGTTGGCTGGATGCGTGATCAAGTTCCTCTCCCCAAGCAGGATGGTGCTGAAGTTGACAGCACATCACCGCCGACAATCAATGGCTCTTCTTATTGGTCAGGTCCAGGATTGTCTGCGCCGGCTCGCACACCAGGCCTTGGGCGGGATGAGTTGGCACCAGCCGGACCAAGCAGAGGTGCATTTGGCTTTCCAATTACCCCGCACTCGTCGTGTACTGCTCGTCATCTCGGTTTTTTTCTTCTTCTTTTCGGTCTGGGGTAATGGGACAAAGTAGTGTAATCAAGATGTGAAGACAAAAATGAAGAAAATGAAGGGGACAATCAACGGGAGGCGACCCGATTCCGTGTGGGGGTAGAGAATCTTGGGTGTGGATACCAGGACGGGTACCTTGAACTTTGGTGCAATATTAGTGGTGCATATTTGGTGTAAGTGAACCTGCAGCAGACCACAAGTGCCGAGCCGAAATAGCCATCTATCATCATCCATCCACCTGATGAAGAATCATTGATCCCTCATGATCAGAGAATGTTGTGGTGAGGAAAATGGCGGGGATTTATAAGACATGTCTTTTGGTGGCCGGATCACTTACCAGACGCCTTAATTACCGCAAGGGTAAAGAGAAAGAGGGTGGGGGAGAAAACATGTGTGTGTCAAATTCTACGGAGAAAGTGTGAAACAAGGGACGAGATCAAGGAGGCACAAGAACAGGCCGACACCTTGATGTCGCCTGCTTCTCTTCACATCCACCCACCATTCAGCATCATGGATCCTGCACCACCCCACCCTCTAGAAACGTCAGGCAGGAGCGATTCACGCCCAGCCCGAATTGCAACTTGACAGATCCTGGGAAAAGCCATGTTCATCGCTCGCCCCGGATATCTCCCAAGTCCAGTGAAAGTCTATTTTGCAAAAGATATCGAATCGGTAATAATACCAACCCAGGATATTATGTTCAAGCATTGCGGCGTTGATTATCGTCGCAATTTGCTGTGATACCTTGCGGCAGACGCTCTTTTCTTTTTCCTTCTTCTTCTTTGCATTTTTGCTCTACTGCGCCCAGAAGCGCGCCCTCATTTAAAAAATAAAAAACCTGAACAAGACCCAAGCCTCATCAATCGTTCACGAAAATACACGAAATGTGCTGTTCCTGAATGGGCTGCAGCACCTTGTTAGCTAATCCCAATCAAGCGCCTTGGGTGTAGCTTTTTGCGGCTAGCCCCCGCCAACCGATACCTTCGACGTCGAATTGGAGGTGCTCCCATCACTCCCACGCGCCCTGCCTGACCCAGTGAAGCAATTTCCTGGGACCCGACCGCGATCGAAAAAACCCCTGAGGGCTGAACAAGAGCTTTTGGACACCCATCCTTCTCCTTCTTTCATCATCACAACCTGATCTTGCAATCTTCGACTCTCTTCACACCATTCCTTTATCCGCCTGTTGTTGCTTACGGCTTCACTGTTGTTGACCTCTCCATTCTCTTATTCGATACCCTTGAATTTTCTTGTTCCAGGTTCTCTCACCAGCGGGGTCCTTACCGAATCGAGCATCCCCCATCCCATCCAACCATCCCACCCACCCCAGAGACACCCCAGACACCCCAGACGCGAATTGTCTGCTCTTTTTCTCTTTTTATTTTTTATTTTCCAGAAACACCACCAACACGACGCTGTGCTGTTGCAGCAGCGTATTTTCTACCACCACGACTTCCTACCGCCCACGACCGCATCTCCCCTTTTCCTTGTCTCTACGCCACCTCGAATGGTCCGGCCTACCATTCTTCACTTCTAAACCCAAGACATTAAATCAGAACAAAATGCCAAGCCTCTTTTCCCGCCTGACGGGCAAAGATGGCAAAAAGTCCAAGAAGGGACAGCTCGACGACCTTGCGAACAAGCAACCTCAGAAACCACGATGGGATGATGCCTGGGCTCGCACCAACGTTGACCCAGAGGAGGTTGACGAATTGATCCATTACTGCAGTGCAGAGCTAAAAGCGCGAGGTATGACATCAATTTCGGCAATGCTGTGCCAAACCTCCACAGCAGCGCCCCCGTGCCACAGGCGTCAGCTAACCGCTAGTGAACAGCTCTCGACCTTCCCTTCTTACTCCTCCCATTCCGCCCGACCTCCGACCCGAGCGCAGTCCGGACCTTCGTGCGACACTTTTTCGATGGCCGAGATGGAGCCCCGACCCTTCGCGGAGAGGCCCTGGCCCAGGAGCTGCGGATGACCGAGCCCATGGTGATTGCTGGCGCCATCAAATGGTGCTGGAGCAGACTCCAAGGTGGTGTTGTAGGGTGGGACTCATATGAGCTCTTCAAAGTCGGCGAGCATGGTACGCACAGCAATTGGGACAAACAAACCGGCCAAGGTTGGCTAACAGCCGTGATGCAGATTCGAACATGGACAGAAACTCGTTTAAGACTTTTATCCCCCTCAGTGTCGATAACAAGGCACGATCGCAGATCATTTTTGACTTTTTTGACTTGCTTTCGGCAGTTGCCGCCCACGGAAAGACGAACGGCTTTGGGGGGCGCAAACTCTCGCGGATGGCTGCATGGTGGGCGTTCGAACAAACTGACACTACCGACGGGTTTGAGACCGCATACAAGGTGTGGCTCAGCGCCGCTGATGCCACCAGCCATCTCTTCTTTGCGTACCTCAGGTCTCTTGCCCCTGAGCCGGTGCGTGGTGGCATTTCCCTGTTGCCCATGTCACTACAGAAATTGCTCCAGGACACAGAATACCCTCCTCAGAGGCCCCAGCTCATGCAAACATCAACATACAGGGTTGCCATGATTGTGGACACCGTTTCCCCAACCCCATTTGCTCTTCTGCGACGAGCAAATCATTTCCAGTACCGAGATACAGATAAGGCCTTGAAGGGGTTTTCAGAGTACGAAGACCCAATCCAAGCTTTAACTGAGGAATGCCGCAGAGTTCTCAAGGCTATCTCTGCTGCGAACCAGTCGCATGCTGTTTCGAGCTCGAAGCACTCGACCAGCCTTCGTGATGCTTCTTGGTCCCGTTTCGAGGACATTGGCTTTGCAAGTGCTCTCGAAGAAGAGGATGAAAGCGACGGCTCGCTGGCTCTCCAGCGCCGGCAGCAGAGGCTCAGGAATACACCAGCGTCTGGCGCCGATCTTGGACGTCCAACTACGCCATCATGGGCCGACTTTTTGTCTTCTGGGTTTGTGGACGAGAGGAACGCTTCGCACCTCTTGTTGCCCCCTGACAAGGTCCTCCCACCGATTGAGACTGGGGTCCGAAATCATAGTTCGCAATCCCACAGGCCAAGGCTGGAAGACAATCACCTTGAACCCGGCGAGCTTGCAAGCATCGTTCGCTTCGATCTCGACGATGCCTTTTGGTGGGTGTGGCTGACCAGCTTGGCTCCCGAAGAAACGCCTGACAGGAAGTCCGCCTTTGGACGTTGTGCCGTTATTGAGACGGTAATTCGGGGAGGCCGCTGGCTCGTTATGGAAGAGATTGTCAAAGGTGCTGCGCCTGATCCAGCTGACGGCGCTTACATCGCAGAGAAGAAGGGCTTCTTCAGCTGGACTCGCCGAGGCAAGACGAACGGCCTGACCAGGAGTAAGTCGACAGCCGGAGGGAAGCATGCCTTGGTCAAGGGCGATGGTCACTTGAAACCAAGCGCAACTATGGGCTTCAGCAAGACCAGCATCGGGCCTGACCAGCAAGCCAAGATCCAGGCAGCTGCTCTGCAACTTCAGATGCAGGAGAAGCAAAAGGCACAAGAGCAAATTGTTCAGCGCAGAGGGCGTAATGATCCCAACTATCTGACAGAAAAGACCAATAGTGTTCTAACTCTTCAGCCAAGCATTCTGAATGAGGCATCTTCGGCTGTCAAGTGGGCCAACAAGTATGATAAGGACACCGTCCGTGGTGCCTATTTGGCGGATACAACTGCCGGCCGTGGTACAGCTCCCAGCGGCCCTGCTGCCTCTGTCACCAACTTGGGGACTGAGCATCCCCCTGACCTGCCCCCTAAGACGCAAGCCCCTGCCCCTGCACCTATCACGATCCCGACGGCTTCGAAGGTTGCGGAAAGTGTTGGGACGCCGACACCACAGACGCCGAAGCCGGTTGAAAAGGAGCTGCAAGCCCCCAAGGAAGTTCATCCAGCTGAGCGAGCTTCTGATGTCGCCCGCAGCCTTCCCCTACCACCACCCAAGGACCACGAAAGCCTCGAGCTCTCCCGCGAGAACATGGTTTCCCCCGATCCTGATGTCAGCCCTGACAGCAAGAAGCAGAAGAAGCTTCAAAAAGACGCCAAGTCTCCTACTAGCGGCGGTTTCAGGAACCGGCTGTTTGGCCGTGCCAGGAGACACTCTAAACTTCCTGAGAATGCTACTGAGCAACTCAACACTGTGCTTGCTGCACCTGCGCCAGCTCAACCTGTCCAGCCTGTTGTTGCTGAGAAGGTTGATCAACCAAAGGCACAGCCGGCCGTTGTACCCCCTCCTCAGGCACGCAAAGCAGTTCCTCCTCCCCAGGCTCAAGCCGCTGCTCCCACGCCAGCGCCCGCCCCTACTCCGGCTCCGGTTCCCGCTGCCGTTGCTGCCCCTCAACCCGAACCGACTTATGAGCCCTCTCTCCCAGACGATGAAATCTCGCCTGTCAGCACCAGGGAACCTGCTAGGGGAAGCGTGGAGTTCTCTCGCTTTGATCAGGGGCCACTCCTTGATCAGCCCGCGTTCATCCCTGATGAAGACAGCGATGATGAGGCTGTTCCTCCTCCGATTGCCCGGCATTCGTCCCGCTCACCCCTGCCGTCGCCTTCACCAGTGTCACAGCCACCCGCGTCACCTCCTCCCAAGGAGGTCGAAGAGAAGGCTGCCTCGCCACCGGCCCCTATCGCCCGCGCGCCTCCGCAGGATCGTTGGGCACAGATCCGGAAGAATGCTGCAGAGCGGGCCCAGCGTGGTCCTGCTTCGCCGGAACCAGTTCCCAGGTCTAGACCTGCTGACTTCCCCATGCCCAAGAGGAACGATATGGATGATACCACCAGTGAAGAAGAGAGTAAGTACCAAAATCACACCCCAACTTGGCAGTAATGGCGCTAACACGATTATAGCTATTGAATCCCGTGTTGCCCGCATCAAGGCCAGAGTCGCAGAGCTGACCGGTGGCCAAGAGGGAGCTATGGCTAATGTTCGCCCACCTCCTCTCCGTCGTTAGGCACGATGTAGTTGTATTCGGACCCCATCGCGTCGTCGACAAAACTTACACGCCGAATGACCAAGGACCAAGAGTGAAACCAACATAAAAAACAATACCCCGCGTAATTGACCTTCGAATTTCGTACTTCGCCTTCCGGCCAGCTGTTTAACCCCCCATCCTTTTTTTTCTGGATTTCGGGCACAAGTGTCCGTGAATCTTTGCAGCTTTAAGAATCACCGTCAAGCACCAACCTCTCCGTAATATACCAATCTTTTGAGTTTTTTCAACCTAGTTAATGTCGTCGACTCTTTTTCGCGGCGCGGATCTTTGCAGAACGAGGTGGTGTGTGTTTGTGCCGCCTGCCTGTATTTGCCTTTTTTTTTTTTTCTTCATACCAACTCACTCAGTTCTTCTCTGGTTTATTTTTTCTTGGCTCTCCCGATGATACCACCTAGAAAAAGTTTGCGGGTTAGTCTATGTTGTAGCAGCAGCAGCAGCAGCAGCAGCAAACAATGCAATATCACATATTTCTCCCTTCTTTTGCTTTTGCATGCACTGGGCAAAACTTGGATTGCTAAGAGTGCTTAATGGGTGGTGGTGTTGGAACGACGAGAGCTACCTACCTACCTATCATTGTTGATCTTGGGTATGATGGGTATGGGTATGGGTATGTATACCGTCCGTTATATCTCGAAAAAAGCCAGCCACTTCGGAAAGTATTTTCCACCAACCCCAGTCTCATACCAGGTAAGTCGTTTGAGAGGAAACGAACGAACTACTCCAGATAAATAAAAACCCGGAACGTGGTACCGACTTTCTTTTGTTCAAATCCAAGCCAACCATTTCAGCCACTTTATGTAACATGCATACATGCGCCCTCCCCTTTCCCACCAGCTAATCTAGAAAGGTAAAAGGAAAACGGAGAGCTGTTGGCTGGTTACTACACTACACATGTCGTCCTCCGTTTTTGTTGTTCGACAGATTGAGTGTTTCCAGGTTCCGGGGGCGGCGGGTTGGGGGTTTCTAGAGTCGCAATGAATAAAAGATATATATAAATACGACATCGTGACCTGCGCCACATCCAGCTATCCGGTTTCATTCCGAGAGACTTAGATAGGGAGGGAGTCGGAGAATATGGTGGTAGTGCATGTACTGCACATACATATATACATACATACATATATATATATACACACACACAAGGTTTCATAGGCATGGGAACTCGATGGTAGATAACAAGAATGGTATGTAACTTTGGTGTATAATATATATATACAAACGTGGCCACCACTATATACAAAATCATTTGAGTGGCACAGTAAAAAGAAATGAAAAGAAAAAGAAAAAAAAACGGCAAAGAGTCCTGCACAAAACTGATGTGACTTGAGTCCTTTTTTTTTTCTTCCCCTTCAATCCTTGGCAAACGAGTGAAGGGAGTAAGTAGTAGACGGGAGAGGCAATACGACCAAAATGGCAATGTCACACACACCCTTGATGGTGCGTATCTATCTAGAACGACGAGGCGTCGTCCCATAGTCGCAAACCATGACAATGAGAAACCCGATGTCCTCCTCTAACGGGCTGCACTGCATCAGAATACCCAAGTAAACGACTCCTTGACTTGAAAGTTAACCGAATACCTGGGGGGGGAAAAAATCATGTTAGTAAACACATACATCTTCTTTGTATATGACTCGGGAATTTTGTAAACATACTTGATATCCTCAGCCGAAGCAGCAACCAACACTTTAAACGTTCCCTCTTCGGCAATCCACTTCTGGATCGACGTGTCATAATAACCCACGGCATACCTGTCGAGCTGTATCCTCAAGTGCTTAGTCTCTCCAGCTTCAAGCGCCACCTTCTCAAAGGCAGCAAGCTCCTTCTCCGGACGAGGCAGTCTCGACTTCTCATCGTGCACATAGATCTGCACCGTCTCGAGACCATCGACGTCTCCTGTGTTGGTGACAGCCACAATAAGCTCAATGGAGCCGTCTGGCGTGAGAACCTTGGAGCTCAGAGACGGCCGACCGTACTCGAAGGTCGTGTATGAGAGACCGTGTCCGAATGGGAAGAGAGGAGGGACCTTGACGCGGTCGTAATGCCTGTAGCCAATGTACATACCCTCGCCATAAACAACTTCAAGGTTCTCGCCTGGCCAGTTATGGAAGGCGGGAGTATCTTCAAGCCGCCTCGGGAACGTGCACGGCAGCTTGCCGCTTGGGTTCTTGAGACCGAAGAGGGCATCTGCAAGAGCGTTTCCAGCTTCTTGCCCCTGGTACCAGGCCTGGATGATGGCTGGCACCCGGTCCGCCCATGGCATAGTGACAGGGGAACCAGACTGGTTGACCACAACAGTCCTGGGGTTGGCCTTCAAAACAGCCTCAATGAGACGATCTTGACTTCCGTCTGAGGGCAGGTCCATGGTCTTTCGGTCGTAGCCTTCCGATTCCCACTCGGCATCGAGACCGACGATCACAACAGCTACATCCGCAGCCTTGGCGGCATTAACAGCCTCTTGAAGGTAGTCAACTTGATCCTCCTCCTTGAAACCGATTCGGCAGCCGCCATACTTGTGAGTCATGTTGAACTGCTTCTGCTTTGCCAGTGGGCGCAATTCGTTGGTCATTTCCACGCGGAGCTCCACCGGCCGGTTGGCCTCCATCTGGACTTCGACCAGGTAGTCGATGGAGCCATCGAACATTGCCTCACCTTCCTCAGTCCAGTCCCAAAGGTCAAGGGCTAACCTGCCATTGACATAGAGCTTTCCTGGACCGACGGACATGTAGGAAATGGTGTGCTTGCCCGTTGTCGTGGGCGTCAAGTTCGTGGTGACAATGGCTGACCACTCGGGGCCAACCTGAACAAGAGGTGCCGAGTCCCAAAGGAAGAGGTCGGTGTTGGTCCGGTGCTGTGTGACGACGGGTTGGCCCTGGAACTTATCGCCCTTGAACCACTCGATTGTCACTCCCTGCTGGCCCGTTCTGGTGCTACAATAAGAAGATGCTACGGGAAGCCACTTGTGAATGTGGCAACCCTGGGCGTATGTGACTGGTTGTTGTGCCACTCTTCTAATGCTTTCCAGCGGCAGAGTGTTGTAGTAGGGGTTGAGACTGGCACTTCCGCCGCCGCCGGCGATCGCTCTGTTGGCATTGGGCCCAATGACAGCAACTTTGGCAGTCTTGGGATTAATCGGCAGCACGGAACCCTCATTCTTGAGAAGGGTAAGACCTTGAACACCGGCCTCACGGATGAGGTTTCTTGTCTCTTCCCTGTCATCTTCTCTCTCCTCTGCCTCGGCTGTCAGGTCGCTGCCCTTGGTGCGCTCTACCAGAGTGAGCACATTCTCAGCGGCTCGGTCAATATCAGCCTGGGTGATCTTCCCATCTTTGAGAGCCTCAAGGACCTTTTCGAAGCGCCACTTGGTCGAAAAGGGGAACTCAATGTCACACCCAGCCTTGAGCGACTCGGCCGTCGAGTTTGTGCCACCCCAGTCCGAGATGACGGTACTGAAGAAGGGAGGTCAGTTGATCATCTTCGCTTATCGCTTGGCTCAGCTCAGAAGTTTCGCCACTTACCCATCATAACCCCAATCGCCACGGAGGACATCCTTCAGCAGTTTCGAATTCATATCGGCATGAACCCCATTTACGAGATTATATGAGGACATGATGGCCCAAGGCTTGGCTTCCCGAACGGCGATCTCGAACGGACGAAGATAAAGCTCGCGAAGCGGCCGCTCGGCAATTTTGGAGTCGATGGTCAGTCTGTGGGTTTCCTGCTCATTGCCAACAAAGTCTATGCCAAGTAAGTCTCACAGAACTAAACAGGAGGTCAAGTCCAGACACTCACGTTTGATAGTGGCAGCTACCCCACGCTCCTGAAGACCCCTGATATACTGAGCGGCAAGTTTGCCTGTCAGAAGAGGGTCTTCGGAGAAAGACTCAAAATTTCTCCCTCCAAGCGGATGTCTGTGCATGCAGACGGTCGGTGCGAGCAAGACGTTGGCAGACCGAGCTTTGGCCTCTTCAGCCAAATGCTGACCGACCTCGTGCAGGATGTCCTTATTCCATGTTGCTGCTAGCGAGATACCGCACGGGAAGAGAGCAGCCTGTGGGCATAAATAATCAGCACCTTGGCATAGAAATAACTAGTGGATGCCTTCTGAATCTCTGCCTACTTTTGTTCCACCAACGAATATTCCACCTCGAGCACCGTTCGGTCCGTCGCTGGTCTTAACGGCCGGAATGTTCTTGGAAGGAATCGACTTGGTTCTCCAGAAGTCCGCAGCTGTCAAGAGGGAGATCTTTTCCTCTTGGGTCAAGGTAGACAGCTTTCTCCTTGCAAGCATCCTCATGTCCTTGGGAGGTCCTGCATGTTGGAATGGACTGTCAGAGGGGAAGAAATCGGTGTCCGGGGTAGTGTTGGTATCAATGCTCTCAATAGGTGAGGCATTGGGGTCAATATCCCGGCCCGTATCAATTCGAGGCACATCGGTTTCGGTGCTCTCGGCGGGCGAGGCATTAGGATCAATATCACGGTCAGTGTCGATAGGGGGCACAAGAGCTGCCATGTTGGCTTTCTTTTGTTGTTGACGGCGACGGCGTGTCTTGTACAGGACTGAACCGAGATACAGCGAGAATTTGGATCCAAGTTTGGATGCCTCCAGACGGGTAGGAACGTCGGACATCAAAAGACAAGCCGGTCTTCTGCGGAGAAATGGGAAATCACAGCACGGCTGCACTTTTCAAAGTCATCTTCTTCACAGAGAGCACACGAACCAAAGAGGAAGCGAGGGCTTGTATATAAGTCAACCGGGTCATGCTCCCGAATATTACCCGCAAGATATCAAAACGGCATAGAGGAGGTCCTGCCGTGAGACGGTATAACATATTGGGTTATTGGGAGGCATGGAGTGGAAACGGAGGAGCTGCCTAGTGTATATTGTGGGCAATGGGGGTCCCTGCGGGAGAGAAACAAAGAGCCGATGAATCTTCCGGGAGGCGAGACAGCGAAAAGATACCAATATCTGAAGTTCCTGACAGAGGTACGGAGGCTGTAGGGATCTGAGGCCAGTCAGGCTTCTGGACAAGGAATATCCGAACGGTACTGCAGCGTGGGGAGTGTGGGTAGGGACGAGGCGAGTGAGGTATTGGTACCTTTGAGTGATCAGGGTGGTCGCGTCAGTTGATGGCTTCCATCCGCGATCCCCTTGATTACTGCTCTCGGCGCAAATAGCCATTCGGTAGGAACGGACCGTATGAGCGGTAGTATCCAGTGTACCCATCTTGAACAGCCCACGCCGTGATTGCATAAGACGCATGCTTTTCTGGCAAACGAAAGGGAATTGGACCAAGTGGGGGTGAATATAAATGTGGACTTCTGGGAAGGCCAAGGTTGGGGTATCCTCAAGCCCATCTGCCAAGAAGCCTAAAACGGTTTGTTGGGTTGTGGCATGAATCGTCGCGTTCCTGATGTTTCTTTGGTGCTGTCGGTGTTCAGGTTGGACGACATCAACGGCAGTTGTGGGGTTCAGGCACTCGCCATCAACCAAGTCACCTAGCATGCAGTTGCCAACACCGCAAGAGACCTGGGAACAGGACTCCTACCAGTGCAAAGGGGAGGAGAGGTCTCGACCGAAGGGCAGATGGCCACCTTGGAGGCAGAACCGATAGTAGCAAGCTCATTCTTGCCGGCCGACGGGTTTCTAGGCTCTGTCGATCACCCATGTGCTAGTAGTGTAACGTGGCGGTGATGACGGTTTTTGGAACGGCGTCTCCGTCTCTGGGGAGAAAGAACCTCGAGACTAATAACCGATTGATCCCTGTCATGCGGCGGTAGGGCCGGTTTGGTGCCCCGTAAAAAGCCCGTTCGATCGACATCTGAATCCTTCATATCAGGAACGCTCCTCTGTGATGGGAAGAGATTTGTTGAAGGGTAGATGTTGTGCTGAAATCTCTGATCTGAGGTGGTATGCTGTCACCAGGCCCCGGGTCCCGACTGACACCTTCGAAGGTGCCATTTCAGCTCTTGGGTGGTCTTCTCGAGAACTCGCCATTCCAAATGAGCTAATATGAAGAGGCCAGAGTCCATATTGCAGTCTTGATCGACACGGCAAGATGGTGATTCCGGCAAGAGCGGCAAACGCTGATTTGAGCTCTGTTGTGGTGTTGAGGCTGAGAAGCCAAAATGTGCGACGAATGACGAAACGGTGCTGCAGCACGGAACTTGGAAAATCAGGAACCGAGGTTTTTGCAGAAACAGGGCGATCTGGTTGTTTGTGGGGAACATGCTTATCGTTGGCAGTCAAGATCCGGAACGGATGCGGTGATGATTTTTCGCTTGAGACGGTACTCCGGGCCGGTTTCCTCGAAAAGGCGGGCCATGTGCTTCGGATTGGTTGGTTCGCGGAGTGCAAGGTTCCTCCAGGGCGTGATTAACAACGGGAAGCAAGGCTTTGCCGCATCTCTTTGAACTTGTAATGGTGGTGATATAATTTGAAAACTTAGCAAGAGGGACGATGCATACCTAGATATTAATGAGGCTTTCGTCTCGTCTGGTCTCTGGATGGCGGTTCTTCATCCCACGAACCGAATGCCATCCGCCAGCGGGCAATCCACTCTCGGTGCTTCTCTCAAACCGGGATAGGTACTGCGTGGTATGAAGTGAGAGGGTGGCATTGAGATCCAAGATTTCGATCCTCGGTGTATCTGAATGGTGGAGGACGCCGCGTCGGGTACCAAGCACAGGTCACTCCACAACACCAGTGCGGTGATGTGTGCTGAAGAAGGAAGACGTGAGGTGCGGCATCGTAAGGAGCTAACGGCATCGAACCCGGTGGTCGGAGATTCGAGGTGTGATCCTTGGCAATGTAAGGCATGGACCCTAACGTTGAGGTTGCGTTAGAGCTTCTGTTTTCTCCGAGCGGACGTACTATGTACAGTACACGACAGCAGCAAGCCACCTGGCAGGACAAACACGCGCAACATGGAGCAGCAAATCGGAGAAAACTTGTGCGTGCGACAAGCTTCATCTCAACGGTCGAGTGAAACATTCGAGAAGCGGCGGTACGACGTCGACTTCCCAGTGGCGGAGGTATCGCACAACCACCACAGCAGGACCTGTAAAAGCAGGGGCCGCTTCCTGGCTCCGACACGCACACACACACTTTCCAATTTCGGATGTGGCTGCTTCCTTCCCGACTTTCAATCATCTTCACATGAACAAGCTGGAACATAAAACTTAAAAGTCCAACCTAAAAAGATTTTTTCTCTTTTCATGCCCTCGGTTTTTTTTTAAATTTAAGCCTCGCCTTCATTTCACTGCCAGGAATCATTAAAAAAATGCCCGTCATGAAACACAACCTACCTCCACACTTTACCATGTCCCCGATCGGGCCGGTCTGGGGTCCCGGCTCTCCGCAGAGCCATGTTGTTACATCGACCATGGAGTTGTTTCTCTGGTAGGCGCCTCCAGTTTGGTACACAGCCGCCGTTTTATTTTCTTCATCCATCTCTTACTTCCTGATCCGGCCTCTCACTTCATCACTTCTGGCGCACACCACCCCCAGGCTACACTAGTGTTGTGGATGTACATGGTCTAAAGCTGTGATGCTGGGTCCCGGCAGCTCTGCCTGCACGTTTCTTGCTGGACTCCCTTGCCCACCACTAGCTCCCGTTGCATTCCGGCGTTTCTTTGCATAGGATTGTTCCGAGTGGCTCCCCTTCTCCTCCTCCAAACGTGGAAGGCATGTCACGAGGATGTGACGCCCAGAGCCTCATCTACACTAACCAAGCCCATCACTCCCTGTCGCATGGAGAACGGCGAGTTCCCCAATGGAGAGGATGGAGGGAAGCTCCCGCGTGAAAACAGAGGGGGAAAAAACAGGCGAAACTTCGGATATGGGATGGACTGATTGTTGTAGATCCTTTTCTTGTCCGGCCACACTCTGACGGATAGCATCCCGTCTTCACCGATGAGTGGAGAGCATTGGAAGGCATTGTTGTTGTGTCTGCCCCTGGCCCAGTGTCCCAAAGCTCGAGGGTTGCCCGCCTGGTACCGAGAAGATCTGCTTTTAACACCCATCGGAATGTTTATCCGTGAGATTGATCTAAACTAGGAGAGGGTGTGGGTGTAATGACATGTCTAATAGCAGATATTGAACGTCTATAAACCATCGAGATCGATTCGGCGTGAATTACGTGATACAGAATTTCGGTTTAGGAGTAATAAATTATGTGGCTCACAGTCAGATTGAGAACGACCACGCAGGAAAATCATCCAGAAAGCTAGTATTGGATATCCCAGCCCTTCTTCGACTTCTTTTTAATATAGCAGATTAGTCCAAAAATGTGGTCCCAAAAACTCTCTGTCAGAGGGCTCTGTTTTCTCGCCTCATATTGTTTAATATCTCGATTATTCTCGGCATTTCGTTTATTGACAGCTCATAAAGTAGCATATCAGTCCGGGATTTCGAGCCGAGATCAATAAGTCATCTTGATGTCGCAAGATCACAAATCAGGTCATATCTGACATCTTTTTACAACATATACTCGCTGCTGCTTGCTCTTCATATCATACGTCACGATGATGGTTTTGTTGTTGTTGACGAGTCTCTCAAAGTATTTAGGCTCTACAATGTTTTGCCACTGGGGAAAACCTGCAGCGACGCCTTTTCTGGGTGGCAGATGCAATATAGATTGCAATCTGTGAACACGAGGGAAAGAGTGCCGCGTCTCGAGTCCGGGTAAGGGCGAATACTATTGCAAGCGAGATCGACAGTACTACGTACATGTCATGTATGTACATACATCTTCCGTACCGATGCCACCAAGCAAGCTCAAGATAAGGGCGGTCCCGATCTGATTCATCAGATAGCTTTGCCTTCGGCAACTTCTCTCGCAACCCAACACTACTGACCGAGATTTTATTTAATCAATTTTTATATATACACACCACATGTTTCCCTTCCGTAGTCGGCAGATGTTATATTTCCACCATCACCATGGCGAGAGTTCATGGAGGAGGGGAGAGAGAAGGTTTGGGAAATCCGTACCTACAATGTCGCCTCTCAACAGTATCCCGCGAAATTTGGAATGTTTCTAGTAGTAACCAGGGAAAGAAAACTCGTTTCGTATTTCATTGTTGTTTAATCTGAGAAAAACCCGATGGTTAAGTCCCCTCAACAAGTGTGAGCCGATCCGACATGGCAACGGCAACCAACTACCCGTAACTTTTCATATTAGATAATATGACATGGCCATGCAAAAAATATGAGAGCAGACTCTATATGAACATATCCATTTCGCACAGGGTTCTTCAGTACTATCCTTAATATGAGTTCCCAGTCGTTCCCAAATCGTGGTGGTGAGATACCTACTGAGTTAAGGGTGGAGTTCATTTTTAAGCGACAAGCCAAACCAAAAAAAATGGAGTCAAAAACATACAACACCAGGGATTCCCCAGTGGTCACCCACCTGAGTACTAGTCTGGCCTTCTCATGTTTATCTAGGGCAGAGCGGACGGGATGCCGAGTTTTCATGAGAGTATGGTCGTATGTGATAGTTGCTTCCGGAATCCAGCATAGTCAGCGCAGGGTCTTGAAGTTTCGATCTTCAGATGTACAAACTTTGAGTGCCTCAAATGAAAGTCAATGGGAAAAGCTCTTCATAGATGGTCGCAAATTCCAACGCTTTAGGAGCTCACGGTTCGGAAGAAAAGTCACAAGGATTTCAAGGTAGAAGAGGTGCAGCTGCAGGTTTGGAGCTTGCCCCCGAATCATTGTTGACATCAAAGCTTCATAGCTCTGGTAAGAACATCACCATAACCTAGAGATTGATGGTTAATTTTTTCCCACCGATTTTGATTTTCTCCAGTCATTGATTTCCAGATTTCTGCGAGCCGCAGAATTCAAAAACGAAAAGCAACAAAAAACAAAGTTGAGAAGTTCTAGCAAAACGTCTGTGTAAGTGGGAAGGAGCTCACACAACTCAGGGTAAGGTGAAGGTTGAAGCTCTACAGCCCCACCAAGCGGGGCATTGACCAATCAGAATGCGCCATAACATTTTCCTTCTCCCGCAACACCAAATGCCCGTTCCAGGTCGCACCGTCGCAGCACACCACCCCCCGATCCGAATTATTTTCCACCATCTCGACGGCCGCCCCGGCATCCGGCCTCCCTACCCCCAAAAATCGAGGGTTCGAAATACCCGTTCCCTCGACCAAATAACCACACCAGAAAAAAATGAACCGTCAGGTTCTCTCGGCCGCCCTCGGGCGAGCCGAATGCTGCGCAGCAGCAACAACTCGCGCCCCCACCACCACCCTCAGCAACAGCTGGGGAGCCACCATCCGCCCGTTCTCGACCTCGATGCCCGGCTACTTCCAAGACAGCAAAAACTACAACGAAGGCGACAAGCCGCCCTCCAGCCGTCAGGAGCGCTCCGATGCCGCCGCCCAAAAGCTGGCAAACCTCGCTTCAAGACCCAGACAAACAACACTCGCCACCAGGCCAGGAGGAGGAGGAGGAGGAGGAGGAGGCTTATCGGACTCAGTCGGCCCCAAAATCGTCAAGCCGCCTACCGTCTCCGGTCCCTTCGGCAGCCCTCAAACCCTCGGCGGTCCCAAGATCCTCAGCCTCCGCAGTCTGCGCGGCACCTTCCGCGGAGGGCTTCGCGGAGGGCTTCGCGGTGGTCCAGCAGGCCCCGGTGCTCAGCGGTTAAATCAGCTCGGCCGCCGCCCACCGCTCGGTGCAGCAGGTCGTGGACTGGGCGGGCTCCGCGGTCGCGGCGGCGGCGGTGGTGGTGGTGGTGCCCGTGGTGCCTCTGGAGGACGTGGAGGACGCGGAGGACGTGCAGGGCGCGGAGGGCGCAGGGAAAAGAAGAAGAAGATGGATTTCGCCGAGGGCGAGGGCAAGCTGACGTGGAACCTAGAGGAGCAGGCCGTGTTTGACCGGATCGAGCAGGGCGAGATCGTGCCTTTCCTGCCCAAGCTTGCGCCTGACAACCTGAGCGGATACGGGCCGGGGATTGCGACGGATGCGCCGATCGGAAAGGTCGAGACGGTACTGCGGGCGATGCGCATGATCAGCGGCGGACAGTCCTTCAACTCGGACTCCGGAGTGACCGTGGACGCCAAGGCCATGCGGAGGCGGTACCACCACGAGAAGAAGCCTATTTTCTTCAACAGCGTGGCCGAGAAGGAGTGGGCGGAGCGTGCCGAGCCGAACTGGAAGGTCAGGGCGCCGTCCGAGGCGACCAGGAAGGCGATTCTGGATCTTGCTGTTCTCGGACTCTACCCCGAGTCCAAGCCCGTGACGGATCTAAAGGATATTTCGAGTGTGATCGCAAACTACCATAACAGGACGTGGTTGTACAGGACGGAAGACTCAAAGAAGTTTATGGACAAGGTGCTCGGCACGTTGCCAGAGGATTTGAAGCCCAAATCTGCCCCTGCTAAGAAGACAGCTTAAAGGGGGGAGGGGGGATGGGAGAAGGGTGTTATAGAAAAAAGAGGCAAATATCCCTAACAACCCAATAGGGGGGTTTTTTGGTCTCTTGCGGTGTAGACGGAACCCGAACCTGTACATTATTATATCTGTATAAAAAAAAAAACCGCACTCAGTCACATGTTTTAGATTTTGAAGACTTTTGCTTTGGGTATAAAGGCACCCGTGTATATATACACTCGCCGATTTTTGGCGGGTTTATTCCTTCATGCTATGGCTACATTTGCCTTGAGAAAGAAAAAACACACAATGATCCCATCCATCCATCCTCCTTCAAAGCCCCCTAGCCGGCCTTGGACATGATCTGAGCCGTCACCTCCTTCTCCTTGGTCGCAATAACCTTCATCTTATCATCCTGTAGCTTCTTCATCTTCTCCTTGAGCTTATACACGTCATCTTTAACAATCAAGTTGTCCGCCTTCCACTTCTTGTGGAGCGCCTCCCGCCTGTGGGCCTCGTCCCTGATCTTGTTGCGCCAGTTCTGGCAGATCTCCTTGGCGTGTTTGACGAGCGTGTCGGCGCGCTCCAATTCAACCGTCATGGTGAGCTCGAGCGGGTTGTCCTCGCTGCGCTGGGGCTGCTGGTTGAAGTCCGGGCTGCGCTGCACGGCGGACTGGATGTGCTTGACGCTCTCCTCCTCAAAGGCCAGGATGCTCCATCTTCTGCCCCCGAGGGGGGCGACGGTGGCTAGTTCGCGGAGGGGGAAAGAAGTGTGCGAGTTTTTTTCGAGCGTGACGGGGATGGCGCCGATCACGTCGGCGTTGAACCTGCCTCCCGAGCGGAGCTTGCGCAGTTCTTCGGCGTAGCGCTTTTCGGCCTTGTCGAAGACGTAGGTGAGGTCGGAGAATAGATAGGGGTTCTCGGCTGAGGGAATGGGTTGGTCGGGGTCGGCTGGGGTTGAGGCTGGGGTGGAAGAGGTTGAGGAGGAGGAGGAGGAGGAGGAAGCCGAAGAGTCTTTGCCGGCCTTCTTGCCTTTCTTGCCCGCTGGTTCTGTTGTGTCTTCCTCTTCGGCTGCTGTTTCCTGGCGACCGCGGGCCTTCTTGCCTCCTCGTTTGCCGTCCGACTCTTCCTCTTCAGCTGCCCCTCCTCGTCTCCTGCCCCGCCGGCCGCTGTCTTCTTCCTCGACTTGGCCGCGCTTTTTCTGGCATATTGAGGAGTGGGAGAATGGTCTGCTGAGGGGAAGTTGCGGAAGGGAGGAGAAGGAGCTCGGTGAAGAGAGCGCGGCGGCGAATTGGCTTGTCGTAGCTGTAGGAAGCTTTGAAGCTAGGAGTAGGGAGCTTCTGCAACATCAGGGCAGTTTGTTAGCACCACCACTTGCTTGCTTGATTGGGAAGGGCCATTGAGTCGGAAACATACCTTGAAACAGCTGTTATGGGAGCAGCATTGCTCCTGAAAAGCGAATTGGCAGCTCGCAAGGTCTTCATAATGGACTTGCTGCTCGGAATTCTCTTTCTGCGTAGAGCTGCTGAAGCAGTCAGTTCCTGGTCAGGGAATTGTCCCTGCGTCCAAGTTTAACCAATCAAATTATTCAAACTGAGGGGCGGGCCAGCTCTGGGAGCTCTCTCGCAAACATGAGCACGCCAGAGCTCTCCACAAAGCATCAATTGGTTGCGTGGCCCAGTGGTTAAGGCATCTGCTTTACAGAACATCACAGTTCAGAATCGCAGAGGATCGCAGGTTCGATCCCTGCCGCGATCATTTTTGCATGATTTCTATCTTCAGTATCCTTTTGCTAGATTTCATTGTAGAATGTTTTTTGCTTCTTATTTTTTCAATTCACGTTTTGCTTCAGTATTCAGTTCTCAAACAAGGTCTCGGATCCATGGTCTGGATTACAATGGCGTAAAAAAAAAAAAAAAATAAACCAGGAAAGGGGTTTGTTGTTTATTTTTTTGTTGTCTCAACTTTCCCTGCCCCGGAGAAAACCATCTGCCCATCATCTACACGCCCCCCCTCACAGAACAAGCGCTTTCAAATGCCTATCCTTCCCCTTCACACCTCTCAACCCTTCCTCACTATGATTATAATTAGTCCCATACCTCAACAAAAATACTAACTCTCTCCACGGCCTTGATCAACTCAAGCTGACTCCCGCCCACCCCAGTGATGTTTCCCGTGTCTCGACGGACCAGGATGTTTGTTTCCGAGAGGTCGGCGTGTGTAAACCTAGCAAAATCCCCCGCGCGGTGTTTAACCTCTACCCGGCATCAAACAAATTACTACGAACAATGAAGTATTACGTCTCCCCAGGTAGTTTGCCCATCTCGCAAACCGTCAAATCGCCCACGTTCCCGATATCAGAGAAGCTCGGGGCGATGTGCCCGTGTGTGTCTCCTTGGCTAGCCTGAGCGTGGCCGTGTCCCAAAATTGAAGGATTTCGGCATCGCTTCCATGCCGCTGACGCTCAAAAGTCGTCACATCACATCCGGACTTGGACGATGAGGATCCCGGTCCCGCGAAGAAGGTCTCGATCACGCTTTCGAGGGTGTAGCCCCTAGCCCAGATGTGACGATTTATCCTGAGAACCAAACTGTCAGGCATCCTTCAGCGAATAAAGAGACTCGTGGTCTGCTTGCTCTTCTTGCGAGTTGTGTTTTCAACACTCAACCTGGACAACCCAACGAGACAAAGCAAGACGCCGTCTACCAGGTAGCTGTATGACCAGACCGCAGTTCATGTCCAATTATGAAGCATTGAACTCGCCTCTTTATGTATCCTCTCTAACCCTTGGACACCAGGAAGAAGGATAACGTCCACGAAACTGCCTACTTGAACATACACAGACACATATGTACACATACATCATTTCCATGTCTTCCATATCTTGACTACAAACTTGAGTTTAAATTGAAAAAAAAATTGAAGAAAAAAAATCGTATTAAACCCTTTCTACATCTCATCGCACTTCATCTTTTATAAACCCTCCTCTTTTAATATCTTGACCTAGATAGCGGCCAGCCCTTATCATGACAGCAAATACAAATAAATACTCTCTCTCTCTCTCTCTATCTCTCTCTATCTTCCTCGAATCCTCTCTCTTACACCACCCCTACCTACTACCCCTTTTCACCAAACTTTTCTCTTTCTGTTTTGCTTGTACTCTCGCTAGCAAAAGACCTACTACCTACCTACACTACCCAACTACTTACTTCCACACACTGCATGGTAACAAAGTAATGTACCATCTTTCTCCCCCAAAAGATAACAACAATAGATTACATCTCTCAAGATCCCGTCATCATCTTCTTTTTTTTTTTAAAAAAAAAAAACATCAAGCACTGGATAGATAGATAGATTGATAGGAGATAACAAACATAGCACAGTTTTGTTTTTAGCAAAAAAAAAAAAAGTCAACAACGGCCAGCGCATTCCAAGGAGAGCAACAACAACAAACAACTCGCAAAGGAGAGACAGACAGACAAACGCAACAAGAAACATTTTTCCATAATACGTTTTTTCAAGGAGGACACAGGACAAAACCCCCGAGCAAGTAAAATTCAATAATGAAGTGAAATAAAAACAATTAACACGAGGAGGGAAAAAACGCCGTCGCCATCGCCATCGCCATCGCCACGCCACGCCAAGAACTAATAAAAAAAATAAAAGCCAAAAACAAAAAAGGGAAAAAAAACTTAGTGAAATCGCTCGTGTTCCATCGTTGGTTTGCTTTCCTTCCTTCCTAGCGTTTCCCCACCAATCAGCTTTTTTGTCCCTTGCTTTCCTTCACCAACATCGCTTTACTTGTCCTCCCTTTTGTGTGTTTTCTCATTGCTGTACCCATATGTAGTTCTTCTCTCGATCCCCTTTCCCATCCACCTATCCGTAGCCAGCGAAATTAAACAAACCATAAAGCGGATGACGGGGACCAGTAGATAAATGTAGTTTTGTGAGGTTCGACAAAAAAACGTATGCCAATGTTTCGATAGTTCCTCCACTTCCTCTTCTGTCGTCCCGTTACACTTGAGACGAGACAAAAAAACACCGGGGTTCGCACCCCGTATGCCTCCCCACACGCGCCTGGTATGGGCTGCCACGAAAACACAAGGAAAAAAATAGAAAAAGCTTTCGTGGACTTCATCCCATGTTTTCAACAGCCAGTACACCCGGCTTGTACCCACTATCACCTTGGCGACGAGCCAACCTTGCACCAGGAAACACGACAGTACACAAGTCAACCCAAACTACATATGCTTATCCATGTGATGAACGCCGTGACAAGTTTGATATCGGTGTCGATTTTGGAGTTGATCCCAACCCCATGCTAGGGCTGAATATCGCGTTGGTATCAAAATCCTCCGTGTCTGCATCCGATTTCGCTTTTTGGTCGGCGTCCGATTCTATCGACGGTATCAATGTCGGTGTCAGCGCCGGCGCCGGCTCTGGTGCTGGTGTTGGTGCTGGTGCTAGTGCTGGTTCTGGTGCTGGTGCTGGTGCTGGTGCTGGTGCTGGTGCTGGTGCTGGTGCCGGTGCTGGTGCCGGTGCTTTCGGTATAGGTGCAACGATGCGCTGCGAACGCAAGATCCGAGTCAACGCCTAGTTGACCTTGTTCCCGCAAAGCAGACATGTTATCGGCTCCGTCCAGGTCTTTGCACCTCCTACAACATTTTCCCGCAGGTCCTTTACCTCAATCGTGGGAGGCCCATTCACTTCTGTCATCAACGAGGCTTCAAACAGTCCTACCCAGGGGCGCGATGTCTCTCCATTTACGTCGCCCTTCTTTTTTGTTTTGGTGGATCCCTTTTTGGCCGATACCGATTTACCAATTGCGGCCTTGCCGTTGATTGGTGTACTTGGGTCAGCCTTCTCGCTTGTAGATCGGCGTGGCCGGCCTGATGCTGTCAGGGAAATAGTATCCTCGGGCGCTGTAGGAGCATCCTCGTCTTCTTGGCGCTTAACCTCGACGCTGCCGCTTCCATTGGCTGCCGATTCACCCGACTTCACGTCGATAGAATGTTGTGCAGAAACAGCTGCACCAGGCTCTGTTGGGCTCAACGGGCGCTTCCCCTCGGTATCCTCCTCCTCCTTTTTGGGTTCGATCGTCTCGGGAGGAAGGTGTGGCTTGTCGATTCCCAGCCGGTGGTATGTCGCCCTGAGAATCTCGTCGAGAACGCATTGCTCATGCATCCACTTCTTGCAAGCCTCATCGGTACATCCGAGAAGCTTCATGTCTGGGTTCGCCGGGGCATTGCAAATGCAGACCATGTCGACCGTCTTTGGTTGCAAACTGTGGTTAGCACTCGCCTTTTGCAACAAACAGCTCGGGCATCCGCGGTTTCATCAGCTTACCGAAAGCTCGTATGTTCTGACATCAAACGCCTGTCTCCAGTACAGTGCGTTCTGTATCTCTTCATCATTCTCTTCGTACCACTGCTTCACGGTCGCCTGCGAGGTCACGCTGACAACGTTGATGATATCCACTGAACACCGTTAGCTATGCAGTGCGACGGAGCTCACGGGTCTTACTCACTGTGATTGGAGGCAATCAGCTCGTTCATGCCGTGGTATGGCTGCCTGCTTTGGATTTGCCGTCTGCCGTCGTGGGTGCCTTGGGGAAGCTCGTCGGGCCAGTACATCCAGTAGATTCGGGCGTAAACGTGGTGCTCGTCACTGGCACGGATCTCGAGAATACGGGCGACCCAATCGTCATCTGACTTCTTTCTTGGTTGCATTGGATCACTGCTGCCAACAGCTTTCTGTCGCTCGATGCTCGAGTCGTTGGCAACGTAGATAAAACCCTCGCTGAAATACTTGATACCATTGACTGCGGGGCAGGTGTCAGATCAGCACCGGACGACCAAACACTGTAATGCTAAAATGGATGGTCTACTTACGAACAAAGCTGTTGTACCTGGTCATCTCGGTCCATTTTTTTGCTGGGTCGACCTTGTAGTATATATCCATGGTCTCATGCGTCTTAAATTTCCCACAGGGCGCAAAAGGTGACATTTGCAGGTTGACTTTCATTGACAAGTCGTCCTCGGGCTCGCCATTCTCGGTGCGTCTGCGCTTCTTCTTTTTCTTGTCCCTGTCATCGGGGTCGACAACTTGGATGGAGAAAGGGCATTCTGCCCGGTTATCCTCGTTTTCGACCCTCTGTCTCTTGCGGTTGGACGATGACATGATTTCCAGACGAGCTATGGAAGTTACAAAAGTCGCGCCGCGATGATGAAGCCGAAGGCGTGACAAAATGGCATGCGCTGTTAAGAGGACACAGCACACGGACAGAAGGTTTGCAGGGTCGCGTTGTGTTTGCGCAAAGCTAAGGTACCTTGGACAGGGAGCCCAAAAGATTCCAGAAGGTCAGGGATCAGGCGCGTAAACCTGTTGGAGGCACAATCGCGTGCAGGGCAAGGGCGATCGATGATGACTGTGTAGTGGTTCGATGGCGTGAAGCAGAGGCCTTCGGTGATGTGTGGTGGTGGGGATGGATGATGGAAAGCGCGGAAGCGGAAAGCGGGAGGCGGACAACAACTTTGGAAGCGGGCAACGCAACAAGGGCAAGCGAAGGGCAGATGCGATTGCTACTGCCGTGGCTCTGCTCTCTGGCGGCCGGTGAGTCGGCAATCGCTGAATCGCTGCCAGACGTCGAGATCAAATTCGCGATGTACCAATGAGGCCACCCAGACAATGTCGGCCCGGGTGAGCGATGCTCGGGTGTCAATGGGCGATGGTTCGAAGGGCGTCGGTGTTGTCGCAACGAAGTTGACACCGATTAAAATTTCCCGGTCGGACATGGAGTGGACTGGAAATCGCGTCCGCCACTGGTGAGCCAGAAAAAACACTGGAGACTGGGGACCCAGCCACGTGATTTTCTGCTGGCCAGCAGTCAAAGGCCAGCTGGAAGTGAGAAGAAATTGCTGTGGCTGGGGCATGGGTAAGGTGCTGCTGTCTTTCTTATGCCAAGCAGTAGTGGATCACGCCGTTTTTCTCTCCGCTTCTTCCAGGTTTCCCCGCCCGCTCTCCCTGCACTTCCCGATTCGGGACTTTTTTCTAATCCAGCAATGCGATTTGCTGTTTTCACCATCCAACCAGAATGCAGATGCATTCATAAATACCATGCCATTGGGGAGAATCAGATATTCCTTCAAAACAGTACCCTATTTGTTTGATCCTTGCCCATGCCTCTCTTTTCGTTTGAATGAAAAGCGGATATGTGCATCAGCGGTCAGTCAACTGCAAACGGAATCGATGTGATTCTGACCTGCTTTGAATTGCCGGCGCTTCAACCGCGAGGAGGAATGACACCTACAGATACAACCCAAAACGAAGAGAGAGCAAACGCTTTTGCATCTCCTCCGGGTATTTCATCAGCACCAGCTCTGCAGAATATACCAAACCAATGTTTTAGATTCACCTCCAACTGCCAGCTCATAAAACAAGACGCAAAAGCCTGATCCCAAAACCATACAGAGGGAAACCACCAACACCGGCGCTATGCATCCAACAAGAGTACCTATCCCGTATATTCCCCCATCTCCTCATCGATACAAAGCCGGTACAAACATTTAAGAAAATAAAAAAGGAAATACATGGTTACCGACGGTCCGTGTCATCATCATATGCAGACAGGATCCCATGACTCTCATCATCACTCTCAACCCCTGTTGAGCTTTCGCCATTCTGTTGGAGTTTAAACCCCTCAATGATTTCGGCCAATTTCTCGCCTTCCCGCTTTCCCCTGTCCACATTGATGAACCAAATCAGAGGCGCCGGGAATCCAACGAGCGCAGCAAGGAACCAAAATGCCGGCCTGATTTGTCCAGAAGCGTCAATGATCGCACCAACAATTGCGGGACCAAAGATGCTGGAGCCCTTGTCGGTGATTGCATAAAGTGCGTAGAAAGCGGCCTCTGACCCAGGAGGGATGAGCTCGCCGTACAGAGACCGACAGTAGCTGCTTAGACCGCCGAGCACTACGCCGTAGACTGCCGCAAGAGGATACATCTCCCAGGGCTGTTGAAGGCCAAAGACTCCCCAGTTTTTGACAAAAGGAAGGTAACCCATCAAACCGTAGAGAGGGATAAGCTCGAAAAGTGCAATGCAGGCGAGAATGGTCTGGTGGGCTTGGAGATTGAACCGTTTCGAAATAAATGACCATGAGAAAGCCCCCACAACACCAGTTGCTGTTGAGATCACATTGATCATTCCAAGTGCCCAAGGTTCCATATGAAGCTGTGTCTTTGCGAAAAGAATGGCGGTGGAAGACGTGGTTGCGATAGCATCTGACAGCAAGAACCAGCCACTAAGGAAAAGAACAATGTCGACGAGCCGTCTGGCGAGCTGAACGGTACGGAAGAGGGACTTCCAGGCGCTGATTGTGTAGGATATCAAAGCTCGAATTCCGGTGTGGCTGGTTGATGCAGGTAATGGAGGACCTGGCCGTGGGCGAAGCCACATGGCAGCAGGAACCGTAAAGATGGCCCACCAGGCGCCAATAACGAAGAGGACGATCCGTTGAGACCAAGTCGTATTCTTCATCTGAATCAGGATGAAGATGGCCACACATTGAAGGAAGAGCGCGGCAAGATACCCAATTCCAATCCCCTTGGCTGAGATCTGAGTGGATAAAGTGAGTTCCAGAGAGGTCACCTCTTCACGAGTATGGATCTTTGATATAGGACTCATGCCATCCCGAGGCAAAAGTGCCGCCGTTGAATCGGCCAATGACCTTTCGGCGTCCGTATCTTGGGTAGAGTCATCCAGGTCCCCCAGATCCTCAGGGTCTCGGCTGCTCGTGACGATCGTTTCATGGTCGACATCTGGGTGATTCCGAACAAGAAGCGGCAGGAACGAGTTAAGAAGCACAAAAGATGCTCCAAGGGAAGTGTTTGAGATGATGGCAAGCAATGCGCCCAGGAGATATGTCCCCTTGGAGACGAAGATGTAGAGCATGACACAACCGCTTCCAATCCAGCCAAATGATAGAAGAAGCTTCTTCCGGTAGTTTCCATGATCGGCTGCGGAGCTTATACTGACAACCAAGAGCGCTTGTAGCAGGACGCTGATGCTGAACGTGTACATGGCGAAGCTTGCTGTGTTGATTTCCATCCCCAGGACGTAAACGATACATTGCCCGCCATCGCCGCTGTGTTTGTCGTTGCTAAGGCCACAAGGCGTAGTTCGGTCGGAAAGAAGGACGCCATTTTCTCTGGCTAAGCTTTCGAGGAGAATCGGGATGAATGATGCTATCAAATCGTGTAAGTGCCTGACAAACGGTAAGAGGTCAACTGGATGGCGGTCGTTCTGTCACATACCGATTCCTATTCAAGAGTTGTTAGCTTTGGAATTATAATCAGACACTAGCTGAGATAAACTGACCACAGATCACATATACTTCAGCAGCAAAGGCATATGCGTACCAGCCGGCGAGCTCCTTGTTGCTGGTGGGGCGGGTGTCTTCGCCGGGATAGCGAGGTGGTGGTAGATGGCTGTTAGCGAACAGGCTCCCGCTGTCGCTACTCCTTCTGCTGCGGATGCTCCCACTCATCATGCCAAACTCTTCCACAGAAGAGTTATCGGATCGCTCGTCGTCGGCCTCGAATGATGATGAATGTGACCGGAAAGAGCGTTTGGACGCGTATGAAAGACGAGAGAAGAGGCGCGGCGCAAGCGATGGACGAACGGGTTCAAGAACTGTTGGCGGCTCGTTTCGTGGCGCCATCGTCCACTAAAAGCGGCCAACGCCAGGCACCGCTTACAGCGTACGCACCTACCACCAGGTCACCCGATCAGGCTTTCGACGTCAGCGCTCGCTGTCAAATCCCCGCAAAGG
Source organism: Cladorrhinum sp. PSN332 (assembly GCA_033297175.1). Lineage (NCBI taxonomy): Eukaryota > Fungi > Ascomycota > Sordariomycetes > Sordariales > Podosporaceae > Cladorrhinum > Cladorrhinum sp. PSN332. The sequence goes on along the minus strand of MU858818.1, from coordinate 290,187 downwards.
ATCCGTCCGGGACGTATTGGACTTGCCTGTTTGGATGAAAGGGACCTGAAGAATCGAACGGACTGGTTCCTTGTCAAGAAAAAGAAAGAATCCAACGGTCGGTTGTTTGTGCCTGACTTATCACAGTTTTGAAGATTGGAATCATAAAAGCAAATGCTCGAATGCATAAGATTGCCATGCTAGTAGGTACATGTACCTCAGGTCGTCAGTTGCCTTTGACCAAGCTATGTAGCTCAGCGAGGTGAGCATCAAACAACGTTTTTGCAAACCGAGTAAACCCAGGACTCAACCGCCCTCAAGTTCAACAAAGGCTCCCGTCGTCACTTATGTATACGAAGCACATCCAACCGCAGGTATGTATACAATACCTACCTAACCCATGAAGGAATACCCACAGGGGGCTTGCCGGGTTGTATGCACCTCCTCCGGGTGAATGGGGCATCGGCGGAGGGATCTGAGGAGAAGAAAGCATGAAAAAGGTGTGTGGGTGTGGTGATCGCTTCCCCATCACGCCTTCGCCCGAAATCTTGACACTTCAGGATCACAAGGCTTCTCGTTTTCATGCAGTAGGGTCGCATTCGGGTTCCAACTCACTCCCCCGAAGAGCTTCGGCTTCCGGTCTTTTGAAGACACGAATATTCGCTTCCCCCAGCCCGCCCAGCCAACATGAACATCGCCAAACGTCGACGTGATTCAGAACAAACCCAAAGGGCTTCCGGCGCCATGCAATGCAGGCTGTTGATCCACACCGGACGGGCGGCGCTGTTGGCATCGGCGGCTTATAGAATGCAGCTTGATCACGCCGCCAATTTTGGTTCCTGGGCTGCCAGGCTGATCTATCCCCCTTCGCTGGTATAGTCTGAGACATTTGATAGCATTATGATGCTTCAAGGTGAGGAGCAGGCCTCACCACCTCTCTGATCGCCGCCAAGCCCGGCATGAGGGGTAATGATGACGCCCCCGAACGCCCCCGACGACCCCCGAACGCCCCGTCGTGGAGATGGCACTGGGATATCCCAGGTTTGCAAGACATGAACCCTTGGCAGATCCGGGAGATGCTGGCATGTTTCTACACCAGATGGTGTTGAACAAAATCGATGTTACACGGCAGAGTCGCAGCTTATAAGGCAAGTTATGATGAAAAAACCTGGTTGTAGGGTGATGGGAAAGTGAGATTGCTGCAGCCTGGATGTCATTCTCATATCCAAGCAAGGACCAAAGCAAGGAACCCGTTGCACCTGCAGCGGCCAGATATTGCCCAATCCAAGGTGATATCACGCTCTGAACCAGCTCATGCACCCCGGACATAGATCCTCAAGACTTCATGTCTGCTCACCTCGTTTTCACATGCCACCAGTTCCGCAAGGGGAAGGTCATTTTCAACGCCAAAAAGCGAGCCCTAGATGGACATCTCAGGACTGTGAAATATCTTGCTAGAAGGCGACCTGGTTTCACCGAAAAGACTGAAATCCATGCGACTCAAAACAATGACAACCAAAAAGAGACATTCATGGCCGGAATGTATAGCTATGCAAAACACTCGCAGTCCAATACCAACACCGAAAATCATGATCCTAATTTTTAAACGTCAAAAAAAAAGTCGTACTCAGGTCTTCCTTTTTTTTCCCTCTTGTCAACATGCGAACCTTTCGTTTGATAAAAGAGTCCATGCTGGTGGTAGGTAGGTGGTATCAGCGCGAAGCGGAGCAATGGATGAAAAAAAAGAGAATCATTCCCCAAAAAAAACCTCCGATTAAAGCCCAAGGCAGAAAAAATATATATATATATCTTTCTTCCTGTCTCATCCCCCGGGCATCCCCCTTCTACGACCCCACCCACTTCTGTTTTTGGGTGTTTTTGGGGGTGTTGTTATCTTAAATAATTTTCTAAAAAAAAAACAAAAAAAAAAAAAAACGACGGCAAAAACCCTCCCCCCTTCCCCTTCCCCTTCCCTCCCAACTCCCATCGCCTCTCTCCATTTTCTCCTTATTTCTTGAAAACACCGAGGATCTTGCGCTTCAGTTTGTCAGCCAGGCCGACAGGGGCCGCGGCGCCAGCCTCAGCAGCAGCGGCGGCCTTCTTGGCCTGGGTGGCCTCGGAGATGTTGGCGTTGCCGGCGCCGCCGCGGCCGACGTGGTAGTCGCCGTCCGCGCTGGGCCGGATGGCCGCCTCGGGAATCACGTCCTTGTCCGATCGGACCGCGTTGTTCTTGCCCGCGTCACCGATGTTGGCAGCACCTATTTGAAGTTTCACACACAAGATGTCAGTCTTTGTATCTTGGGGGGAAATGCCCAGAGCTTTTGTTGTGGAGTCGATAGCTTCCCTGGGGACAAGGGGGCCAAAGAAAAAAAAAGATGATGCTAGCTAGCTAGCCTTATCGCTACCCGAGCCTTGGCATGACACCGTGGGGGAGGATCGCGATAAGAATTGCTAGATACTGTTTCCAGGTTGAACGTTCGTGAACTCCTTGGTGCTTTTTTACGAAGGCGATGAGGTTGGTGATGATGGTGGTAAGTTTCCTTAGGTCTCGGTTCGTTGTCCAAACAAGGGTTTTGTTTTTCTTTGGGGGGTGGGTTACATGATAAGAGAAATTCGCATACCTCCGCGGCCGGTGCTGAAAGCTCCGTCACCGTGGCTGCCCTCAGCGCCAACACGAACGACCTCTCCATCGACATACTTGGTGCTATCAGGGTTGATGTTGCCGGCACCACCGCGGCCGTGGGAAACTTCGGGAGCACCTGCAGCCATTTTTGTGTAAAGTCGGGTTTGAATATTGGCAGAGTATGTTGCAAGGAAAAGAATGTTTCGAGGTAGGCAGGTGGGCTGATCGCAAAAGGATGAGGTCTGGAGAAGGAAAAAAAAAGCCCTGGAATTAAAAGAAGGGGACGGGAAAGGAGAGGTGGTGCAGCACTTATAAAATGGGCACGCCAGCCGCAGTAGGCCCAAACCGATTTACGCAAGAAAACGCCGAGACAGCTTTCTATGTGGCAGGATTGGTAGAACAATTAAAATCGTATCATGAGACAGCTCGTTGTCGACAGCGGACAGCCTGACACCTTGAGAGAGTGGGAGATAACACCATTGGTTCTGCCAAGATCTGGAGCGCATGGGGCCCCTGAGCCCTGGACGGCGCGCTGGAAACGGGATATCCTGGCCGGTTTTAGCTCGTGAAGAAGAGAACTTGGACCACCTTCACAAAGAAAATTGATATCGCAATAGGCATCACCCATTTCTTGGTTGTCCATGACCCCCACGGGCTGCCTTTCAAGGGCGGGAGAAAATAAATGACGAATTTGTAGACATCAGAGTCTTGGGAAGGGATCAGCGACGTTCTTGTTAGATGGAGAAATCCCGAAAACGATGATGGCTGCTTTTCTTGAGCTGTGATTGAGGTTCAAGGAAGTGATGTATGCATCCCGAATCCCGAAGCTTTGGTAACTAGTTACTGCTCCATCATGATCCTCATGATTATACCTGGGAAGGAAATCAAGTCCGAAAAAAGACAAAGTACCTAAGGTAGGCTGGGACCTCCAGAGTCCAAACCAGCCTTCGTCTATAAAATCCCGCTAGACTGAGTTCGTCCCACGCGCCACACACATCTTCTCAGGTTGCAGAAGCAGATCAACCACTCAGCTTCCATAACCACGACACCACTTCAAACGAAATTACGTACCCGGTTTGTGGTTGTATGGCTTCTGCAGGGGAAATTCGAAAAGATATGGGAGTGCTGCCATGGTTGTATTGCCTGCATGTCAGATGGAAAAGCGGGAGACTAATGCGGCATCTCGAATAAGCTCATTCCATGCGGGGGTTGAGAATGAATGACTTTTCAACAAATGTTTCTCCAACAGACATTCAAACAATATTTCTGAAGATGATACTTGTAATTTTTCTAATTACCGACCTGATCTTGTCGGGAGGGTTACCAGCATTCCGACTTCTCCCTCACCGAAAGATGCAGAGAGTGACTCCCGTCCCCATCGGATGGTGTTGAGTGGAAGTTCGGCATGGTCGATCCAAATCGGGCAGTGACGTAAAATTGTGGACAAAACAGCTAAGAGATAAGATAAGAGCTCTCTGTGTCTGCAGTTGTCATTGGCTGAGCGCTTTTCTCAACTTCAACACCACGAGCACTCATTGATCATTCAGTCATTCATTCCTTCCCTCATCGTCCGTCCATTCATCATCCGTCATCAGATACAGCAATTCATCGTCATCCACCTCATTCAAATCAAATTCATCAGGGCCAACACCATTCTCCTTCTCGTCAGCCTCCATCTCCTTCAACAACCTCAAATATTCATCGGCAACCAGCATAAACCACCTCCTCTCAGCAAACGCCTTTTTCGATATCTCCTGTAGCGATTTGGCGTGCGATTTAGCCAGCTCATCCAGGATTCTGAGCCCTTCCGCTCTCGTCTCCTCGGCCTGGGAACGCAGCTTGGCCACCTCTTCGTCTCTCCACTTGCACCACTCCTGCTCACGTCTATCGTTCTTCCTTTTGTATTCCAGCATGGCCTGCTCGGCGCGCTCCTCAGCGTCCGTCTTGTTCGCCCAAAACATGTCAAGTCCACGCCTATACTCTCTCTCTTGAACACTCTCAGAGATCACCCGGTCACGGTACTGATGGTGGAAATTATCCTCCTGCTTCTGGACCGATCTCACCATGTCCCAGTAGGCTTCCTCGGACAGCTTCTTCTCGTGCTCGTAAACCCTCACATTGGCCCCCTTCTTCGATCCCTTCTCCTCGCGGTGTTCTGCCGTGAGAATCAAGTACTGCAAACTCGCAAAATCCACGAGAATCTCGGCCAGGTTCTGATACTTGGCAATGATGTTTGCGATCCGTGCCCCCTCGTGCCGCTTCCGCTCGGCCTCGGCCATCTTCCTCCTTTTCTCTCTCAACTTTCTCAGTGTTTCTTCCTGTCGGGTCTCTTCCTCTCGTTCCTGTCGCTGCTGGTCCGCAATCTGCTGGAGCACTTCCTGCAGCCACTTTTCTTCTGCCGCTGCGTGGAGTTCTCTGGCCTCACGTTCTTCACGTCGCGAATCAGCGGCTTCCTTGTGCTCTTCCAGGTCTTCGATAGTGCACGGGCATGTCTTCCAAACCTTGCCGCAGACGTAGCAGAATTGGGCGCCGCAGCGGCAGGTCATGTGCTCACAGTTGTCGACGTGCTCGACGAGGACGTCGCACCTGATGCATCGCCTCCAGCCCTGTTCTGCTGCCAGGTCGTTGACCATCTTCTGGTCAGCGATCACTTTTGGACATTCTGTTTCTGGGGAGTTGTGGGGCTTGTCCGCTCGACAGCGCACGCACATGCGGTGGCCTTTTGAGCACCGGGCTGTGCCGTAGTTTTTTTCTGTAGGAGAGGAAGAAGTAGACGGGGCGAGGGGGGGAATCCATTCGCCGCAGTCTGGGGTCGGGCAGTAGATGCGCTCCGATACGGGTATTTGGTACTCTGCTTCCTTTTGGGCGTATTGCTCGTAGAGGGCCTTTCTGGCGTATTTGTAGATGGTGCGGCAGGGGACGGGGTTGAGGCAGCATTTGGGCGGCCACTGCGCTTCGTTGCTGATTGCTATCTGGATGAGGCGTTCGAAACAGTCGGCGCAGAAGGTGTGGCAGATTGTTTTGATGCCGTCTGCGGGGGGGATGTCATCGAAGCAGGATATGCATTCGCTGGGGGCAAGGGGGGTTAGGTTTTCAGCTTTACTCTGTAGAGTGATTAAGGTAAGGTAGGTAGGTGGGTACTTACACTGTCTCTACGGTTCCGATTGCTGTTGCGGTCGACGAGGGGAGCGAAGTAGGTGAGGAGATAAGGGCAAAGGGTGGTGGTGTCGAAGACGAGGATGAGGCGCTCCGATGGAAAATGTTGCGGAGGAATTTGAACCGCCGCTTGGGTTTGATATTGTTGCTGCTTGCCGCCTCACTCGCAGATGACTCTGCCACCACCGCTGTTGCTTGCTCTGCGAATCTGTCCTTGTTTGGCGGTGCTGATGATGAAGAAGTAATAGAGGGTAGTACCGGTACCTTTTCCTTTGCTTTGCCTCTTCTAGCCTCTTCTTTTTCTTCTTCTTCTTCGCTTTTTCTTATCCACGCTGCTGCCACCAGCGCTGCATCTACTATTGCGTCGTCCAACTCCAATGGTGTTGTTGGCTCCGGTTCTTCTTGTTTTGTTTTCGTTTCTGTTGCTGTTGCTTGGGTTTCGACATGATTTTCTGCTTGGAACTGTTTGATGATATTCTCACGGGCTTCTGAAAGGATTATTTGGATTTCCCCTGGGAGGTGCTCGGGGATTTGGGAGAGAATTTGGGGAACGGGGTAGAGGGTTATGTCGAGGTTTTGGAAGGTGTGGTTGCCGTCATCTTCGTCTTCGTCTTCGTCGTTAGAGGTTTGTGGCGAGATGGGGATGGGGATGGTGAGTTTCGGTGGTGATGAGGGGGGTTGTGTTAATGAGAAATAGGAGGAGGAGGAGGAGGAGGACGATGATGATGATGATGATGAAGAGGAGGATGATGATGAGTCTTTCCAATTTTTTGTGTTTTTTGTGTCTGTAGGTGAGAGGTTAAGTTTTCTGCTGGTGTTGAGGTGAGGTGAGCTGATATGGGCGTGGACCGCCGGCAGCTTGGGTTTGAGTTGGAGTGCCATTTTTTGGGGTGTAGTATTTCCTAGTTTTGTGTGAGTCTATCATTAGTCTTTTTTCTCTTTCTTGTTCTCGATGCAAGATGGGGACTTACAGTCTAGTTCACTGTGTGTTGAGGTAATTGGATACCTATGTTGTGGCCTCCTTGTCAAGCTCACGCCGATAGACCGGGTCAGGGAAGCACCCGCAAGAACGGGAGGATGCTCGTTAATGGGGAAATTTTATGGCAAGATTCAATTCAAGAACAAAGTTTATCGTTGTTCTGGAAACTGACTCTTAAAATGTGGACTATGCAGCCGCTGATTTTCTTCGGTACCAGAGGGCAGATGGGCGGGGGGTGGTTTGCTGCAAGCCACACGCACGGGACTTGGGCAAGGCGCCTTTTTTTCTTGCTCAGTGTACCCTGAAACGGTTCAAAATGTGTGGTTTGAAATGTAGGTGCCTTTAGTAGCTTTTTCAGTATGTTCCAGGCCGGTCAAGGCTACCTATGATATCACGATATCTTTGCAAAACATCCATTCAACCCGAGGCAGTGTTCTTGTGTGGGTTTCCTGCCACTTGTTCAAGCATAAAAAAGCCTATTCTGGTTTGGCATTGTTTAGCTTGTCCAACTGGTGACCTTGGATTGGTGGTTACAGCCCAGCCAAGGTTATCTTTGCGAGCAGGTGGCGGTTCGGGGGCTGTGCCAACCACCGACGGGAAAGGGGGGCACCACCGAGGCTCTTTACCTCATTTTACACCGCGGTTGACCTTGGTTTTCCGCCAATATGTCAACTACACAAATCTTGGGCTTGGCACAGTAGCTATCGATTAAGGAAGTTTACTCTCGATTTTCATATGCGCTGACAAAAATTGACCTATCACATTTATCACAATTTAGCATCACGGGCAGGACTCGTAAACTCGACCTTGTTGGTGCATGTGCCAACGTCCTCAAGTTCAACTTCAACGACATCCCCATCTTTCAACCAAACCTGAGGGTTCCTTCCCATTCCAACGCCCTGTGGTCTATTTGATATGAAATGACACGATCAGCTTGGGGCTATCTTTCAACCATCGTCATGTGAAAAAAAAAAAAAAGAAAAACTAAAAAAACTTACGTTCCAGTAAATATAACATCACCCGGCAAGAGGGTAGTGCCCTGGCTGAGGAAAGCAATCGTCTTGGCAACGCTGAAAATCATGTCACGCGTGTTGCTTTCCTGCACCGTAGATCCGTTAAGCCTCGTCCGAATACCGAGACGCTGCGGGTCTTTGATGAGATTCCTGCTAACGATTCCTGGGCCGTAGGGAGCCCATCCATCAAAGCCTTTCCCAAGAGACCATTGGCCGCCGCCGCGCTTGAGCTGCCAGTCACGATGGGACACGTCGTTGCCAACCGCATAGCCTAGAACGTAGTCGAGAGCTGAAGACTCGGGAACGTCGGCGCAGGTCTTGCCGATGACCGCTACGAGCTCGCATTCGTAGTCCAGGCCGGTGCCTTGTTGGGCGAGAGGGTGAATGGGGATGGGGTCCGTGGGACCGGAAAGTGAGGTGAAGGGCTTGTAGAAGACTACTGGATACTGAGGAATGGGCATCTTGGACTCCTTGGCGTGGGCTTCATAATTTAGTCCCAAGCATCTCACGGTCCGGACGTCCTCGGGAGCCAATGGGGCCAACAGGAGGCGAATGTCGGCTACCTCGTCGGTGACGTCGTGTTTGCCGAATATGCTGCCATGGATGATGCGGGCCTGGCGGGCCTTGCTTATATCGGTGACGCCCCGGGGAAGGATGGCATCGCCGTAATAAGTCTGGCCGTTGCGGGCTAGAAATCGGACAAGTCTCTGGGATAATAATGTTAGTGCTGTGGAAGTATATCAAGATGACAGGGTGAATCTCACTGAAAATGTGGTCATTTTGATATTTTTTTCTTTTCTTTTTACAATCGAGTAGGGATCAAAAGAAGCCTGGAAATTACCTTGCCCTTTGTATATAAATCTTGTAAGGATGATCAAGGTGACACGCCGGCGCCGATAACGTGCTCAGGAAGTTCGGATTTAGTGGATGTAGGTGCCGTGGGTGGGGCCAAGTCCGTTCATCGGCTCTTCAACATGTATCCCACCGTCATTGATGAAACCAAACTGAATATAGTCATCTTCATTTTCTGATGGACCATTAAAATCGAAATATGAAGATGTTATACCCGGCGTTCGCCACCTCCGGTCTTAGATGACGGAACTGTGAGCCGGATGCTTCGGTGGATGCCCCGCCGAAATAATAGCGGCCGGTCCGGGCCTTACGGAGAGACCCATGATAGTGCCGAGGTTGTCCACTCGCTTTTCGTCATGAATGGATTTTCATTCTTCATTCAACCACACAATTCAGGACATTATCGCATTCCACATCTCACAAAAGAAAAATGGCAGCGATACGTTTATCGGGTCTTCAAAAAGAAGTCCTCAGTCTATACCGACAATGTCTCCGTCAGTGTCGAAAGAAACCCGAGGCAACTCGAATGCACTTTCGGTCGTTTGCACGGTAAGAGGGGAGCTAGTTACTTGTACACAACCTGACTCTGACCACTTGGAATGATAGGACTGAATTTCAAAACAACATTTCAATAGACAAGAGAGATTTTGGTGCAATAGAGTTCCTGCTTCGCAAAGGCCGCCGGCAGTTGGAGATGTACGCTTCGCCGGGTGTTAAGGATATCAGGAAATAAACCATGGAACCCAACCCTTCGCCGGTGCCTCCGAGTCCCCCCTTCCAGCTAGATGTGATGCGCACCTGCCGGTCGACATCACCCCTCGTGCCTGCCGCCTCGTCTTTCGTGTGTGTTCATCCGGCCTCGGACATTCCAGGTTGACGGTGCAATTCTGTCTGCATCATTCTCCTCTTTCTATCCCGGTTCATCAATATCGACAACAGCCATACCATCGGCGCCAGCGCCCCCCCCCCCTTTTTTTTTTTGGAATCGACTTCTCTCTTTTTTTGGAATAAACGAACGATGCCTGCATTCAGCTTAGCTTAGAAAGGAAGTCCTTACTGTCGGGCAAAGGTCAAAATGCTGTCTTTCAACACACCGGATGCTGCAACCAGTTCGAGTCCCGTGCCCACAAGTCCAGGTCTGGCCCACCGCGCTGCTCAAGAGGTGCTGCAGAAGCCCCTGAGTGAGTCTCTTCAGAAGATTCGCCGTGCACAGCGTGCTCTCACTCGACGGAAGCGAAGGAGCAAGGCTCGTGTCTCTTTTAGGCATTCCAATGGCAGTCGTAACTCGGGAGCTGCGAAACGAAGCTCGAGGCAGCTCAGACCGAGCGACACTCAAATTAACACAGCCAAGCCACAACCAAATAATCGCCGAGATCTCAAGTCCTCATATGAAGGCGGTGGCCGCTGTCTAGGGAGTCCTTCCAAGCCTCCTCCCCCTCCACCGAAAGACAATGTCCGGAAGAACGACGCGAGGGATGAGACAAAGAAGGCCACAGCTGATGAGCGCCATTCGGATCCCGAGCCAAAGGCTCCTATCGAACTGCCACCTAAATCCAAAGCCAGAGGCACCAAGCAGCAAGTGGAGCCCGAACGGCAGCGTGCGGCAGAGGTTGAGAAGCAGAAGTTGACACCTGCTGGTGAGACTAAGCAGACAGAAGAGTTCGCCGTCAAACGCCGTCCTTTACAGCCTTTGCAGACTACTTCGACTAATCCTCGGTACACGGTGTTCCCAAAGACGATTCCTCGGCGGAAACCCTCAAATGTCGAGAAAAAGGCTGATTCCCCTGACCCGGAGCATTCAGAATCAGTCAGAAGAAGTTTGATACAGCAGCGCCGTCTATCTGCACTGGTTCCGGCTGATAATCAGCCTGCGTCGAACGAAACGGATACTGTGCAAAGACCACTTCCCGACATATCTGGAGTGCCACCTTCAGGCGAAAAAGCCGACACTGCAAAAGAACAGCCCAAGGGCCAGCCTAGATCGTCAGAGAGAACCCTTGACAAGTTTGCAAGAGAGCTCGAGGAGTTTGCTCGATCTACTGAAGCTTTTGGCAAGATTCCAGTCTCGACCCCAACAACCGTCCAGACACACGCATCTGTCCGCACAGTACAGGAGTTCCTACCATATCGCCAACAGTTTCGTGAAGCTGGTCTTGCGGTCACCTCGTTGGAACAACGGGCGCCGAAGAAAAACAAGCCTGATGACTCAGAGAACAAGACAACAAGCGATGCTCGTCCAAAGGTCGATGAGAAGAAACCTGGACTTTCTCAAGGTGTCTCCCTCGGAAGCAAGGAGTCTAGCATCGCGACTGTGATTCATAACCCCAGGAGGGATCCTCTTGTGTTATCAACTGCTGATGAGTCGGAGAAGCAAACGAAAAGAACAGAAGAGACAACGACGGAGGCAACCTTCTCCAATACTTTTGAGAAGTCGTCTGAGTTTTCAGCGACCTCTACGCCTCCGAAACTTGAAGCGGTGCAAAGGAAAGTCATCAGACTTCGCCCATCGACTGTATTCTTGGCCAACAAGCCTCTGCCTACGACTCCGTATTCGCCGGAACCACCCAGCTCCATGGTGCCCATCGTTGGCACAAAGCAGTCTCAGGCGTCTGGTACATATTCTAGACTTCCTTCTGACGCTGGGACCGAAGAGGAGAAACTCTTAGGCTCGGTTGATCAGGAAAAGAAGAGCACTCAACCAAATACTTCAGCCTCAGCTTCGGGATCTTCAAAAGGAAAGGAGGCAGTTCGTGTAGTCGACAAGCCTGAGAAATCCCTGCCTTCCTTGCCAGTCGCTAGAGTACCCTCCCACCTCCGACATGGAATTGCTCTTCCCAGCAAGACCAGTTGGGTGCCGACCACTCAACGGCAACTGCCCACAACCATTGTTGAGGAGAAGGAACCACAGCCGGAGAAGACGGAACCGCCCAATGTTAGCAACAACATGAATCCACATAGCGATAACCACGCCCTCAAAATAGAGAATAAACCCCTCGGCACCAAACAGGCCACCACTGTAAGCGTCAAGCAAAGTATTAGTAACAAGATCGGAATATTGTTACCCGAAACATGGAAGCATGCCGTCAGTACACCGTCTTCATTCGAAAAAGCCCTTGATGATATTATGCACAAGTTGGATGCCATGGGGGAAGAGCGGCAGCCGTCTACCAAAGCTCCTGATCAGCAGTCCGATAAACGCAGTTCCCGAGGCAAGAGACTGTCTCTGACTAAGGCGCCTTCCCCTTCCCAAAGACTGCAGAGAGCAGCGGCAATACGCCAGCAGCGCATAGCGGAGGCGCGGGACCGAGATCGACAAAGAATTGCTTCACAGGCTCCTCTGGCTCCGCCGCCACTGCTTGGCAAGATGGTAGCCCCGTCATCATCGTCGTCGTCGTTACTGCAGCACCCACCTCCCCTACCTATGCCGCCCCGTTTGAGGCAGGGTCCTCCTCCTCCGCCGCCTCTACAGAGAGGCAGGAGTCAGCTCCCACCCTCAGAGGATGATAGGGATATAAGTGATCGTGATGTGTTGAAGGGATTGAAGATTATTTGTGCGGCTTCGGCGGATGCGGACTTTGATAAGATGATTCAGAGCCAGACTGGGCTGAGGTTGAGGAGGTTCCTAGCGGATTTGAGAACCTTTGAGCATTTGAATGAGGAGATGGTTTTGGGGGGAGCGGGAGGACGTGGGAGTGGTGTGGCTGGATTAAGGATGAGTCAGGCTAGACGGAGGGTTGGTGGTGGTGTTGGTGGTGTGATGATGGGCGAGGCTGGAAGAAGGAGGATGCATGTGCAGGCTGAGAGGGAGAGCAGGAGGAGATCTTTGAGGATGGGAAGCGGGATTGGGAATGCCATGGGGAGGGGGAGTGGTCCAGGTAATGGAAATGGAAATGGAAATGGTATGGGCGCAACGGGAGGAGGAGCAGTAGCGGGAGGACCAATGATGGGTGGAATGGGTTGAGTTGAGGAAAGGCTAGGACTATTTGGTTTAAGGGATTGATGTGTATTGATAGGATTGTTTGAATAGAATAGGGTTTTGAGTGTTTGGCGTGTTGTTGTTTTTCTGTTTGTCGATTGTTATAGAATAGGTTGCTACCTGGTTGACAGTTTTGTTTGCTACTGTTGTTGCAACGGCTATCGGTGTTCTATTCAAAACATTTGATACAAGACCGTGGAGCGAAGCCCACTATACCACCGTAATTCCTTTCTCTATATGATGGGAGCAAGCCCCCAAACCCCCGGCCTCGCTTCGCTCGATAATCCATATCTTGGTAATGGCTTCGTCTATTGGCTTTGGAGTACTGGCCTTGGAGTACTGGCCTTGGAGTACTGGCCTTGGAGTACTGACCGTTGAATATTGGCTGTCGAATACAGGCCCTCTAGAGATTATCTTGATTCTGGTGACGGCTTATAGGCTGGCACTGGTATAGATTAGCACTGACATGGACCTCTGCCCGGCTTCTGCCCTCCTGGGAAGAAATCGCGGACTTTGAGGACGTTTTAGTATCTAGGCTGCTCAAGGCTATTATATATACCATATGGCATTTATATTCTGTCGACTAATTAGATAGTGGCAGAAACTTGACCAACTTTCAAGATTAAAAAAGGGAGAGAAGCGCCTGCCAGATTCTCAATTGTATGTATGTATTCACGACATCAAAATCAAGTCATCATGTTGGGAGCTTCGACCCAATATGACATGCAGTCAGCCAGTCCAGAAACACAAAAAAAAAGAGGGAAAAAAGGGAAAAAAAGGAAAAAAAAGAAGAAAAAAAAAAGAGAAAGGCAAGATGGCCGAGCGGTCTAAGGCGCTGTGTTCAGGAATTTATTTATCGAGAAATTTAGATTCCCGTAAAACGAATGTTTAACCTTTCGCAGTCCGAAAGGGCGTGGGTTCGAATCCCACTCTTGTCATTGTTTCAATCTTTTGGTCTGTATTTGAAGGGAGATTGAACCTTTTTTTTTTTTTTTTTTTTTGGTGTGTAACTCTGCTGAATCGGTTGATGGGATGAGGGAGGAAGAGGATGAATGAATGAGTGGGAGTGGAGGAGTTGGAAGTTGGGGTTGAAATTGGAGTTTTGGAGTTTTGGAGCTTTGGGGAAGAGGTTGGGGTTGGGGTTGGGGTTTGGGTTTGGGTTTTAGCCCCCTTTTTGTGTTTTGTTTACTTTTGGTGAATGGACAGGGGTGGGTGGGTGTTTTATCAGATCAGGTCTTGAGTTTTGTGGAATCGAACAGTGAGTCGGTGAGTCGGTTCGAACAAGGTCCTGGGGATTCGAGTATGGATGGATAATCATGAAATGTGTTGGATGAGTGACATGTGTAAGTCGTGGACCTGGACTTCTAGGACAGGGAAGGCCGGGTAAAATGAAATGCAATGTGATGGGCGAATAAGATAAATTCAGATAGCACTTTCGCGGGTTGACGTGTGAGTTGGACTAACACCGGCTAATATCAATTCCATACACGCCGGCCGACCGACCGACCCCAGTCCGACCAGGAATACGAAACTCGGACTTTACAACACACACACACATTTACACACACCGCACTTGGAGCCTTTTTTTTTTTGTGGGTGTCTTGTGACGATTCTGATTTATGCGGTGAGTGAGTGATTCGTTCGTATTTTTTCGTGATTGCAATTTGTCTTGAGAAGTGGAAATTTGGGAGGAAAAAAGTCAATGACGACTCGCTCGGGAAAGTTTGGTATTGCCCGTTTTTCATGACGGTCTTCCTTAACGGAGAAGGATCGATCGTGGTGGGTATTATACTTTTGTAACGCCGGCTAAAATGATCCCAGTTATAAGGCCTGTTGGGAAGAGGTATGGATGTACAATGTACCACCGTACCGATCTTGTCTCTATTTTCAGATTTGATGAGTGGTGAGAGATTTGTTTGTTTGTTTATTTGTTTGTTTGTTTGTTCGTGCGAGAGATCTTCCAGCTTTTTCTGTGGGACTTGGGCTTTCAATCTACTATATGTATATATATATATAAAAGAAAACTCTCCGCGGCGCTATTGTGGAACAAGACAGCAGACAGCAGACAGCAGACAACTATCTTTTCATTGCGGCTCACCGGCTGGCGGGTGCTGGGGCCCGACGAGGGAAAAAAAGAATGTTCCCTCTCGGCCCTCGCTTGTTGATGGAGATTGTGTGGTATGGTGAGTGGTTAATTTGAATAGGGTGATAAACCGGGATCGGGGAACCTTTGGGAGTTGGGTCGGACGATGTGACGGGGTGTGGGGTCTGTGTGTGTCTGCTTTGGTGTGTACATACATACAAAGGAAAGAGGGTGTACGAGGGGAAAGGGGGGGAAAGTAGGTGTGGGCGTACAAAAAGAAAGTTCCTTCGTTCCAGCTCAGGTACGAGGCTTGCTAGGCTTGGGGAGACGTGGAGTGAGTGGAACCCGGGTAATGTGCAGCTTTCTTGTCTGCTAGGTACATATGCAGAGATGGATACCCTAATGGCGTGCAGAGTGTACGTACTCTTGGTGTGGTACCTTGGTATACCTTTGGTACATGGTGAGAGAATCGAAGATGGCGCCCTTTCTCAAGTTGGGAAACAGATCGTCGTCCCTTCCTTCTCATGAGAGTGGCGGATTGTAACCCTTTTTTCGCTTCTAGAACTTATTCTAGGTTTAGTCTGGATGGTGAATCTTTGGTACACTTATTTGGTTTGCTCCCCGGTTATGGGTGGTTTTCTTTGCCACTTGGCTGATACCCTATCGTCGTGCTCATCTGACGAGGGGTCCTTCAGTCTAGGCTCGATCCTCGCGGTGAAGTTCATGAGACGGTGTCATCGTGCTTTTTGCGGCCAAGGCCCAGAACGACCCAAGAAGTCAGTCGAGATGAGGGAACCAGGAACTGAAGTAAAAGTCTTGGCCTTTGAATCCAGACCCTGAACCGGTCTCACGGGTCGGGAACTGCGGCTTTTCATTTTGAAAGATGGTGCCGTCGAGAATTGGAGGTGACAGGACGGCAGGGTGAGTGGTGTGATGGGCAAAAAAAAAAGGCAACTCTCACGGTTCTTGAAGATATGTCCTAAATTAATCATCACGACGTTCAAGCAAAGTCGACCGGTGAGTGTGATCTCCAATTTCCCAACTTTATGCAAAAAAGGCGCCATCTCCGTCGTCATGAAACGACTCACAGAGAGCTTGACGCGAGATGTGAAGGTGAAGCCATCTTGAAACATGGCACACCGTGGGTAAATTCAATACGGCTCGGGAGCTTCAGCTCTTCCTTTGCTCACAACAACAAAAATAGACAGTGGGGGGATCCGAGACTGAGGGAGCAATGTAATCGTATCATTCAAGGGTATATAAAATAGATTATCACATATTAATAAAAGCAACCCGCTATGCCATCAACGCCCCTCACTCGGTTCTTTTCCGTCCTCCCGAACATCGGTTGGGAAAAGTACCGACAGGGGAACAACGCGGCGATGGGCGCGGCTCTGCAGCCAAATCACGCAAACAAAAAAAGCCAGGGAAACCGGTCAATGGGGAGATCCTTAGGCGGACTTCTCCTCGTTGATGTGGGACTCCTTCTCGACCGCGTGGATGTCGACGTTGGCAACCTCGGCCTCGTCGCCATCGATAATCTTGGCGAGCTCCTCGAGGGTGGGGCCCTTGGTCTCGACGTACATGAAGTAGACGAAAACGAGCTCGAGGAAGATCCAGCACTGCAAATCACAAAGTTAGCATCCGATGTTGCGCCAGAGTTGAGCTAGCAAAAAGAACTTACGGTGTAGATGAGGTAGAGCTTCCAGGTGGAGCCCTCGAAGTGGTCGAAAGCCACGGGGTTGGCGTAGATGTTGAGGGTGAGGGCAGCCTGAACGCTGATGTTCATGATCATCAGACCCTTGGCACGAAGCTTGTAGGGAAGGATCTCAATGGCGTAGCCGACAAGGAGACCGGACCAGGCAAGAGAGTACATGACACCGAAGAGCCAAATGAAGAAGATCATGGCCTTGTCGGCACCGGGAGAGCCGTGCTCCTCATACAAGCCCGAAGTGAGAGTCCAGAAGACAAAGGTGCCGAACATGCCACCAGTGGAAGCGAGGAAAGAAGTGCGACGACCGAGCTTGTCGACCATCATGGCCATGGAGATGGAGACAATGAGGGCGAGAACGGTCTGACCGGCCGAGAGACCAAGCTTGGCAGTGGAGTCTTCGATACCGGCAGACTCGTAGAGCTTGTTGGCATAATTGGAGATAATGGCGTTGCCAGACCACTGGGAGAAGATACCAAGGGAGATGAGAACGGCAAAACGATAACGGTTGCCCTTGGTGCGGAAGAAGTCGGCATAGCTGCTGTTGGCCTTGTTCTCGTACTCGAGGCGGATGGTCTCCTTGATCTCCTGGAATTCGAACTGAACGGTGGGGTGGTTGATGTTGCCGTTGGCGTGATACTTGCCGAGGATCTGAAGGGCCTGGTCGTGCTTGTCCTTGGCGATCAGGAAACGAGGAGACTCGGGAACCCAGTAGATGAAGGCAAGCTGGACGATCGAGGGAAGAGCCTGGAGCAGGGCGGGAATACGCCACGACCACTCGCTGGAGATGTAGTTGGTGCCGAATGCAAGCCAAGCGACAATGAGGGCACCAACGTTCCACAAGCAGTTGTAAACGGTGGTAAGACGGCCACGATGCTGAGGATGGCACAACTCGGTGAGAAGCATGGGGGATGAGATCTGAGCGAGGGAGTTGCCGAAACCGAGGAGGACGCGGCCGCCCATGAAGACGTTGAGGTTCTTGCAGACACCCTGAAGGACGGCACCGACAATCATGATGGCGCAGCCGATGGCAATAGGAAGCTTGCGACCAAAGTTATCGGCGAGCAAGGGAACGATCGGGATGGAGACCAAGCTACCAATCTGGTAGAGGGCACCGACGAGACCAAGCTTGGAGCCTGAAGGGCGGCCGAAGTAGTCTTGCCATGTGTCCATGTTCTGAGCACTGTTGAAAAACATGCTGTGCGAGGAGAGAAGAGTAAATGTTAGCCATCAAGACCGACGTGATTCTTCAGCCAGTCCATCACATACCCATCGTAACCAGTGGTGGCAGATGCAACGCAAAGAATCACGGCGTAAAAGTAGAGCTTGCGAAGACCGGGCTCCTTGGTCCATTGGACTCTCTCGAACCTGGGAGCCTCTTCCTGAGCAAGCTCAGTAGCCTGGGCCTGAGGCTTCTTATCGAACAGGCCCATGTTGATTGTTGTTGTGGCCCTTTTTGGTGGTGGGTATTAGATCTTGACAAATGTCCGTGTGCGGTACGAGAGAGCAGCAAGTCAATGGCTCTCGAGGTTGGTTGATGGCGGCACAGCTGAGGAACAGAAAAGCAGCAGATCCAGAGGAGGGGATCCGGGGATTATAAACACATTCTGAGGGAACCAGACGTGACACTGGGACCATGGGGAAGCATGGGATGGTACGGGGGAGGCATGGCGAGGCATGGGGAAGCATGGAGAGGTATGGGGGAGGTATGGAGCGTGCTCTTAGTCGGACATGCGGGCCGGCCAGTCGATCGAGGAAGGGGATTGGAGAAGGACAAGGTGTGATGGGGAAGATGTGGACTACCAAGCTGCAGAGAAGCTTAGCCAATCTGTGCACCCACGGGATACCTCAAGATACCACCGCTCGTGTCCCGCAGTACGGTGAGGCAAAGCATCCACTTCTGCGCACACACTAGTTATGGCCCAATGGACCCGCAAGGGGATTGGATAATGGGACAACAGGTCGGTACAGGATGCCGGGACGGGGGGCGACACGGCAGCAGATTGTCAATCTGATTCTGAGCTTCCCGACAGTCTCGCCAGTTCCGGCGGGCTGGCCAGAGACCGATTGCGTGTTTCAATGAGGCTAATATGCCCATCACTGAGCAATCGAAGAATGGTCGAGCCTCGACGAAGCTCGCAGAGAGATACACCAAGAAGCTGCTCCGGTCCAAATCCAGACGACGCCCCAGAAGACCCCAACCCCAGGCTTTCAAAGTTTGGAAGCCGAAAAGGCGATGATACCTTGACATCGTGGAGTCGAGTTGATCACCAGGTCTCCAAACTTTCCCCAACTTTGACCATGTCACCCCAGTGCGCCCCTCACTCTCCATACGAACAGGGAGTGGGATGTGGGCACCCGTGGGCACCCACAGCATTTTTTCCCTTGCCGAGTCTTGGCGGGCCTCAACCTTGACTGTGACCACAGCGGGATAGTTCATCTTGGTGTGCTTTTCCCGCCTTGGGGATCGGACCGGTTATCGCGTGGGCACCTTGTCAGCGCCCGGCCAACCGAGCAGGCTGGGCGAATGGGAACAACAAGAGAACGCCACATTCAGTCAGGCCATGCAGCGCCGGTGGAAGCGGTCCGGTGAGGAGATCGGGCACCGGATTGGCATCGAGATGAGGCGCAAGTCTAACTCTATTTCGCAAATGCTCTGACCTCACTTGCTCAAACCTGATGCTGAGGCGTTCCAGAAGGGTGTGGTGGCGGTCACCTTGGAGAAGGTTATTTTTTTAATTTTTTTTTACCAAATTTGCGCAGAGTCGCCAGGCTATTGGCGGTCATGCCGACCAAATGAAAACGGACATTCGTGAAGGCTCGTGCAGCAATGCTTGAGCCACGGAGTGCAAGGTTGTACTGCGTTCTCAATTAGGCAATATCTGCCAGACTCGGGGCATTCCTGGATGGCCCTGGCCGCCCTGGCCGCCTTCGATGGGACACGATTGGACCTCTCAGGGCACGCGAGCCGTCTCAGGCATATGAAATGCATACCGTCCCCATCATGCCCATCCTCGCTTCGCTGAACAAGTGCTAGGCGTGAACCCGACGGTTCGAACTATCCAGAGGTTGAATAACGATGCCGTGAATTCGGTACCGGCCTCCCGCCGAAAGAACCGGAAGCGCCACAAGACGCCGCTGAAGCACATGTCGGCACGCTGGTTGACATGTTGAAAACCCTCCGAAAAAACCTGCTTCGATCACAAGCCGTGGGATTGTGGGATCGTGGGATGGGTGTGATGGCTGCTGGGAGGACCGTGATTGGGTGGCTGGAAAGCTCCCCGTAGTTCCGTGGGGTCGAATCCGGGGTCTCCCCACATTTCGTTCGGTGTTTGCTCTTCTCTCGGTTGCTCAGCGGGTTCCAGTGAGAGAGTCGAAGCTGAGAAGGGTTAGCAGGGCCGTTCCGCTGCCCATATCGCAAGCGCTAGTGGGTTGTGGCGGCCGGTTGATGAAGGGCGCGCTTGCAGAGCAGCATGAACAAGTTCCGGCTTGGATCCCGCACTGCTTCTGGTACTTCTGGCACCTCTGGGGAACAGAAGGGCCCTGTCCCTGCCTCTCTAGGGTCAGGCACTGGATGCCAACACTAATTATCCGTCTTGGCCGACCATTCAGCCTGAAAGGGCCGGCTCTTGGGTGACGAATGCTTGGGTCGGTCGACCGTTTCTTAGCCGACTCGACGTTTCGAGCATCGCGTCAGGCAGGGCCCAGCAGGACTTTTTCCACAGGTCGACGCTCCACGGGTGAGCTGATCATGGATGCAAAGTTCTGCCGGGGGCCACGCCCGACGGCGACATGTCCAATGTTGAATTGGGCCTCGAACATTGCAAACAAAATCTTTCAACTTGTTTCGGCTAGCACCTCGGTACCGTCGCTGCAATTGCATGCGTCCGGAACAAAATAAAAATGTTTATTCAAGGAACCAATCATGGCGTTTTCTTGGCGAATTTGTGATGTTGAAGATTCACTGGAAAGAAAAAAAACTCTAAGTTCGGAAGAGGAGATACCTACCTACTTCCACCTGCCTTTTCCATACCCAGACTGAGACACGGGCTGCATTATCTCTGCTCTTCTTGCACATATCGAACGATACTGCAACATCGGCCCAGCATGCTTGTTATCGACATGGAACATGACGCACTTCATATGATCGCCCAACCTCACCTATCACGAACGTCTGTTTAATGAACGAACATACCCACATTCCCGGAATCATCAGGAACAAACTGTGGGCTGTAAATGATATTTAATAAAGCTGGCGTGCAAGGTTGGGTTACATGCGATGCAAAGATGGTCTTGCCGCTGCAACGCACGCACACAGATGGCATGCTCTTTTATTGCTATCGAACCCGAACTCAAAGATTGGTCCTGCTTAAATTGGGTTGTGTTGGTGAAACTGTGAGGTTTGTTGGCAGATGTGAGAGCCGACATGTCTGGAAATAAGCATTGTCGTTGTTGGAGTTCGGAGATAAGTAAATCAAGAGAATCAGAAGGATTTTGAATTTGCGCCACCCTTTTTTCACAAGGCGCTGAAGTGGCCCTGACCATGCTTTTTCTGGGGAAAAGCAGGTTGGGGAAAATGGGGGTGAAACAAGAATCGCGGGGTTGATTATGCAAAAAGTGCATGGGATATGTCCTAGTCATGTGACTTCGCATGGGAGCTGCGACCGCTCAAGGGGCGTTGTCGCGATTTCTTGGCTCTTTGCGCGTCTCTAAATTTACGCGTGGCAATTAGCGTTTCCTCGCATAATTACGCGTTTTGATGGAGACGGGATTTGGGTGACATCACCACCAATTCCAGAAAACACATTGAATCGACGTATTGATAATGGCCGGCCCCTCGAAACAGCCCGAGAAGAGGCAATCTACTCTCACCAGTTTCTTCACACAAAGAACCATCAATGGGCTCAAAGTACCCAATTCGTCAGATGCCTCGACTCCGCCCTCGTCGTCGTCCACTCCGTCTGAGTCTTCGCGAAAGCGACCACTACAAGAGAACGCCGATACTGCGAATCTAACTACCAAAACGAGACCCAGTCGTTTAGCGAAGCGCGCCAGGCCAACTGTCGTCGACGACAGGGATGACAATGCGGAACCATCCGACAAGCCCTCACCACCACCTCGCGCCTCTGCTGCAGAAAGCTTGAGCTCGTCCTCTAGAACAGGGCAATACGTCTACAATGCCGAAGCGAAAGAAGGCGCCCGTGTCGCGGTCGAGGACGAGGATGCTGCTACTAGACGGAAAAAAGAAGACCTCCACCGAAAGTTTGTCAAGAAACTCGGTCATCCCGATAGCATGTCATTCGCGAGAAGGGGCAACTTCCAAGCCGATAGCGAAACAGCCGGCGTGGATGGCGAAGATGCAGAAGGTGGAGAGGATGTCGAGGACGACGAGCCTCCACCGACCAAAGGGAAGAAGAAGGGTGCCAAGACTGGCAAGCTCACCCCAATGGAGATGCAATTTCTCGATATCAAGAGAAAGCACATGGATACCCTATTGATTGTCGAGGTTGGCTACAAGTTTCGCTTCTTTGGGGAGGATGCGCGCATAGCTGCCAAGGAATTGGGTATTGTGTGCATTCCCGGTAAATTTAGATATGATGAACGTGCGTCAAGCTCCCTCGCTTCATTAGCTTTCTGTAACCAAAACTAACCTTGAAGCAGACCCCTCGGAAGCCCACCTAGACCGTTTTACCTCAGCCAGTATACCTGTCCATCGTCTAAGCGTTCATGCAAAACGTCTAGTTGCTGCAGGTCACAAGGTCGGCGTCGTTCGCCAGATCGAAACCGCAGCACTGAAGAAGGCTGGCGACAATCGCAATGCGCCCTTCGTTCGGAAGCTCACCAATGTCTACACCAAAGGCACATATATCGATGAGACCGGGGAGCTCGATCAGTCCACGGAGAATACCGGTGCTCCCGCTGGTGGCTACTTGCTCTGTCTAACCGAATCACCCACCAAGGGCTCGGGGACTGACGAAAAGGTCGAAATTGGCATCATTGCTGTACAGCCGGCGACGGGAGACATCATCTATGACAACTTTGAAGACGGATTTATGAGGCGGGAGATTGAGACGCGTCTGCTCCACATTTCCCCCTGCGAATTCCTCATTGTCGGCGACCTCTCCAAGGCTACAGACAAACTAGTACAGCATCTCTCGGGCAGTAGCACAAATGTATTCGGCGACAAGAGCCGCGTGGAGCGGATCCCCAGGAGCAAGACAATGGCGGCGGAGGCTTCTTCCCATGTCACTCAGTTCTACGCTGGCAAAACCAAGGACAACGACGAACGGACCGCGGCTCTGTTGGAGAAAGTTTTACACTTGCCCGAAGCCGTCACCATATGTTTGTCTGCCATGATTACTCACCTCATGGAGTACGGTCTAGAACACATCTTCGACTTGACCAAGTATTTCCAGTCATTCAGCACCCGACAACACATGTTGATCAACGGGACGGCATTGGAAAGCCTCGAGGTATACAGGAATGCTACAGACCATTCCGAGAAGGGCAGTCTGCTGTGGGCTCTTGACAAGACCCATACCCGCCCTGGTCAAAGACTGCTAAGAAAGTGGATTGGCCGTCCTTTACTAGACCAGCAACGCTTGGAAGAGCGTGTCTCTGCAGTCGGGGAGCTTCTTGAGAGCCAGTCCACTATCAAGGTGGACAAGCTGGTCGGGGTGTTGAAGTCAATCAAAGCTGATCTTGAGCGCAGCCTTATCCGCATCTATTACGGAAAGTGTAGTCGACCTGAGCTGTTGACGACCCTTCAAACATTACAAAGAATTTCCATGGAATTCACAAGAGTCAAGTCACCAGAAGATACCGGATTCAAATCGCCACTCATCAGCAATGCCATCTGCTCTCTTCCAGCCATCTCAGACATTGTTATCTCGTACCTTGACAAGATCAATTCTCAGGCGGCAAGAAAGGATGACAAGTATGAATTCTTCCGCGACGAGGAGGAGACAGACGACATAACAACCCACAAACTCGGAATCGTGGCTGTCGAACAGGACCTAGATGATCACCGGAAAGAGGCAGCTGCCAAGCTCAAGAGCAAGACTCCCGTCACCTACGTAACGGTGTCAGGCATCGAGTTCTTGATCGAGGTACCAAACACGGACGTCAAGAAGGTCCCAGCATCATGGGCAAAGATAAGCGGCACCAAGAAGGTATCCCGCTTCCACACGCCAGACGTCATGCGCCTGATCAACGAGCGCGACCAGCACAAGGAAGCCCTCGCAGCAGCTTGCGACGCTGCTTTCGCAGAGCTCCTTAAATCCATCGCATCGAACTATCAACCTCTTCGCGATGCCGTAGCCTCGCTTGCGACGCTCGACTGCCTGCTATCCTTTGCCGAAGTTGCCGCTCTCCCCGGTTACAGCAAACCTGCCTTCCTTCCCTCCGACTCGCCCCCGACCATCTCCATCACTGAGGGCCGTCACCCCATTGCGGAACACACCCTGCCGAACGGATACATACCCTTTACTACCACCCTCGCCTCACCCTCACCCGTCGCCCAGCTAATCACCGGCCCAAACATGGGCGGCAAATCCAGCTACGTCCGCGCCGTCGCGCTGCTTGTTCTTTTAGCACAGATAGGCTCCTACGTCCCGGCAGATGCCATGAGTTTGACCCTCTCAGACGCAATATACACCCGCATGGGCGCTCGGGATAACTTATTCGCAGGAGAGTCAACGTTCATGGTCGAAGTCTCCGAGACCGCCGCTATCCTTCGCGGCGCCACTCCGCGCTCCCTAGTCATTCTTGACGAACTCGGCCGCGGCACTTCCACGCACGACGGAGCGGCCATTGCCCACGCCGTGTTGGAGCACGTAGCCAAGGAAACTAAGTGTCTGACGTTGTTCATCACGCACTACCAGAACTTGGCTAAAGTAGCTGAGGGACTGGGGGATGAGAGGGTCAAGTGCGTGCACATGAGATTTAATACTGAAAGGAGTAATGATGATGATGATGAGGAGGAGATTACGTTCTTGTATCAGGTTACCGAGGGCGTGGCGCACAGGTCGTACGGGTTGAATGTTGCCAGGCTGGCGAGGATCCCGAAGAAGGTGCTGGACGTGGCTGCTGCCAAGTCTAGAGAGATGGAGGAGGACGTGAAGTGTAAGAGGCTGAGGGGAGCGGTTGGGTTGTTGGGTCATTTGTTGAAGAGTAGCAGTGGTGAGCAGGGAGGAGGAGGAGGAGGAGGAGAAGAAGAAGAAGTGGGTGATGAGCAGTTTGAGCATTTGATTAGTAGTATTGAGCAGTTGTGAAGGGTGTCAGTGGTTGGTGCTTCCGGGGTAATGGATACACGATGATGATGAAGAAGAAGAAGAAGAAACAAATTAGTTGGGTTCACTGTGTGGGTGGGGTGGGATATCTTTGTAATAAGAAAAGCAAACAACGGGAGCTAGATAAGTTTGTTTATGGCGATTTTGCTTTATAGGATAGGAAAGAATAAGAAAAGAAAAAACGATAGTTGAACTGCTGCTGCGAGGATATACAGTATTCTACCCTGCTTGTACAGGACTAACCTTTATGAGCAGGGTAGGGGGGGGGGGGGAAACAATACTTATGATAGTTGGTCACTGTGTGTGTGTATAGGGTTTTTTTTGTCTTTTTTACTAACTCTTGGGTTGTGTTCTCTTGTTTCTCTTTTTTTTTTTTTAAAAAAAAAAAAAAAAAAAAAAAAAAAACGCGCCATATATGTACGGTGAGTGAGTGAGTGATGATGTTATTTACGAGTGAAAATGATATCTGCCATGTACAGTACTGTGCTTAAGTGGTTTGTGGCCAAGACATAGATTGAATGCCGGTGATAGAAAAGACAGACAAGTCTCTGTCGTCCCATATGACGGACGCTTAATCAATACACAATATAGACATTTATTCAATCAATAATTGGCAAGGTGAGGTTTGAGGGTATAGTCATGTTAGCAAAAACGACTATTGTGTTTATTTCGAAATGCCTTGCCAAAACTCATTCAAGCTACAAAGATCACCACCAAGAGTAAAAAGATATATTCCTTCGTAGACTGGAACATTGGCTAGACTAGAGTGCTTGTTAGATTGGAGTACCTGCTAGATAGACTGTACTATTTGGTCACTTCCTTCTGGTCGCTCTGGAGACATCACATCACCTCACTCACTTCACACACGTTCGGGAAAAAAAAATCAGGAAGGGTCGAGATGCAAAGCAGAAAGCTATGTCGTCCAATTTTTCTATAGCAAACTAACGACAACCATCCCGATGCATAAATAGCCTCGACTAAAGAAACACCGAAATAAGAAAAAGGTTTTTTTCCCTTGTCGATGATTCCGGACTCCAACCATGCCATGCGAATATTTGGAATATAAGAAAAAGACGAAAATATAAAAACTGAATCCCGAAGATCATATACTCCTCTGTCTCTGCTCTTTGTTTTTCCCTCCTCCCATGGTATCAGAATCAGCGCCTATTAACTCATTGCTCTCGGCGCATAAAGTTCCATAAATCAGTCGCCAGAAGAGTAGGGGGGGGGGGGGGGGAGGAAGGAAAGGTGGATAATAAATCAGAGCTCCACCACATAAAAGCCACGCCCCAAACACAAACACAAGTATTCCGTCAATCTTCAATGGCTCAAGCACTCATATATCGAATAACCCTCTTCGACAGACTGTCACGTTTGAGAACTTATGCTCCAAACGTTTAATGAACTAGGCGTCGAAATCCTGATTGACCCGCTCCAAGTTCGTCTCCTGTGACCCGTACTGGTTGTAAGCATTGAACGCGTTTAAATTGGGAGCCATTGTATTGATCGCCTGAAATCCTCCAACAGTTGCCTTGCTATCATTTCCATAGCCTGAGAACCCATATGCATTGAATTGGCTTGACCTAGTCTGACACAAGGGGTTGTAGTTTCCGCCGCCAATGGTGTGCTGTGGGTGCGTATAGTATGTACTGTTCGAGATGAGTTGCTGTGCCGAGAAAGTTGAGGAGCCACCTTCGCGAGGGGGAAAGAACGAAAGAGGCTTGCTGGTCTCCGTTGCCGTAGAACCCAATGACATATTTGTGTTCAACGGTCGCAGAGGAGGACGACGGCGGTAGTCGAACCTGTCAGTTACATATTAGAACCACCCATGGACAAGAGGGGATGCTGGGAAAGCAAACCCTGTCTCCTCCAAAGGGTCCTGAGTGCGAGAGATGCCTGCAGTAGTTGACCCAACTGAAGAGTTGTTGAAATGGTTGAAATCGGCCCACAGGCCCTGAGTGTTAGGGCTCCGCTTGGGGGGGTCGTGAAAGATCCGGAGGCCGTCAGCAGAGCCGTGAATGTGACTGGTGAATCTGTTTCGGCCGTCCTCCTCAAGATCATTGAAGACATCATCATCCTGATCAACATCACGCTTGATCATGGCGGCTGTCTTGCGGGTGGTTCTTGTCGAAGTGCGACGTGTTGTCGGAGCGACTGCACGACGGCCGCGCTTCTTCTTTCTATCCCTCTCACGCTCCTCGAACATGCGCTCCTAGATGGAATCAAACGTCAGCAATTGGTTATTGTAGACGTCAGACATGGGATGACTAACCGGAGAACCTTCAACAGAAGGAGTGGCATAGATGTCACGGGTGCGTTGAAAGTCACCATCCTCATCCCAGACGTATTCGGTGGCAGTGATAGTAGCCGACGTCTCAATCATGTTTCTCAAGACAGACTCATCCTTGCGCTGATTCCGTCTTCTCTTCTGGTACTCTGAGGCTGAGTCAAACAAGCCCATGCCGGGGTAAATGACCCCCTTGAGCTTGTTCAGATCACTATCGTCATCAGAAATGTGTTGGCGATCGGAAGCCAATTCGGATGTCTCAATGCTCTCGGCAACCTCTGGGTCGGAAAGCGATCTGCGGGATATGGACCGAGAAGGGTCAGGGGTGCTGGGAACGGAGAAATCGTCCGAAACTCGCTTGAGAACAGGTGTCTGGTAGCCTGCAACATCAAAAGGATTCTGACGGAGGACGGAATACTGGCCAGTATTGGAGGCCGAGTTGGTCCAGGGTGTAGTCATTGGCTCGATCTGATCGAAGTCTTCGGGCTCGGCTTTCATCAGGTTGAGAGTGTGGTCAACAACCTCGGGCTCTTGGCGGGAGTTTCGAGTCTGATGGACTGGTTAGTTTCTATTCCTTAACCCGTGCAGAGGGACTGTCGACTCACGGCAAAGACTGGGCCGGCAGCTGCCACTCGGCTTCTTCTGCCTCCTCCGCCGGTCTTCTTCTGCTCCTTGGCGAGAAGACGCTCGGCGGCCAGGTCGTTGATGCCATATCGACTCTCCCACTCTGCGTACTCATTATGCTCCCGAACTGACTGATCATCCTTTCTCAATGATTTCTTATACTTGTATGAGAGATGACTCTTGGATGAGACATGCGTGAGGAGATGCGACAGGTCGGAAAAGCTAGGCTTCTTTGGGCAGACGCAGCACTTTAGGGGAATGGTGGGGGTGGCAGGCTCGTCTCTGGTGATCAGGTCCATTGGTGCAACGGCCGCCATATCCTAACAGTGAGCAAGGGTTAGTGTTTGTGAAGGGGGGTGGGTGCAAGTGCGTAGAACATGGTGCAAGTCCGAACTCCCAGGGGGGGGGGGGGGGGTGGACACCCACGTCAACACAACTGGGGCTGGGGAATCGGACGAGACGGCGGCTGCAAGATCAATGGGATGGCAAATAAGGTTGGCCGCAGAGGCGTCGTCTGATTTGGAGTCGGCTCTCTTTGGACGGCTTTGGAGGCAGGTGAGACCGAGGATACCGATCGTGTGGTTCTTGATTTCTGTGATTCCTTCTGCAAGACGGTCGATTGAGGGTCTAAAAGGAAGAAGAAAAAAGGAACTGACAGTTTCTCCGGGGCCCTTGGCTATCTCGAACTCGTATGAAGCCGTTGTGTCTCCGAGGGAATTTCAGGAGAGGAACGGGTTTTCAAAGAGACTCGATTCCCGAGAACCCAGTGCTTCCCAAAGAACCCGCCAATGTGGGAAGATAAACAATGACGGTAAGAGATGAGAACAACCGGCTGAGGCAGGTGCAGTCATGAAGGGTGAATTGAATGGGTGATTCGATGGTGTGTCGTCTTGAAAGAAGGGACGATGGGAGCCGATCGAGTTCAGTGTGCGGTGAAGATTCGAGAGCGAGGGAAGTGTGCGGGGATCCAGAGGGAGTCAAGAATTGGGAGGAAGGAGCGGGCACTCGCGGGGCCTCGACTCTGAGCCAGACTGTGACTGTGGGAGTAAGGGAAGGAGCGACTAGGCAGTCGATGGGGAACACAGTGGGAAAACTGGTCGCTTGCCACTAAGCAGTGACTGTGATTCCCAATCATCATCCGATTCATTTTGAAATAACGTACCGGACGGCTTCTCAAGTTGTATCTAGACATGGTGTCTTGGGTTCCAGGTTGCTCTGGACTTGGAATGGGGTTGAAGCGACTTTGCGTGGCGACTCGGAGTGCTGAGTTTCGAAAGCCCGACACACTGCCCTATTGAAGTTCGGGAAGGTGCCTGGGATGTAGAAGTCGCGGCCAGGGAAAATCCTCGGAAGAAGGATGGTGTAAAGTCGAGGATTGAGAATTGAGGGCCTGGGTTGGTCGAAAATGGTCGAATCGAAATAAATATTTTTCGTGCATCCCCAGCCGCGAAGCAGCCCCGCGTATGATGTCGATGAAAGGGATCCGCCCCAAGAGAATATGATAGAACCAATCAAGTTTCAAAGGTAGAGCATTCCGGAAGTCAAAAAGAACACCCAAGGCGGCTGCTGACTATGTGAGCGGCTCAAACCTGGCAGTCAAGGTACACAGTGTCAGTTGTAGAGTCTAGAAGCATAACCAGGAACACGCCGACTTACCATAGATTATCCAGCATATGCTAGTGCCATGCTGAGATGCCGTCAAGATCCGCATGACCCTCTCTGCCACACCAGGCACATGATTCCTAACCGCTGGGTCGAGATATGAACATATATGATCATACTCGAAAGATATAAACAATAAATCCAACTATCAGGACCTGGCGTGAAAGGCGATGTGTGAGCGCAACGTGAGTAAGTGCATTGGAAGAGGAAGAGGAATATGTGAGAAGAGGTGTGGTGGAAAGTGATATTATTAGAAAGAAGATAGGAAAAGCACAGAATAGAGAAAAAGACGTAGAAGAAGCGAATAGGACAGAAATATTGGCAACTCACCACCCTGAAACAGAAGAGACGAGGTAGGTAGGGTAGAAGAAATCAAGGAAGAAAGAAAGCGAGAGGAAGGCAACTTACCCTGAGAATAAAAGAAGCCTGGCAGAGAGAAAGTTGTCTCATCCAAACTCCTTTCCTAGCGCCGCGGAAGGTGGTACTGGGGAGCTCTCCATCCTCGAGTTTATGACAAGGATTATTCGAGATTCGAGAACAGGATGTATGAGCTGAAAACCGCGTCGTATTGTCCACCGAGAGTAAAAAAGCGAGATAATATACTCGACATCAATATCCAGTGGCATCCGGTCCGTAGATTCACACCACGCGAGCGGTGGGAGGGAGGCGTGAAAATAGGCGTCGATCAGAGCTGTTGTGGGTTGAAGAGAGAGGGGATTCGAAGCAAATCCAGGAAATTGAAATAATGAGAAAGAAGAAGCCAATAAAGCAACAATATCAAGTTCTGGGAGAAAATAAAAGTGAATAGAAAGGGAAGGAGCCGATTTGCTCAGGAAGCAACCCCCTGGAGCTCAACCCCTAGGTATTAGATGAGTTACAAACAGGCAAGAGCTCAAGCAGGAGTAGCACAGCATCAAGCCCATGAAACAGGGCCGCCGAGAAGTCAGACGAAATGACCATGAGGAAACATGCAAGATGCCCTGGTGGTGGAAGTCATATATGTTCACGAGATTTCATTGTTACCAAGAGGACTCCAGAGGGTAGGCTTGCTTTCTGCTCAATTGCGAACGGAGAATGGAGTAGAATAGGAACGAGAAGACAATGTAAGACCGGTGAGGCTCTGAATAGGCGTTGCCTGTTCCTCTCAGGACTAAGAGGAAGATATATGTACCGTGAAGATATTGACACACGTTGACACCCCCATTTCGTCCAATCTTAGCTCCAAGGCAAGCAACATGGTGCGGCACAGGTGAACAGTAGCACTTGCTCAGGCGATATGTTCGTTGACATGGAACGTGGCAAAGGGATGAAAGGAGCAGATGCTATTCCACCAATGTATGAGTGGTGGCAGCAGAAGTGGCTGCCTGTTCAAATAACGCTGGAAAGGCAGAATCACAACACCAATGAGTAAAGCAAGGGACTTGGCTTACTTGAAAACTCTATTTAAATTATGTGATGAGAAAATGTCTGTTCCATTCCTTGTTGCTTTTATAAACATAACCTGCAACAAAAAAGGAGATGGCGGGAACAAGTTCGCTCTTCCCTTGCTTTGTATCCTGTTCGACACTTACGCATCAAGTCTTTAGGGTATTAGAGAAGGGGTGGAGAACATGATCATCGGCCAAGAACCCTTGCAGTGGTAGACTTTGGCATGCAGTACACCTCATCAACAGGTTCAAGCCCAGGGTAATCCAACAAGCTCAAACCGGCGACACCAAACACCGTGTGCCAGACGTCGACCATATCACCAGGTCTGTCAGAGATGCCGCCTTTCTCGGTATCCTGTGAGCTCAAGATGAAGGTGATGAGCTTCTCCCGGTCGATCCAATGTGTCTTGCCAATCATCTCCAAGCTGCTCAATACCCACCAGCTGTAGCAAACATCTTCCTTCTTCTCCGGGCGACCATTCAGACCGCCAGCGGCAACCTGCCTCTCACTCAGCCATCGCCCAAGGCGCTCCTTGTCAATAAGGTCTTGCCTGCCGGCAATTGTCAATGCTGCCACGCAGGTAAAGATTTGACCAGAGTGAGACTCGGCGCCGGGACTAACTCCATATCCGCCATCGAAGTTGGCACAGGCAGCAATGTGGTCTACAGCCTTGTCAACATCGATGAGCTGAAGTAGTCCGAGAAGAGACAAGGCATTGAAGGCACCGTAAAGGAAGCGGGTGTCTTCCTCGCCCCATTCATCGCCCGCAAAAGTGCCAGTCTGCCGGTTCTGAAGACTAGCAATATCTGTACCAGCTGGTTAGCATTCAAGCCGAACCAAAACCTCCGAGTTCAAGACGCACAATTTCCAACTTGCGCCTTGCCCTTTCCGCGCGACTCGAGCTCGTCAAAGGCATCTATCGTAGCCAGAATTTGCACAGCGCTGACGGTAGACAGCATGTGTGCATCGTGACCAGGAGCAGCCCCAAATCCGCCATTCTCATGTTGGCATGAAAGGACAAAATCGATAGTCTCGGCGCGAGGCAAGGCATCAGGATGACCGAGCAGGTGCAGGGCCGTCAGACCCCAGTAGAGGCCATTGAGCCTCAGGTGTTCGGTCAACCAGTAATCATATTCGTCTTTCCTCGTGTCCAAACTCTGGATGTATTTGACATGCGCTGATGTTGCGAGCTTGAGCTCTTCAGGGAGCTGTTTGAAGGATTCGGTCATGGCGCGCTGTGGGACGAGTTTGGGCGTTTTCTATTGTTGGAGAGTTGGGGACGCAGAGGAAGGGGTGACGTCGCTCTTGGTGGGGGACGACTCGGTAATTGTTACATAATCGCCCCACAGCTGCTGTTGAAACTGAGACAGCAGAAGCACTTGCAAAATTCGAGTCTGAGTTCACTTCGCCAGGAAGACTTCACGATCAATTTGTTCAAGGCTTGCGAGTGGGTGAGGCATCGGAAAAAAACCACATCCATATCAGCATCACGGGGCCTGGAGGTGCAAATATGAATTGAGAAATTGAGTGTCAACCTCAACAATCCTCTGTGGCGCAATTGGCTAGCGCGTCTGACTGTTAATCAGGAGGTTGGAAGTTCGAGCCTTCCCGGAGGAGGTTTTTTTTTTTTTTTTTTTGGCTTCTTTTTTCACTATGAAAAAGCCTTCAAGTCATTGTTGTTCTAATTGAGGTCGCTATAATGGCGGTTCTTTTCTTTTCTTTTTCCGTTTCGTATCATGACACGAGATACTCTTGCTTGTAGGAGAACAACTTGGAATGCACAGGCCACCAGGAAGAAATTGTTCAAACTTTCGGTGTTGATGATTATGATGATCTAACCCGCCTTCCATGACGCCATGCTTTCTTGTGTTCTATATACATATAAATTCCATTCGCAATGAAAAATGAAAAAAAAAAAAAAAAAGTTACGCCATAGCTGCAACTCCCAAAGCCCCCGCCGCAAAGTCTGACTCGAAGTCCAGTCCCTTAAAACCATCCTCCACAAGCCATGACCTGCCTTTCTCAGGGGTATATAAAGCCTCGCATGCCCGGCCGACAACAAGCAAGCCAGGTGGTCTACTGCCCTCCTGCTCGATAGCCTCAGCAACCTGCTTCAGCGTCGTCCTGATGACTCGCTGATCAGGGCAGCTTGCCCGTTCAATAACAGCGCACGGGGTATCCAAGGGCCATAACCTCCTTCTGCTTCTTGCGCTGTCCTCCGGCTGTGATTTCTCCTCCTCGGTAAACTCTGTCAGCTCGGCTACCAGCCCTGTTATCCTGTGCAGGGCCATCAAGAACACCACCGTTCTCGTGTCGACATACTCAGGCGGCACAGGAGGTTTGCCCTTCTTCCCCGTTCCCGTGCAGACCAGAACCTGATCCGCAACATCACGCTGCGTGGGCGGGATGCCAGCAAATAAGGGGGCGCTGAGGCTGCTCGTTATTCCAGGCAGTACCACCACGCGATCGCCCAGCCCATGCTGCCGGAAGAAAGCGAGCTCTTCGCCTCCTCGTCCGTAAATGAAGGGATCGCCCTGCTTCAAGCGCAGAACCGTCTTGCCGGCGTGAACACCCTCCAGCGCCTGCTCCAAGAGCTCCTCTTGCGCGCGGTCGGCATTGCCAGGGAACTTCCGTGCAATAGAAACCGGCGTTCGCCGAGGAATGAGATCCAGTACGCCCGAGGGAACCAACTTGTCCGCCAGAATAAGATCAGCAGCCATGATCGCCTTGTACGTCGCTCTGGTGAGGAGATCCGGATGTCCCGGCCCGCTACCGGCCAGAATCACCCTTCCCTTAGCAGACACAGCCTTCTCACCCAGTTCACCCCCACCAAGAAGCTTCCTCTCCCGAGCTTGTGAAACAGAAGCAGAAGAATAAGCCTTCAACACCTCCTCCACCTCCTCATCCGTAACCGCCGCCAACCTCTTCAGAGGCCAATACTCGCAAACCTGCGCCAGCCACCTCATCCTCCTTGCCTTGATTCCCTCCGAGTCCTCGTCATCCTGCCCTCCCTCCATCACAAACTTGTTAAACTCGGGCCCCTGGTCAACGGAATCATCCACGCCCTCATCCGCCAATACCTCTTTGGCAGAAGCAGCAGCAGCAGCAGCAGCAGCCTCCTCCAAAATCCTCCTCCTAACCCCACCAAACCTTTCCACAGCCCTCCCCAACCCCTCCGGCAACCCAGCAGCGACCTCCCTCCTGATCCGACTCGCAAGCTTGCATCCCCTCCCGTTGGTGGTCACCCCAACCTGCAGCGGGCCATCAACGTGCACGCTCAGCAAGCTAAACGAGCACAGCGAAGGGCAATCGACCACGTTGATCGGAATCCTATTCCGCTTGCATTTCTCTGCAATTTCTGCTGCCGCTGCTGGCGTTACTCCATTTGTGGTAGCAGTAATGAACACGGCGTCAACCACGCCTGAAACTTCTTTCCTCCCCAGCGTGAAGAGATCGCTCTCCTCCACCGCGCGCGGGATGTGCGTCAGGGCCCCGGACTCAATCTGCGCCGCGAGGGTGTAATGAAGTTGTTGTTGGTTCACCGCTAACGGAGCGATAAGGATCGGTTTAGCCCCCGCAGCGAGGGAATTCGCTGCGCGCGAGGCGGCGAGCGGGTTTGACCCGATGATGAGGTGGACGTGCCCGACCGAGTGCTGCGCCGTAAGGAGAGAGGTGTTTGATGTTGATGATGAGGTCGCCATATTTTTTTTTTGTGTTGTGTTGTGTTGGCTCCGAGACCGGCCGTTTCAACCGTCCACAGAACACAATGAGATGTGTTGGTTTGAAGGTTGTCTGGTTGTTGGGTGTGTATGAGAATAACCAAAGTAACAAAGAGAGAGAAAATATATAATTTATCTCTGGGCAAAATCATACACAGAAATCAAAAAGCTCAAGGTAAGAGACAAACAACACGTGGGGAGTGGGATGGATGGATGGAATGCGATGAGAGGTATTTATATCTATGTACATTCACAGCAAAAAGGCAAATGTCTTCTTCCCCTTGTCAATCTCGATTCAGCATTTGCTTGAATCTCCGCTGGTGACTCTTCAAACATGCGTGGAAAATCCGTGGGATGTTCAACTCTTTATGTAAGCGTTGAGCGCCCTGGAGGGCACCAAGCTGGATTCCAGCCAGTCAGAGGCCTCGCTTCTCGACTTACACGAGTTTTTCTTTGCAGTTTTGGCGGAGAAAGCATTTCTTGGGTATCTTTAGCGGCCGCTGACGCCATTTCACGAGGCCGGTCCAGCCAGCGGAGACCCCGCCTTATCTCTGGCTGTTTATCGCCACCCCACCATCCCCCTCCGATTACAGGGGCGACGCCGACTCCGCGGGGAACAACCATCACCACGGAGATACTCGACCCCCGCTGATACGCCCCATCGGGCTCCGGCTCGGCAGATGTAAACAACAGGATCACTTATGAAAAGCAAACAGGGACGGGACATTCGTAAATCAGAAATCAGATGCTCGCTTTTACCACATCCCAAGTACAATCAGTCATATGTATAACTGGAAACTCTCAAAAACTCTCTAGTCCGGTCCTTGAATTCTTGGATCTTGGATCCTGGCATAATTCCATGTCGCAAGGAGTTCAAAAGAAAAGGAGGAAAGGCGATGTATCTGTTGCCTGTCCACGAAGATTAAACCGTCTTAAAAGAATGAAATCTCGCCCGCTCTTGACCACGGCCCGCCCAAGTAACGACAATCAGAGATAGCATCTCGAAGCAATGATGCTCTTTGCCTTTGAGAAAGCAGTTTTGTGTTGAGTGTGTTGTAGGTGGTGAGTCGTGCATGGTGCAAAGATCGTGGTCGTATATGCGAAATCGAAATAAATATATACAGGACAAAAAAGAGAATTGCCTCCGTAGAGACACTGCGTTCGTGTCGACTCCGTCGAAAAGCTGATGCCCAAAAAAGAAGATTGGAAAACGATGTAGGAAAAAAGCAATGAATCGGTGAAGAACACCGGCGACTGGTGCTGCTGCTGATGATGATATAGCTGGTAATGGGTCGTCAAACATGGGGCATCGTTTTATCCCCGATGCAGTGCTGAAAATGCATATGCGTTTTGTAGGCCACGGTAGGAGATTGCGTGCCTACATAACCACACACTTGGATTCGTCGCGCTCCTTCTTGACTGACAAAGCGACCCGTGCGGCCTCGGTGAAGGCCTCGTTAACTCCCCTATTGCGCATGGCCGAACACTCGAGATATCTGAGGGCGTTTATTCGGCGTGCAACCTCGAGCCCTTGATCATAGTTGATCGTGGGCTTCTTCTCCCGTGGGTTTGCTTCGTCGTTCGCACCGTCTTCTTCGTCACCCGCCTCGCGGAGATCGCACTTGAGTGCAACTAGAACCAGCTTGACATTGGGGCAGTTGTCGGCAATTTCGCCCACCCATTTGCTTTCGACGTTCTCGAGGGAGTCTTTGCTGTCTACTGAATAGCAAAGCATAATCAAATCGGTATCATCTAGTAACTCCGTTAGCCTGCCGTCAGGGTAAGACGAGCATCTCTTCAAACATACCGTATGAGAGACTTCGGAGCCTGTCGAATTCTTCTTGTCCAGCGGTATCCCATAGAGAGAGCTCAATGTGGACATTGTCAACGAAGATGTCTGTATGCCCCACAAGTCAGCACTCATCCAACTCATGTTGTGCAACACCCGGCTTGCATCCGACGGAGTACTCACCGTGGACGTAATTCTCGAAGACTGTCGGCTCGTAGACCGTAGGGAAGTAGCTAATCGCTTTGGTGAGTATGGAATCATGCGGGTCGTCTGGTAAATCGGGGTTCTCTTACCCTCTGGTGAAGACGTTGAGCAATGACGTCTTTCCGCACGCACCATCGCCTCTGTTTCAAAACACAGTCAGTCCGCACAGTCACATAAATGCCACGAAAGCACGCTTGGGCATGGCTGAGGTTGGGGGAAACTCACAGCAAGACGAGCTTGCGCTGCACCGTCTTGGAGCCCCCGATTCCGCAAGGCATTGTGTGAGCTGGGCGAGGCTGGACTGGATTATCGGGGAGAGTGCTGTTTCGGAAGCTGGGGATGTCGATAGACGACCAAAGCGACAATCAAATAATTATTTCGCGGGGTATGCTGGATGGTCGCGTAGAGGCGGAGATGGTTTGGGGTTGAGACGTCGGACTGTGGAATCCAATCCGCAGGCGTCGGGGCAAAAGGACAGCGAAACGAAGGTTGAAGGTTACAGGTACGGGTGTGCAGACGCCAACTTTACCAGAAGGCGCGAGCGACGGAAGCAGGCGGGGGTCAATTGAACAAAATACGAGAGATGCGCATTGGATAGAAAACAGAAATCAAAAGCAGAAAAGATATTGACAGCGGCTGTCGCAGGGATAGTGAGTGTGTGAGGATGTGCTACGAACACGCGACGCCAGCGAGAGCGACAGAAATGAGCGAAAAAGAGACACTGAGAGAGAAGGCCTACCGGGAATCTGGGCTGGGGGGCAACGAAATTGAATTGAAGCCGGAGATGAAGTCAGCGTGGATTGGAGCGCAACCTTGAACCAGGGGGTTCCACAGCCTGTGACCTGAACTTGTTCGTTTTGGTAACCCTTCCATTGCACTTAGGGGCCTGGCCCACTCAATATGTTTAACATTTAGCACTGTGCAGGATGGAGAAGCGGCAATGCGCACTGCCAAGAAAGGGCCCCACTGGCCCGTTCTGGGGCCGAATGGAGCATGTTAAATTCTCCTTTCTGGGGCCATCCTGGGTTGGACGCCATCTCCAAATCTTAAATTCTGCTTTTTCTTGCAAGTGAAAGTGAAATGCCCATCATGGAGTTTCTGTGGACGTTGGGGCGTTGACACGCGCTTTATTCAGCCCGACCGGAGGTCTTGTTCCAGATCACATAGTTTTACCCATCCATCGACCCAAGAGGGCTGACACTAATAACGCCCTGCATATATGATCGACGATGAGGCAATAGTTTAGCTTCAGCTCTTGGTACGATGAGGGGCTCTTTGGCTTCGACAGGCAGAAATCGATCCGTCCCTTCTCCGCC
The DNA here is from genome assembly GCA_033297175.1 of Cladorrhinum sp. PSN332. Taxonomy (NCBI): domain Eukaryota; kingdom Fungi; phylum Ascomycota; class Sordariomycetes; order Sordariales; family Podosporaceae; genus Cladorrhinum; species Cladorrhinum sp. PSN332. The sequence goes on along the minus strand of MU858818.1, from coordinate 252,495 downwards.
AATCTGGAATTGGGGTGAGCTTTTTGTCCGTCATATGTCCTTCTCATGTTCTGATCTTCTGCTGGGCATGGCGTGCATATGGGTGCCAGGAGCACACACCAGCATCCCTAGACTTGTGATATACTCGAAAGGTGATTGAGAACACAAGCATTGAACAGCATATCGAAGTGGTTTCAAGGTGGTTACCACATGACTCGGTATACGAGAAAATATTACAATATATATTATTATTATTTTGCAGAAAAGGCCTTGTCTAGAAGGGAAAAATTCCAACGTGGAAACTGGAACTACGTCCAGTTTTCGATAGCCACACATGCTGCAGAATTACTATAGCGTCATGCCAGCTCAACCGTCCCATTGCACATGCCTATTCTTGCCTATACAGGTAGATCATTTATCGGGCTCCCATGCGGTCCGCGATTTTGAGGTCTGCCGCCCTACTATGTAGCTGATTGGTGAACCCAGCATCGCCTCCGAATTTCTTGTTGCGCTGCCGAGCACGGTCATCCAGCTCAACAGCAGTCTTCTCTTGCTCTGCAATGGCAGCGAGTCTCTGCTCTCGCGCCTTGTCAAGATCACTTGCTGCTTCCTGCATAGCTGCAAGCTTCCGCGCACGCTCCTGTGCGGCATCTTCTCTGCCGGCGTCAGCGTTGTTTGGTCGTCTTCCGCCGCTGTCTCTTGGCGGTGCTTGACCTCTGTCACCGTTCCGTCCACCATTACGGTCTCCGAAGTCTCGACGGGATCTGTAGGAGCCATCATTGCGGTGACTATGGCGATCTTCCGGGTTCCTTCGGGGAAACCCATCCCGTTCGCCCGAGTTATCTCTCCGTCGCGGCGGTTCATTGCGCCTTGTACTATCATCTCTTCTCCTTGGGGGTGGTGATGTTGACATGCTCCTGTCCCTCGGCCGGTCTTCCCTGTATCGTTCCCTCCTGTCATTCTCCCGTCTAGTCCCCCGATCATGCCTGTCATCGCTGCCCCGCCGATCCTTATCGTTGCGTCTCGCACGTCGATCTGATGCATTATCCGAGTCTGAATCGTACCGCTTTCGATCCGGAGAGTCTCTTCTTCGCCTCTTCCTATCTTCTTCCTCGGAATCATATCGTCTTGGGCTCCGTGACCTATCTCTAGAGTCAGACCTCCGCTGGTGGGAGCGTCGTTCGCCATCCCTATCATCGTCACGGTGTCTATGAGATCGGTGATGGTGAGATCGATGCTTATGTCGTCTTTCTTCTTTGCTTCTTGATTTGGGCTGCGCGTCCTCAATGCCCATAGATGCCAATAGCTGTCTCCTCTTGATTGGATCGTTCATCATGGCCTCGTAGGCCTGCTGTTCTTGCCTTTTGATGGCCAACAGCGGATCCTCTCTGATCTTGGTCGCCATATCGCGCGCATTAGCCGTAGCTGATACAACCGCAAGTTCTTCCTGTGTTGCTTGCTTCGACAGCTTCTTGACCTCGTTGTCCTGGAGGAGCTTGTCGATGCGCCGTTTACCGAGTAGATACGCTTCGCTTTCTGCGGCGTCTCCAGCCTGGCCATCGTTCGGCCCTGAATACATCCATTCGACTCGGTCAATTTTGCGTTTGCCACCTGCTGCTTCCAATGCTTTCTGAATCTCCTCCTTCCGACGCTCCTCTTCAATCTCCTGGAGGCGCTGTTGGAGTTTCTTGCGCTCGGCAATTGCTTCAGCCTCGGCCTTGTGTGTCGCGGCGACATTCCCTGAGCGCTGGGGATGCCAACTCTTCTTCATGTTCAAATCGCCGGAACCCATTTTGATGGTGATGTGACGCTACCGGCGTCGCGGGAGAAGACTAGATAGTGGAAATGCTTGTCGTCTTGTTGTGAATGGGAAATGATGCCGCGTCAATCGCGCGTGTCTATGTGTCAATAATTCGTCGTGTGGTAAATGTTCTGAGATGGGAGATGGAAGATGGTGGCAACCAATGTTGGTCTTGTTTGGAGACTGATTTTTGGGGTTGGGTGGCAGCAGACAGGACGCAAGGTGCCAAGCTTTACACAAGCATTCAGAGTTCAGCCAATCGATAAGATTTACCCCACATATTTGGTGGACGTCAAAGGCCGACCCACCGTTTGCACTGGAGCTTCAGCCTTACACCACTCACAGCTGTCAGTTGCTGGCGTTGCCTGGAAATCTCCAAAGTAACCTACATCAACAATCGTCAATTACGAAACATCCCGCAAATTCGGCATCTTTTGAGAACGTAGAATCACAATGTCGGACGACGATTTCATGCAGGCCTCGGATGAGGAGTATGACTTTGAGTATGAAGATGAAGAGGACGAGGATAATGGCGATGTCGACATCGAGAACAAGTACTACAACGCAAAGCAGACCAAGACGAGCGACCCGGAGGAGGCCATAGATGAATTCCTCAGCATACCTGCACTAGAACCTGAGAAGGGAGAATGGGGGTTCAAAGGACTCAAGCAGGCCATCAAGCTTGAGTTCAAACTCGGGCGCTACGACAAAGTTGGTTGACCCCAGATCACGAAGCTATTCGCAGTCCCTCGCTGCCCTCGCTCCTCGCTGACCATCTTCGAATACAGGCTATTGAACACTACCAAGAACTCCTCACATATGTCAAGTCGGCTGTCACAAGAAACTACTCGGAAAAGTCGATCGACAACATGCTGAACTATGTTGAGAAAGGAGCCGACAACCCCGCAGCAGTCGACTACATCGAGCAATTCTACTCCCATACCCTTCAATGCTTCCAGAGCACCAACAACGAACGCCTATGGCTAAAAACAAACATCAAGTTGGCCAAACTTCTCCTTGATCGCAAGGACTACCACTCAATGGCCCGGAAGCTCAAGGAGCTCCACAGAGCATGCCAGAAGGAAGATGGCACCGATGACCCGAGCAAGGGCACATATTCACTCGAGATTTATGCCCTCGAAATCCAAATGTACTCGCTGATGCGGAACAACAATCAGCTCAAGGTGCTCTACCAAAAGGCACTGAAGGTGCGGTCGGCTGTTTCTCATCCCAAAATCCAGGGGATCATCCGTGAGTGCGGCGGCAAAATGCACCTCAGCGAAGAGAACTGGAAGGATGCACAGACCGACTTCTTTGAGTCCTTCCGTAACTACGACGAGGCTGGAGACTTGCGTCGCATCCAAGTGCTCAAGTACCTGCTCTTGACTACCATGCTTACAAAGTCAAACATCGACCCCTTTGACAGCCAGGAGACTAAGCCGTACAAGAACGACCCCCGAATTGCTGCCATGACAGACATCGTGGATGCCTACCAACGCGACGATATCTACAAGTACGAAGACGTTTTGAAAAAGAACCCTGACCTACTGGAGGATCCATTCATTGCTGAGAACATCGACGAGGTGACACGCAACATGCGAACAAAGGGTGTTTTGAAGCTAATTGCTCCATACACACGCATGCGTCTAGGCTGGATCGCCAAGCAACTTCGTATCAGCGAGCCTGAGGTTCAGGATATCGTCAGCTATCTAATTGTTGATGGCCGAGTTCAGGGTCGCATTGACGAGCATTCCGGCACCTTCGAAATTGATTCACGGGCTAATGAGGATCGAATCCGGGCTATCGAAACGCTTTCCAGTGCTGTTAGAGACCTGTACGGGGCGATATTCAAAGATGGCGAAGGATTCCGCAATGCAGCTGCGGATTCGTCTGGGCCTTTTGGTGACTCGGACCCACGAGAACACTTTGGCGGTCCAGCTTCGAAGGGGAACCGAAAGTATCGTGGTTCATTGCGTAGTGGCATTACGATACACTAAAGGCTGGCAAGTGTAACTGGGTGAACCAAAAGATTTGGCTCAATTGAGCAACGAACACAGATACAACAACGATTATGATGAACACTGTATGGTTTTAGAGTGGGCGGGAATGACATTACGGACGAATGAGCGAAACACAGACCAGCTGCTTGGGTTGGAGGATGAGAGCCAGAGGCGGATAGAGTAATAGTAGGGGAAGACGAGCCAATAACAATAATGCCACTTCCGGCACATGGCTGACTTGTTTCCCTGGTTAGCTTTCACTCGTGGCTTACATATTAAGACTTCTGAATCTAGTCAAGTTAACCTATCACACACCATTGATAAGCCAAGGCCAGACTCGCCATATGCCTCCCGTTCGTGATTCCGGGGCCATCATCGGTACCGCATTTTCCTCTATATCTGTCGCACTATTGCCTGGGCTAAGGGGTGTGTGCCATGGTATGAAAGAGGATGGAACGGCGGGACCCTCAATGGGTTGCCCGCCGCGATGTCCTTCCTGCCTTCTATCTACCGATCGTCTACCAGACATCCGCCACCCACCTTTCTCGCAATAATTGCATGCTTCTCGGCACCTGAACGATGCCCAACTTTTTCGTGTATGAGCGGGTACATGTCATGCCGGCGTGTCTTGGGTTCACTAAGCGACTACAAGTCCAGCCTTGGTATTTATGAGAAGGCTGACTTCATCTGATGTTCAAGATAAAATCGGTGGCAAAGTAGATTCGTAAATTGTACGCAGACTCTTCATTACCAGATTTCCCATTAAGCAATTCAAGAGATCCAGAGGACGAGTATACGATCGTGAGCACATTTAGCTAAGAGCTTGTTTATCTTCGGCTTGCTGTTTTCCATCTAGTCTACTATCTGCTCAAGCCAGAGGGTAGCATTATTGATGCCATGGGGGAAGCATTGTCCAATGACACGCTGGAAATCATCACTGGGAGAAAATTGGCGTGTGGTAAATGCATAGCAGTGATTCGCGGATAATAAAGTACCTAGGCTTGCGGCGCCCCTTTAAGTCTTCAGTCGGGTCGCACTTTTTCATGTTCAACCATCCCACCCTGTTTGTCTCTCTGACACATGCAATACGTAGTACCTACCTGATTATCGAATGCCCACATCAAAGGGGAACGTCAGATAGAGGGAAAAGCTTTTCAACGTAGTCTTCATCAACCCATCCCAAAAAAAACCCCCATGCATAAAGCAGGTCGGAGAGCAGGGAAGGTGTTTTCGATTCTTCACCATGATCTGAGATTCACGACTTTTGGCACCTGCCTCGATTATGCACCTTTTCTAGGCCCGCCGGCCCCGGACGCAACCCGAACAGAAAAAAAGGAGCTCATGCGTCCCATGCTTGTAGGTTCTACTCACCCCACGAAAAACATACAAGGTAGAAGGGAGGTAGAAGGGAGATAGATAGATACACGGGCCGGCTGCCTGCGAGACGGAAGCTTGCAGCGGGCGGTGATGAAAGGAGACTTAATTACACCGAGTCGGGAGAGCCCCTTCTTTCTCGGTCGCAGACAACCGAAGCAGTTGACCGTCACGGTTGAAGATGCAGCAGCAGCAACAGCAGCAACAGCAGCTTCAAGAAGCCGTGTGTGTGTGTGTGTACCAACTACTGATATGATATCAAAATGAGGTACCGTCGTGTATGTACAGCATACTCCTAGGTACCCCTGCGGATGGAAAATCACGTTGCATGTTCCCAAGAAGTCATGTCATAAAAAACGGTCCGGTCCGTTTGCTGACCACCTACCTACCTTAGGTAGTAGGCTCGGCAGTCGCCACACAACACATGTATCAACACCGAGAGAGAGAGAGAGAGAGAGAGAGCAAAGGGCAATCAACGGATGACGGTATTTTGTCACATCAAATATGCAGATTTTCTGAAAAGAGATCAATAAACCGGGCGACGAGACGGGAAGATGCAGAGTTTTCTTTTCGGGAGCCCAAAGAGAGTCCTGCGTGATGTTTTGCTCCACAGACACCCATCCACCCACAGCCTTTGCTTCGCTGCCCAGTGGTGTGGGGAACAACGGATAAAACGAAACAGGGACGGGATGGGATGCCGTCCGCTTCTTGTACATAACTTGCCCCCCACTGTGCGTAATGGTGACGGGAGATGCTCTCTGCGTGCGTGCGTGTGTGTGTGTGTGTGTGTGTGTGTGTGTGTGTCTCCGGGTCCTTCCATGTGAAGTGGACAAGAAGGGAGGGAGGGGGAGGGGAGAGGTAAAAGAGGTGGCCAGCTGCATATGCGAGGCCGAGCCAAAGTAGCAGCAGCAGGTTCTGTTGAAGGGAGTTTTCATTTTTTATTTTTATATGCGACACAGCCAATTGGCAGTCCGTCGGCAAACCCACCATCTGAATGAGCAATATTTTTATTATTCCGTAATGGTTATGCCTATCTGGTTCAAATTGGTTCCTGGCAGGGCAGTCCTTGTGGTGGTGGGTCGCGAAGAAAAGGGCGCTAAAGAACCCCACGGGGCTGTTGGCGCTAAGATCGAGGCGGGTTAGGGTAGAAAAACTCAGGGAGGGGCCGCGTGGGTCAAGGGTTCGGGGAAGGGAAGGCACAACACACCACACGGGCGCACACCACTGATGCAGAACCTCTCGAGTGAAACACGGCAAGTCTTGGGTGATCTTCCCATGTTTGCTTTTTTTTCTTCATCTGCATCATATTACATATCACTCAAGCGCATGAAATCTTGCATTCCCGCTCCGACACGGCAGCTTCATTGGATTATTGGGAATTGGTAAAATCGACACACCCATTGAAAGTTTGTTAGTGTGGTTTTCAAGGTTTAAAGAGTTTTACGTTTCATGAAATGACCTATTAATTCTCAAGATTGCGTATTTTTATTTTAATTTACCGTTGTCCCGTCTTTTATCTGGAGGAATGTGTACCTTACTCATTCTCAGTGAGATAATACCTACTTAACAAGTTATGCGCTAACACACGTTCAATGGGTGGGTGTTGTATCGTCAACAGCCACCCAGACCTCGTGGATTGCCAAACATGGAATCGAAACCAGCTTCCATCCATGATGCTTGCACCACCACCCTTCCCCTCACCCCATCCGCTTGTGCATGGGCCTTTGCGACGATGCCGTGGACTGTGGTTATCTCACCAGTCACATCAAGTCACAACTCACAAATCGGATTCCAGGGCTTTCCGCCGCTTGTCAACCAGTCCCGACCCTCCTACCACAGACGCAGATATGCTCAAGCATCACGAACCAGCTGCCCGCAATTGACAGGATAATCGCAATCCATACGGATACTGGGACATCCATCGCACCGGCCACTAGTTTGACGCAGCCTGCGCCATGCGATTCCCATAGGATCCAAAGCGATCTAAAGCGGAGGTAACACACTCTGCGACGGACAATCAGACAGCAAGGGCAGTCACCCAGTGTGGGACGCAAAATATAGCCAGTCTCAACTATTAGTCCAGCCCTAACCTCCGCTTACCAACATGCCAATGTCCAACATGGTGTACAGTAAAACTGATGGATCAACTGATGATCATTGTCCCAGACAAGGTGTGCTTTAGTGGACAGGGCTAGCTCCCACACGGCAAGTGGGTGGACGGTCCAGTCGGGCTAGTGGTACCAAGCCGGCGTGCAAACCGAGGAAAGCCACCACAGCGCCCAAAGTCTGGGGCTAGCCAACCACATCAGTGATGATCACAGAGGAGAGTCCCACGAGCCTGGTACTGGCACCGACGCCAACCAATGGCCGTTATCTCTAACCACTTTCACCGTTGGACGAACCGTCACTCTTTTCTCGTTTTGTTCCACCGACTATCTCGGACAGTCTCTTTTGCCGTTCCAACTCACCAACTCTCAGTGAGCACAGGGACGACTGGAACAGCAATATCGCTTGATCAGAGTCGCCATGGCGAGCTCTGCTCCGGCTTGGCACTGTGACGCTCCCCAGATCGTCAGGTGCGTCGTTGCGGAGAAGGGTTGCTACACTACACCATGCGATTCCATGAATCCATGTCTCGGCTCGGCAACGTAGCGCTCTTCAAACTAGTTGCGGTGTTTGGACAGATCGACAATGGTCGCACCTGCATCTGGCGTCTGCCCGCTGGTGAAAGCTGGGCACAACGTTCTTGTCTCCTAGTTCGACTTGCGTTATTACACCACGATAAAATGCATACATACGTACATGTACACACATAAATTCGCCCATGGCACACGATGACTGCCGTTGGGCATAGCATGTCCGTGTTACTGTACCTTCCTGTACCAGTTACTTGTGCTCTGGTGGCGTCCCGCATTTGAGACGAGAGCAGGCGGACTTGAGGTTCCACGGCCTGCGCCCCTGAGGGACATTAGACGTTTCTATCTGACATACATCTCCGCTGGGCTGACTTGTCTGTGAACTTGGCAGGATTTGATAACAATGTTATCAAACAAGTGTCAGAGATTCTTGCGCCGAGTGTGATGACGGAAGCGCGTTGAAGACACATTTGGTCAACTGCCGGCCGGGAATGCGGATGGGGGTCAGTTTTTAGCTCGTTTCTAGCTGCGATTTGAAGCACATGAAATTATGGGTGCGAGGGGCCCTGAGGGGGTGCTTCCTTCCTTGATACACTGTACCCCAACCACAACAATAACAAGAAAACATCAACGACAACAGCAACAACAATAACAACACACGGCACATCTTCATGCCGCCATGATTTGGGAGCGGCTGCCGATCAGACCCGCTAATCCGATCTGGAAAACTATCTATCGCAATTCCGGGTTATCCAGTCGTGCCGGAGAAAGCTCAACGTTGAGTTGAGTTCCCTCCCGAGCCGTCTCTTGGTGTTTGCGACCCCTCATCGGTTCAACTGCTTACACGCGCATACAAGACAACGGATTGGATACAAGTAGATGGGATGGGTGTGAGGTTTGCTCTCGGGCCACCACACTTGATTTTCGGTTTCGGTACATGTCGATTAAGCCTCGATACCGTCGTCACGCAAAAGTTTCTTGGTTGGGACAACTTCCAGGGCGCAGCTACAGGCAATGAGAATTCAGTGCTCCTGGTTCATGGTATCATGCAGTCTGCTCTCATGACCCATCGTCAAGAAACTCTTTGAAGGGGGAGCAGAGAGAGTCGGTCCCTCTCTCCCAGCCATGTACATATCAGTCCTCTCATCGCCGGTTGTGACTGATACTCTTGATTGTTTCGGTCGGCATCGTATCCTTTCATGGCGCATGGACCCATGAGAGCTGCAGTTTCGAGGAGAGGGAACTTCAATGCTCCGTTATGGACAGCACCCCATTTCAAGGCACGCCCCTCCATCTCGTGCTGCACACACCCGTCATCCATTTGATTGGAGATGTTCGAAGTGGAGACGACCGCCGACAACGCGACGCTGGAGCGGGCTTTCACGGCAAGCTATGACCAACAACAGGCCTCGACCATTTCCTGCTGGGTCGGTTGCAGAGCATTCCGCACGAATCCTTCCTGGACGGTTGGCCAGTGTGTGCTGGTTCCACGTTTACTTTTTGTACGGCAGATGACAGACACTCTTTCCGCGGGCTTCAAATTTCAGATTCGTGTAATTGAGGTGGATAAATTCTATTGGCTGGGTACGAGAGAGGTAGGAGCCTTTTGCAACCAGGCACAAGGGGAGGGAGAGAGAGGAGAAAGCTCTCCGTCAAATGGCGGACAAGACCCGGCAGGCCAAACCCCTGTTCCCTTGTCCCCCTGTGCTGCCCCAATGCCCCGCAGTGTCTTGCAGGGCTCCGGGAATCCCAGCACGCTATCTGCTGGTAACTGAGACCAAGTCTTCATCGTCAGGGGAGGAGTGGAAGAAGAAAAAGAAAAAAAACCAAAGTGACAAAAAACCACAAGCTACAGGGTATATGCAAGGTTCGGGCAGCTCATCACGGGCTTGGGTAAGGAGCTCGGACCTCAAGTCCCCTGTCTCATCCATCCATCGTCAACGGGGTCAACGGCAGACATGGTGCCCCCTGGCAAGCCTCTTGGAGCAACAAGGACCCGCCGAGAATTGGCAATCCGACCTTTGCTGCTTTTTTGTCGCGGTGGACAGGCGGGCCAGTGCGTCCGGTACGGGGAGGGAGGGAGGGTGGATGGCGGGCTGTCGAGGGGGTGCCATTTTACGGAGACGGACGGAGCAGCAATAACGGCCAGGGATTGATTTCTCTCCGATGAATGCTGGCTGTCAGGGGTGTGGGTTGCCATTAGAATATGATGGGCTGCAGCAGCAGCAAGCAGGACAGGCAGGCAGGGAGGCAGCGGGTAGACAGGCACTCTGCGAGGCAAGGCAAGGCAAAGGAACGGAACCTGGAAGCAAAGCTGTACATACATAACGAATTGATTGGCAGCATCGATGCTGGGCGACACACTGGGGCCCTAGCAGCATGGGAGCAGCAACCAAGCAGCAAGCAACACTGCATCAACTTGACTAGCATTTCTCTGTCTCCACCCGAGCGACGAGGGGGACGAAGGGGACGGACGAGCTGGAGTGTGCTCGCTTGTCTCTTTTCACTCTCGTTCTGTTTCCTCTTCCCTTCTAGTTGGAGGAGTCAGTCGGTGTGTTTTTTAACAATATTATTATAGGGTCAGCCGTTCCCACCCCGATTTCTCTTTCCATCCATCCCATTTCATTCACTTCCCGTCTGATCAGCCCTCGTGTGTCTTTTTATTTTATTTTTCCTTCCCACCCCCTTTGATCCCGTCGGCCCTAACTTGGAAGGACTTGCTGCTTGTGCGCCCAAGGTTGACGTAGCCGGGTCTGTCTTGGACTAAAAGTCGGTCGTTGTGTTCTCTCGTTTTTTTTTTCTTTCCTTTTTGTTCCTCTTCTTGTGTCGCTGGCGTGCCCGCAGTGGTTCCCCGACCGGTAAGACGGATACGGCTGGGATACGGTTCGGTACATACAAGCCCTGGGAAAAGCAAACGACCGACGGAAAAAAAAAAAAAAAAAAAAAGACAACGGGCTCGCTCGCTGCAGAGATTTCTTTGGCTGGCCACGGGGACACACAGACGAGACAGAGAGAAAGAGCGAGAGAGTGAGAGAGATTAAAAAACAGACGTGTTTTCCCACGCTGCACTTGGTCAAGTGTTGTTGTTAGGTTGCCCGTGTTTCTGTTTTTTTTTTCTTTTTTTTCTTTATTCTTCAACCATCACAGATTTCAGGGAGAAAAAAAAACACAAACACAGCCATGTTCCAGCCCGAATCGACGACGCCGTATATCCATATAGGAGCCGGAGGATACAATCTGCCGCAGAGTCTCCCACAATACACTTTCGAACAAACTCCTCTGCGCCTGGCAGGAAGTGCTGGGTCCGGTGGATATGGCGGATCCAGAGTTGGGACGGCGGGTGTATCCGGCGCTGAGTCCCTTCTCTACTCGCCCCTCTTCAGCACCACCAACGCGGGTGTCGGCCCCGCATCTTCGTCCGCCGGGCCCTTTAACAGCTTCCACACCACTGCAGCTCCCGTCCCTGTCTCCTCTCAACACCACCACCACCAACAACAACAACAACAACAACAACAACAACAGCAACAATCGTCGCACTTTGTAAAAATGGAACCGAACCCGGACATTATCGCCCAGGAAACGGCGGCGCGAGATTACCAACCACCAATTATTGAAGTATGTTCTCTACACACATACCTGGAACAACCCTCGCTCACCATGCTTGCTGCACTTTACAGGGCCCGCCCATAGGGGAAAAGACCCCGAGCACCGCCATCACGACCGAATATGCAAAAGCCGACCCGGTCTACGTACAAAAGACGCTGGTGCGTACGCAATTAACCCCTTTGACACTGACGCCGCTGACAGGATATGGCTGGCCAGGTGTTACCCGAGACTTACTCGCATTATCGCCCCGTCCGAGGAGACGGTAACTGTGGCTGGAGGGGTAAGCCAGATCTACAAACCCCCCTTTTTTGCTTGCTGTTTTTTATATGCTGACTCGGTGCCCGAAACAGCAATTGCATTCGGATATTTTGAGACACTGGCCAAGAGCGGCAACAAGGCGCTGATAGAGTCTGAAAGGCAGCGACTGCAGGACCTCAACGCGTACATTGAGTCCATGTGCGGCCTTTCGCTCTATGTGTTCCAAGACATGGCCGACGAGACCTTTGAGCTCTTGAGCCATCTGGCTGGCCTCGCTGCCGACCCCGAGAGGGCATTGGACGAGTTGTTTAACTCCTTCAACGGAGACGACGTTGCTAACTCGGTCATGTATCACTTCCGGCTTCTGGCGAGCTCCTACCTCAAAGGGAACCGAGCCAAGTACGCTGCATTTGTATCCGAGGACTTGGGGGTAGATGGGTACTGCACCACCCATCTCGAGCGTCACGGTGTCGAAATTGAGCATCTCGGCGTGGCCTGCCTTGTCGACATTCTTCTCCAGCCTGCAGGGTTCGCCCTCGAAGTAGCATATCTCGACCGCAGTCCTGGCACTTCCGTCAACACGTATCGCCTCCCAGAGGAGGCGAACGGTCTCCACCCCTCGCAACTGGGTCCTATGATTCACCTCCTCTTTCGTCCGGATCACTACGATCTCCTTTATCCTGCGGAGCAGCATGCGCCTGTGCCACCACCAGTACCTGTTACTGTTCAGGTTCACCGCGTTGGTTTCTCTCAGAGCTTTGAGATGGCTCCAACACCTGCTGCACTCCATAACTTCGGCCCCGTCAATTACAACCCGCTCTCGTTGATCCCCGGCTATGGTGCTCCCGCTGCAGGCATGGGCTCAGTCCTCGACCCTAGTCCTTCGCCGCATTCAACGTACAGCCCGAGTCCCGTTTCACCTTGGGTATCTTCGCCATTCCCAGACACTCCACCTCAGCAAGCTGCGCCGGTACCTGTACCAGTATGTGTGCCGGTGTCTGCCCCGATATCTGCGCCAATAAACCCGCCGCCTCCAGTTTCACTCCCAATGCACCCATCAGCCCCGCATCAGATGCACCCGCTGCGCTTTAGCGAGTATTGCCAGATGCCCGAGTACGTCGAAAATGACACATGGCGGGAACCAAGTTTTCAGACATCTTCGTTCAGAAACTCGCACTTCAATGTCGCCCACTATAACAACCCAAACTTTCAGCCAGAAGAGTACAAGCCGGGCGATGATGACCCGCCTCCGCGCAGCAGCAAGAAAAGAGCCAGTGTTTAGAGGAGTGGCAAGTTTGGGTGGCTGCGCCAACCAGATAGGCAGAAGGAAACCATTCAGCATTTGATTCGGAGGATATAATACCCAGCAGGCAAGCGAGATCAGCGACGCGAATAATGACGACGAATTTGATGACCACGGGCGTTTTCTTTTAGCCCTGTCATGCAGCAACACCACATTTTCCTGCCGCAAGGTGTGATCGGCACGGTTTATTTACAACTCTCTCCTCAATTCCGAAGGATTTCAGAGACCGGCAATTCATAATTAATTCCCTCACTACACGGAAACCGGGCAACGAGGCCGAAGACAAAAGAACGGAACCGAGGTGTCTCTTTTAAATTTTCCATTTTTTTTATCCAGACGGCCAGAACCAGACTGGACAACAATCCGTCGTTGCCTTTTTTTTCTTCTTCTGCATCAATGCCGGCCGAATCACAAAATTGTCAGGAAGCAGCAGTTGGGGAACCTGGTAGCTGCATTTATTAGTAGGGGTTCGTTCTTATTGATCACATCTTGGTAGCAAGCAGCTTTCATGGTACACAGGTGTTCAGGGACTTGAAAGGGTTTAGTTTGTTTATTTTTCCCCATATCTGTCTTTGTCATATCGGGTGTTTTTTTGGTTTTTTTTTGCATTTTCAATTTCTTTTCCTTGTTTTTATTTTTATTCTTCTGAGGCCTATCGCATGGGGACCAAGGAAGGAGGTTGCACAAAAAATAGGGGCAGAAAGTTATTTTTCATCTCTAAGTGATTGGTTGACTGGGAGTTAATGGCCAAGGGAGAGCCCAGTCATCTTATTTACCAGGGGGGGGGTGGTTCAGAAAAAAATTGATAGTTTTATTCTCAATGAGAATTATTGGTTCTCTTTCTCCTTGTCCCCCGGCTTCGGAAGGATCCAACCGTATTGGTGATGATAATAATAAAGACGATGATGACGAGACAAAACATACATATGCGGAGATGGCTGAGTAACGGCAGCAGCAGCAGCAGCAGCAGCAGCAGCAGTGGCGGCGGCAGCAGCAGGAAGGATGCGCTCGACCGCAGCCCCGGTGGGAGGCTGGCTGCACGTTCCATTTTTTTCTTTTCTTTTTTGGGGGGGACTTGCAGGGGTTTGTTTGGCATTGAGAGGTATAATTGGCAGGTTTTATGGGAAAGGCTTGTTTTTTGTATTGGAATGTGGCAAAAAAAAAAAAAAAAAAAAAAAAGAAGAAAAAAAGAAGAACGTTTTTTTTTTTTTTCTTTCCTCCTCGTGAGGACTTGATAAGGCGGCGGTGTGAAGTAGTACAAGTATTGGTCTAGTGCATATAGATATGGTGTGTACATGGTACGTGTACGTAGGGTGTGGTTGGAATGGTAAATGGGATTTGAGAGGTAGGTACGTACCTTAGATAGGTCTTTTTAAAAAGTCGGAAACGGCAGGAAAAAGGCAGCAGAATTGGTAGAAAGAAAGATGGATAGATGGATGTATTATTAGTATGGCTATGGCGGATATTTCCTTTTTTTTTCTTCCTTTTTTTTCTTCTCTGTTCTGTTCTGTTCTGTTCTTTTCAGATGATTGATTGTTGTCTGTCTATCTGTCTTACGTATGTATATGTATATGTGTATGTATGTATGTAATGTGTATGTATGTTGTCTGCATGTTGGCACACACACACAGACACACATGGCATTGAACACGGCGCGATATGTGAATTTTGGGCGACTTTGGGTGGTGGTTTAACAGCTGTCAAATATTAAAACCCAATTGACTGCTTGCATTCTTCACCTTTCGCGCAAGTGAGAGGAAAAAAAAAAAAGAAAAAAAGCATCCCGTGCGTTTAAACTACAATAAACTTTTAATGAAAAAGGGACACCTTTTCCTCAATCTTTGAAACGCTAAAGAGTGAGATATGAAGTGTGTGTAAGCCTGCAGACAATACAAATACAGTATCCATCTATTTATACCATGTCTCTGTTTTATATGTACATACAGTAAAACCCCCCCTCCTTATATACAGTATATTCACATGCACCTATTCGCTCGCTCACTCACTCACGCCCCTCTTCTTCAACAACTCAAAATACTCCATCTCCTCCTCCGTCCCCTCACCTTGCTCGCACCCTTCGTTTTCCTCCTCCAACAACCGACTCAACACTTGCACAATCTCACCCTCCTTAACCCTCTCAACCTCCCCTCCTTCGATCCCAATCCTCTCTGCAAACTCTTTCGCCCAAGCATCGGCCACTTTCTCTTCCCTAGTCTTTGTCTTCTCCTCCCCATCCATCATCCCTAACAACTCATCCAACTTTTCCCTCGAACCAAGAACCTCCCTAACGCTCGTAACTTCCTTCCCCTCCAGCCCGCAAGCAACAACCCTCTTCCACGGATTCGTCCTCCCCTCGTCCTCCTCCTCCTCCGACGATGACGATGACGAACCATCCATATCAACATTGATAGCCGTCCCCAACCCGCTAACATACCTCCTCAAATGAACACCCAGCGCCGCAATCTTTTTTTCTTCTTTTAACACTCCATCACCAACCCAAACGCCAGGATTCTCATCATTCCACCCCGCCTTGATCCCAAATAACTTCTCTAGGGTAGAAACGGTCGCTTGCTCCAACAGGCGCGAATAGCACCTCACGGTGAACTGTTTGGTGCTTTGCACTTTGGATTTCAAGTCCACGATGGGCCACAGGACGATCTGTCCGGGGCCGTGGTAGGTGGTCAATCCTCCGCGGGGGGAGTGAAGAGTCCTGACGGGGAGGCTGATCCCGTTCGAGCCGAAGTGGAGAGGCGATTGGAGTCTCTCTTGCTCTTTTTGGGTTAACGGTGCCGTTTGGCGCCGTCCGAGAGTAAAAATGGGCAGAGGGGAGAAGGAGACGAGCGTGGGTAACGGTTGAGCCGAAAAAGAAGTGGGGTCATCTTTGAAGTCGAGCAGCCGTCGACGGAGGTGGGATTGAAGCCGGGATGCCAGTGCGTACGGAGGGGAGGATGATGGTGTCGGTCCCGGGGTGGGGAGGTGGATGTGTCGGAGACGGAGACGGGGGAGGGGGGGTGGAGGCATTTTCGGCAAGTACCGTTTCTGCAGCCTTGTTTTTTTTTTTTTTTTTTCCTCTCTGACAGTCGTTGGCTTTTTCCCTTCCTTTCACGCCCCAAACAGGGTTTACGTAAAGAAGGGGGGGGGCCCGTGGGTGCGCAAGATGCAAGGGCGGTGTTCCTTCCTTCCCTTTGAAGATTTCCGAGGAGAAAGAAACCAAGTAGTATATGCACAGACAGTTTTTCTTCAAAGAACCCCAGGAACCCAGTGTGCTGGATCTTTTAGTGGGTGTGGCTCGAGACCGGGAGGTTGGAACCTTGGGTACCAAAAGATCGAGGCTAGACGAGGAAATGGTCAAGGTTGCGAGATGTACTTGCTGCACAGTTTTTGCGCGTGGTGGGGTCCGAGCACAACTAATCTTGCAACTTTACAACTTTTTAGCCTTGTTTTTTGATTGTGATTCCTGATTCCTTCATGTGAGAAAAACAGTGAGATGGATGGCCGAACTAACGCAAACGAGGACCCAAAACCGAACCGAAGGGGGGCGGGCTGTTTGTTGATTGATGGTGTGGTGGGAACTTCCAGGTTTGAATTGCCTGCCGTTCGTCCAAGTACACTAAACCCCCCTCTCCCCCCCCAAATACAGTGGACCCCACCGCCGCCCCCCCCCCCCTGCTTGTCTCTCAGAGTTGCCGGCCCCCATGATGCTGGCTGGGAACCGGGACAGGGCTGGCTTGCTTCCCATTTCCAACAGGGCTCCGCAGCGGCAGAAGCCGCCGCCGCGCAAGGGGTTCCCAGTGCATAGTGGATTTCCAGCATTCACTGGCCTCTTGGCAACTGCTGTCAAAAAGCCCCAAAAGCCCCAAAAGCCCCGCTCCGATGACCGACATCCGGGTATCTTTCCCTCCTGCCAAAAAAGGAACATCACGCAGTGTATTATCTTTGGCGAGGCCCCTGGGGGGTTCCATGTCATGTACGCACATACACTAGTAATCCATTGTCATTCTCATATGCCTACCATGCCATCCCAGTTTTATAATAGTACATTTTTGATATCCCGTAGTCGTACACACACCCATGCACCACTCCGCCTTACTCGTCCCACTTGCTCTTGCTCTTCATGAACTTGCGGTCCTCAATGTCATCCGGATCTTCAACCTCGTTGGCACCCATGCTCTCCAACAGGTTTTCAAGCTTGACTCTCTTGCCGTTCTTGCTCCTCCTCTGCTGCGCCCTACCCTGGGGATGCTTCTCATAGGCGCCGAGCACGCCAAGCTGCGGGTGCACGTTGATCTCGACAACCTTGTGCTTCTTCTTGTGACCCTCGGCCGCTGCCCGTGCACGCACGCCGCCGTCGTTGAGGTTGGGAGCGTCACCACCCCTGCCAAGACGAACGTTGCGAATTGTGCGCGTCTTGGCGCCCAGAGCCCAGAGATCGCCCCACACCATCTTGCGGGCGTCGTGATACGCCTGCTTGGAGAACGACTTTGGCACCACCCACCGCTCGATCTTGCCCGCCGGTGTGCAGAGGTCAAGGGTGATGTGCCCGTGGCGTTTGAGAGGGGTAAGAATCGAACGGGGCCATGACAGTGGCTGTGGTTCCTCGCCCTCGACCGCGTTGGCGTTTTCGTATCCAGCAAAGGCGCGATCTGTCGCCTCCTTGCCCTGCAGGAAGCCGGAGGGTCGGTATTGCACCGGGCCGGCATCGGATGACACGTCAGCAGCAGGCAGAGGTCCGCCGAGATGGCGACCCCTGCGCAGCGAAACATAACTGAACTTGATATCTTCGTGACTGCGGTGTGTAGCTCCGTGGATCGCCTGCAGGAACGGCGGTCGGATGAAGCGCTGGTTGAAGTGGCAAAAGTCCTTGCGGCCGGGGCTAAGGCCGGGGCTGTGATACATTGGACATTCTGTGTGGTTGGTGCACGGCGCAATAATCATGCCAGGTTCGCGCTTACGTTCCGAGGGAGCCGTGATTTCTTCTGGGTGAGGAGTTGGGGTCGGAGGGATTATGAACTCGCCAAGGAAACGAGATCGCACATCGGCTACAGCCTCAAATCCTCGCGGATGAGCCTTCTCCAGGACGATCATAACACCACCGTCCGGGTTGAGCATCTCCCAGAGGTTGTCGATAAGATCCTTGCGCTTCCAATCCTTGTCGAGCGGCATCAGCATATGGGACACCATGATAACATCAAAAACCTTTCGAGGTGCAGGTCCGCCGCCAGAGTCCAACTCGTGCTCCTTTCCTGCAAGCGAGTGCAGGTAGTCTGGCAGACGAGGAAGGAAGGTGGTGTTGTGCAAGAGACGGGAAACACGATGGCGCAAGTTTTCGTTGCCCACCACCGTCGTCTTCTTGCCTGGAGGGTAACGGGCCGTGACCTCTCCCCTTTCGCGGAGAATGTCCCATTCGGCCTGAAGAACCTTTTCCCATGCTAACAAACCAGCACCTCCACCACCAAGATCGAGAACGCGTGGGCCCTTTCCTCCGTCCCGTGTGAGAAGTTCCTTCAGCCAGTTGCCGCCCAACCTCTTCCGTGTCTCCACTAATGTGCTCATGACGGATGCATAGATGCCCGGCATGATAGCGGCAAGGAAAGTGTCGGCTTCGATCTCACTCATCTTGTGGTAGCCTGCTTGTATCTTAAGACCCTTCTGTCCAGTGCCGATCTGTAGCTTCGGGCTCGCGGGTCCGTAGGGTAATCCTGGTCCACCAAGCTCGCGCTCAGCGCACTCTTTGATGTGCGAAATGTCGGTTCGCTTCAGAAGCTCGGTGATGGGTTGTACAAAGGTTGCCTTTGGGAGCTGAATCGTGCTGGGACGAGTCTTGAACTGGCCCATCACTGTGTACGGGTGCAGCCGGGAGTTATCACCCTCCCACCCCTCAGTATCGGCATCCAGCCCACGCTCGTCTTCCTCTTCGTACTCCTCCTCCCCCTCCTCCTCCTCCTCCTCAGCAAGTCTCTCCTGTTCGAGAAACTCTTCAACCTCGACACCCTCATCTTCGCGGGCTTGCAAGGCAGCAGCCTCAAAATCACGTTGCAACTTGACGAGGGCGTCGTATTCGCGCTTGTTGTTGGCCGTCACATTGAGATAATCGACTTGTGCGTCGCTGAGTGGCAGCTCTTCCACCAGCTGCTCGCCATCTTGGGTTATTTCCACAGACCCATCTTCATTTTCGACCACGGGAGGGCGTTCCAAAATATAATCGACCTCCTCGAGCGTGCCATCCTCGGTTTCCCTGTAGAGAGTGTGCTGTTGGGACTGCGGTGCGCTGCTGTCAAGAATCTCGCCAGAGTCTCCCACAAATGGAATGCCGACATCCTCCGGACCGGTTTCTCGTAGCGGCGGCCCGTACAATCTCTCGTATACTTTGTATTCCTCGGGTGTCAGGTAATCTGCCGGGAGAGTGTTGCCGAATGTCTGTCGAGCTTGGCGTACGAGTCTCTCGGTCTCCTCTGCTTCAGTTCGTTCTGGTCCCTGCTGCTCCTGCTGCTCCCGCTCGGAAATGTTCTCGTTTTTTGGTGCATCCTGAGATACCTGTCTGGTTGTTGAGAAATATCTGACGGTATTGAGATGCCGAGGATTTTGGCCGGGGCGGGGTATGGAGGCAGCTGCTGAAGTTGTAGACAGTGGCGCTCGCGGGCGTGCAAACGGCCGGGCCAATGCGCTCGTGCGAGGTTGCAAGAGTGCATCGTAAAAACCCAGAATCTGTGCCCGGCATCCGGGACAACGGTTCTGAAGCTTCCCAGCCGAAATCATGGTTGCCCGCTGTGCTGCTTTTGTGTTTTGTTTGTTGGAGGGGAAGCTTTTCAACCTCGGCGAATGAAAAGATTTCAATTGCAAGCAGAGGTCCAAGCTCCGAGGGGCAAGCCTTGGAAGCTCCAGTCAAGCTTTCAGGGGACAACCCCCCTGACGGGCCGTTTCCCCAACCCCTGCACGTGACAGACAACCTCACCTCTCTTCCCATTCTGATTTATAAGGCGGCAAAAGGGCAATTGGTTTGTTCCGAAAGATATTCCGCTATGAACTTGTGTATTACGGATCAAGATGTACGTTAGGAAGGATGATATCAAATAAGAAAGACAGGGCGTGCCCCCGCATTGAACGCCCAAACTCCAAGCTCTACGGAGCCACGCTTGAGACCAGATGACCCATCACTCATTTCCCAAATCTGACAGCGTCTTGAAAGTAGCTCGAGCTGCGGGCTTTGCCCCAGGCCCTGTAGTTGGTGCCTTGGGTGGCGGGTTGTGCTTGTTGTACTGAGAGTTCTCAGCCGCCTTGTAGGGGTCGAGCTACAGCGTGTTAGTGATGTTTCGTTCAAGACCAACCAGGTGGAGAAGAATGAGTGCTTACCGAGAATAGCGAGGTCAAATACAAGCCGAAAAAGGTCCAAATCATGTTGATCAGGTTGTTCAGATCCCACTGAACCGGCCTTGCCACTGATCCGCCGCCTCCAACCCTCTGCCCTCCCAGCGGAACCCCACCAAGCCGCTGTCCAGCTGTACCAAAAGACGAACCGCCTCCAGCCCCGGCCAGCTTGATCGCCTTCTCAACTGCGGCAGTAAGAGCAGGAGGGTTAGCACCCTGAATCGTGTTGATGACGGAGCTGTTGTTGAAGACCAAGAAGGTGGGCATGGCGCGAACGCCATACTGCTGGGCAATCGCTTGTTGGTTGTCGACGTTGACCTTGACGAATGCAATCTTGTTGGGCTTGGTGTATTTCCCAGCAAGGCCCTCGAAGTGAGGAGCAATCATTTTGCATGGGCCACACCAGTCTGCGTGGACTATTGGGGATGAGAGTTAGAGGAGCTGCTGCTGTGCGACGGGGACACTGAAGGGTCACATACAATCAGCAATTACCACTGCGTTAGCAGTAAGTATCTGGCGCCATTGCGCTGGAGAGTCAATGTGAACTGCGCCGCCCATTGTAACGGATTTGTGTGATTAGATGGGGTAGGTATGATTGATGGTGTTGAGCAGACGGTTGATGAATTAATGAATGAATGAATGAATGGTTGGTTCACTGACGGCATACCTAGCGATAAGGGAAGTGGATAACGGAAACTTGTCCTGATCGGCAGGCAACAGCTGCAGGGGTTAGGGTTGTAAGTGGAATTGTACGAACATGTGGGGCACGCTAAAATCCATCGGGACTGAGACGACGGCAGGAAAGCTAAGGCGGTCAAGTTTTTGGAAATAATTCTGCCAAAAACTTCAGTGAACACACAAAATCTCTGGTGATTGGCGTTAAGCGGCACCTTGATCAATTTCCGTCGTATATCTCACTTCTTTTTCATTTTCATTTTTTTAAAAACAAGATTTTGGTATCTTATCTTAAATATAGGTGTTGCACATACTGGAGCAATGTCAAATTGGGAACCACAATCCAAGGTAAGTCCCAACATTTTCATATGCGCATGGCACAACCATAAGAACTTCAGCTAACTCCTTCACAGAAACGTCGGTTAGACACCGACTCGGCAAATGCCAATGCCTTCCCCGGCGGCCGTGAGACTGGCCGTGAGCGATTCAGGCCAACAGACCCAAGAGACTGGACCATCTCCATTGCCGTGCCTACTAGCATTATCGCAGATTGCGTGACGAGAGAGCAGAGAACGACAACGGTGGGCCGCATTGCCAGAGCCATGGCAATCTTCTCAGTAGATGAAGTGGTTGTCTATGACGACAGCCCCATGGACAAACGCCCTGCGAACGTCGACACAAATGCTTATACCGGCGATGTCGACGAGGGTCACTTCATGGAGCATCTTCTGACATACCTCGAGACCCCTCCTTTCATGCGCAAGACTCTCTTTACCATACATCCAAATCTTAGGTCTCAAGGTCTTCTCCCAAGTCTTGATATGCCGCATCATCCTCACAAGGATGAGTGGCTACCTTACCGGGAGGGTCTCACCCTTGCTACCCCCGCCAAAGGCGGTAACGGGTAAGGTTTTAATCTCACTCAAATTCAACCACCTTGTCGCTAATCAGCATGCACAGCACGGTCGTGGAAATTGGCATGCCCGAGACGGTCACGATAACAGAGTCTATTCCACCAAACACCCGTCTGACGCTCAAGATGTCGGATGATGCCTTTGGCCACCCTGAGCCGATACATCCCGCAGCTCCACGGACCGAAGCTGGCTACTTCTGGGGCTTCACCGTACGCAGAGCCAAATCCCTGTCGGACGTCTTCACCGGCAGCGCATACGAGGAGGGTTACGACCTCAGCATTGGCACCTCGGAACGCGGTGTCCCTCTTTCGAGGGCATTTCCCGATTACCACCAGCCGGCGACCTTCAACCACATGTTGATCGTGTTTGGTGGGCCGCGGGGTCTCGAATACGCCGCCATGAACGATCCGGAGCTTGGCCAAATGGGGATTTCAGGTTCGAGGACCAAGGAGTTGTTCGATAACTGGGTCAACGTGCTACCGAACCAGGGGACGAGAGGGATCCGGACGGATGAGGCCTTGTTGATAGCCTTGACAGGGCTCAGGAGATTGTGGGACACTAGCTGAGAGGCCAGCCAGTGCTACTCTGCTATTGTTCCACGAATCGGGCATTTTGTGAAAGTGTTTTTTTCTAATTGATAAATCCATGGATTGATGATCAATATCTGCTGCATTATGGCCGGAGGGATTCTGTGATTATGCGTGTGTGTTGTTGCCCCTCACCGCCTTAGTCGTTCTGATCCATGCAAAGTGGTACACCCGACTATTTACATCCGGCATGAAGCGGCTCTCCAATGAGGACAAGCTTGGAATGTTGCTCGTTGCAACCTCAGTTTCTTTGTAGTGCTTCCCCAAACAGAGAATACCCCTGACTTTGTGGTCGATGACTAGAGACACGCCCCCTCCCTTTTCTCTGCATTCCGTCGCCCCAACCCGCTCTCTGACACCCTTTGGTAACGAATTCCAAGCTTTACCATTCACATCATGACTTTGGCTCCAACGTACATGACCGACCCCGCAAACTCAGCTACTGCAGTCATCAATTTCTGACGACTCCTCTCCGTTTCTCGATGTTTACTGCGTATACAGTCGTCGGCAAACTCGGGCCAGGACGTGCAAGTCAAGTAGGGGAAAACATGCAAGGTTCAATATCTCGAATCCTGCCCCTATTTCATGACAAGAATCAGAACTCGCCAAGAGAAGATTGGCCTTGATCATTGCTACAACTTACAATTGAATGCCCAGTCTTGGAATCCTCCCCCTCAAACAAACGCACAGGTCGTCCGTCCACTAACACTCTTCCATTTTAAAATTCTTGTGCATGCCAGTCCCCCTCTACACGTGAGTCCAACCCCATGCACATTCTGACCCCTTCTTACCACAGAATACCAAGCAATGGTTTTCAGGAAACTCCCTTCCCCCTGGTGTAACCCATCCTCCCCGAACCAGTTTGGATCACGGGACATGTCATGATCTGACTGACGAACCTGGAACCTATACTAACGGAGGTAAGAAGTACCGCGGAGGAAACAGCCTCTGCCAACTCAAGGTTGGGGTAAGCCGGAGGAAAGTGTCAACGCGGCAGTGCCGTCGTACAAAGATAAGCCGGCGAAACTATCAAACTGCCTGCCGTGTGTATTGACGTATGCAGGTGAGAATGCAGAGGGAGCAATGGTTGACCTCTATGCCAAGAAACGTCAAAAACGCCACAGGGCTGGTATGTCTGATGGCTAACGGCAACACGGTCCGTGGTTGCCCTCCTCGTCGTTCCAAAGAAGGTATGTATTGGACTCTAGCCGTGACCGTTGAACAAGGCAAACATTGACAGATGCCGATATCCAGCGAGAGTATCCAGTTGCTTTGGTAGAACAGAATGAGCTTCAGAATTTGAACCATGACCAAATAAGACAATTTCTCCATCCAACGGCTTTACTTTAAACCTCTTTTACTGATAATCTTTCAACCTGACTTATTACTTACTGGCCCCCAACTATTGTCACTGCTTTGTCCCATGTACCATCTACGTACAGATACATTATAAGAAGAAGAAGACCAGCCACATATCATCTATATCACACACACACAAATCATAAAATGTAAGCCCCGCTCCGACAAACCCAGCACACCGGCTAGGCGACCGCTTACCGTACCCACGTCTCCCCCAAAGCCGCCACTAAGCTGCATACTCTAACTATCTAATTACCTTCAAATCCAACCTCTCACAACGTGTCAAACGGCCCCCAGCTGGCACACCGTACATACAATTCCCCTTGACCGTGCCTAACCGCTCTCCCTCCCAAACTTGACAATTTCTCAACAAACCTTTGGTGTCAAGATCCCACGGATACCCAGTGTAAAACACAACATATGCAGCCACAAGGCGCACATACCCCTGTTCACGGCGAAATAACCTTGAACTCCTCTTGGAGAAAACCGCCGAGAAAAAGCTCCCACGCTCGGTGGCTTGGAAAGGATTTTCGTTTGCTTAAAATTACTCTCTCAATTTTCCATATTTCATCAATGCGCATTGTGTATGTACTAATAAATCGGAATCAGATGCGTAAAAAACTGACAGGTAATATGCACAACGGCCGTGCGAATCATGGTGTGTGTGTGTGTGTGTTGTGTGTGTGTTGTGTGTGTGTTGTGTGTGTGTTGTGCTCAAATCAGTCAGAAACATGACAACAGGTTTCAATATAAAAATAAAATCTTGAAAGTACTGTAAATTCACACTGCATAAACTAATAACCAAATCTAAACTGAGCATATAATATCACGTCTGGTGGAGGGCTGAACGTGATAAATAAGGGAGGAAGGAATATAGACTAAATATTTACTGTTCTGAATTAAAAAAAAAAACATATCTTAAATACTTAACTCACCTAGGTATGCACATGTATATAGTGAGCCCGCCCAGAGTTGGGAGTGGGTAGGTTAATTACGGACGTTGTTACCCACTCGTGTGTGTTGTTGGTTGACACATAATATGCCCAGAACGTAAACAAATAATAAAATTAACCCCTGATGAATCTTCCAAGACCAACAAAAAAAAAAAGATTGCATAACTCCAGTTCATCGAGATCAAGGCCGGCACTAAATACCAATAAACCAACAAAGTTTCAAACGCCAAAAAAGCCAAGCCGAAACAAACAACGTTGAAACAAAATCTATCTAGATAAAACAGGTAGTGTGGTGTAGCGTAGTGGTAATATGATTATTATATGATACAAAAAATAAATAAAATCTACCTATCTGTGTGAGAAATAAATATTATTTCCAACCAAAACAAAAATTACAAAAATAAAAAAAACAACAAATAGTTGCTACCAATTCCCAACAACAAAACAGAAACAAAAAACAAAACAACAAGAAATACACTCGGCCCCCTCCCCCCAAGCCACTGATCGTCAACTCCTCGCTCGCTCGCTAATAAGCGCTGTCAAAGACAGGAGGCCAATCCATCCTACACTTATTCACCACAGCAACATTTGATTACGCACCACTGTCAATCTGATCAACAACGTTCCTCCTCGACCACAAATCCCACGCCTTGCAATTCTCCTGAATATCGCCGGGGATCCTCATCCTCTGCACTTTTTTCGAATCAACAATCAGGGTCGAAAAAAAACCTCCAGATGCGTGCCAGGCTATATGGCAGTGGAAAGCCCAAACGCCCGGGTTGACGTCAAACTGCATCACGAGGTGCCCGCCAGCCCGAACGAGGTGGACGTCTCGCCTGTGCGGATTCTGCGGCCGGGTGATGCTGCCGTCCCATTCTCCGAGACCCTCGGCGAGAATGTAAGAGTTGTGGCCGTGGAGATGCATTGGGTGACTAAAGCCAGACAAAACAGTTTGTTAGTAGATGATATTTAGAAATTAGAAGAGAGGGAAGGAAAAAAAAAAAAGACTTACGATCCTGGCGACTTGTTCCTAATGATAAGGCGAACAGATGTGTTGCTGGCATAGTTAACCACGCCCCATTCAGGAGGGTAGCTGAAGTTTCCCTGGTTCGCGAGCAGCAACACGGGATTGTTGTAGTTGACCCGCGCTGAGGCGCCGTTGAACTTCCACAGCGTTACATCTGATGCGTTTCTGAAGACCTCAATGTCCATCGTCTGAGTGAAGGTTGGGTTGGGTACTGCAATGGGGTAAAGAGGCTCCGTCTTGATCAGTGGTTCATTTGCGCAGTTGGTCGGCTCTGGGATAACCCATGGAGTGCTCTCTGGTGTCTTGGATGTGTCCGCTTTGTCGTAGTAGACCGCGGCCAGGGCGTTGGGTTGGCGTGCAGGCGAGCAACCTGTAAGTGTAGAGCGCATCCAAAAGACAGAGTCCGGTTTGCCTGCATCAGCTTTGACAAGAACATCGGCGCGCTGACCCACTCCGAGGACGACGACGTTGGTATCGTAGGGCTTCACAGGAGTAAAGTCCTCGGCGATGACGGTGAGCTTATGGCCATCAATCGAGAAGCGCTGGACACCGTCGGCACCCGAATTAATTAGACGCAAACGATGTGTCTTTCCAGTCTCAAACTTGAACTTGGAAATTCCGGCGTTGTTGGTGCATGGTGTCTTGTCTCCTGGAGCGATAGTTGAGCAATCGAAGGTCATCTTGCCATTGATTAAGTTGTTGTCCGATAAAACTCGGGGGCTCCCGTGGGGAGCAAGCATCTGCTTGATCAGATCAAAGTAGGACTTGTGATACCAGTCTGTATCATGACTCTGTCAGCGATTATACAGTGTACGACCCTGACAATAGGCTTGCTTACCACTCAACATGATCGGACCAATGTCAATATCGTACTTGGCCTGTGTAGGGCCGTGAATGACCATGGGCCCAACAACACCGCCTGCGTATTGTGCCGAGTAATGGGCGTGGTACCAGGTAGATCCGTACAGGCTGGCGATGAACTCGTATCGGTAGCTCTTCTTGGGTGGAATGGGGCATTGCGTGACGCCTGGGGCGCCATCCTCCCATGGTGTCTTTTTTTGTAAGAAACCATGCCAGTGGAGAGAGGTGCCTTCCTCGGGTCCAGTGATGTTGTTGTTCACGTTAACGACAATCGTGTCGCCCCAGTTAGCTTCGATGAGAGGTCCCGGAAAGGCTCCGTTGACAAGGAGAACGGGTCGTTCATATCCATCCGGGGCAATCACTCCGCGGCTGACTGTAAAGTCGTAATATCTTACTACTCCGGTTTGTGGAAATTCTTTGTAGGGGTTGTTGGCAAAGTCTGTAAGGGTGCCCCAGGGAAACCCATTGGGGAGAGGATTGTTGGTAAGGAAGAATGCGAGGCATGGATATACCAAAGTCCCGAGAAGAGACGACCTAGTTGGTGTCCTTGTCAGTCATGTACAGTTTCCAAAGTCTGTTTAGCACTAGTAACGTACCCATTCGTCTTGTTCTGCCCCAACGCTGATTTCACAGTATCAACAACTCCATTCAGGAGACCACCTATGAGGCCCATGATGGGCAATCAGAGCAGAAGATAATAACTTGAAGAGAATATGGACCTGCGATAAAGAAAAAGACTCAAAGAAAAACCCACGAAACTTCTCATGTCCGAGTGGTGAGATCTGCCTTGGACCTGGGAGAGAGACAGGTGGATATTTAACAGGTCTCGCCGAGATAGAGACCTTCTCGTAGAGACGAAGCGGCATCAACCCCTGCGCCGCCACATCTTGCCAGATGCAGGCCCTTGACATAGCGGAGTCGATGATGATCAGCTGCAGTATTGCCATGTCCGCAGATGGCTGTCCTTTCCACGACTGATGATCCCTGCCATCCCACTTGAGTGACAAGGTCGGACGACAAAGCCGAGAAGCCAAGCCAATGGAGTTGGCCCTGCGCACACTTGCTGCTCTATAATTATTACCGCCCAGCCGGTGGTTGTCGTATGTGCAGTCGGGGCTGGTGTGAGCTGCCGACCTGCACAGGAGGCAGGGGGAGCCGAGCGCGAAGGGGGAAGAAGATGGTCAAGGGGAAGTCACAAAATAACGGAGATTTGCGAGATCCCTTTTTTTGGTGGCGCCTTGGAGACCTGCTAGCTGAACGGTGATGGCCTATCACACAAGAGAATGCAAGGGTTTGCGGGAGAGGTCCGACCACAGCGACGATCATCATTGCAAGCTCGAACAGAGGGAGTGACAAGTGATGGGGCTTGCGCTGTGCTCGATAGCATGACAGTCAAGACGGCATCAGACCTCGCTGGCTGCGATATCAAACTTGGAATGTAGTGCCACTTGAGTGGGTGTTGGTGCCAAGTCTAACCTTGGGTCAAAGACCCGAAGGTTCGGCACCTAACGGGGTGGGTGGTAATGAGGGCTTGATCGGATCGAACCCAGAGAAGGTTCGACGAAAGGAGGCTAATCCTCGTGGTCAGCTTCGCGGAACGCTGCATTCAGAGTCATCTGAAAAAGGAAGGCCATGAGTGGCCACTAACACGGCCGCCGAACCTTGGCCTGCAAAACCCACCCACTTATCAGCGCAGCGATGCAAAGTCCCGCCCTTTGGTTTTCGAGGACCTTGTGAGCATTGTCTGTGTTGTAAAGGAGTATTTTCCGGGTAGCATCCAGTCGCTGCCGCCTCCGGGAGATAGCGAATTAAGCAGGCTTTCTTTTGATGGGATATTGAGCCACTCTGAACCGGATTCGACTCGGACACGGACTAAACACCAGCTTGCATGTCTCGGTCGGTTGTGACAAATCAGCGCCACCAGATCTCCCTTCCAATGGCGTGAAGGTGACCAATGTCTTGGAGGGAGGGCGCTTGGGCGACATCTAAAACAAACACACAACCCGGCGTTCTTCCAATGCCGGATTCGATCCAGACGCGAGCAGAGAAGAAGTTGTCAGAGTTGGCCAGTTTGTGTTCTCATTGGGATATTGCTGCACAGATGTCACTTGTGTGTCTGCATGGTGGTTGCTGGTGTTGCTTCGACCTGGGCGCCCAACCGGGAGTTGACCTTTGGCCAAGACTCGAGATCGACCATGCAGCCGCGTCGCATGCTACTCTCGGTAATGAAAAAATACCCCTTGAAATTGTCCGACAGAGAGAGGTTAGTGTAACCCAGGAACTTTCCCACCGCAGCTCGGGTCACGCCAGGGCTTGCCCTTCACAACTCGTATTTCCAGGGAGCCTCTTCGCGGGACGGGGCTTCTTTGTGACACGGCAAAGCGCGGTGAATGGCAGAATGTTTGTCTTTTTCAGGTGCCGAAGAGACCGTTCCTGGTACGACCTGTATACCTAAATCAACAAAAACCCCAGGCATCGCAACTGAGCACAACTTTACGCATTTTGACCAATGCAAGATCGTGTAAGCTGTAAGTTGTATTGTCGTAAACTCTTGATGCCGGCTGATCATGTGCACTCATCGTAGGCTCGTGTATCAGTGCAGAGTAATGGCCCAACATGTATGACACAATTACCCCAGTGGAGTTTCTGTATCGCCCAAACGCCATCCTATTTCGCCCCCCTTGAGCGAAACATATATACAAAGGTAACAATTACATCGCCTTCTTGTCGCCCGAGAACCGAGCGGCTGGCGTATTTCCATCCCCCAGGTGCTATGGATCACACCTTAGTTGTTGGAGGAGCGTTGGATCGGCTGTTGCGTGTAAGGGCGGAAGGCGCCGGAGGCCATGATAATCGGACGTCTCTGGGCGCGAAGGTAGGCCTCTTGAATGATGGGCGACGAATCCGACCGAATTACGCTACCAATCGACATGAAAAATCTGCGGAACACACTCGTAAGCAGGCTGAATAACAAAGACCTCATGGAGCCCAAAGAGAAGCACCATACCCGAAGGTTGCTCCAGATCCAAGCATGTACTGGCCGAGAGTCCGCATGATACCGTTGGGGCCAGCTCCATATCTAAAGATGTTGACGGTTCCTGTATCGTGTTAGACGGTTTCTTCAGGTTATTTGATGGTCGAAATGGTCGCCGTACCGAAGATGAAACCGATGATGCAGCCAACAGCTGTGAGGTGCGGGTGTTAGTCGTTTGTAAGAGCTTGTTGTAGTCGGATCAAGCTGCGCAAGGCAGGTACGTACTGCCGCCCATCATCATGCCCATCTTGACTGTGCCAAAGTCAGCTGTCTGCCATTGCCCTCTTCTTCGGTTTTTACCCCTCCATTTTTCAGATGCATACACTTGTCAAAGTTGGACGGGCCAACGCCGCCGGGGTGGTGTGGAGGAGGAGGCATTGTCGCGAAAGACGAGTGTTGACGATAAACAGAGAAAGAGCTGTCGCGATGGCTTCAGCTATACAAAAATGCGCTACGTCGATATGGGCGGTTATGGCGGTTATCATACAAGTGGGTTGATGATGGAGGTTCCCGGCAGAATTAGAACGCACGGACGATTTCTAAGCTTCATCAGCCTTGCCGAAGGAAAGCGGTCACCACAAAAGTCGAGGCCGCTAACC
This sequence comes from Cladorrhinum sp. PSN332, assembly GCA_033297175.1. Taxonomy (NCBI): domain Eukaryota; kingdom Fungi; phylum Ascomycota; class Sordariomycetes; order Sordariales; family Podosporaceae; genus Cladorrhinum; species Cladorrhinum sp. PSN332. The sequence goes on along the minus strand of MU858818.1, from coordinate 222,164 downwards.
GGAAATCTGGAGTCAGTGTGACTATGGAAGGGAACAGTGACGCTATTGAGTGTCATTCTTGTCATCTTCTGCAACTGATTACAACCAAATTTGATGTCTTTTCAAATTCTATATCATTTTGGACCTTTTATTCTCAACATTTAAAATATAGTTATTTTGTGGACCGCCGTCTTCTTTTGTTATCCAAATTTGGACGAAATTGTCAGAATCTTCAAGTAAGACAAGAAGAAAAAAACAAGGAGAGAAAAAAGGAAGAAAAAAAAACTGGAAGCACGGGGGCGGGGCAGAGGCCAGCTACATGGAAAGGGTGGGTGCTAGGACCACCCGACCAGCTGTTCTAAGCTCCCATTGGGTCTGGATTCAGGAGGAGTGGCTTGGTGAACTCTTTGAAGGACTGCCTGCAGCGACTTGTTGAGATTTGAGAACCAAACGCGTTCCCCAAAAGTCCTAAGAAGTTGAGTCTCACGTGACAAGCGTCAGGAGCGACGATCGGCCAACCTGAAGCACTACTGCGGAGAATCTGCAAAAAAATTTTTTTTTGCTTGCAGTAGATAAGTTTTGTTGGGATGGCAGGTTTTATTTGTAAAATGGGAGACATGGTTTTTGGAGGGTCTGCGAATCAGAGGCGACGTATGGAATGTCCAGGGTGATGAAAAGAAGAAATCATCAAGGACACAGTCGACACAGTTGACACAGTGCCCAGAGCCAGCAGCAGCCCTTTTGGCCCCAGTAACCCCCCGTGTCCCGCCCTTCGCTAAGCGCCTCGACGGCCAACTGCCCAGACCCAGGAGAGACCTCGCCTCAAAATCTTTGTCAACCTCACTTTCTGTGCTTTGGTCGCATTCAAGGTTCCCACGACCCGTACTTGCCACCGCGAAACCACATTTGGGTCTGCATTTTGGGCATCTTCTCATCGCATTTTTTTCTTCAACATCGGTCCGCGTGCGCGTCGGCTTTCGGCGCGCTCTTCTCCGCTCTCCGCAATTACCGACCCCGACCGTATTGCGCTCGACGTCAGTGCTAATCTTTGCCAACTCCACCACAGCCCGTCGCGACACCCTAACATCGGCCAACCCTCGCATTGCTTGAAAGTGGGTCCCACTGCGAGAGATCAATCATCTGGTCCTCGCCGACGATTTTACTCGAGGGAACATCGCGACAGTGCATGCAAGAGACGACGGGGACAGCTCGACCGCGCCCGCCAGCGGCCCTCCCTCCGCCGTCCCCCGTCCCCGTCCCCCGCTCTGACGAGCACCATCTTCTTCGCCCGCTCCCTCGCCGCCCACTACCGTCAGCCACGCCTTCCTCATGACGGCGGTTGCGAGTCCCCCTAGCTTCGCGGACATTAACCGGCAGGGATGGATTAATGGGGCCCAGACGCTGAACTCGATCAAAAATAATGATGCTAGAGAAATGAACATGTTCATGTCTCGCAAAACCCTCCAGCGAACAAACTCCTCGTCGTCGGTGTCATCAACATCATCTAACGGCTCTACCTCGACCGTGACCTCCAATGCCAGTAGCCAACCAATAAACGGGACACCTCTTTCTTCTGTTGGAGACTCGCCCGCCTGGTCGGCCGCCGGCACCCGCAAAAAACCCCAGCAGAAAGGAGGTCCATGGCCGAATGGGAAGGCCGACCAATCTGCAGAGTTTTCGAGACTAAACTTGTCTCGTGCACCTATCACGAATGGTGTAAACGGCACTCATCAGCCGCAATCGATTTTGACCCCTCAGAATCAACTAATGGCCCAGAATGGCCTCTCGCAACGGCCTACCGAAGGGAACGCTCCGGGACGAAGACCAGCACTATACTTGCTTTCCCTGAACGGGAGCTTTGAGCGCAAAACGATAGAGGTTCCTTTTTACCCCGAGACCTTGCGGATTGGACGCCAAACAAACAACAAGACCGTTCCCACGCCACAGAACGGTTTCTTTGATAGCAAAGTTTTGTCAAGGCAGCATGCCGAAATATGGGCTGATGTTAATGGCAAGATTTGGATTCGAGATGTCAAGTCGTCAAACGGCACCTTTGTGAACGGGTCTCGGTTGTCTCCCGAGAATCGGGAATCCGAGCCCCACGAGCTTCAGACCCAGGACCATCTAGAACTCGGCATCGACATCGTTAGCGAGGACCAGAAAACCGTTGTGCACCACAAAGTTGCCACCAAGGTTGAGCATGCAGGATTTATTAACCAGAACAATAATGTTCTCGACATGAACTTTGGCGACCTCGATCCCTCGAATGGCTCATTCATGCCCTTGAGCGGTGCCGGGTTTCGAGGACGGACCGGGAGTCAGGCCTCGCTTGGAGGCGGCCGCGCACCTCCTGTCAACAGTGGAGGGCCGCCCAACCAAGCTGCGCAACAGCGTCAGTACTGGCTAAATCCAATAACGACGGAGCACATCGTTAAGAAGCTTCACGTATGCAATTCCTTTCTAGTCGGACCCTTTGTCGATCTATACTAACTACGTGCTAGGCCGAAATGCGACACGCTAGACTACAGAACCAGGACCTCGCCAGAACAGGTCAGTTTCTGAGTTCGCTACTATCAAAGGACGACATAAAGAACATGGACAAACCTGAACAACCCGAACCACCCAAACTCCACCTTACCAACGGTAATGCCTCGTTCCGGTCAGACGGCGGAAAGACTCGGTTCTCTGAGCCCCCTGCTCCTCCTCCGTCACAACCACTTCCTGAGAAGCCAGACGCAGCTCGCCCTGGCTCTTCAGATATCGCCTCACTCAAACGGGCAACAACAGAACGACCCAAAGCGACCAGCACCTCACCGATCCGCCCAGACAACAATAGTCTCCAGCAGATCTTGCACCTCACGGAACAGCTCAACAGCGCGAAGAAAGCACTGGATGATAACAGCCAAAGGGTGCGGGATCTCGAGGAGAGGTTGAACAAGGAGCGAGAGGCTCGCCTGCAGGCCGAAGAAATGGTGCAAAAGATGGAAGAAAGCCACCACAGCAAGGCTAACGGCACCGCTGTGGCTCCTCTTGTTAATGGTCACTCGGAGCTTGAAAAGGCATTCGATCCTCCAGCTGAACAGGCCGCCAGTTCGGAACCCGATGAGGACGTCTTTGAGGATGCGCGGCTTCCACCCCAGCCGGACAAGGCCGAGGCTTTGGCAGCAGAGTTCCAGGCTCGCATAGAGTCAATGGCTCAGGAGATGAATAACTTGAGGCAGCAGCTGGAAGCTTTCCGGCTAAGGGCCGAGAAGGCCGAGACTGAAAGGGACGCGGATCGCAAGACCTTGGCCGAGATGGTTGCAGAGATCCGGCAGCGTGACGAGGAGGAAAAGAGACGGGCTGCTGAGAGGCAATCCCGCTCCCGCTCCAAGGGCCGAAGGCGCTCCCCGAGCGCGGCGACGCCATCTGAGAAGTCAGCTCCCGCCGCTAACGGCAAGGCGATCGAGCACCATGCGCAAAACGATGGAGCAGCAGACGAGGTGGAGTCGGTACCAACGCTCTCACGGGCCACGACCATGAAGCCGGCGGCGGGAGCCCTGGCCCTTCAAGGGCAAGATCCCAAGTTGGCACACACATTACCTTATGCATCCATGATTGGGGTTGTTCTCATTGGGATGGGCTTGATGGCTTACCTCAACGGCTGGCAACCAAAGTCAAGACTGGCAGATTTTTAGAAAGGGAAAGAAGAGAAATATTTTCCCTTTGCCATCTATCTTCATGTAATGTGGAGACTTGTATTAACGACTGAAATGAGAACAAACAAAACAAACCACACACACACACACCACAACCAAACCTACCTAATATCCTTTTTGTTTCTCTTTTTTTGGGAAGATGACTTGGAACGGCTCGCAGCAAACAACTCGTTTTTTTTCTTTTCTGTTTTCCTTTGTCGGGTTTGGTTTTTTTTTAAAGTCTTGTTACCAACATGCAGTATACACAATTTCAGGCATCTTTAGCAAAGGGGAATTCACATCCTTTCTTGTTTCTTTTTTTTTCTTTTCTTTTTTTCTTGTAAACCTCTTTTTAAGTGCTATCTACCTAGTCTCTCGTTTTTTTTTCTCCTTTTCTTCTTAAGTTGTGTTGTTTCCCACATGCAACAACCACACAAAACTCTATGCAATTTTTTGTGGTTCCTTTTTTACTTTCTTCACTGGTCCCTTGTGTACACAAACAACAACAACAATCACCTGCAATTCCTCATCCGACCAATTACCTTGCTTTGGCTCTTGTTTTGGTGTATATCCATCCGTTGTAGCTTTTTATGGGATGTTGGGCTTGTAACTTGAACAAAGGGCTGGGGGCCGTTGAGTGAGTGAGGGAGAAAGGTGGGTAGGTAGTAGAGAGGACGGGAAAGAGGGGGCTTGGTGTGTGAATTTTGGGTTTTGACAAAGGTTTTGGAAATTTGGCGCCTTTGCTGTATCTTTTTGTTTTGGGGGGGGGGGGGGGGTTAGGTATTCCATAAACTTGATGGTGGGTGGGGTTTTGCAAACGGGAAAGACAAATAAGATGTGTGTGGTTTTCTTCCGACAAGATTATGCATGGTGTTGATTTAAGGGTACGCGGGATTAGTACTTTTGTGATGATGTTTGTTTGAGAGTGTCATGTATACAGTGTTTGGCCCCTTGATGAAAGTATTTTCTTACGGTGTTAGAGAGTGTGTACTAATAAAAAATATACACGAAATGTAGAATGGGACTTATTTTTTTTTATGGCAAGGCACACTTTTACTGCCATCCCATGTTTTTACAGTGTACGGTTCTTGGCCTCAAGATACCGTACCTTGATGAGAGTGTAATTTTCTCTCTGATACTCAATGTGACAAAGGGCAAAAGGTTTCTCGGCAGAGAAGGTTGAACCGTCTTTTTCTACTGGCACAGCTCATCTTGATAATTCTTCAAAATTAATTTGCACTTGACAAATGTGCACTCCGGACATGGAGATATATAATATAACTATATATTTTTTTAAAAAATAAAATAAAAAAAATATGAGATTTACCTCAACACTTTTACATTCCCAACCCGAGATCCCCATCGATCTCCTCCACGGCCTCCTCACACCCTTCACACTTCCCATGACACTTGCAAGAAGGGCAGTGCCACTCATGCCCGCTGTTGAGAACGGAACAAGTGCAGCACACCCACTGGGTCTCGGCTTGTTGAGGGTTGGCACCACGAGATAGAGGAGCGTATTTTCCCGATTTGCGGTTCTCGCGCCTCGCTTGCTTCATGACCTTCTCCCTTTCGAGCTGGATCTCCATTCCCCTCTCGCGGTCTCGGGTGTTGGGCGGCGTGACGGCCCTCACGACCGTCCTGTTACCAGTCTTCTGCTGCTTATTGTTATTATTATTATTATTATTAGCAGATAAACCCTCGGTGATGAGTGACTTACGAGCAACAGGGGAGACGCGCCTGCGGACGAACTGGAACTCGTCTATGAAGGCGTCGTCGCTGCCGTAGTAGTAGTCATCGTCGTCGTCGTCGTCGTCATCATCGATTGCGAAGTCGTCGGATGAGCCACCACCGGTAGTGCTGGTTTCACCTGAGGCTGGGGTAGGTTCATCCGTTGAGTTGGCGTTGGAGCTGGCGTTGGAGCTGGAGTTGGAGCTGTCGAATCTGACGCGCTTGTTTGAGCCTGATGAGACGGGATTCAAGAGAGGTCCACAGATGTACTCGAAGGGATCAACCTCGATCACCAATGAAGCTGGAGGGGAGAGGGCGAAGGATTGGTAAGGCATTTTTTTGGTTCAAGTGGATGGATTGGTGATGAAGAGGATGTGGCAGAAATGGTCGAGTTCGGAAAAAAGAGAATACCTGACCTAAACTTTTGATAGCAACCAGTTGCTACTAATTAGTCAGTTCTCTCTCGTTTTTCTTGCTGAACTCGGATATGATTTCTGTCAACGATCCTGCTCACCAACAAATACATACTGAGAAAGAAAAAGAAAAAAAGGAATAGCAGAGTTGGAAGGGATTTCTCATGTTTAAATAATACTCAAATTGAGGCGTGAAGTTAAATGCTGGAACAAAATGGGGGTTAATTAATCAGGAACTACAATCGCATTGTTCGTACCGCGTAGACATGAACGATTTCTTTGTCAATTCGAGAAGGCTATGGGAGATAATTGTCTTGTTCAAGAAGCTTTGACAGAGTTCATTGTTGATTAGGAAAAATGTGTGTGGTGATTTCGTTGTGAAGGCAACAAAGAGGGCAGACTTCTGCACCCTCACCTCAGCTTACCTTCCACCTTCTTGAACAGATGTCCAGTCCAACAGACAAGTAATCCCATTGCCTTGTAAAAGACATTGACTCCGCTCAGACACATACATGCATCTCGACTCGTCATATACACTAGCACCTTCAAATCCATGACCTACCTGCCTTTATCAAAGAGTTGGGTGTTCTCGGGGTCGCTGTGGGGATATCATGCAATGAAGAGGATTCAAAGGCTTGGTTGCTGTGGGGATAAATAAATAGGAAAGAAGTAATTGCCATGGCTGCTACTGACCGTTGTATACAAAGACTCTCCCCTACAGTGATGGCTTGTCTTTTGACGAATCCTGGGCATCAACTCCCTTTTCCTCCTCAACCTCAACCGTGACTGATTTCGAAATCCCAAAAGTAGGAGCCGCCTTCTTTGGATCCAACTCGAGACCCCTCAGTGCATCGCTTAGCTTCTCATCAGTCTTATCATCCGTCCTCTCCTCGTTATCCTCATTTGATTGCAAAACATCATCAACCTCCTCGGTCCACTTGACAACCTCGTCATGAAGAGCCTCAACCCTCTTCTTCCCACCCTGCAGCTGCCTCTCTGCCTCGTCGTCCCCGACCAATTCCCTCCACTTCTTCTCGAGCTCGTCTCTCCATCCAAGCGCATCCGCCAGCTTCCGAACACCCGCATCACACTCTCCCAGCACGAGCACATCATCGGCTTGACTCCCCATGCTGCCCACCCTCTCCATGTTGAAGAGCACTCGAGGCACGTGCTTCGCAGCGAGATTTGGCAGACTGGCAAACGGATGCACCTGAAGACTGGTCCCCAAGACGAGGACCAAGTCGGTCTCCTCCGCCTTGGAGATTCTGTCGAAGAAGGCTTTCGGCAACTGTTCTCCGAAAAAGACAATATCTGGCTTCACCAGCCCACCGCAAACACAGTCAATGTCGTCCTGTTTTGCTTCGCAACGAGGTACATCGCCGCGCCGGACGTGATCCCGCATCTTCTCATCATCGTAGGGGGTCTTGCACTCGACGCAACGCTGCGTCGCAAAGCTGCCATGAGCCTCAATAATCAAGTCTTCCGGAATGCCAGCGGCACGCTCGAGGCAATCAATATTTTGGGTGAAGAGCTGGTGAAGGAGATTCTTGGACGCAAGCAGAGAGATGAAGGCGTGCGAGATGGTAGGGTGATAAGTGCCCGGGTAGAGCTCCTTGGCCAAGACGTAAAACGGCCTCGGGTTCTCTTTGAAAAACGACAGATCAAAGACGGCTTCGGGTTCAGGAAGGTCCAGGGAGGCGAGGTTGGCGTAGAGACCAGTATCGGGGGACCGAAAGTCGGGAATGCCTGCTGCGGTTGAGATGCCGGCGCCGGTCATGACAACTATGCGACGGGCCTTGCCGGAGGTGATGAGATGGGCGACGGCGGAAACACTGCGCTCCGACAGCGTCTGAGGCTGTGTGTCCTCGTCGACGACTGAGTGCTCTTGTCCCATTCTTGCGCGTCTGTTGTTCCTGTTCCCCTTCTTGGGCTTCTTTTTGGGCTTGGCCTGCTGTCCCGTTCCTCTTCCCTGAACACGAAAATCGTCTCCAAAATCTTCAAACCCGCCGTCGTCGTCGTCGTCAAACTGCCTCCCCTTGGCTCTAGGGCCTTGTCCTGAAGCGTGCCGACGTCCTATCTTGGCGAGATAACGCGGGGCAAAACCCGGCACCAAGGGTAGATGACGTATTCGAAGCCGGTAAAAATTGAAACGCAACAGCAAGATTGGTTGTGAATGAAGATTTGAGTCGCCAAAAAATCAAAAGAAAATTATCGCCTTCTGCTGCCTGATAGTAGCGTTTTTGAGGTCAAGTGGACGGGTTGCCTTCTTACATCATCCACTCGGTCTGACACTCGGTCTGACAAAGCTGAAAGATTGCTGCGTGTGGGGCAAAGGTGGAACAAGCACTCAGTGGAGGGTTAGGGTTATCACAGCGACAGCATATACTCGCATACTCCCTTCTCCCCCTTTGGGAGTCTGTATTACCTACCCTTCATAGTTCGGTCTACCAGCCAGATAAAGTTCAGAAATGCATAGGCAAGGAATTTGAAAAAGAAGAAAATCTCAAAAAATACCAAAAACCAAACCTACGGCAACCCCTTCCCTTGCCTCGTAGCCTTCGCGACCTCGCTCTGCGTCGTATTCTCCGCATACCGCCTATAAACGCCCACATACTTTTCATCCTCGCTCCAAGTCCTCACGACGCTATCCCTCTTTACGACCGCCTCCAGCCACTGATCCCACCTCTCCCAGACCTTCTCCTCCTCTTCGTCCCCTCCCCTCCTCCTCCCCTCCTCACCCTTCTTCGGAATCCCGCTCCCCCCTTCCTTGTAATAGTCAATCAGCCACAACCTCTTAGCCCACGGCGCCAAACTGACATCCACCAAACTAAACCTCTCCCCCAAAAACCACGGCCCATCATTACTACCGTCCAACATCTCCCGCGCAAAAGCCTTTACCCCCTCCCTCAACTTTTCTCTCTCCCCAGACCCAGACTGACCCTGAGCCTGCATAACCCCATACCAAGCAGGCACGATCCTCGTGCTCACGTGATTAATCCACAGCCTACACCTGGCCCTCTCATACGCCGAATTACCATTATTATCCCCCTCACCACCGGGCAGCAACGACAATTTTTCGTCATTACTAAACTCCTCATCCAGAAACTCACAAACAACCATGCTCTCATATAAAGCCTTTTCCCGTCCGGGCACCTGAAGAGTAGGTATCAGCCCGCGCGGATTGAGCGCTAAAAACTCTGCAGATTTGTGGTACGGGTTGATCTCGATGTACTGGTGGGGGATGTTTTTCTCGACCAGGACTATCCAGGCCCGTTGAACAAAAGGACAGAACCAGCCGCCGTAGAGTTTTAGGGGGTGCGGGGCGGAGTGCGCCTCTGCGAGGTGGAGGGCCGCACCTGTGGGGGAGGGGTGGGAGAGCGAGAGGTCGGGTGATGCCATGTTATTTTTTTTTTTGGGAATCTCAAGTAATTATTGGCGGTAGATATATTTTTCTTTTGAACAGATTCGAGGCGAGATGTTGTTGAGGTGAAGCAGTCAAGAACAGCCGGTGTCGATGATGTAAGGAGTAGAGAGAGGGGAAACCCCCACGTGCAAGTACATACGTTACATGTACCGTTCCAATGTTACTCTGCCGGACAAAGGGGGCCTGCGTTGACGATAAACAACAATAAAGTTACCAGAAAAATAATAATATATTTACAAGTACACAATTCCTCTTCAAACTTCAACTCTTCACACCACAACACACGTTTTCACCCATCAACCGCGACGCCCTCGGCTCAACCGTACCAACGCACCGAAGTGTTGGTGGTATCAGTGGTCATCGTTTCTCGAGCATTGTAAACGGGCCTTGGCGGTTCAAGACGGTCGCCGGCCATCGTTCCAGGCATTGGTGGACGCAAGCCGTTGCTTTCCTGTGGCGCATCGGGACTGCGGGGCGGGGACGTCGAGAGACGGATGGGAAACCTCATGGTGCTTTGTCTCGACTGCCTCGACATGCGCTCCGAAGGAGGAAATCCTCCAGGGCCCCGGCTATCTCGCGGCGTCTGGACCGCCTCCAGCCATCGGGAAACCGGCTTCTTCGGGGTGTGCGGTGTAAGCTGGCCTCCCAGTGCTGTGAATGCCTTTGGGTCCAGCCAGGCGGATTGCTTTTTCTCCGGAAGCTGAGGTGCGTACTTCTCTTGCCAATACACTCCCGCCATGTCGTTGCCCCCGTTTTCGGCATCATAGGCGGCTTTCATGAGGTCGTCGATAATTTTCGTGTTGGTCTTGGGGTTGACGTTGGCGTTGGCCGAGTACGGATCGTTGCCGTCCTTCTTTTTGCCAAACGGAAGGGCGAATGGGAAGAATGGGAGCCCGCGAGCACTGCGATACTTGCGCCAGAAGAAGGCTGCACCTATCATGAGACCGATAGCGGCTAAGGAATATCCGTGTTAGTTACGCTGGTTCGTGGTGATGGCGGACAGAAAGCCCCTTACCAAGAACACCAATGACTATGCCGGCTGCGGCCCCTCCGTCCATGCCATTTGCCTCTTGCAAGGGCGCAGCTGAAAGGGTCTCCCTCTCTGGCGTGGTCACTGAGCTATCACCTGATTGCTGTGCTCCTCCGGTTGCTGGTACTGTGAGCGAAGGATCAGGGTTCAGCGTCGGCAGAGATGTTGACTCGGCGCTTGGTGTTGACGTCAAAAGATCTCCGACTATGCTTGAGACATCGGAAACTGCGGGCGCCGTTTGCGACGTGGTTTGAGGAAGTCCCGGGGTGGAGAGGGCTGGGGTCGAGGTGATGGTAGCCGGAGCGGAAGGTTGAGCAGCCGCGGGAGGAGTTCCACCGACTGCTGGAGGGGCGGTGGCAGTCTCCTCCTCGTCGTCATCGATCCCGTCATCGTCAGAATCGCTATCCGTATCGATAGCACCCTCGTCGGCGCCTAAGGTCACACCAGGAACCACAGCGCCATTGTTGACAGCAGGGAGGGTTATGAGACCCACTCCACCGGTGGCTGGCGGGGTAGGAGAGTTAGCAACTTCCTCCTCGTCTTCAGAATCCGAGCTGTCCGAGCTGTCGGCGCTGTCGGAAGAACCATCACTGGTGTCTGAGGGGTCTTCACCGTCGCCATCATCTCCATCTTCCTCCTCCTGGTCCCCATTGCTTTGTCGTCGAGCAAGCCACCTGTCACGGCTCTTCATTTCCACCCTGGCAACATTCCGCCGGCGGAGACTCGGTGCTGTTACCCTCATGTTGTGTTTTGTCGTTGATATCCCAAATTATTTCTGATAGAAGCTGCCACAACCGCCTTGTTTCGTCGGTCCCTGTCCGATCACGAGTCTAAAGTGTACTGGAGAAGGAAAATAAGATCAAGAGAGGGACAGAAACAAACAAAAAAAAAAAAGTCAAGAAACAAAGCAAAAATTGCAGCCAGCTGCCTTTCCAAAAAGAACCAAAAATGGGAATGGAAACGAAAGAGACAGTGGAAAAGAGAAGGGAAGGAAAAGAAGGAGAAAAGAGAATGGAATAGGGAAAAGAGAAACAGAAAGGAAAAGAGAAGCGATCTTCTCCAGAGAGGATAAGAGGTCAGGTCTCTCGAAACCCGAAGAGAATAAGGAGAGCCACCCAGTGGGAGCCACACATGGGGGTGGTCAAACACCAAACAAGCCATCCATCGAGTGCCATCCCACACTACATGCGCTCGGTGCAGATATCGGATAAGTCGGCGCGGATGATACAAGCGCTGCCCAGTTACACGGTATCAGAGTGGGCGGAGCTCCATGGTGAGACGGATGGACGTCGCCTCCCCTGCGCAGACAAGCGCAGACACTTGGGGAGAGGAGAGCACGGGCAAGTGGCTATCTTTGCAGAGAGAAATGCAGGAAGTCGATCAAACGTGCATCTCTGCCGGCTGGTGAAATCAAGTGGAATCCGTGGGGAACACAAAAAGTGCCAAGAACCCCCTCGATTGCAACGATTGCACCAGGTCTTGCGGGGGCCACCCCCGTTGAAGCGGTCTGATTGGTTGAAATTTTCTGACGCATGCACCCCTGACAGGGCCCCTGGTTCCCCGCGTCACAACGCCGACACTGAATCTTGACGTCGGTTGCTCCAAATGCGAAGGAAGGAACAAGTTTCTCTTACTTGGAGCACGCGACCACCTGCCTTGAGACTTGCTTCATTTGGGTATTATTTCACGCCCTTCCTGCTATCGGCCACAATTTCAGGCATTCTCTTCCTCCTCCAAGACATGCAAGGTTTGATGTTCTCAACTGCCGTTCTATTCCCGCAAATCCAATCATTTGTGAATTCACACAGGAACCCGTTTTTTTTTTCCAACTCCTGATGGAGTACCTACCTTATATGTAACATTGGATCCCATTCTTGGTGGATTCTTTTACCCTGTTTTCTCCACGCCCCCGAGTAGTCGAGAATTCAAGCTCATTCCTCCAAGATAATGGGTTTCCTTGGCCTTTGAGCCAAGTCGGTAAACAGTGGCCGCCCAGCCAGCGGCCAGCACCTGATAAAAGCTTGGGAGCAACTACACGCGGGATTGAGTTTGTCGCCGTGGAAGGTTGTGCCGAGAGACAACGCTGCCTTTTTTCGACCATCAATATCGAATCAAAAACGACATTGTCGAGGAATGGCAGTGTCTCCAACTCGAACCGGCTTTGATACGGAGTAGATGAGTTTTGAATGGGCGGTGCTTTGCTGCGAAGCAATTAGCGCCGTCAATAACCAGGCGGCTGCATATGATGCATTTTCATGTACATGTTTCTTCCGGGGGGGTAGATCGTCTCAACCTTCCATTGTCTCGTTGCTATTTGTGGCTAAGGTACAGTACTTATGCCTGCAGATGGGTCCATCAGGCTGGAGCCAGGTTCCAGAGGACCAAGGTTCTTTAGCGCCCGCACAGGTTTTAGTTTTCGTCTTGTCCTCTCAATAGGCACCACTCCGACAGATTTTCATCGGATTGCTACTCCTCTCTTTTCCACTTGTCAACAGAGCCGGATATGAAGGGAGTTCTACCTGTTTGCAGCATGGTAGTTTATTCCTCCTCCGAAGCCAACCCTTACTTTCGACCAAACCTGGTCAACGATGGCAGAGCCAACAATATCATCTCGTCATTTCGCCAAGCCCTTCTTCCATGAGGAGAACAAACATACCTACCCTATCTAACCTTTTAGATAGTCGTCTTCAGCTTACCAACTTGCTTCGTCAAAGCGAACACTGTTTCCAACTAGGTAAATCATTCTACTAAGCGCTGGAGCGTGATGATGGTAGTTGTGGGCCAGTTAAGATTGCTGGCGCTTAATACTACAGTCATGACACCCCCGCAAACTCGTTTGTGGCAGCAGGCAACGTATAGTAGAATTCTTCATTGTTTCATCCAGTCTGTCATGGTCCCTATTTTCAGGATCATAGGTAGGTACGCAGGTATCATGATTAAAAAGGCCAGAAATACCTATCTACCACTACATGTACTAAGAAATACCGAGGTGGGATGGTCGTCTTCGTCTCAAATTAGGAGCCGGGGTGTGTGTTCGTCCCAAGCTCCTAGTTCCGAGCTTGTTCTGTTTTTTTTTTTTTTTTTTTTTTTTTTTTTCTGGCAAGATCAGCCTAGACTTGCCCCTTTGTTTGAATGTCAATGCCACTCTCAGATATCAAGGTCAAATTGGTTGGGACGAGACGATGGCCAGTTAGCGCCGCAAACGCTTCCACGTTCCGGGTCACTTCTTTTTCATCCCTATTTGACTACTAGGTAACCATACTGTCTGCACGCGGTTCTGATCACCACCACCAGGTGGCTGTATATCTGGATGGAAATCTTGGCCGAACTTGGGCGGATGCTTTTGGTTCTGGCTGGACCTTGTCATTGGGGGAATGGGAGGAGTCGATGGGGGGGGAAGATAGATGCAAAGTGACAAGCATTTGCTGGCAGTCAATTACCTACCTACCTACCAAGGTTCGGGGATCTACACAACACTCGACCCGAGATGGCCTCTCTCTCCTTATCAGTGAGCGGCCCCCCCCCCCCCCCTTTTTTTTTTTTTTTTCTTTTTCCTCTTCTCATCCCGTTTCATAGGTAGGTACCTACTCAGCATAGTTGTGACATACCTAGCCAATTGAACCTTTGAAGATCCCCCTTCTTCTTTACCCTCTCTCCTCCTATGTTTCTTTCTGTAACATTACATTCTTTCTTCTCGCTATGGCTGGTTCCCCCCCTGAATTCAATCTTCCAAGTTTGTTTGTTTTCATCCACCCATATGTACACACACACACACACACACACACAGATGTTTCATACTCTTTCTTCTTCACCTTCTTGAAAGTCGGTGCCAGCCCTGGGAGAATTTGCGGGCGCTGGTACAGTACCTTGTGCAGCGGCTTGCTAGATACCTATTCGACTCGGCAAGTTTTCACTGGGCGGGTGCTGTTTGTCAAGACTTGATTGAGTGTTGTGTTTGAACAACTATAACACTGGGGATTAGTAGGAGAGGAGAAGAGGTCTTTCCGTATCTTTGAATGATTCTTTGCTTTTGTGGTGGGAAATTGGGATGCATGATTTATGTGTGTTATTAATGCATATGCAGTTTAGGGCATCATCGTTCTTGTCTCGACAGCCTTTTTGTTTCTCTCTTTGTGCAGCAGATTTGCACTATTAGTAGGAGGGGGGCGGGAGATGGGCAGAACCTTTTACTTCGTGCTAAAATCTCTTTTTGTGTTGCTCAGTTCTATTCTGCGAAGATGTGAAATTGATGTCAAACAAGAAAAAAAATGGGGGGTCAAGAGACGGGGGAAAAAAAACAAAAAAGATGAGTCCCCTCGACCGGAATCGAGCCGGTGACCTTTCGGTAATCAATAAATTCCTTTACAGCCGAACGTGATAGCCAACTACACCACAAGGGGTTATGTTGTTGGAAATAAAGGTCGGTGGCGGAGCAGATAAATGCTTGGTTGGCCGGTCGGTGGGTTTGCGGCTTGGGTTCGTGTCGGGGAATGAGTCAAAAAGGGGCAACAAGTTTGTTCCATTTTGTGGGGCCTAGGACGCACAATAACTCGGATCCTGCTCGGGGGGTTTTCGGATCCACAGATTTTTGAGAATGGGATAGAAAAAGCGAATTCAAAGAACAGAATGAGATGGAATTTTGAGAGGAAAGAAAAGATCAAAGAAAAAGTGGAAAACAACATGAAGAAAAAAAAGTACTAAAATAAAGTCGAAAAACTTCCAAAAAAAAAAGTGATGATATCTGATCGCTCAGAAATCGCTTGCCAGTTGACGGGGCCACCCGGGGATTGAACCCGGGACCTCTCGCAGTTGTGATTAGGGTGGACCCTAAGCGAGAATCATACCACTAGACCAGCGGCCCTTGATGAATTGGTGATGGCAAAGTAGAAAAGGCTGCTGATAGCGGTCGCGATTCTAGGTGGCAGGGGGTCGTCAAGGGGCGTAGGTGGCGATGATATGTTTGGTCGGTTGAATCTGTGCTTAGCTGCGCTTAGCGGTAGAAGACTATAGTTAGGTCAGTTAGTTTTTTTCAATAGGTACATTAGGTATGGGAAGCCTTGGCTCGTCTCAGTTGAACAAGTATATGTTGGCCAAGTTCCTGGGCTTGATGGCTGAGAACCATGTGGATTGCAGATTTCGAGGATGGTTGAGTTTAGTCAATCTTAAAACCAAGTAAAAGACATCCATTACCTTGTGCCAGGCACGCCTCCTAAGAACAGGCCTTCTGAAAGATAAACCACCATGACAATGAAGGTGAGCAGGTGTCTAAAAACCACGCCAACACAAATTTAAAGGGGACACTGTAGGGAATGATTAGATGATATAAAGGATTAGAATCGCTCGATTCCGGCGATACTTCTGATCCAAATCGAAAATAAGTTTTCTTTCATAAGAAGACCTCGGCTCTGACTCCAATCTTTTCTCAACTAAAAATCAGCCACGAGTGTAATGACTGTAATTCAAACAGAAGAGTCCGAGCTCCTTCTTGAATGCTATAAATTACAGGTAATTCTCAGGTGCTCGAACAAGGAACAATAACACTCGGTCATTGGTTCTATATGAGTTACCTATTGTGCATAACATTCCATTGTTTGCTATTGTGATTCTACACAATGGAAGACCCGCGCAATTCAACATTTAAGAGTCTGAGATGGAAGTCGACAGCACATGCATGAACAGTATCGCCCGGGGATTGTCCTCGTTGCCCATGATCCGCCAAGATCAGCTACATGTCATATACCACGACAATACCATCAGCCAGTTCAACCTTGACTTGTGCAGAGCTATCCTTCAGTTGACCGAGGACATAATCATTGACGCCGTGAGGTCACAACGGCATTGGCAGTATGAGCCAAGTTCCAACAGCTGGTGATTTCATTGATCAGGACTGATTTGAGCAAAGAGGTGAAATACAGCAGGAATAATAACTCCCGGTGACTATGTGTGGTCATTATAATCTGATTAAATTCTTTCACTATGCTCACCTTTCCGTTGAACTTTCCTCATATTAGCGCCCCGCCTCAACTAGGCTTAAAAAGTTTATAAAATCTGTCCCTCAGTTTTTTAGGAGCTTTGATGCGGCTTTCTTTCCTTGGTAGATGAGCGGTAGTTGAAGAGTCTAGTGAATACCATTAGTAAATGTTATTACCGATTACCACACAGCGAAGATACCTATTGTATGTCGTAAACGCTCTCTGTCGTGCATAGTAAGTTGTGACTTCCAATGAGATGGCCCTAAAGCGGTCTGAAACCCAGATAGTGCCCGCTGATACATCGCTTCGGCTTCTCTTAATCGGCCCTGATCTATATAGAGGAGGCCCAAGTTATTGACTGTGTTAAGAGTCGACGTATGATCCGGTCCGAGTGCCTTCTCATAGCCTTCTAGCGCCCGCTGATACATTGCCTCGGCTTCTCCCAGTCGGCCCTGATCTATATAGAGGATGCCCAAGTTATTGACTGTGTCGAGAGTCGACGTATGATCTGGTCCGAGTGCCTTCTCTTTACCTTCTAGCGCCCGCTGATACATTGCCTCGGCTTCTCCCAGTCGGCCCTGATCTAAATAGAGGAGGCCCAAGTTATTGACTGTGTGGAGAGTTGACGTATGATCCGGTCCGAGTGCCTTCTCATAGCCTTTTAGCGCCCGCTGATATATCGCCTCAGCGTCACTGAGTCGGTCTTGATCTGCGAAGAGCTGGCCTATCTTGACTAGACACCACTCGTCCCCTTCTGTCATCAACATTCTGCCAATTACCATCTTTAAACAAGAACCCGCATGTTGCATCAACCGCCGTTGCACTATCCAGTACTCATGCTCCAAGCGACTCGGCACATGCGATCCTATGCATCTCAATGCCAGCTTCGCCATATCAGTGTCCCTCACCTCATTCAACACGTGCACTGTCCACGAGTGTACACAGCCATGCATTCCGTACCCACGCGACTCACCCCTATATGCTTTTAACAACATGTTTGTCTCGATTAGTCCGTAGTTGCATAGCACTCGAACTGCCTCCACAAAGCTGATCTTATTTTCTGTTAGTTCTTGGAACCATTGAGGGCCATCTGAGCGGCCACTGCACAGCAGTTCGAACCACAGATCATCATTGTCAAAGAAGGCCCACAGCTTCAAAAGCTTCGCCGCTATCGGACTTTGCTGCTCTACCTGTGTGTACGAGATGTTCCATGTAGTGTGCAGGGCCCGGTCTTCATAAGAGTGGAGCTGCGGGGTGGTTTTGTGCAGGTCAAGCCAAGACTTTTGGTACATCTCTAAGTATTCGGCAAAAGTTATAGCCATGTTATTGAGATAGGCACCGGCAGTCGAGAGAGCAAGTGGGAGCCCATCAAGTTTCCGAGCAAGTTCGACTGCATCAACATCTAGGGGCTATGTTAGTCTAGATTGATAGTTGTTGTGTATGTATTTTATCTAAGATCGTTACGTACCTTTAAGTATATCCTGTCTGTTGGAGGAATGGGACAGAATTGCAAGGCTATCTCTATAGTCTTTCAGCTCCCTGACTGGAATTTGTTGTCCAAGTTTGACTATCGATGACCGTGTCGTAATGAGAATAGCGCCGTGATAGGTGTCAGGAAGAAACGGCCGGATGTCGTAACCTTTGGCGATGTTTGTATCTCTATCGCCCTCTATGTCGGGCCTATTGTTTGGCCCGTCGTTTCTACCTCCGCCTAGCTTTGGATTATCGTAATTGTCGTAGATGACCAGCCAACGGTCGTTCTTGACGTGGTCGAGCCACCGTTTGACGGCCTGCACTGCTTCGTTGAGGTTACGGCTCTCCATTGCCTTCCTAATGTAGAGTACCGATGGATGTCTGCGTAAAATGCGCTCAGCGACTTTCGCAAACCCTTGCTTCAATGACGTCTCGTCTTTGGCATTCAACCAGAAGATCGCCGAGTAGTCACTCTGATGCCGTTTGGCGTATGCTATGGCCAATTGCGTTTTGCCCATTCCTCCTAGCCCATGTACCAAGGCAGTCCGCCTGCCGCTGCCTTTGCCGAGCAACTTGTGAATACTGTTGAGCTCCTCCTCCCTTGCGACGAAATGGTCAACCTCGCTTACTCCAGACAAGCTGAACGCTATTGAAAATACCGCTTGATCCGCTACGTATCCAGGATCGGTTAGTCAGACTGAAGAACAGCTCCTGAAAACGGACTTACAGCGCATATCCTCCCATTCAACACGGCTGCGCAAAGTCTGAGGACAGTTCATCTCACTATTGACAGGCGTCAGAAGTCGTTATTTATACATCCATTCCTGAATGACATACTCTAGCTTGTTACTTAACCACTTCTTCAGATCACTAATCGAGTGGCATTCATATAGGGGGGCTTCGAGAGCGGCTGTTGTCTGGCTAGAAATTTGTCTAGTTAAGCTCTGGGCGAATCGAGTTACGTCTGCAACAATTTGAGTATCTTCCGCTGCGGTCCCTGAACTGGATTCGTCCCTTATTGCTTTCAATCCACTTTGACTCCCAGACACGTCTTGGCTATTAGCCAATCTGTCCTTCATGTAACGAATGCAGAGAGCATAACACATAGCCAAGCCGTGTGACATGTCTACAACCATCTCGTCTTGCTGGGTAAGCCTCCCTGACGAGTCTTTGTATAGTAGAGGATGTGCCAGCTTGTTGTAGAGGTCCTCTGGCAACGTCGTTAGCTGTATCTCGAATAGGACACCGCAAAACTGGGAAATAGGTTCGAAGCTGCCACTGAAGTTGCTCTTTAGGCTGACACGGTAATTTCGTGTTTGGTAAGCTCCGAACCATGTACCCCAAAGCTTGCCAACATTTCGGTCGCGAGAAAACACAGTGGGGTCCCTTTCCTTTTGAAATGTGGTGTCAATAAAGGCGATCGCTCCATCCATGTCGTCAGGGAATTCAAGAATAATTCTGAGCCCAATAAGGTCATGAATCTCGCGTAAGACGTCTCGTATAGTGTTGAACTTCTGTTGGCCATTGTCTTTCTGAAAAGCCTGTTCGCGTCGATCGAGGGATTTTTTGATAGAGTCGGCAGTCTTGGTTCTGCTAGAAACTTGACAGCGAATGCCTGTGGACTGCCAGCGCTTGATTTCATCCTTGCAATACTGTTCCAAGACACTGCGCATCGCTTCGTAGTCATCTCGCAGTATCGGCCAGATGTCGTTGATGAACTCTTGTTTGGGATCATCGCGATAGATATTGTCAAGTATTCCCTCGATCTTTGCCCGGAAAGATTGGCGCGGTTGGGCAGCGCCCGGCCATTGCTGGCTCATGTTAGAAGAACGGTGTGATGTTGATAGGGTAATGGTGTTGCAAATGTAAAGTTACAACTCCTGGGCACGGTAAAAAGAGCAGCTGGCGTTTGTATGGAAGCGGCAACGACAATCCCAAAACTGGGTGGGAAATCTGCCTTGGGAGGTGCCCAATTCTCAGCCGCTGCTAGAACGGTTCTCACAGTCAAAGCCCAAACGATTAATATGATGGCGCTAACCTTATTTGATTCGGGTAATCTCCCACTGGACATAGTAACTTCCTAAAACAGTTGGTTACATCAACAATAATTTTTCTGATGCTTCTCAGCATTGCTACTATTCCGATCCGTATTGGTTGTCGCATTGCGCGGGGTAGAAAGATTCAAAAGCTCAACGCAATGAAATTGAGCTGGAGAGGCTTTGTAACAGGCACTGCGCAAGGCGTTCTGGTAAATATTTCTTGTATGGAAAATGCCAAGATTTCGTAACCCGCCAGAAAGACCAAGTTTTCAGGGCAAAGCTGCCAACCTTGAAGCGCTAAGTTCTGCCTGCTTCAGGGCGTATCTTATTGGATGAATGGGCGCCAATCCAGCCCAACTTGGAAGTCTCATTTTCAGCAAACAACTCAAACAACCTGGAATCAGACCTCCTCCAGCTTGAGAGCGAGGTCTCTAACTGTAATTGGGATGCGGCGCTGGCTTATATCGATCCTCTGCTGCATCATGCCAATTCTCTTCTCCGTCCTCTACCAAGCCAGATCATCAATCACCCGTCACCTTCCCTCACCCTCACTCATCTTCGGCACCACCAACACCGCAAGGATGTCATCAACCTTCCACCACCCGCAACACAAATTCCCCATCACCCTTCCCGAAGGCCTAACCCAAGAAACCGTTCTCAACTTCCACCCATTCACGGTAAGCCATCCTGCCCTCCCTAATCCATCCCCAAATCCAAAATTCTTTACTCACGAAACGCCACAGACCTGGCTCAAAACCCTAACCCACTCCCTCTCCCTCCAAACAACCAACCCCTCCCACCCCTTCCACACAGACCCCTACGCAATCAACTCAATCACCATCCAGTCCCACGACCTCTTCGGCACCCGCCTCGGCTTCCTCAAACTCCAATCCAGAATCACAAACTCGGCGGGGGACTTCCTCCCCGGAGCAGTCTTCCTCCGCGGTCCCTCGGTCGCCATGCTCGTCATGCTCATCCCAGATGATGATGATGATGCAGACGAGCGCTACGTCCTCCTAACCGTTCAGCCTCGCATCGCAGCGGGGAGTCTGGAGTTTGTGGAGCTCCCGGCTGGGATGGTAGACGACGCGGGGACCTTTGCGGGCGCGGCGGCCAAGGAGATTCAGGAAGAGCTGGGGTTGGAGATACCGGCTTCCGAGTTGACTGATTTGAGCAGGTTGGCTTCTTCTTCTTTGGGTGGGTTGAATGGTGAGGGAGCGGAGGAAGGGGAAGCAGAAGGAGAAGGACTGGCAAGTGCCGTGTATCCGTCGCCGGGTGCTTGTGACGAGTTTATACCTATTTTTATGCACGAGAGGAGGGTGCCGAGGAGTCAATTAAAGGAGTGGACGGGGAAGTTGACGGGTTTGAGGGAGCATGGGGAGAGGATCACGTTGAAGCTCGTGAGGATGCAGGATTTGTGGAAGGAAGGGGGGAGGGATGCGAAGACGCTGGCTGCTGTTGCGCTTTGGGAGGGGTTGAGGAGGGAGGGAAAGTTGTGAAGTGTGTTGTATATTGCGTGGTAAAGTTGTTTCATTCTATGGTTGTTTATGGTTGTCTATACCGTATTTTTGTCCCCCCTTTTTTTCTATTGCGCCACCGTCTACCCGTTTATTATTTGTTGGTTTTTCTCCCTCAGCACAGCTTGAACTTCTTTGCAATCTCAATTCCTTCGGCAAGGTTGGCTATCCTTGCATCGATGGCGTACCCTTCGGCTTCCAGTCGAATGCACTCCTGCCAGAGATCGACGAGCTTGATGGTGAAGACTTCGATGAACTCGTTTTCCTCCAGCTCGGGCTCCAAGTTTTGGTTCTGCGGGAGACTCATATCGACACTGACGTGTACCATTTTGAGGTTAGTGTTGCAGAAGCCGGGATCTACAAAGAGGGTCAGAATTTACAGATGGGATGAGAAAAGGGCTGAAAACCCCCTACCGTTGAACATGACGGGTGACGTCTCCAATACTTCGGCAACATAACCGGTTTCCTCTTTGAGCTCTCGGATCGCGGCCTGCTCAGCCGTCTCCCCCTCGTCGATGAGACCCGCAGGGAGCTCGATCACGATATTGTCCAGCGGCGGCCTGTATTGCTTCTGTAATATGACCTCCGGACCGGTTTCCTTCTCCAGAATGGCAACGATTCCGACGCCGTCAATGTCGCATCCCTTTGGTCTGGTCGTCCTCTCGGCCGATTCCCACGTTCGCGTCACGCCTCTTGGGTCTCGATATGTTTTTCTTTTGCGGTTCTGTCAGAACACTTTCATAACTTTTTTCACATTGAAATTTGGTTATAATAAAAAAAAAAAAACTTACTTTACGAGTTTGGTCCACACCGCCTCGCTCTCGAGCTGTGATATTACGAAAAGAAAAAGAAGAAAAAATGGTTGGCTTTCCCGTTGTTGTTCGTTTGTGTCTTACACGGGACAGTGAAGGAAACTTACAAGAGGTTCGGTGGATATGACTTTTGCTTCGTATTCTTCTGGGGCCGTCATGTTTTCACTTTTCACGCGAAATCGTGAGTGTGTATTGATTTTTTTTTTCCACACAAAAATTTTGGTCTTTTGTTTTGTGAGAGTCGGTGTAGTCTAAGTGATGATATCTATGTATCTTTCCCAACAACAAACGGTTGTTACCCGCCCCCTCCCCCTGGAAATGCAAGGGGGACTTTAGCGGGAGATCCGCTGGCGCCACTGCGGTCCAGGGGACAACGATCCGGCGGTCTGGTTCGCCCACTGCATCCCCTGTGCGATGAGCTGGCTTTCTGTGATCACGGGTGCAAATGCCATGTCGGTGAAGAAGCGTCGTTGTGAACAGTGGATGCTTATCTGCTTGTCTGGGTTTGATGGGGGGTGATGGATGACTGGCAGATGCAAGTAATTTTATTGGGATAGATGTCGTCGTCTTCAATTGACAATGAATGCAGTGTTGAGTGGTAACGCAAACCTCACGGTAAGTCTTCGATTGTAGGACGAACCAGCACTGACGTGTCAGCTATCGTTGCTATCGACGTCATCTATCTCATGTTTAGAATTCGACACACCATTAAAGGAACGCGTTTGCATACGACTACTTTTATCTTTTAAAATCTGAAATAGGCAGGTGTGCTCAAGTGTGGGGGGGGAGATCAATATGCAAGAATCCCGAGATGTCGGACAACGTCAGACAAAAGCGACGGGAAAAAAGCTGGAAGAAGAAGAGGAGGCACAGTAACTACGGAATAGGGCTGCTGGGACTGGACTGGGCCGCGACAGGGCCGCGTCTGCTGACAACTTGGAACATGGAAGTTTTCTGGAAGAGATTTCCCGCGGTTTAGTAGTGTAGCATTTGCTATCGAATTCGGGGAAGGGGGGCCGATGATGATATCCATTTATTACTACCCGTCGAACTGCGCCGCCACCGGATTCTTGTTTCAACTTATCTTCTCTGTCTTTATTTTTTTGTTTTGCTTTTAAAACTTTCTATCCGTCTTCACTCTTTTTGTTGTTCATATCAATCAACGATTGGCCTAATTGCCGACCTTCATTTTTTTCCCGTACATGCAATAATAGTTCACTCATTTTCCCGAGTCACGTATCACTTACCCGGATCCTGCAAAGCCACTCCCGGAATCCCTTCTAGGGGGGCGCTCAACGACGACGGCAAGATGGCTGCCGGCCCCGACCTTCGGGACACCACCGCCGACACAGACACCGAACACACCCCCCTCTTATCCCCTTCAACTCAAGAAGATGCCACCACCGCCACCAACGATGACGACCTCCGCACCCAACTCCGCGCCCCAGTCACATTCCTAGCCTTCACCGTCCTCTTCCTGCTAGAACTGAGCGCAGGAATGGTCGTAGCCCCCACCAGCGCGATAATGGAAAGCATAATCTGCCGACACCTACACCCTGATCAGCTCCTACCCGGAGAGAATCTCATCCGACACTTCGCGGGCAATCTAATCCTGATCGACGACCCAATCTGCAAAAGTCCAGACGTGCAAGGCAGACTAGCCATGCTCAGGGCGTGGGGATACACGTTTGAGTGTCTTCCGGGCATTTTGTTGTCTGTCCCTTATGGGTTGCTTTCAGATAAATGGGGACGGAGGCCCGTGATGATGCTGAGTTTGCTGGGCATCGTTTTGGGACAGGTTTTTACTTATTTTGTTTATTTTTGGGCGGATTACGTGCCTCTTTGGTGTACGTGGTTTAATGCTGCTTTTCAAATGTGGGTTTCTTTCTTTTATTTTTTCTTTATTTTTTTTTTAAACGTGAAGGACACATTTGCTAACGTGTGTAAGCTAGAATCGGCGGTGGAGCTACCATCATGGTAGCCATGCTGTACACGATCATCGCTGATGTGGTTCCAGTCACTGAGCGGGCGACCGTCTTCTTCCAGCTTACGGCCTGTTTCCTTACCTCCCAGATGATTGCGGGTCCTCTGGGCGGCGTGATGATGAGAAGAGACCCGTGGGATCCTTTGATGGCTTCTCTGGGGTTTTTTGCGCTTAGTGGATTGGTTCTGTGGGCGTTGCCGGAGACGCTGCGTGTACACGACCACAAGAACACGGACGTACACCAAGAAGAAGAAGAAGAAGAAGAAGAAGAAGAAACAAGCTCCTCACCGGATGCTCGTAAGGTCTGGGAGAAAGTCTGCGCTGGAGTTGGGGATTTGTCTCGGTTCATCCTTGGCAACAAGAGCCTCGTCTTCTTGATGTTGTCGCTCACGTTCATCATTCTGGGCCGCTTTGTCGGGGAGGTTCTACTGCAATACTCGACAAAGCGTTACGATTGGAGCTGGAGCGACGCTTCCTTCGTGCTGACGATTCGCAGCGCTGTGAGTCTGGTGAACTTACTAGCGCTGATGCCGATCGCGAGCTGGTTTTGTTTACGACGCCTCGGAATGACGGGCATGGCCAAAGATCTTTGGCTCGGTCGCTTGTCAGCCATCATTGCGGTCACTGGGTGTCTGGTGATTGCATCAGCGGCGAACGGATACCTGTTCTGCGTCGGGTTGGTCTGGTTCGCTCTTGGATCGGGACTGACACCCTTGATCCGGAGCTTACTCAACAGTTTGGTCGAAGAACATCACATCGGCACCATGAACACGCTCATCGGCTTCATGGAGACGGTCGGCTTGACAATGGCCGGCCCTGTGCTGGCGAAAAGTTTGGAAATTGGACTGGACCTCGGTGGGCCGTGGATCGGACTGCCGCTCATCATTGCGGGTTTGTTCTTTACGATTTCTTGTACAATCCTGTGGATATTCAGGTTGCCGGGTCGGCCGAACTCGTCAGCGGAACCCGCGTGCTGAGGGGCTATGTACATGTGCATATTCGTGTATTTCGGAAGGGAGGCTATCTTGTGCCTTTTTTTTTGGGCCGTATTCGCCCGCATAGACATAGATAAGATTTTAATCATTATTTAATATTCACGACGAGATGGATACCGATCTCACACCCTCCCTGTCTGCCAAGATGCCATCTCTCGATCAAATCTTGGGGATCTTCGAGAATACTTTCCGAATCTTCGGTTACCGTAAGCTAGGCCAGGGGAAGGGGGAATAATACCGAGAAAAATGTTACAGAGGATCCAGCACGTGGAATAACGGGGGATGGGGTCACCAATGGTGGCCTTATTATGGAGTATCGTCGGTGGAACGGCTGAAGGTGAATGTCATCAAAGTCATGGAAGCAGCGGATGTACGTAATTTGCAGGATGCAAACCGCAACTTGTTGGTTCGGGATAAGGTTGAAATGATAAGCTTGTTTGCTTTGGCGTTTGCTATTTTCGTCAACCAAACAGAACTGTTTCTTATGTACGTGTTGAGACTTTTGACGCGGGCTGAGAATACTTGGTGTATTGAAAACTATAGACGCACAGGGCATTGACTGCACTGCACGCCGAAGCACACAGACCGTACGTAAATTTCAGCTGCTCAGGGAAAAGCCTCACAACAAAACTATCGATCCGATGTTCCAAGCTGGGCAACCCCACATTTGGAGGACGGGAAACCTGAAGAAGCAAAGTTTTTGACAGCTGCAATGTACCTTCCGAGTGCTACATCAAACCGTCTTTTTTTCGGCTCTGACGGTTCACAACACAACGGCAACGGCAAGCACGGATGGCACAGTAACACAAAAACCGGACTTTTGTGAAGAGAGGACGTCATTTGAAGATTCTCACTCGATACCCCTGAAAGAGAAAGAGTTTGGGTGTGTGTGCCTGTTTGCCGCACTGATGCATCGACCAATCGAATCCCCGCTTTTTCCCCTGCATATCCCCATCCGATAGCCGACTGTGTGGCTCCTTCTCGTCTTGGAAAGAGCAATTACCACCAGACCAGACTCACGGCTTTCTTGGTCTTTTTTTATATGATCGTTGGCCGGATTCGGCGACTTTATCAGCCTTTTGCCCAGGTAGGATTTGGGGGTCTCCCAGCCCAGGATGTTTTCTTTTCTCAAGAAGAAGCAGAAGCAGAAGAAGAAGAAGAAGCTGCGAGGTGACAGGGGCTCTCCTGGTTCGCTGATCAGCCAGGGCCTCCTTTTTGCTAGCGCTTGTCGGTCTCCCGGGCTCCCGCGAATCATCTCCACAGGCGCGTAGCCCTGGCATCCAGCCGATTCTGAAAAAAGATGCGGGACCGATTTTCTCATTTCTGTCGCCATTCCTCTCGCTCTCAGCTTTGTTGTTGGACTTGCTTGTCCTTCCTTCTCGCCGATGGTCGTCGTCGTTCTCTAAAACCATCTTGATAATCTTTGTTGGAAGCTGTGTCACTCGTTATCACAGTACTTTGTTCGCGTGTCTCTCGCTCTCTCTGTCCCTCATTTTCTTCTTCTTATTTTTGCTTCTTTTATCTCTCCTGCCGAGACCTGCAACCCCACGCTGCCCCTTTTTGAAGCATTCGACCGAGTGCTCGGACGGCCATCAGCCACCGTTCGCCAGACTCGGTTTTTTTTTGTGTATAACTGGAAAGGGAAAACAGAAATGCCCTTCCTGTGAAACGGAAGCATTGTTGTGATACTCCAGGTGTCTCGATACCCCGCCAACTTATCGAGTTGTACATATATCCCGAATCAGAAGGTAACATTACTCCATATTTCGGCCGATAGTGTAGGTATTAGTCCACTGCGAGGAATCCCCTCCTGATCCATCCTGACGTTTTCCCAGTTCGCCAGTGCCGCTCGTTCAAAATGGTGTCCTTCTTTGGCCTCAAGTTCAAGGACAAGAAAAAGAAAGCCGAAAGCAAGCCGGACTCCAAGAATCCCGAATCCAAGGAGCCGCAGGTGCCAAAACGTATCGACCAAAACACGCTCGGTGAGGGCCAGTTCTTCGGCCTGAAACCCAAAACTACCGGTGTTATCAATGGCAGCATTCGATCCGTCTCCCGGGCGGGAACCCCCCAGCCTGCGAGGTCTCCTTATGCAGATACACACAACCTTGCCGCCGCCAGCATGTTCGACCTAGGAAACGTTCCCTCGGTACGCTCCGGCACTCCAAACAGCCTTCACATAAGGCCCAATGCTTCCGAGTTGAATCTGCGGACGAGATTCGGCGAAAATAATGGATCTGTATCCAGCTTGGGACTTCCAGCGCCCGGATTTGCTTCTCGGCCTGTATCACGGCCTGGCTCATCGAGCGGGAAAAAATGGGTAAATCCTCTCGATGTTCATTTCGTGAGGGCAACCCCCACGCCACCTCCAGCACCAAAGCAAACAACCAACTTGCCGCCAAAATCCAACACGGAGCAGGTGGAAGGTGAACTGAGTTTAGGCAACATAGCCGATGCTGTGATAAGTTCGGTCAACAGGGAAGAGGAACAGAAAAGTCAGGATAGGGAGTTGGAGAAGGAGGCCGACAGGCAGAAGGAGACGGCGCGGCTGGAATTAGAGAGACTGGAACGCCAGAAGTCGACAGAAACTATTCTGGCGCCTAAGCCGGCATCGCCAGGACAACCACAAACGCAATCACCGACACGGTCGCAACACGAGCGGCAACCAGAGTCCGGGAGCCCAACGTTGCAAGGACCCGTCTTCAGGGGCAATATTGACCAAAGGCCGGATAGCCGGAATGGGATGCGCGCAAACGGCCCGTCACCTGTTCATCAAGGGCCGCCTCCCACTGGCCCTCCAACCCAGTCGCTTCCTCAACCTCCAGGACAAGGCCCATCTCGACAAAGCCCGCACCCACCAGCGATTGAAACTTTCAGCGGGCAACCGGAAGGGCCTTTGACGGCGCCTCGCCCGAGTGGTCCTGGTGGCCCGGGAGGTCAGAACTTCCGTCCTCATGCTCCACACGATCCTAACGCTCCTCGTGGTCGTCCGGGCCCTGGTCCTCATTCTCAAGGTGCTCAGGGTTCTCAGGGCCCTCAATACCACGGACAAGGACCAATTCGCGGCCCTCCTATGCACGCTCCTCATCCTAATAGTCCGCATACTAGGGGTCTTGCTCATGGACCGCCGGGACATGGCTCTCCTCAAGGGCCTCCTAGGCACGGTTCCCCATCCCAACGACCTCCATTTGGCCCTCCCCAAGGACCTCCGCGGCATGGTTCCCCTTTACAGCGGCACGGCCCCCACGGTCCTCCTCCTCCTAACGGACCTCGTGGGCCCCCTCATCCAAGTCCATACGGCCCTGCTTCTCAAGGTCCTCCGAAAGCCCGTGGTCCGCATCTTCGTGGGCCTCTCCCCCCAGGAGCCGTTCCGCAGACTACTGGTCCTTTTCCACCAGGACCCTTGCGCGGACCCGCACCATACGGACCTCGTTCTGAGAGCCCCGCTCACAGGCTACCAGGAAATTTTGAACATCCCTCCCAGAATTCTGCGCCTTCAGGGAGCGTGTTTAAGCCATATCGCCCACAAGAGGCCCTATCACAGCCTCAAGCACCCGCGGAAGATGTGCCAGAGACCCCAGCTACTGAGCAGGCCCCGCCGGAGCCACTCATTTCTTCGTTAACCTCGCCAACAGCCTCGACGTCGGCGTCAACTGCAAGGTCATCGGTGACTGACGAGTTGTTGGACCAGCTTGCAACAAGAGCGGTGATTCGGGATGTTTCGGCCAAGCGAGACACTCTGCCGGCAGTGAACACGCCCGGACATCACAGCATATCGATGAAGATCGAGGAGCTGGAGCAGACGCTTCTTGCGCAGCAAGCAGCAAACGTGGAAGAAATGCCGCAGTTACAGTCTCCAGAAGATGACCAGCGAAGGACGAGCAGCACCAGCAGCTACTACAGCACCGAGATCAAGGATGATGAAGAGAGCGAGAAGCCTACTCTCAACATCCATCCTGCCCCATTGCGCATCCCCACGCCGGTGGGTGTGCCGATACCGACTGGACCACAAAGTCCCAGCGTTTCCAGTCTCCGCAACGATTCTCAGACCTCTCCCTCGTCTTCCACTCGCTCAAACACCTCCCCTCCAACCCGGGGGCGCGACCCGAGCCTGCCCACGCCCGATATCAACCGCCCCAGTCCGGTAATTGACACCGGCTTCAACTTTGACTTTGGTCCAGGGATCTCAACTCCATTAACGCCCGATTCGTCAAGCTGGCATTTGTCCTCACCAACCACCGAGACAGCGCCTCCTGCTGCCACCGAGGAAGCCAAGTTCAGCCGCTCAAACATCCCGCCCCCGCTCAATCTCAAGTTCAATTTTTCTCCCGACGCATCCTCGCGCGATCCGACGCTCGCGAAACCGAGTTTGAGTCTGTTGACTCCTCCGCTCGGGTCGGCTCCGCCTACTATCTCGCTGAACGACGGAAGGCCGTCGACGAGTAGCGGGCTGGCTGCCTCGCCGTCGTTCATTTCGAGGTTTCCGTTGTTGGAATCGGCCGCCGTGACGAATGGCGGCGGTGACGAATCCTCCTCCTCGTTTATGGGGATCGGAATGGCGAGGGGACCTAGCATCAGGGAGGTCAGGAGGCCGGGGACTTCGAGCGGACATGATGATTTTGGTAGCGGTGGGCAGAAAAATAGCAACAATAGGATGGTGGATAGTTTTGGAACCGGGTTCATCTAAAACTTTAAAACTCTTTTTTTCTCTCTTTCTCATGGATTTGTATATATATAACGTTACGTTACCCATTCATTATGTTTATATTCTTTTTTTTTTTTTTTCCTAGGGGTGTTTTTCTTTTCTTTTTCACATATATTTGGCATTTTCGTGTGGGATATGATAGGGTTGGATGGAACACACATTATTGGGTTTTGGCGGGAGGGTGAGAGGGGGGGAGTTCGTAACGATAAAATCATTTTTGGTTGATGTATAGAATGGTTTAAGAATTTTGGGAGGAGGAGGAAAAGTATGTATGGAGGTAGAAAGAAGTAGCAGTGCCGAAGGCGAGGGGGAAGAAGACTGAGCGCCGCACCAGCAGCCGTCAGCGTCAGCATCAGATCGAACTAAGGTAGCTCAAGACAATGTGTCCCTTAAAATGATAACCGTGGATAATTAACTACTGGGCTTGCCTATCTATAAAAGCCAAAGATATTTATGTGATAACGGGTATATTATGTAGCCGTTATATATATATATATATATATATGTGCACGAATGATCGTATCCCGCTTGCTAATAATACGTTCTCATATAAGGTAGACTGATAAATATACAACGCTTTTTTTTTTTTGTACACTTTAACCCAAAAAGTTCTTGACCATTCCACCAACATTTTTGACATCAAGCAAAAAGGTATCATGCCCAAACAGGCTCTGCTCCTCGCTGAGCTCATAATGCGCCACATTGCGGTTTCCGGCCTGGCGCAATGCCTCGGCCACCTCGCGCTGCTGCCACGCTGGGAACAAGATGTCACTAGCCACGCCCATAACCAGCACCGGGTGGTTCCAGAGCCCCCCTAGACCAGCAACCAAGTCGGCTGGCGGTTTTGAGCCTCCTCCTCCTGCCTGGTGAGAAAAAGCAGAAGCTAAACCGCCGCTCGCCTCGGCTTCTTCGAGAGCGGATGACGACGACACGGCCGACTTTTCCTCATAAGGCTTATCAGGAAGCGTGAGATTACACGAACCGCCGGCATAACCCGGTCCATCTCCTCCCCCAGCAGCTTCCCGCGCCGCACGTCTCGCGGCCGTTGCCCTCTGGTTTTCAGCTCCGAGGTCAAAAAGATCCATCGCTTTGCTGACGTAGATTAAGCTGTTGGGGTCGTAGGTCAAGCAAAACTTCTCCCCCGCGTGGTCGAGGTAAGTCTCCACCAGGAAATCAGGACACAGAGCCGGGGGCTTGCTGACGTCGGCGCGCCTCCTGCCGAACCGCTGCTCCCACTCCGGCCCGGATCGGTAAGTAATCGTCGCGATCTCGCGGGCGAGCTTCATCCCCACATGGGGCGGGACTTTGCCGTAGTAGTACCCCCTGTTCCAGTTCGGGTCGTTGAGGATTGCTTTCCTCTGGACGTAGCGCATTGCGATGCTGTAAGGGTGACTGCGGGCGCAGGCGCTGATGGAGACTATGCGGCCCACCCGTTCCGGGAACGTGACGCCCGCGGCGAGGGACTGCATGCCGCCCATGGAGGAGCCGACGCTGGCGTGGAGCTTGTGGACGCCGAGGCTGTCCAGCAGGCGGAACTGGGCGCGGACCATGTCCTGGATTGTGAGGATGGGAAAGCGGGTGGCGTAGCGCTTGCCGTCGGAGGGGTCGACGCTGCTGGGGCCCGTGGAGCCGTAGCACCCGCCGAGGATGTTGGTGCAGATTACGAAGTACTTGTTCGTGTCGAGGGCCAGACCGGGGCCGATGAACTTTTCCCACCAGCCCGGTTGGGGGTTGGTTGGGGTTGAGTGGGCGTGGGAGGAGGCTGAGAGGCCGGTGTGGAGGAGGATCACGTTGGAGCGCTCGGGGTTTAGGGCGCCCCAGGTTTCGTAGGCGATGTCGAATTCGACGAGCTGGCCGCCGTGGTCGAGGAGGAGGGGTTTGGAGGAGTGGAAGATTTCGGTTGCGCCGACGGTGTAGGAGGGTTCGGGGCCGCTGGTGTCGGACCGCGCGGCTTGTTGGCGGAGGGTTGCTGAGCGGTTCTCGAGGGCGTCGACGCAGGGGAAGTTCATGGCGGGGTTGGAGGGGGCGCCGCTCCGCCGTGGGGTTTGCCCATGGAGCTGTCGTCGAGGTTGGGAGCTCGCATTGGCGGTGGTTTGGGGTTGTTGGAGTCTTGGTCGAGAGGTTGCGATCGAGGTGAGAGAGCGGACTAATCTTGTTGCTGCTGGCGCCGCATTGTCGCAGAGGGATTTCGTGGGGTTGCCGGTTATCGAAGCGGCGCGGGAGAGTGCGGTGGAAGCATGGCGTAAAGAAGCTTTCATGGTGATGAGAGACAAAATCTGATATGAACTATTTTGTATTGTCTCTACCCGGTCTGACAGCTCTACTTGGTTGTAATTTCTATAAAAAATAAAAATAAAAATAAAAAACGGATTTCCAATCCGATGCTCGGCTCCGCGCTACCGGCGCATCAAATGGAAGTATCGAGCAGCCGTTGCCGGCGCCGCCATTGCTAGATTCGGACGGCAGAAGATTGAAATTGGGCGAATCTTATGCATGGGATGCTATTTCGTCATTTCACGTGCGTTTTTGATGTTGCATTGCACGCCCGAGGGGTGAGACAATCATTGACCCCGCGAAGCTTGACCCCTGTCTTTTAGTGTACACTAGGTCGTGGTGGGGGTGATGTCACTGGTGTGACGTCGCCCCTCACACAGCAGCAGCTGAAAGGAAGGAAGCAACCAACCACGCAACATACCTTTTGCTCAGGTGGGCAATACCGTCAATATAACTATCGAGGAAATACATCTTCCCTTAAAACCCACTGATCTTTCCAAAGCTTTCAACTGCACCCATTGACTTACAAACCACGTTCTCCGAGATCCAGACTTCCTCTTCATCTTCCCTACTGAAACCTGAATGTGGAAGGCAATCACCGACATGCTGTACGGAACACTCCCAGTCCGGCCGCGTTTCATTACCGGAGGGCGCCTGATCCAAATCGCCGATGACGAGGGTGTCTCAACTTCAGAACCAGCTGCCGAAACCCCAAAGGAAGCAACAACAGCAACAACAACTGACAAACAGGATGGACCATTCAAACCAAGTATCGTCGATGTCCTTGTCGTCAAGGTCATGCTCAACAGAGCCATGAACTTCCCACCCGAGATTGTTGATGTTGTCATCGACCTCGCCGAGTACTGGCCCTCTCACACGGTTGAAGTCAACTTTGGGGAGGAATCCCCCGAGACGGTCCGGGGAAGACACGGCCATCGGGACAATTCTCCAGAAGACAAGTTCATCATACGCACACCTCCACTTGCTCTAGAGAAATGGGGCAACCAAGGACTCTACAGAGCACCTGTAAGGCCCAAGAAACCAGCCGGCGAATGGTCGACCGAAGCCTTCCAGGACCTTGTTGCCTCGCCTACTGCCTTGCTAGCGCACCCTTGCCGCCGGATTGTCTTCACCCTCAGCAGCCACGACCAGGGCTGGGGAGGTCGCTTGAACGATGAGGAGGAAAATGGTCCTTATCACGGCTCTTGGACATGGTTTGAGGCTGGTTTGGAGCGCTTTGTCCGGAAGGAGGAGGACGAGAAGCCGACACTTGGCATTGAGCATGTGCGCACGGTATATCCCGAATCACTGTGGGACAGCGACAGGGATACAGGCCATTATGATTTTCCTCTCGGTGGAAGCGATGAGCGGAAGATTCAGGCCAATATCACTGCTGACTCCGTTTTCACTCACCATCGTGTCGTATGGGACTACACCGATGACATCGATCCTGAGAAGGACACGGAGGCGGCTGCCAAGCTTGAAAGGCTTGGTCGCGGCAAGGCCACAGGAAACGGCAAGTTTGTCCGCGAGCTGAGAATTGGGGATATGGTTACGGTGTGGGCAAAGGCGAGGTTTCCGGCGTGGTGCCACTATATTTCCTCAGTCAAGGTCGAAGTTTATTGGGCAATTTGAGATGAAGGTGTTGGGCGTTTAGGTGGGAGGATTCATATGTCTGAATTCGCGGGAGCATTGCTTTTCACAGCCACGAAAGGTGGAACCCTTTTACTCTAAGGGAAGTCCGAGATTCTAGAGTCTTCAAAGCTTAAGTCATAGTTTACTGTAATATATACCCCTTTTCTCCCTTGTCATGTTGTGAGAAATTAGATGGTAATGAACGGCCACTTCAACACTGTGGCATGCCTCGGGACAATCTTTTGGGAGCTTCGCGGCACTTCCCGCCGGGTTTCTGTTGTCCTGTTCACGGGGTTGGGCTCTGTGAAAACCCCAAAGATAAATGATAACCACCCGCCAACGGTTGATGGGCCTGCCGCTTAGACAAACAAAGATATGTTCGGGCAACAGTGCCTGATCGGGGCCTCGACTGGGCACTACAGGCAAAGAAAGGCGAGATCTGCATGGGACAGCGCTCGCCGACCCTTTCCCATCCCGGACTTTCATTTTCTTTGTTTCTCCAACAGAGATGATGGATACGGTCAATATTACTCAAAAGTCTTCTTAGATAATCACAGTATATTAAAGGTAGTTTCGTTTTCTTGTTTTTTCTTTGTTCAATTTTTTTTTTTTTTCCCTTCTTGTCCCCTGAATCCTTATCCGCGGACCAAACCAAATCAAATCAAACCAAATCAAACCAAATCAAACCCGCCAATCCGATGTCAGGTTACTGTTTATCTTTTATCTTATATAGCACTGTGCATGTGCATACCTACTTACGTATTGTATGTGCCGGTTTTGGGTAGCGGACGGACGGTATGGGGAGTATAGTTATGCAAAGTCGGATGGATAATAGTCGAAACGGAACGCTCACCACAAGGGTTAATTAATTAAATTAGTTCATAAAATTGGGACGTTTGACTGCATGCAAGTAAGTACATACATACTTAGTTTTGTTCTGCATGAACACAACTGATCTAATAATAATGTACGCATGTACTGTACATATAATTATATTTACTAGTTCGGTTGTCCCATGTACCAAGTATGCAGAGGTATATAATACACCTTAACATACTCTGGTACGATCTTGGCTCTTATAAACTAACTCTCCTTCCTGTTTCGGATTTTAACGAGGCGGCGCTCATCTGCATCCATCTTCAATCATCTTGGTAACTTCCTTTTCTGTTTCTTTCCCCCCAAGAAAGTAACTATTGTGGGTTGTATAAACTTGACAGCGTGTCAAGTAAATTATGTCTTGTTGACATGTATCTTTCATGATAAGGGATGGTCCCGCTCTTACCCGCCGCTCCCACGCACTACCAACCAACCAACCTGCTTTTTTTCGCTTCAGGCACCTACATACATGCATGCATACCGTACATCATCATCGCATGCATAAGTAACTCGCGATAAGTCCACTCTTCAAGACTATTCAACCCACGTGGAACTCCAAACCAGTTTTCCCATCATGGAAGCTGGTCGATAAAAAAGATACGATTTGATTCTTGGCTTTGCGAGAAACCCCCACGTTCTATGTGCACGTACATGTACATTCACCATGTATCTATCTGCTTGGATCGACAGATAATTAGAATAGCCATTACATACACACTGTCGTAAAATAAATTTTTCAGTCATTTCTTTTTTTTCTTCTCGTATTGACTTATGTTTTTATGTATACATGCAGACGACACACACACATACCCATATGAAAATGATATATGATCAATTCTTCTTCTCAACAACGTCCACAAAATCGCATATATGTGAAAGGGATGGCGTTTGCATATGTATGTGTGTGTTTTCATGTAGGAGTAGAAGAAGAAAACATTTCCTTAGCGCTCTCTGAAATTGTAAATGCATGATGCTGTCTGTCTGTCTGTCTGTCGAGAAAAAGAACCTTTCTCAAAATCTTCTTTGCGTTTATGAAACAAAAAAAAAAAGAAAAAAAAAAAGAAAAAGAAAAGAAAGGACCTATCCCAATCCCAAACTGAAAAGAAAGAAAAAAAAAACATTCGATGCTGGCCTTCTGATGATGTATTTGATGAGTAAAGAGAACAAGGAAAACAAAAAGGACACAAGATAGGAGGCATGTACAGCATGAAAAGTGATGAGAGAAAAAACAGACATCAAGATAATTCCTCTTCCACAAAACAGACCACACACACAAACATATCTCGAGACCCGAAAGACGAGAGAAAGAAACCGCCCACCAAACAGGAATATATACCTTCTTCATCTCCAAGCACCTCCCCTATTCATCTTCACCCATCTCTCATAAACGTCACATCCACAAAGCCCTTCCTTCCCCTTTCCCTTCCTCCGCATCATAATCATCCATATTCACCTTCCAACACACAAAAAAAAAAAAAAAAAAAAAACACAACACACACAAACACACACACACAACATACACACATACACATATGGAAAACCCAGGAAATATTGTTTAAAAAAATAAAACACCCAAAAAGACGCCTTAATGATTCATCGCTTTACTCCGCCTTCCAATTTGCGTTGCTTTCTTTCTTCAAAAAGGGGGGGTATGAACATGATGCTTTTTTTTCTCTCTTGTTCCTCAAAGAGACCGTGTGTGAAAATATTTCCCGTCTATAAATCCGTTTGATGCGCGCGCAGACAGAATAAACGAAAAAACCAAACAAGACGCATGATGAAACAAGAGGGAATAAATGAGTCAAAAAGAAAAGAAAAAAAGAAAAAAAGAACCGGACCCGACAAGCTTTTCACAGCTTGTCCAATGGGGAAAAAATATCTCCGGCCCTTGAGTGATACCAATAAGCCCCTCATTGCGTCGTATTCAACATTCCAAACAATATTATTTTTTTGCTGCGTCTCCCCGGAAGAAATTGTGCGGTACTCTAAGTCGTATATCAATGCAAAGCGCTCCGCCGCATGGTTACCCTCCCACCCCTTCCTCTTCCGATTCTCGCTCGCTACACCCACACATTAGGTGGTCAACACATATCATACAGTTGAGCACCAGGCGGGCCGGCGTGCGCCTTAGATAAAGGATCATCCTGATTCTACCTTCGACGACGAGATCCTGAACGAACTGTCCAATATAGAGCCTTATCTTCGGTCTAGCAGGGCTGGCTGGTGGACAGGTATATCCAAGAAACGCGTGCCCTGCCTGGTAGCAATTCCAGGTTGGGTTGTCGGGACTTGATGGCCGAGTAGGAAGCCAGGCCTTTTCTCAAGCCTGGCGCCCTCTTACCAACAAGGTGTGTCAGTCTGTTCAGCCTCCCTTGCGATCGGCTTCGTTCTTGGGTGGCTGTTCAGTCGGCGCATGGCCATTCGTCGCCTGCTGCTTGGGGTCCATCCCACCCTTCTTTCGCGGCTTTGACTTTTGCCAGCTGCCAGAGTGGTCAGTTGGACTCTTACCATTCCGAGCGTGACCATTCTCCCGAGAAAAGCCGTTCGCCTTGTGCTCCAGAACAGGCGACCGATCATGTTGTTTTGAAGAAGGCCCCGTTGGCGGTGATTTTTGAATATGGCGAGGTTCTTTCCCAGATCCTGCCCTCGACGGTTGAGAGACTGACACCGCCTCAGACTTCCTCATGACAGTAGGTGAGGGAGTGCGGTGTTCATAAACGGGAGAGAGGTGTGGTGGGTCCTGCGGTACCACATAGTCGTTCGTTGCAAGATCAAGGGGTGCCAACTGCTGACGGCTATGTATCCGTGCAAGTCCTAGCATGTTGTTCACATCACCAGGTACAGTCGGGTGATACATATTGGGCGGGATTCCCATAACTATGCGTTGGTGAAATGATGCATCAGGCATGTGCTGTACGGATGGAGGTGATCGGCTGGTTAGTGAACCGTTGACAATGACAGGCCTGTCCGACACGAGTGCTGGAGCCGGAGCCGGAGCCGGAGCCGGCGGGGGGGCTGGCGCTGGCTGCTCAAAAGTGCCGTTCAGTTGGGCGAGGATCGTCTCTGTATACTGGCCAGGAGGGCTCAAGTTTTGTTGCATGTAGGCTGAGCTGTGACCGTCCGATGTTACAGGTTCAGCTCCCAACGGAGAGCGAGTGGGGCCCGAAGCCCCAGCCGGCTTAGACACAGTCCCGTTTACCATGAGAGGCTTCGAGCTCGAGTGCCCGTTGTTCTGCGGAAACGGTGCTGATAGAAGAGGTGCAGAGTTCATACCCGTGGAGTAGGCCCTGGCATGTCCTAGGGGCGAAGGAGATCGTGATGTGCGCTTCATCCTTCGGTCGAGAACAGACTGGGGCGACTGTTCAGTAGACAACCGACGGCGGCCCTGGCTGTTTGTGCTCAGGCTACTGACAGCCAGATTTGTGTTCTGATAGCCGTTCGTTTTCTTGCTAGGACTCGGCTGATCGTTCAAGTAGTACCCAGTGAAACGGGGCCCGTCGTCCTCCGAGGGCGAGCCAGACAACGGCTTGAGTGGTGCATCGCCAAAGTCTGCATCTGGAATCTCGCCGGAAACATAGCTCGGCATAGCTGCACCATTAACCGGCCGCATGGTAAGATTTGAAATGCCGTTAGACGTCGAGTAGCCTTGCATGGGCTGCGAAGCGGTCACAGTGCTCCTCGAAGCTGGCTGGGATTGCGATCTAAGTGCACCGCTGCCAGAATCGCTCGTTGCCGGTGTTCGATGAAGACTTCTTCTATACTCAGACGCGCCATTCGCGGTCGGCGTGGTCGACGCCGGGGAAGCGGGGAACGTGGTGTAACCAGGATGGAAGTATGCAGGTTGTTGAAGAGTGTACGGAAAGCCATAGATATAGTCTTGTCGGATGGGGGCTGAGAGCGGCGGGTTGTCAAAGGAATTGGTACGAGACCGGTCCTGTGCCGACGCGCCCTGCTGCATCCTTTGAGCATGGGCCAGAACCTGCTGCTGCTGGTTGATGTTGTGGGCTTGCGTGTAGAGCTGGAACCTCAAATTAGACTCATGGTGTGCCAAGGCATTGAGTGAGGTAGCCAGCATTTCAGAAGAAACAGCCAACTGAGGATTTTGTACCTGATACCATAAAAGATCTTGTGGACTCATGGTCGGCGGCATTCCGCTTTGTGTGAATGCCGCAGTGGTATCGTACGTTATACCCGAGGATGCTCGACGATTCGCATTCTGGACACGATTTTGGTATCCCCTTCGTGGGGGGCCGCCGCCGCTGTTTCGCCCACCGCGGGTCGCTGTCGAAGCGCTTCGAAGAATCGGCTTCGTTACAGGTGCCACTGGCTTCTCCCACTTTTTCTCCTCTTCTTTGGGAAACACAAACTCTTCGCAGGATTCCTCAAACTTTCCTTCAGCAATCAGTCTAAAAGCCCTCTGCATTTCTTCCAGGAGACCGCGGAAGGAGAAATCGTCTGCCGTGTTGCCGAGGTTCCGTATTGTGTTAAACGGCTCCTCGACGCAGAGCTTGTTGTTTGAGCCAATATGCCATTTCTTTTCCGTCTTGATGAGGAGCTTGCCTGTTCGGATCGACAGCACGTGCTTGTCGTAATCGAACTCGTGCGCGTAGAACCGGAAGAAGTGAAATAAAAGGGTCGCAATGCTCTCTTTGTTTTTGTTGCCAAACCCATGAAGTCTCTTGACGTCGTCAGCAAACTGACTGCGTGTCCCATCGTTCTTGAGCAGCTTCAGACTGCTGTCCTCTTCGTGAAGTGCCGGCAGGATCGGCGGGTCTCTTAGTTGCAAGAAAGCAATGATCATGCAGATCCAGGTATAGGAACTAAGTGTTCCACCAAAAGCTGTGGCAGGCGTGAGACACTAGAACTAAATCAAAATGGGTGAATTAACGGGGGCCGACTGACCTGCATCATTGATCACCCTCCTCCGTGTCCAGTACTTGATGATCATCGCTAACTGCCGTACTCTGTCGTCGATACTGACATAGGTCCTCACCATCCGCGTGTTCTCCAGAGCTAGGGTGTTGTTGACATTCATATCACAAGCCAGCTTCAGCTCGGGGTCCCACATTTTGACGATTGGAACCTTGGCAGACGAAACACAGACCACCTTTTGCATGCCGTCTGAGAAGAAAATGCGTTAGTTTCGGCCGTCCAGGTTGAAAGGGGGGAGGTAGAGCCTCATACGTCTGTCCAGGAGATCGGCGATCTGGCAAACATTTTCCAAGTCCTTCTCGGTCGTTGTGATGCAAATATCAACTAAAAGAGTCGTCAGCGCTATGACTTCAAGTTTGGGTATGCATTCAACTCATACTCACCATCCGAATCGTCGGTGCAGAGAAGATTTCCAGATGATCCAAACAGGTGTACTCTGATGTTGGCATTGGGCCATTGGCCGGTGAATAACCTTTCCAGCTTGTGGACCAGTTTCTGCCGCTTGATCTCATCATCTTTTTTTGGTAATAACCTGCCATATAGATCATCCATTTCTGACTTGAGCTTGTTTTCCTCATCTTCAGATAACCTGCTCTTGATTTTATCTGCATCGATTCTTGGTAACTTCTCGTCGCTGTATGGCATCCGTCGACGCGAGTAGGGGATGGCTGTCTCGAAGCGACAACCCCCCTGTCTCGGTGGTAATGGGCGAAGTGAGGGCACGTTTCCGTTGGCTTCGGAATATGCGGATCGTGGAGAGTGATTTTGCGTGGCCCCTGGCGATGGCTCGCGCGACTCGAACGAAAATTTACGAGCATGCTGGTGTGGTGTTGACGGTACCGAACTCGAAAGGATCGTCTGGATTGGGGCGGCAGGAGCTTTTTGGGTAGAAGAAGGCGACGGTCGCAGGGGGGGGCCTGGGTTTGCCGGCTGTTCTGATGATTTCTTGGATGTCATCTTGGATGGCAACTCCTTCCCCGTAGATGTTATCGCGCGTTCAACGGCGGTGTCGGGCTTCGTTGGTCTATTCCCATGACCGCTCTGCGCGCCCGACTTCGTATTGGAGGTATTGTCCTTGTTCGACACTTTCGACGACGACCGCGACCGTGTAGCGGACTTGGCAGAAGGAGAGGAAACGATAAGAGGGAGTGGGGGAGTCTGTAACCCGCCGCCACCACCCCGGCCGCTGGAGACCAGCTTGTTGTAGTTGAGTAGCTTGTCTTGGTAGTCCTGCGTCAACAGGATTGGGTATAAATCGATTGGTGGAAAGAAGGTTTGGTGAGAATCTGGTGACAGTGCGGTGTTTGCTCTTGGAGTTGCCGAATTTGAGGAAGCCCCGGTCCAATGGGACTGATAGATATGTTTGGATTCAGCCGCTGTTGGCTGACCTTCCATTAAGCTTAGTTTCGCAAAAAAAAAAAAAAAAAATACCAGTCGCGCTCTGTTGTGGAGGTGCAGGCAGGTTGTTTGCGACCTGCGGAGTGGCAAGATCCGCTATGATGTCGATGTCGCTCTATTTCTCGAATCCCGCAAGATTTTGACCGAGGAAAGCCACAAGACGCAGCGAGTTGCAGAGGATATAACCGTAAGGGCAAATTACAGCGCCTCGCAGGTTGCGACGATTTCCTTATTGGCTTCTTCTATGTGTCTATCAAGCGAGTGTTTTTCTGATTCTCTTGAGGGCGTCTAGTAATGCGGTCTCGACGTTCGCTTCGTATGGCGGCTTAGGGAAATCAAGGCGCGATCGGGTGATGTTGTCGCAGATGACGGGGGAGGAATCCTAAGGGTGGTCCAGAAACACAAGGATGCAGGAACAAGAGGCTCCGCTGCACCCGTGAGGTAATGTGGGTATTGACGGACCCGAAGAAGCGATTTCTGTGGCGACAGTCGCTACGTCCGATTCTCAATGCCAACACACAAAAAGCTCAAACTTCTGTCGTTCGTGCTCTGAATCCGAGCTTGACCGCCCCAGAACTTTTCTGAGAGACCGTTGTTACTCGAGTTGTGCAGCTGATCCCTGTCGACCCGGATAGGGAGATCGGTGAGCTGCGAGCTTCGGTTGGTGTCGAGGAGAACAGGTGCCGTCAGCAAGACAGATATCGATTGAGCGCAAGACGAAGCAGAAAACGAGAGCCGGCTGGTGTTTCGAGGATCAAGCACGAGGGACGCCACAGAGCACGGTTGGCATGGGGGAATAACGCGCGCGAGAGGTCGGTTAATGGACGCGGGGCAGATCGAGTCGGTGTCGAGCAGAGGGTTTGTAAAAGAATCCGCAGCGAATCAGACTGCGAAGATATGATATGCAGAAGCCGACAACAACCAACGATGGCTAATAACACGTTGATCCGAGGAATAAAATAATATAGAAAAGAACAAAAAAAGAAGTGTCGACGTGCCCGGGAAAAAGGAGCAGGAGGGAAGATGTGTAGTGCCGACAACAGGGAAATTGATGCTGGCTCAGCGTCGAGCTGTGTTAATTACCTGAGCAGCCAGAAGGTCAAAGGCCACCGCCAGAAGAACAAGGGAATGCAAAGATGGGATGGATGAGAGGCGTGAAGAAAGAGGAATTTCGAATTTACGGTCGGGTCTCTTCCATTGAGAGATGCGGCCTTGCGAGAATGGCTCAACCTGGTTCCTTCTCTGCACGGCTTTTGAGATTTGGTTGTTGAGGATATGGGTAGCACTCTGCACTCTTCTGCATGGAATCTGCACTGCAGTCACTTTCACACTTCCAGGTTGGAATCCCGTCCGTCTGTCTGCTTTGCTTTCCCAAAAAGCAAGTGCCACACACACCACCCACGGCCGGGGGGCCAAGACTTAGCAAAAAGGAGCATCCAATATTAAGCCAGGCCGCTCAATTCTCCACCGTTTGTAGGCGCGCTGGCCAGTCAGATGACGACTCTCGAGGATGAGAGACGTTCCCACCCCCCGCTAAACCGCTAAAGCAAAGCGAAACTGCACACTGTGCCAAAAAGCATCTTTCGGGAAGGCAGCCCAAAGACGCACTTGACCTGAGCGAATCGCCCACTCGCCCACTCGCCCATTCGCCCACACCAGCCCCGAGTTTAAAAATCATTCATCACCTCTCCAAACAGTTTTTATTTTTTATTTTTTAATTACCATCACAGCAACGGCCAAACTTGCAATTGGATTGGGGGGAACTATCCCTGAGGAGCAAACAACCCGGGGACCTGGGCCGACCTGGATTCCCATTTCCCATCTGCGACTCAGGCGGGCCCTTGGCTTTCTTTGTTCCCCCCTCCCCCCTCCCCCCAACCGTCTCCCTTTCCCCTTTTACCCTTACCCAAGGTATCCATCCGTATGTATCTCTCTAACTTGCTTGGGCATGATAATAAATAAGCCAAAAAAAAAAAAGACCTCCCTGCCGTTTTACTTTCGGTGTGATTGCAATTGCATCTGGGCATGTAATTATCTGTGGTACACATGTGCATACCTACACCGCTCACATAACACTGCAGGAATCCAACAGATGGTCAGGTACATACCTACCTTGATGGTCGGACGGAACGAACAAGCGGGACCTAGACTCCCCCAGGCTTTGTTCCTTCCTTTTTTGCAGTTGGGGCAGGTATTCCATGGGGGTTCCATCCAGCATTCTGGACTTGCCCTTCTGCCACTATCATCTGGCCACTGGGTCCTGACGACCAAGCTTCAAAGAATCAAATCTGGTTCTTTGGGTGTTTCTTTGTTTCCAAGACGCCGGGGTATTTGTCTCACTTTTTCTTCAACACGGACGGGAGTTTTGTTTCATACTACATACCCACTCGAGATTTCGTCCCAACTTTCCATCCCAAGGAACTGACGGGGGTTTCACAGCACGATGCACTCGTCCGGGGTCCTTTTTGGCACTGGCCCTGAAAATGCCCTGGAATTCAGCCCACCCCATAAGGTTCGGCATCTCGAAAAGTTCTACACTTGCAGGTTCTCCATTGTCGTCCGCCCAACAGTCACACGGCTGAGCCGCAGCAAGAACACGGGGCCACACGGGGCCACACACCGGGGCCATTCGACTGGGCCGTCCTTCCCCAGGTTTCCCGGGTTTGGTTGTTGTGTTCTCACATCTCACGCACCTGAGTTCTTCTCAGCCAGGCACCAAGCACAGATGATCAAGTGCAGCTACGAGCAGAGACTGGCGTACCGATCGGCAATGACTTACTGCACAGTATCCTGCTCATCTAAGCTGGCGATCCAATTAGGGGACGCAGGCCAACCGGACCGGCTGTGCACTACTATACGTTCTGAGCCTCAACGAGCCTCAAAGCATGCAAGCAATGTCTGCGGAAGGGTACCTGCAAGTTCGAAGGCTGCCCGCACTTGATAACCGGTCGCTGCAGACCGGGTGACTGCTGGGCGACGGCCGACGCTGACCTTGCAGCCGCACTGTTGGGAACAGGACGGTTCGTGTTCGTCTGAGCTAATAATTGGTAGCATACCGTTGAGAGAGAATCCAGCTCCATCAGCGCATTGCAGACATGGTCTTTGTCAATCTCCGACGCTTCCCTTCAGTGGAGGGAGGAAACTCTGACGTGGGATCGGATCACGACACAGTGCGCGGCAGGCTTAGCGTATAGGCTCCACTGGAGATTAGTGAGGACGACCGTTACGATACTCGGAATTGGCGAGATCCGTCTCGGAAGAGAACACGGAGAGGCTTCTCCTTGTTCTCATCATCATCATCACCATCATCATCATCATCATCGGTTGGTTTTCCATCTCTGTGCGCTTTTTTTATTTGGCGCCAATTGCGTGTCTTAATTTGTTCCAATTGGCAAATTAGCCTACTTTACCAATGGGTATGTATGTATGCACTGCTGCAGGTCCCTTCGCGGGAAGACGCGAACACCAAGCCGATCTACCGAACTCTGTGGAGGCGAGAAGTGTCAGTGGTACACCTTTTATTCTATTTATGTTTTTGTTTCTCTTTCAAGAGCGTTCCTTTGCAGGGATTTGCAATTTGACCGTCTTCTTGATGGAACATATGGATATGCCTGTCTGCATACCATACCTGCATGGTTTTATCCATCACTACATGTTTTACTCTCAATCTCGGTCCAATGCTGGGGACACGCACACACACGGGCAGCATTTAGTGCCCAGACGGGTAAGCAATTCTTTTTGAACCAATGCATGATCAGATGGGCGGATCGGCCACGCCACCCACAACAAGAAATCAAGACAAAACAAGAACAAAGATTTGATTGAAAGAATTCGTGCAAGGCTGACCTTTCTTTCGTACCCCGCAATTTCTCCAACCAATCGGGAAAGGAAATCACTCAGGGGTTTTTCTCCTCCCACACGTGGCAATGCGGGGCTCTTCTTTTCTGGAGCCTCGTCGGGGATCCAGTTTTCTTTTCTTCTTTTGTCTTGGAACCCGTTTAATCA
The DNA here is from genome assembly GCA_033297175.1 of Cladorrhinum sp. PSN332. Lineage (NCBI taxonomy): Eukaryota > Fungi > Ascomycota > Sordariomycetes > Sordariales > Podosporaceae > Cladorrhinum > Cladorrhinum sp. PSN332. The sequence goes on along the minus strand of MU858818.1, from coordinate 177,296 downwards.
ACCCTGCTGATGCTCTCTCTCTTCGTCCCAGGATTTAATCTCTGGCGTTTTTGAACCTAAAAAAGAAAAGGGTCATTTATTATGTTTCGCCAAATGCTTCCTTCTTTAACCCACTTGCGACGTTAATTGTGTTCAGTTTTTCTGCATCTTGTTGCAGGGTCTACTTAACTGGGCTTGTGTAAATTATGAAAACAAAAAATAATTACCTGAACAAAAAAGACATGATGAAACTGTGATTTTCTTCTTTTTTGTCATTTACTTGTTTTGGGAAATTGAAGTAGCGTAAGTCATTTTGTTAATAATCACTGGTTTTTATTTTTTTATTCTTATTTACGTTTGTCTTTTTTCCATTTCGGGACTTTTGTTGTGATTCTTTATTTTTTTACTTTTTCCACATTCTTTTTTGGGGATTTCTTTGTGTATTTTATGCATTGTATACCTTCCATCTTCTAAAATGTAAACCTCTGGACCGATGTGCTGTTTCCTTCCTGAGGAGGAGGGGGACGACAATGACAACAGGTCATCATCATTGGCCGGGAGAACACTAACTATTATTGTTATTATTATCATTATCATTATCAATACGACTCCTGATTACGGAAACAGACACAGAAACAGAAATAGCAGTCAACAAAATCAACTCAAACATGACACACACACACACACACACACACACTCAAATACCTTCTTCTCTTTGAACAGTCCAGGCAGCAAGCAGGCGCCTATAATACGTAATTAGGTGTTTGATCTGGCAACCACCGTTCGGATATACATATCCATGGAGATGGAAGGGAAAAAAACTTGAGCTTGGATATATTATATAATTAAATTAATAATGGTTCTGAAAAGGGAAAAAAAAGAAAAGGACGTTTGACGGTTATATTTGTCATATTAATAATAATTTACCTGACCTATGAAATTTTTTTTTTTTGGGGGTTTTTTATTATTATAACTGGATGTTATTTTTGGTTATTGGTCATTGGATATAATACATAGATAGGCTGCACAAAACACATTTTTCTTTTCTTTTTTTTCTTCTTTTTTCTTTTTTTTTTCTTGTTGCCTTTTATGCTTTGGCTACGGCACACACACACACACACACACACACACACGGACGGCATCTGCGTGTGCTACTTTCGACGTGTGTATTTGCCATCTCGTATTTGTTGGTTGCTGTGACCAGTTAGGTTGACTTGATTTGCTGGGGCGGGGGCGAGGAATGTGAAGATGATTGTGATGTTGAGGGCCCGATGACGGAGACAGGGAATAATCAAGTCAAGTGGCAGGAGAGTGGCCGGTTGGGCTGTTGATGCCAGCAGGGAGGAACGATTCCGAGGTTCTAGATTTTGAGGAGGGGGTGTTGGGGCGCTGGGGATTGCATCAATTGCGTAGGGGTGGTAAAAATGGATATTCGGTGTGCCTAACAGGAAGGGAGTTACGGTATCTCCGAGTTTTTGATTTGTTTTCCCTTTCAGATTGGAGTCCGGATTTTGGAAATTTTAAGGGTGTGTATGATATCATCGGGTACGAAGGAGACACACATGGGTACAACAAGCAAGGCGCTTAGTAGTAAATAGCGTATTATTCCGAGTTCTTGGAGAAAGCAAACATTTCTTTTTGGCAGTGTTCCGGGAATCCGGATCGGCGGTTACATTATTGTGCTGCCTTGTGTAGTGTAAACAATCCGAAAAGGGGGGGCCAAGAAATGGAGAAAGGTGCTGAATAATTGTGTGCATATGTGCGTTGCTGTTGTTTTCTCATTGGCTGATATTCAAGATGACTATTAGCCCCCATCCGATATCATGTTATGGCGGCCGCCGTCAGATCGGCCGCCATGGTGATGGGACTTTTCTATAGGGCTGAGTAGGTGGTGTGATGCGGTCGCGGTGCATGCGACCCGGCAGGTAGGTAGTCAACCTTTCGCAGTTGGGCCAACCAGAACACCTCGCTCGGCGATGAAAGAGATCCGGCCGGCCCGCATCGTTCGTGCCCTTTTGATTCTGGGAGTTGGAAAAGCAAACTGGGCTCGCAAGCCTTGGGGTGGGCGAGGCTCCAGCACACAGCCTCCTTTGCCCTTATGGTCAGTTGGTGCTCGCCCTGCCTAGTTGCTTTGAGGGGTCGGTGCTGCGATGGGCAATGCAGCTTCAAAACTACACTGTGCGGTTTTGGTGTACACACGAAGTGCATGTTCTCACTCAGCCTCTATTCGAGGCAGACGGGGCAATGTTCTTGCGATTTGGGTGCAGCGTAGATTGCCGTGGTATGCCTGAGCGCTTTCTTTGCTCGAGGAATTTTTCAAAGTGCAGAATTGGAAATTCATTGTGTCACAAAGGTACTACCCGAGATATTTGCTCAGGCACAGTTGCTGCGAAATGTAAAGTGTATGTAATTCAGGGGTAATGTTTACATCTCCAATTTCGTGTCTCCAAAAAATGGTAGCTAGATGCTGTTGTGTTCGCGCCACAAACCCAAAAACGTAAACTTGACCTAGCAAGTATTCCAATCGTTCAATATATATTTCTAGTAAAAACTGACTCGTTTTGTTGTTCTTTTCTCTTCCAAAAAAAAACCCCCCTAGAATCCATTCTGCTATCTTTCCTTCCCACTTATTGTCCCTTCCCCATTCACTCCTTTACTTCACGTCGTCATGGTGCTTTGTCTGGCCCACATTTACTTGGAATAAAACTCTTAGCCTGGTTGTAAGTGAGGTGAATAACTATCATGCCCGGCAGCTTCGCTTGGGTGATTCCGAGCTCTGGAACTTGACTTTTGTCCCTCAGTCTGTGAGACTGGACGGTCAGCCCGTCGCCGTCTCTGACCCGAGCGATGATCTCTCTCTTCGCTGTATTGGGGTGGGTGACCAGGAGGTTCAAGGGACCCGTTAGGAGGATAGCCCTGATAATAGTGCTGAGGGTGAGGATAAGCCATAGGGGCAGCAGGGTAATGAGTAGGGAGAGCATGATGTGGAGGCGGATAGACTGGGGGCAGGGAAACAAAAGAGGTCGGAACCACGATAGATATGCCCATTTGTGGGCCTGGACCAAGATAAACAGGAACGGGTGGAGAAGGCCTCATAATATACGGCGTCTGATGGACCTGAGACCCCGTGGGAGCACAACCTGCTCCAGCGGTGTCCCCTCTCTTGTCTGGTCCGAAACGCTTATGGAGACTTCCGTAAAGGTGCATTTCATCGATAGCTTTACTGTCTAGCCATTTTACATCTTCCGTGGAAGGGTGTTGATAATCGTCGTCAGCAAGAACCGCTACTTCTTTCGTGTGCTGTCGATGCTTAGAGCTCTTGCTTGACCGGCCTCTCGGGATGTCAGGTCCAGACTGCCCCTGGATTCGAGCTTTAGCAGGACGAGATCTTGGTTCGAGCGCAGACTGTGAGTCGGTTTCAATGGTATACGAGGCTTTGACCCTTTTATCCTCTGTCTCGAACTGTCCTGGTACCTCTTTGCCGCTCACCTCGCACTCATGAAGCTTCCCATTTGAGTCTCGGAGCCACGAAGTAATTTTGAGAGAGGGGTCACGGCTTTCAGCTTGGGTTTGTCCCAGCGCGGTCGGGGTAAGAGCTGGATAAGAAGGGAGAGCCCTTCCCTCCTTCAAAAGAGGGTGTTCGCTTGAGGCATTGCCTTTTTTTGACACACTTTTTCTCCGTGTTCTCCTAGCGTCAGGAACTCCGAAATGTCCTGCGTGCGACATGGGACCTAGCTGTTGGCTGTAAGTTATATATCGAATGCTCAAGCAATGACTAGCAGAGAAAGTGCCCGATGGCGAAAGGGGGGAGGTGCAACACTTTAAGTACTCAATGTTCAAGTCTCATTCACTCATCCCATCGAATATAAATGACAATAACTCTGAGCCGTCAAGTGACCCCTGAGCAGCTACACCACCAACTCACGCTGCAACCTTCTCACTGGCGAACTTCCACGACACCTACCTCGAACTAAAAATCTTTTCGTATCTCCTCTGCCACTGTCGTTATCACGCAGAGCAAAGCACATAGTTTCCTTTGTCAATATCTCGCATTTATGAGATGGAAAGTGGACGGAGAGCACATACACATGCACGTGGTGGTGTGAATTGCAGCACACTGCCCCAGAAACAGCTCGTACCTTCCAACACAGCCAGGTCATCCATGAAATAAACAACATACAAAGAAATGGAACACCCCTATCAATGACAACAGAACCCGGAAAAATAGATGACTCCACATTCTTCCTCGATTACAACAAATAATACTCCATACAGCCATCGAAGTATAGGTCCCAACTCCATCAACATTGTTCAAACTCCCAACATATTATCAACTGGACCCTTCACCATCTCTACCCCCATCCCCATCCGACGACACCACCGTTTCTGCATATCCCGGCGAAGGCTGTCTAGTATTATTAGTATTAGGAGGGCGGGCGCTGACCCCAGAGAAGGACCTATAACTATGAGGAGTTCCAGAACCACCAGCCTGCGATCGTGGTGGCGGTGGTGAAACAAGGAGCATTTTGTTAGGCAGTTCACTTACCGCCGCCGCCGCCTGGGGAGGAGGACATGCAATATTATTGATACTCGAGTTGTTCGAGCCTGCGAATGAGAATTGCTAATAGGTATGTAAGAGAATGAAAAGCCTGCAGACATTCATAAAGCTTGGCTGATATATAAGTACCTGCATTCCTAAATCTGTGCAAGGGGTGGATGGCGATAACAGTGACTCCGGTGCATCGAACACAAGGAAGAGTTTGAAATGTATATTTCTACTCAAGGTCGTTAGCACAGACAACCTTTCTTTCCACGTTACGGTAGACTCATCATTGCCGTTTGTGACACAACAACCGGCCTTTATCAGAAAGTGTACCAAGTCCTCAACTCATATTATTGCGTCAAAGGGTTCTGGACACTAGTCCCCTGCGTGACCACACTGCATGCATTCCTTACAACACTGGTCTTTCTTTTCTTCTTTCTTTTCGTCTCTCTTTTACTTACCACCTTGGCTTCAACTGCTTTTTGAAGTCTGTCCGCACCCCATTACTTCAAAAAAAAAAATGATAAATACTCGATTCCACTTAGACAATCTGCGCTTAGCCCCTCTCATCCTCCCTCACCAACTCCGGCACATCCTCCTCCTCCTCCTCCTCCTCAATGTCGTCGTCGTCTTTTCTTCTTCTTATTCTTCTGATGGGTATGTATCAATTTGTTTTGTTTCAAAAAATAAAATTAAAAAAATGATGATGATGAACTACTAAATGTTCGGTCGGGCTGCCGAGCTTGTCGAAGAATTTGGGGTTAGTAAATTAACAAAGAAAGCTTGAGAGTTGGAATAAAGAACAAAGCTGTTCTCAACCTCTTTTTGGTTTGGGACGAGATGATTTACCCGCTTCGTAGAACCCAACACAAAACTAAATATCTCCAAAAAAAAATCTGTTTCGTGGAATCCGACGACTCAGGGTCAAGTCCAAGGAGTACTGGGAAGAAGTTATAATATGTGTCAAATCCCTCGAAGCTCTCAATTCACAGATGCATGGAACAAGTCATTTAACCATGTCGATAAATTGCACTCCAACTCATCACTCGATCGCACTCATCTAAAACAGCAAATAGATGGCATAAAATGTCTATTTTTATCTATGCACGCTTTAGGCACTGAGAGCCTTGATGTCACCCTCCTTGATCTTGCCTGCACCGACAAGTCTCTCAACCTCGGCCTTCCACACTCCCTTGATCTCATCGGCAACCTTGAGGCCGTTGAGCTTGCCGACAAGGTCGGCAATCTCGTCAGCATCAATCTTGCCCTGGATGAGCTCGACGTCACCAAGGACCGCGTCGATGGTGGCGGCGGAAGCATCACCCTCGGCGAAGTAGTTGGCGTCCTTGACGGAGCCGCGGAGGACACGCTTGTTCTTCTTGACAGCGGTCTTTGCGGCCTCCTTGGCCTTCTTGGAGCTCTCACGGTCCTGCTTGGCCTTCTCCTCGGCCTCCTTAGCAGCCTTCTCGGCAGCCTCCTTGGCAGCCTGAGCATCTTCGGCGGCCTTCTTCTCGGCAGCCTCACGCTCAAGACGCTTCTTGTTCTTGGCGGCGTTGGCCTCCTGGCGGAAGCGCTTGATGCGCTCATCACCGGCGGAGCAGTCATCGAGGAGCTTGCGAAGACGGGCGGTGTCTTCGACCTTTCTCTTCTTGCGGGCGTTGGCGTTCTTGCGCTCGGTGTGGCGCTTCTGGTCGCGGTTCTCGTTGTCATCGGGAACATCCTCGTCGAGGTACTCGAAGGTTCTCCAGCTGTCAAAGTTGTACCAGAAGTTGTAGAAGTTCTCGACGTCCTCCTTGGTGGCCTTGTCGTCACCGAAGGATGGGACGGGGTGGTTCTTGCTGAAGCGGCCCTCAGCCCTGAAGACGGCGCCCCAGAGCTTGTAGTAGTTGCCCTTTTGAAGCTGCTTCTTGGTGGGAGGCTCAACCTCGGCCTCCTCATCGACGGAATCGAACTGGCGGCGCTTGGTGGGGTCGAGCAGGACCTCGGTGGCCTTCTGGATGCACTTGAAGAAGTTGTCGTCGTCGGCACGGCCGGCAGCAGCCTTCTTATCGGGGTGATGCTTCAGGACCTTCTTGCGGTGGGCCTTCTTGATCTGCTCCTCGGTGGCCTTCCAGCGGTACTTGGAAAGACCGAGCACCTTGTAGTGATCTTGCGACTATTTTTTGGGGGAAAACATGTTAGTGACAGAGCCCAACCATGATGGGAACAAGTCCAAGCGAACCTTCCAGTCCTTGGCATCGCGCTGGAGCATCATCTGATCCTCGGGCTCGCTGATCTCGCTCTCGTTATCATCCTCAACATTCTTGGCGCGCTCCTGGGCTTGTATCCGGTCATCCTCGGAGAAGGTGCGCTTGTGGCGGGCACGGCGGGCGTGGGCAAGGAAGTGAGGGCCGATGGGCTCGAGGGTGCGCGAAGTAGCGGCGGTGAGCTTTCCGATGGGCTTGAAGTCCTTCTCGGCAGCCCAGCCCTCGGAGAGGGCGGGAAGAGGAAGTGGAAAGACGGTGGTGGCCATTTTTGCTGTTATGGGTGCAATGGTGCTGAGATCCAAATGTTCAGAACGAGGGGCAGCTTTTTTTCTTTTTTTTGGAGTTGGCCTGGAATTTTTTTGAGCCAAGGTTCGATCCACAGAATTTATTCGTCAGCCAATCAGAAAGTTCATATTCAGTGATCCACATGGTTCGAACCGCCGCTGACCCCGAGTGTTCGGGGGCGTTGGAAGTGTGAAGAAACATTTACATCTCTTGCTCTTGGTTTTCCGTAAAATTGTTTTCTTCCTTGCTTACAAGTTGCATAAAAGTATACAACATCATGGCCGCTATTCAATCCTACAGAAACCTGCTGCGCGCAGCCAGAATTGCCTTCCACGGTACATTTACATCCTTCCTCATTTTCTCAAGGCCTCCGGACTAACACGATTTGTCAGGCGATGCTCCAGTTCTCTCAGCTGCAAAGGAGTCCATTCGCAATGGCTTCCGCGACAGGGCCTCGCTGCCTGCATCTGATCCTTCTATTGCACCCGCTATCCAGCATGCCAACGAAGTTGCCAGCTTTTTGAAGGCCAACCTTGTCCAAGGGAAAAGGGAGGGAGAAGCGTATCGTGAGTCCCCTTCTCCTCGAAGCAGCGCACTGACACCGCGGTCTAACAATTACTTGCCCAGACCTTCGTATCCACGAGCATACCGAACGTGGTGACAACGACTCAGTCAAGTTTGCAAACAAGAGTCCTACGATTGGCGGAGTCAAGTGCTGTTCCCAGATGTAACGGATGACAAAAGCCCTTTAAATTTTGCGTCGGCATAAGGCAGTAACGAGTCTGCCGTTGTATTGTATTGAATAGCCGTCTATGATACCCTCAAATGTAACAACACCAATGAAGCATGATGCAGATGCTCTGATAAATCCCGTGTCCCCATCCCTAGTGAAACCCCCAAACGCCATGCCAAACAGTACGCTCACGAAATCAAAACTTTTCTAGTTGCCAGCCAAACTAGCATACTGTACATCATCACCTCCAGGCGGTGGCGCAACCGTCAACCCAGATAGGTCTTGCCCAGAACCCGAGGCCTCGCCTCCTTGAGCGCTTCCTCCTTCGAGTGCCTTTTGCTGCCCAGTTGCCCGCTTTGCATTTGGGAAGGCTGATCGGCCATCGCGCAGCATCTTGGCACGCTCCTCCTTGTCCATAGTTCCGATTGCCTTGGGTTGACTCCATCTAACCCGTAGGGGACACCCGGCGATGACGGCACGGCCCTTGCACTCGGCCGCGGCTCTCTCAGCGCCCTCGCGCGTCTCATAATTGACAAAAGCGCAGTGCGTCATGTGAGAAACGACGAGGGACTTGATCTTGCCAAAGGTTTTGAAGTGGTCGCGAATCTTGTACTCGGGAAGATCGTCCTCAATACCAGTAACAAACAGCGACATGATGCTCTGGTCTGCAGGGGGAAGCCAGTCTTTAGGACCTGGCGGAGGAGCATTCGCACCAAGCGGACCTCTCCTTCCGGCTCCAGGTCTCGCTCCGACCGCTGCCGCCGCTCTCGAATCTCTTGACCGGATCGGTCCGGGACCACCAAGACCTGCGCCGACGGCCGCATTGCCACCCAACGCGCTGCCGCTGCCTGACGGCCCTCCAGATACTAGATTCCCTTCTTGATCCAGCTCCCTGCCCTTTCTGAAGTATGGTTTGCTCTGCGCTAGCCTTCTCAGCAACTCTCTCGCCTTCTCATCCGTCTTCTCGTACTCCTCCACTCCAGCTCGCCCTTCCTCGATTGCCCGCTCGTTGTTCTGCGCAAAGTATTCCCTGTTGATTTCGCTCTGGGGGCCCGGCGCAATCAGCTCGAGGGCTTTGTCTCTGATGACGATTGGCAGACCAAACTGCAGGTCCATGATGCAGCACTGGCAGGCGTTCTTGAGTCGGGCGCATGTCAGGCAGATGTTGGTGCGCTTCTTGCGACCGTGGGCGCGTCCCTCGCCGGACCAGCTAAATACGGTAAACGGCCGCGTGCACAGCTTGCACTCGGCGCCGTAGTCCTCCTTGAGCATTTTAACGTAGGGATTTGTGGGGAGGCAGTTTTCGCAGACGGAGGGGAAGTCGGTGGATTCCCACCCGGACCGGTTGAGATCTTGTTTGATTTGCGGTGGTGGCATCGTTGTTTTAGTTGTCGTTTCGATCGGTGATGGTTGGTGTGGATGATGAACAGGCGCGACGAAAGGCTGGATGAGGTCTTGTGGAAAGAATGTGAAATAAGGTGGGCTGATATTCTTGATGCACCTTTCCCGAATTGTCAGCCACCAGTGAACTCAAATAACAAGGCTGACGGGATGTTGGAAATCTAGGATGGTCTGTGCTTCGATAACGTTCTTATCGGTTCGAGATTGTTGCCACAGCTCATCCGATGATGGTCGGTGCTCCTTTTTTTCCAGAGTTCGGCATTCTCTCCGTTCCGCGTATTCGTATTCGCAGACGTGACCGTCAGCATTTTACGTGTTCGCATCGTCCCGAGCCGAATATCGATTGCGATCTCGAATGCGGTCTCGAGATATTCTCTCCAAGATGCTGGTGAGTATGATTGTGAGGCACGGTCGCCAGCTTTTCTTTTACCACACTGAGGACTCATTCTCAACGCAGCGCTTCACCCGCCGTCGTGGAAGAACCTGTAGCTTTTGTAAAAACGCCGGCACTTGGTCCGCTCCGTCTAGTCGGTCAAAAAACGGTAAACACATTCTAGAAAACGCTTTCATAACCCCAGGAGACTATCACATGTTTTTCACAAAATCAACGAATAGTGATGCGACATTCTAGAATACTAATGTAGATTTCTGACTTTCTTCACCGCGAAGTCGAATGCGAAAACGCGCCAACACGCCAACGCATCAGGAGAAGCAATGAAAGCACCCAAACACATGCATTTCTGCCAGTTCATGTTCTTGGCGCCACACCAAAGAGCTGCACAGCAGAACGGAAGTTGGATCCGTATTCGCATTGGCGTGTGAATTGAGAGGTGTCATTGGCCAATTCCGCGTCCCGTTCTTGGTTCTCCTGCCCCTTGCTGGATCTTCACAGTGGGGCGCCTGTGTTTCCGCCGCTACAGCTTGTGCCGGGAGATTGCATGGCCTTGCCTTCACCCATGCCGTTAATAGGGGTCCCCGTGAAACTTTTTTTCCACCTCCAAACAACAAATACATAAGTAGGCCCGGCCGCACCGCTCCAGGTTGTTGTTGTTTTATACTATTCCGTCTACCGACACCAACTTCATCCCCTCCTTTCATACCCATTTTTGCCAGTTTTCTATTTCCGCCAGTTCAACATGGTTTCCAACAAGCCCGCCATCGCCCTCGAGAAGGAGGACCACCAGCGCGATGCTGAGTTCAAGAAGGCCCTCCACGGCAAGTCTGCTGAGCTCGCCGGCGGCTTCAGTGCCATGCTTTCCAAGGGTGATGCCGAGGCCAAGAAGGCTGCTGTCGATGAGTATTTCAAGCACTTCGACAACAAGTCGGCAGCCACCGAGACCAAGGCCGACAGAGACGTGAGTTCACCGCCTCTTTCCCTTCGCGTTTCCACTCGCGCGCGCGCAGTCCTAACAAACCTATTCTCCAGGCTCGCACAGCCGAGTATGCTACCTTGACGAAACACTATTACAATCTCGCCACCGATCTCTACGAGTATGGCTGGGGCCAGAGCTTCCACTTCTGCCGTTACTCCGTCGGCGAGACCTTTTACCAGGCTATCGCGCGTCACGAGCACTACCTCGCCATGAAGACTGGCATCAACGAGGGTGACAAGGTTCTCGATGTCGGCTGCGGTGTCGGTGGTCCCGCAAGAGAGATTGCCAAGTTCACCGGTGCCCACATCACCGGTCTTAACAACAACGACTACCAGATCGATCGCGCTACGCGCTACGCTGTCCAGGAGGGTCTCTCCGGCCAGCTCAAGTACGTCAAGGGCGATTTCATGCAAATGTCTTTCCCCGACAACTCATTCGACGCCGTTTACGCCATCGAGGCCACTGTCCATGCCCCCAAGCTTGTGGGTGTCTACAGCGAAATCTACCGTGTCCTCAAGCCTGGTGGCAAGTTCGGTGTTTACGAGTGGTTGATGACGGACAATTACGACAATGATAACCTCGAGCACCGCCAGATCCGCCTCGACATTGAGGAGGGTGACGGCATCTCCAACATGGTTACCATTTCCGAGGGTATCCAGGCCATTAAGGATGCTGGCTTCGACCTTCTCCACCACGAGGATCTCTCCAAGCGCAACGACCCCATTCCCTGGTGGTGGGGCCTTGCCGGCGAGACCAAGTACATGCAGTCTTACCGCGATCTCTTCACTGTTCTCCGCATGACGCACACCGGCCGTCGCTGCGTACACGTCTTCACCGGTTTCTTGGAGATGGTCGGCCTCGCCCCCAAGGGCACCAAGAAGACTGCCGATTCGCTCGCAAAGGCTGCCGATGCTCTGGTTGCTGGTGCCAAGCTGGATTTGTTCACCCCCATGTACCTCATGGTTGGCCAGAAGCCCCTCAACTAAATGCCTTTTCTTTATTCCGTTAATGCTTTTTAATACCATATACGACCTGGAATGACTGGTAGGGGCGGGGCCATAATGCGGATGGAAAATAAAAGTCAGAGAGGGCTCTGCACTGCATTGCGATAGAAAGCGTATTTAATACCGCCGGGGCTCGGAGGATGGGACTTGTCATTTTTTATTTTACTTTTTTTTAAGTTCTGACACCCCCCTCATGTTAGCTCCGGCAATCTTCGTTGTACATATACAATAACATCTTATTGGTAATAAATAACCTAAAGCTATTTGGTACCCAATGATTACTTCCGTTCGTCAGCATCGCTTGTCCTTGTTGCTTACCGCCCAAAGCCCGTCCCCGTCGTGAACACCGAAGCAAATAGTGTACATTCCCCCCATCGGGCAATACGGATACTCCGGATCGATTATTTTTTGTTATCGCAGGAGTTTGTGTCACCTTCTGATAAGCCCCGAGATGGAAAAGGTGGAATGCCTGAGGTGGGGGATTTCCGAATTTCCGGACCGCAACAGCTCTTTGACTGTTATACACCAGAGTCCAGAAATTATGAAAAGTGGCAGATCCAGTCCAGACCATCCAAAGTTTTTTTAATAATTGTTGACAGCTCCGCCTCGAGTGGACCGCGCTGAGCTGTCAAGTCAGGTTCGGCGGCACTGGCACGACTGGGCGGGCCAAGCTCCCGAGCCCGGACCTTGCCAGGTGCAGGGATTCAGCTCGCTAAGCCGCTCTGAAGTTAGCGTGGATTGGCTGTTGGGGTTCAACGCTCCCAAGTCCGATAGAGCTGGTCCCAAAGCTTCGATTGTTGCGAAGAAAAATTCCCTCTGGCGGGCGCTGACAACGATACACTTTTACCTCTTGCATCACCACTTTTTTTTCCTTCTGTGCCCTGTGCCGACCCCTCCATACCTCGTCGACACGCCCTCTCCCTCAGCCCTTTTTCTGCGCATCTGCGAGCGGGCCCGTCAATTGAGCGAATCCAGCAAAATCCCTGAGATAGTCGACATTTATACCCGACTCAGTGCTCGATTCTCCCTGTGGATTCTCCCCCCTTCTCCATCAACACGCACGCACACGCACACACACGCCACCAAACATGTCGCGTTATCTCCGACCGGCCGCCCGTCTGGCTTCCACCGCCCGGATCTCGGCCTTCCGCCCTGCAACCACCTCTCCTTTCCTCTCCAAGGCCGTCGCCGCCCCGATCGCACAAAAACGGACGTACGCCGATGCCTCCGGCACCAAGGACTACACCGTCCGCGATGCTCTGAACGAAGCGCTCGCTGAGGAGCTCGAGTCCAACCCCAAGGTGTTCATTCTCGGCGAGGAGGTTGCTCAGTATAATGGCGCATACAAGGTCACCAAGGGACTACTAGATCGCTTCGGTGAGAAGCGTGTCATCGACACGCCGATTACAGAGATGGGTTTCGCTGGTCTGGCTACCGGTGCTGCCCTCAGCGGCCTGCACCCAGTTGTAAGTCGCTCATGCACACGCACACACAAACACAGAAATAATATCCCCAACAAGCCCGGCAGCAACCCACCTGTCAAACTTAGCTTCCAACTCCGGCCCCATACCTAGCAGATGACGCTAATGCGCTTTTTGACAACCCACAGTGCGAGTTCATGACATGGAACTTTGCCATGCAGGCCATCGATCATATCGTCAACTCGGCCGCCAAGACCCTCTACATGTCCGGCGGTATTCAGCCTTGCAACATCACCTTCCGCGGACCCAACGGTTTCGCCTCTGGTGTCGGCGCTCAGCACTCTCAGGATTTCTCCGCCTGGTACGGCAGCATCCCCGGTCTCAAGGTCGTCTCCCCCTGGTCCGCCGAGGACGCCAAGGGTCTTCTCAAGGCCGCCATCCGCGACCCCAACCCGGTCGTCGTCCTTGAGAACGAGCTCATGTACGGCCAGAGCTTCCCCATGTCCGCTGCCGCCCAGAAGGACGACTTCGTTATTCCCTTCGGAAAGGCCAAGGTTGAGCGCGCCGGCAAGGACCTGACCATCGTCACCCTCTCCCGCTGCGTTGGCCAGTCCCTCGTGGCCGCCGAGAACCTCAAGAAGAAGTACGGCGTCGACGTCGAGGTCATTAACCTCCGCAGCATCAAGCCCCTCGACATTGATTCCATCGTCAAGTCCGTCAAGAAGACTCACCGCCTCATGTCGGTCGAGTCCGGCTTCCCTGCTTTCGGTGTCGGTGCCGAGATCCTTGCCTTGACCATGGAGTACGCCTTTGACTACTTGGATGCCCCCGCCCAGCGTGTTACTGGCGCTGATGTTCCTACCCCCTACGCTGCCGGCCTCGAGGAGCTCAGCTTCCCCACCGAGTCCGTCATCGAGCAGCACGCTGCCAAGCTCCTCCGCCTTTGAATTATATAAAGAAAGAGAGCCTGGGGGGACGTAGATGAGATTTTTGTGTGAGCTGTGTATGTTGATTCCTTTTTTTCAGCAAACGGGGAGGGGTCTGGAAACTTTTCAAGAATTGGGGGATTATAAACGGGGCGGGAAACCGGGTGGGGGTTGGGGTGGCAGGAAAGAAGGAAGGAAGGAAATGTATGTTGGGTGTGTGGGTTAATGGGAATGGCGGTTAGGGAGGAGGGCAAAATAAACACACAAGACGCCAAGACACATAAAGAAGTTTCCAAAAGCTGGGTGTCGTCCTTTATTTATACACGCGCGGAGAAAAGAGGTGACGATCATACATGATACATGATACCTTCTTATGAGACTAACTAGATCATCTTTTTTTTTTCCCTCCTTTGGCTCAAAGAGTTTCATTCATCACCTCTTGTTCGGTTTTTTTTTTTGTTGATAGGCTTTAGATTTCTCCACTCTTGTTCTTTTCTACTCGTGTCTAATTACCGGTACTCTCAGGTAGGTTTTTTTTTAAAAAAAATAACACCTCCCACCACAAGGAAGGAAAAACGCCTTTGATGTCAGAGTACGGTTATATGTCCACAGGGGGGAGGGACTCTGTTTGGTTCTGATGCTGATAGACGAACGAGATAGGCAAACAGAAGAAAACGATACCCAGGTATTATATATATATATATATATATATATTTCTCCCCACCATGTCTAGACGGTCCCTCATATCCTGTCATATTTTTTTTTAAATTTTTTTTTTAAAAAAAAAAACCCCCAAAAAAAAACCGCTGGAATCTATCTCGCCCTTTTTGATGAATGACGATAAATTCTCTTTTTGTTTGTCTTATTTCTGTCTCCCACCAAATGCCCGTCACCCAGTCCCAAACATTGTACCCATCTTTCTTTCTTTCTTTCTTTTTTTTCGCAGTGATATATGTGAAACTGAGCTCCCAGACAAAGTGAGAAAATAAAAAATAAAAAATAAAAAAGAAACGCCCCTGCCTTATGTAAAAACAAATGAAAACCCAACAGCACACAGTAACTAAATCTCCAACTCTAACTCTACCCTTGAATAACTCTGCCACTGCATGGTCCCATACCTGCAACTTTGTTACCGCCACCACTGAAAGTAGTCGAGGCCGCTCGACCTTGCGGGCACTTGTCGTCCCTGTTGGCGTTGCCGTCCTCCAAGAACATTCGAATGCAAGGTGTGAACTTGTTGGTCCCGTCGAACTGCCAGCCGGCACAGGAAATGTCAGATTCAAAGCAGGCGGCGCAGCATTCCTCTGCGGTTGCGGTTGCGTTACTAAAGTCTGGTTGGGACTTGTCCGTGAAGACCATGTTGATGTTGGGGAAGAAGGTGGATTTGTCGTTGCATGAGATTTTCTGGAAGGATTGTGTTAGTGATATGTATATTGATTAGCAAGTGAAAACGGGGACTTACAACATCGCCTGTAGATTGAGGTAGTGCTGTGGTGGAAGTTGAAGTGGGGCCGCCAGTGGTTGTTGTTGTTGATGATGAACTGCTTGCGGCGCCAGAAGTCGCGGCGTCGCTGTAGAGATGGAGGGATGTTGGTTAGCAGGTAGATTATATGAATCAGATAAGAGGAGACAGCATACTCTGAGCCCGTAAGCTTGCCCATCGCGCCGAGAATCGCCAGCAAAACAGCCAGGATACCGAGAAAGGTGACGCCACCAACCAGCCACTGCTGCCGAGTGATTCGTTTGTACCACGGCGCCTCCTCGGGTTCAATCCAGACCGCTTCCTGCATTATGCCGGTATCCTTAGAACCGACTGTCCCGGAACGATGAAGAGAAGAAGCGCTCTCGTGATGAGTGTGAGCGGTGCTCCTCCTATTGTCGTAGCCTCCGTCCCCACTATCCACTGCTGATGCTCCTGCAGCTGTTGCTGCCGCCCCCGCTGTTGCTGCCGGAGATACCCCAACTTGGGTCGGGTGGGTATAAGAGCTGTTGACAATAAACTCTGGTAGTGGGTTCTGCCAGTTCTCGGCGTACTGATAACCTTGTCCGTATGCTTTAAATGCCTTCGGCGGAGGAGCAGGTGGAAGAAGAGGGCCCGGTGAAGCCGGTCTCTCCTTTGATGATTCGTTAACCGGCGATCCAAATGACGACGAAGCCGACGACAAAGTCGGTGAAGACGGCAGTAACATATTTATCGACTATTCTTGGGAGAAAGGCGGGAAAAGTCGTCTTCTTTTTCTAGGGCTGCTGGTTTCAGTTCGATATATCGAGATTTGCTCTTCTCGGGTTCCCTCAACCCTGTATGCAAGCTTGCGTGTCCGATAGAGAGTGGTTCCGGGAAGAGACGTGAAGGGGCCGGGGGGGGTTAGATTTGGTGGCAGGTTGCGGCAAATCGCACAGTGGTGCGTCACAAGACGGTGACAGATAAATCGAAATTGACCGGGAAGGGCAGGTATGGCGGGAGATGGACTGGTGCACTGGCAGAAAATTGCCCTATCGGGAGACTGCAGAACGGGTTCCTGTCAAGGCCTTGCTGTTGTGACACAAGAATGTGGATTGGCGAGCAGATCGAGAGGCAGGAAACCAAGGCGCAACCCGAATAGCTGCAGCGGGGAAATTTTCAGGCAGCTGGCGCCGAGAAATGTCGTTTCTGCTCGATTGAATACAAAGAGGGGAAGAGCGAGAATGCGAAATTTCGATCCCAGGTTTCTGGTAGGTCGGTTGGTTGGTCGCCGTGGATAGATGGGATGAAGCAGCACGGGTTTTCGTCCACCTCCGGGTACCTTGAGGGAATGGAATCTTGTTTGAAGCAGACGGGGGAGATGATCTCTCAGTTTCAAAAAGCTCAACAGCTGGTAAGCGATGTCTTACCTGTGAGACCTCAAGTTGCACGGCACATTCGCAACTTCCTCGGCAAGTCGGTACCACAGCAAGCACCGATATCATTACGTTTCGTGGCCAATGGAACAATAACAGCGGGAAGCTTATTGTAAAAGGTAGATGGCTCCGAGGTTGTGTAATGGTAGTGCAAACAGATGGCGATGCGAATCCAATCATGTCGTGGTACATGTAGGAGCAAACACATTGCCGTCTTGGCCATTCCACAACCGCCAGAGCAACCGATCGATCCCTCTCAAAAATGCCAGAAGCACATTTCGAAACTGGTGGTGTCCATGATGCTGTCAGAGACGACCTTATCGACCCCGATGAACACAGCCCTGCCGTGACTTTTGAAAGGAAGGAAGGAACGGAGGGGATGTACTATGAAGTAAGTTCCAGGTTCTCAAATCCACGATGTCAAATTTCCACACCCTTCATTTTCAACACGGTTCGGCACCGAAAACTCTCCACGTTGTGCATTCTTTCAATCGCACTCCCCCGATAGCACAACCACCAGCAAACCGCCCAAGATACTGATGCATCAACCATGCCCATTCCGTCAAACCATCGTCTTTCTTTAAAATCAGCGTGCTCGATGAGAACAAATCTTCCCTGTCGGGCTTTGGGGAGTTTGTGGGTCGTCGTTGAGCCCATTTACACTCGGGTTTCTCCGAGAAACACCAACAACCCCTGCCAAGACTGCTCAGCTGCTGTTGATGGCGGTTGTCGTGCCCAACTTGGTCAGGGTTAGGGCTCATGTGTCGCATAGGGGTATGCTCTATCACTCGGGAGTAAAGCTTTGCCAACAAGCAGGCTGTGCCTATTGTTTTAAGTCTTAAAACCGACTGCCAGTACGGCAATGGCGACAACGGACAGACAACGGACAGTCTTTTTGACCTGGTTTAGGTGGGCAATTTTGGCATTCCTCCACGGCACATCCCCCGACGTTTCATCATGTGCACACGCCAACACAATAAGCAACGATTCCTCAACAGAGCAGCATATCGCCGTTGCGGCGGAAATTGCAAGCGTTTGAGAAGAAAAATATACACTCAACCGTAGCGTCATAACTCATTGCGTAATCTGCGACGTTCCAGCGCCAAACGACATGCTCGCTTTCTCATTGCCACCACATGCCGCGCTCATCATTGCCTGTGCCATGTCCCTGAACAATTCCGATTTGATTTCTGCCATCAGCTCCTGTTTGAGCTCCTCCTTTAGCTCCCGCTTAACCTCCTGTCGCACCTCTTCCATCAACTCCTCTCGTATACCGTTCCAGAGTTGTTCCTGCGTCTCCTCGGTCTTTTCCGCCACTAGCTGCTCTGTGCCCTCCATCACTTTGTCTTCAAGCTCGATGTGGACACCTACCAGTTGGTCGTCGATTCTATCGTCGACATGACCAATGATGTGCTCCATCTCCTCGGTGTTGTATCGGCATGGTGTGCGAGCGCCAGACTCTTGGACCATCTTCTCGAGCCGTTCTAGACGGATCTCGAGTTCGGCGTTGCGCTTGACTGCCTGACTGAAGGCGAGCAGAATACGCTTATCGGTTGTAGGAGACAAGAGCTCGCTTGTGCGTCGCCGCTTTCGGTCTGATGGGGCCCGTGTTAGCGGCGGCTTGACAGGTGATTGGTAATACATACCTGACGGGGTAAACAGTTGTACCGGGCTCTGGAGAGGACCCTTTTCAATATATGGCGGCGGCGACGGTCCCTCCACCGTCTCTTTGATCGAAGCATTGTTACTGGGACTCGGACTGGGTGCCGTAGCAACATCGCCCAGGTTGATCACCTGACCGCCCGCACCGTGATATAGCCCCTGAATGGCTGCGTGCCTCTCATCCGTCTTCAGATCGTTGAATAGGAAGACCGAGGGGAGCAACGAGAGCTGATACCGAATCGCAGGCACAAGCCGAAGCATGTCAAGATACATGGTGAAATCTTTGACGGAAGCAAGGGCCTTCATGGTGTCCAGCAGACCTTCGGATCGCGCTTTTGGCACCAGAGGACGGTGTTTTGGGACTACGAAACTAGGTGGCTGCGTCATGCTGAAGCGCAGGCGGATGTAATTGTTGGAAGGCACCCGCTGCATAGCCGGTATGGAGGGACCAGTGTTGCCATCGTACTCAACGGACTCGACGTTTTCTGGGTGAATGAACAGATAAAGACTGAGCTTGTTGGGCTTGCTGCCCTTGAGAAATACACAGCCGTGCAGTGCAAACATGGCCTGGGCTTCCGAGGCATCAACGTGCAAGTCCATACGAAGATCGGGGGTTTGTTGCATCTCTCGGTTTGATTCCTGCCACACGACCACGCCCGTCCGACTGGCCAGGTTTATCTTGCAATGCCTTTCATCGTCACTTGAGTCGTACATGGCGAGAAGATCGTGGTCGTCGGGATTGTCAAATCTATCGGTCAAGTTCTCATCAACCTTGTCACCGTCGAAATCACCTACCTCCCTCGAGCTACAAGCCCGTAAGCACGGTTAGACGCCATGACGCAGCAACGGTAGGATGATGATGGATAGAAAACGAAGAAGAAAGAGTACCGCCGCCCTTGCCGGACGACACAACTGTCGGCGAGGTTCTCACGAACGGAGACAAAACAGCCGAGAGCGCCATGGTCAGCTGTCTCTCGGTGTCTCGCGGCCTGTCGAGAGCCCCAGTCCTTTCCGCAGGCGCACCTGAGGAGTAGGATTTGGCATTTTTTTATGGTCTCGACTCGTGAGAATGCTTGCTTTCAGCGCGCCGTCAGGGAGGAATCGGAAGGTGATGATGATCCCGCCCGCTCTTGCCAGACGATGCAGCTTTCGGTAGGAATCGCACAAACGGAGGCAGGACAGAGAGCGCCATGGTCAGCTATCTCTCATTCCCCGCGGCCTACCAAGAAGTCGGCAATGCTGATTCTTGGCTTGTGCGACGCGCACGTCGAGTGCGTCGGCGGGGAGAAACGGAACTGTAATCCACCCAGGCAATCAAACCCAGGTGAAGTCACACCGGTACCATCAAGCCACTGACCCTGGGGAAGAGAATGGTTGCGTTGAATCATCGCAGATGTTGTCGCGAGGTTGAGGTAGTGGGTCGGACACCGAGTCAGGCATGGCGCGGATGGCGAGTGGAGGTCGAGAAGTTGGGTGTTGATGAAAAGGGTTGATGAGTTGATTGATGACGGGTGGCAGGAATGAGTGGGTTGAGGCTTGTGGCAGGACCAAACCGCCACGTGACCCGTCATGTCATGTGACTTGGGAGCTGCTGCAGGTTCTCGAGATTCCTCCAGACTTTAAGGCCCAAAGCCATCCAAATAAAACAAAGGGAAAAACAACAAAATAAACCAGAATGATAGGTAGAATATACCAAAGGCTATAACATTAAAAACAGCAATGCAATACGTTGAAAACTAGCGAAAGATATGGTGGTGTCAATAGTGGTAGTCCGGATATGCTCTTTGCAGTCTCAGTTAATATGTGGGGCGCGTGGCTGGAGAGCGCGCCGTGCACTCCAGTTGAACATCGGGTGGGTCCGTTGTCACGGCTTTCTCGGTCAACCGCGGGATACGGAGACTGTTGCATGCTTTTGTTTGTCTTTTGGCTGGTGTTCCCCCTAGCAAGGGTTAGGGGTCAGTATGGGCCACCTCTACATCAACCACCACATTCACACATGATTACAGAATTTCAAAATTTCAGAAATTTTGATGGTCCACAGGGTAGGATTGAAGTACGAAGTCCAGAGGAGCCAATTGCAGGCAATTCCAAGCTGCCGGCAAAGAAGTCACGCCAAAGCAGCAGCGCTAAGGACGGAACTGGAATCTTGGGCTGCAATATTGGAGCTAAAGAGATCAACAACGACAGAAATGGAAATAGAGACTGAAACATCGCAGCTGAACAGATGGCCCAAAGACGAATTCGCATACGGTTACTCAAATATTGGAGCTGAGCAGATGGTTAATGACAGGATTGGTTACTGAGATGGGAATACCCCAGCTGAGCGGAGCATACTGGAGCCGATCAGGTACACAGGACCTCTACGGTACGCTTCGTCTTCAGCTTGCTTGCCTTTGCTCTCCTGTATTTCTACCCTTGTTGTTCCTCTCGCTGGCCTGCTCCTCTTTCTTCTCCTGCTCAGACTCTTCAAAGAAGAAAGATACGACATACGCTCTCCCTCGAGATTTATTGCAACTGATTGCCCATCAAAGACTATGGCTCCCACTCACAAGCAGATTTTCTGGGACGTCGGTGCCGGTGCTGGCGATATTGGCCCTACGAAGCGCGCTCAAATTGCTAAAGCAGCCCTCATGCTCCAACAGAGCCCTGTGGTTCTTCATTCGAGCTCTGCTGGAGGCTACAACGAGTCCGAGGCCCCCGAAATTGCCCTGGTTGTCGATGTCGAGTTTGCTGAGATACAGAACTTAACCAACGAGGTCGAGACTGCTCTCGCAAACGAAGGCCTGCCCGGTGCTCTAATCACACTCAAGGCAAATGTGTGGTGGTTGACGCTCAACGAAGTCCACCTGAAAGACCTCGATGTCGTCACCGCTATCCAAGACATGTCTCTTGCTCGAGCGGCCATAGACGATCTCACGCGCATCAATACTCACGTTCCTAATCCAGAGTCCGATCAGATATCCACCAGCGTCGCTGCAGAGCTCGCTACCATCCTCTCCCAGTTTCGTGCCCACGCATCCCCGTGAACTTGAGAGGAATGTTTTGCTGACTAGCCATCAAAGACTGAGCAACGAGGACGTGATTCCAGCTACTGCAGAGACCGACGCCTCTAACATCTCCGCAAAAGACCTGGCAGAAGCGATGCTCCTCACCGAGGAAAAATACAAGCGCATGAGGGATGCCAAGAATTTGGAAATCGAGCATGAGATCAACGGTCTAAAGGACGCTCTGGTTGAGGTCTCCAAAACATCCAGCACCAACTCCTCGGTTATCATGATGATACTTGGCGGCCTTGCTTCTATCGGGGGTGTTATGATAAAGGCTTATCAAGCGTACCAAGCTGCCGGAGGCTTGAGTGCTATGATATCAGCTGCAATTGCAGGCGCCGGAGGCATCGGTGCCGTGGCTGCCACTGCCGCTGCCATTGCGGCTGTGATTCTGGCGTTTTTTTTGGTGTTGAAAGAGTAGGACACCTGTGATTCAAGAGTTATATCCTCATCTACCTGATCACGCAATTTTTGCTGACAATTCTTTTGCCATTTTCACACAGTGCGGTGAACGCCCTCGTTGTGGTCAACGGATCCGAGCACAAGATCAATTTTACCAAGGACGCAATCATCAACGGGGAGCGGTTCAAGGTCACCCTCAAGGTTCCCGCCGCTCAGAAGGATTCGAATAAGCCATTTGTCTACGGATGCGGGTTCTACACGTACCGCAAGGTTGGTTCATTCAGTTCTCCCATTATCTCGAATACTCGGACTCTCTCTCTCTTTCTGACTTTGAAAACTTTTCTAGTGGAGGATTGGCGGCCAGCCCATCGGGACCTTTGGCTCCCTTGCTGGAGTTGCCCTCAGGGCCTCCAACGGCACCGAGTTTTCCGTGGGGGCCGACTGTCCCAATACTGTCTTTGGCGGGACAAATTGCTTTCGTCTTAGACAGGGCTCCGATGCGAAGGCTGTTGCCGAGCTGGCGGGTGACTCTAGCTACAGCTTCGAGGCGTTTGAAGCTGATGGGCACCGCTGTTCTGTCCGCCGCTCTTACACGACGGGCTCTATCAATTTTGGGATTTGCTGTTTCGAGCGTCTGTAAGTGACGCCTTGGGTATACATCTAGGTGACTTTAGGTATAGCTCGCACAATCAGCAGCTCAGCGTTCAAATGTTTGGTATAAGAAGCTCTACAGAGCCTCTCTCTTGGTGAAATCGTCCCTTTTTTCCTCCCTACGACGTCACGGCATTGTAACTACAACCAACCTCGGACAGTGTGATTTTCCAAAGCTGCTCTAAGCCTCGCTCCCCCCAACTTGAACAAAAACCCCAACCCAAACATCCATAGTCCTAACCCCCTTCAACCCCCCCGGCACCAAATCCACGGCCCTAACAACCGCATCCCTCGACGCCCTCAGCACGCTCCTCGCCCTCTCGTGATCATCTCCCGGCACCCCGTCCTCAACCTCGTTCAGAAACCCTTCGCTCACAACCTCGGCAGTCTCCCAATATCCATCACTCAGCTCCTTATCCGGCACCACGATACCCTCACTCTCCAACTTCCAACCCGTTCTCTCCAAAACTTTCTTTATCCCCTCGGGACTAATGACCCCCCTTATATTCTGCTGCTCCTCCTCACTACTACCACGATTTTCGTTTCTCTTGTTCGCCTCCAGCGTAGCCCTAGCGAGCGCGGCCAAAACATGCGGCATCGCAGCCAGGGAGGAAGAAGAAGAAGAAGAAGAAGCCTGCAAGGCATACTCGGCTACGCACACCCTCTTCGCCCTCCCTTTCAGGGCCAACAGGATCGACTCGAGCTGTTTTTCCGGCGAGGGGAAGTACCAGATGCAATGAGCGAGCACGGCCGCGTCCCACTCTCTGCTCAGATTTTCCCGTCCGTGAAGGAACGAAGCCAGATCGGTCTCCAAGTGGAAGGTGATTGCCTTTCTGATGTTTTCGGGGACGGCCAAGGACGAAGTCAGGTGGGCTTGGGCCTGGGATAAAGTGAAGGGCGCTCCGTACGTGCCTGGGGCCGGGTCGAGGGCTGTTACGTGTCCTCCCGGGCCGGTAGAGGAGATGGTGACGGCTTCGGCCAGGACTGCGGTGCATGTTCCCTGGCCGCAGCCCAGTTCGAGTATTTGGGCCGACGGAAAAATTGCGCGGGGGCCGAAGGAGTTGATGAGGTTTATGCGGTGGGTTGCTTGGGAGAGCTCGATGGCTTGGGAGGTTTGGGAGGGGCCGGTGGGTGGTTGGATGTGGTAGGAGGATATTTTGGGTGCCGAGGAGAGGGGGAGGACCTGTTTAGATGGGGGACACATTTTGACGGGGGGAAATTGTGTCGTCGATTGGTTTTAGTACGAATGGATGAGATGGTTTGAAGGTACACAAAAGTTGAGGGAGTGAGTATGGGCAACTTTTATATATTGGCGATTACCGTTGGTGTTGGATCTATCTTGAGTTCCTTGGAGTGAGTTCGGGTACTTCCCAAATAGGAAGGTCCCGTGTTCGCGTCTTCAACAAGCTTATTGATCAACACCCCGTTTGAGACTCTGACTCACTGGCGAGGCTACTCAAACTCGTATTTTGCCATATGATTCAAGTTGGACAAAAATTGAGGACATCTTTTTTTGTGACAGGGAATTGGCCACTCCCTGGTATCTCTTCGTTACATTAACGCGGTAATGAGTCAGCGACTGGAGGTGAGGGGAAGTTCAACAGATTCGCGTTCCATCTCCGCTCAGAAATTGAAGATGGTGATAATGCCGATCATGAATTTCTTGTAGTAGAGGGTTCTCCATAACACCATCATCATATTTGTCCTCCAAGTCCCAGGGGTATTGAACAGATCTACACATAAACCAAACAACAACAGCTCAAGACCCCTGATGCTTGACACATGGAAATAAATCCTCATCGTCAACTTGGAGGATATCAGGCCATGAGAAATCCCCAAGGCGAACACACCAAGCTTCAAAAGCCCGCTTGGCTCAGTGGTAGAGCGTATCACTAGTAAGATTTGTGTTTCTGAAAGAAATCCAAACTCGGCAAAATCAATGATAAGGTCATCGGTGCGATTCTGATAGTGGGCATCGTTTATTTTGTCCACTCTGACTTGTTTCTTTTTTGCCCATCACCACCAATAATTGTGTATGATAACCTGTCAAGACAAAACGTAAAAACAACAACCTCATCACTCATCCCCCGACCCCCCATTCTGAGGCGTAATCACTCCGCTCTCGTCCCTAAACAAAATAGCCTGCCTCATCGCCAGCCTCATCACCTCTTCTCCCCCCGCCAACCGTGCCTCGTCCTCGGGCGGTATATACTCCCTCAAAACCTTGTCCACGTACCAGTCCGGCACGCCCTCCCTCAGCGCGTCCCTGATCCCCATATTCATCCGGTGCACGTACTCGGCCCTGGGTTCATACCCGCCAACATTTCGCTTGAAATCAATGTACACCAGCATGTGCACCGACACGGCCGCTGCTCCCGCTCTCTCCACATGCAAGCCCCCTAGATCACTTTTTCCTTTGGGTCTGAACAGGACCGGGATCACTCTCTTCTCGTACGCGACGGGGACGCCCTCGTTGACGTCAAGCCGGGCCTCGTCCGCGGCAGTCAGATTGTAGACGAGACCCCAGACCTCGTCGCCTGCTTTGTTTGAGGGCGCAATGTTGGCGTAACCACGGGAGTTGATGAACCATTTGTAGCCGCGGAGGAGGCCCAGGCCGGTAAATGGGGAGGAAGGGCAGCGGCGGGACATTTGGTCGATCCAGAGGTTGGAGCCGTAGCCGAAGTAGACGTGGGAAGTTGGGGTGGTATGAGTGGCAGACATTGTTATTTGTGATGTGCCAGTGGTGATGATGATGATGATGAGAAATTGGAAAGCTGGAGGAGGGAAGAAAAAGACGGATGCTGCAACTTCATTTACGAACAGCAAAGGATGTTCAGCAAAAAGTCAAAAAGTCAAAAAGTCAAAGTCAAAAAGTCAAAAAGCCAAAAAGTCAAAAAGTCAAAAAGTCAGAAAGAAAAAAAAAGATGTCAGATACGCAAGTTGGTTCCTTTCATCGGGACCAAGCAGCGGCGAATGGCGCAACTGCTTGGAAGTAACCAGGTAATAAAGTGGGGTACGTTGCTTTGGGAAGGAATGATGTATGTATTAAGCCCTAACCCTTTTGTAAACGATCTCCCCTTTTTCAACAAAGGGATGTATGTTCATCTCGTTGCTAAAAATGGATCGATAAAGCAGCAGAAACCTAAGAAAAAAAAGGCAACTGTGAAAGAATAGAAAGACTTCCCCTGAGCCCCCATATGAGATGTGGCATATCACATCACAAACATAAAGCATAACCCCTGACAACCAACTCCATTACCACCACCTTCTCACTCCTTCGCCTTCTCAGAATCCCCGTGTACCTGAGCAGCCCCCTCCTAGACAGCTTCAACCTCAGCGCCCGCCTCCCCAGCCAACCCCCTCTTCCTCGCCTCGTTGAGAGCCTTCAACTTGGCCGTCCCGATGCCAGTCACGCCGTCCTTCTGGTTATCGCCCAGCCACGGCTTCTTGGAATCACCCAAGACGGTGCCGGCCAGGAAATAAACCACCAGACCGCAGATAATCAGCACGAAAGCGATGGGATACATCCAGTGGATCGAATAGCCAAACACGCGCGTGCCGATGATGACTCCCCAAAAGTTGGCAGTCAGCAGGTTGACGTCGAAGATGGCCGCGCTCCCCATGCGCAGGATCAGAGGAACCAGCGAGTAAAAGATGAACAGACAGAAAGTGTATCCGACGAACCAGCCGGCGACCTCTCCGCTCCACGTCGCGCCCTCGAAGCTTTTTCGGTCAAAGATGGCGGCCTGCACGCCGTTGATGCAGATGCCAAAAACCCCCAAGAACGACAGGACCTCGTACATGGGCCGCTTGCTGACGAACCACTCCTCGTAGACGTTGCTGACGCCGTACAGGGTGGCGCCCAGCAGCCCAAAGAGGTCGCCCTTGACCATGTTTTTCCCTTGCCCGCCGTTGGTGCCGTTGATGTGGTCGCTCGCCAGCAGGACGCCCATGCCGCCGCAGCAGATGAGGATGCCCGCGATCTGGACCCACTTGTAGCGCACCTTGAGCAGGGCGAAGGAGAGCACGACGACGCAGACGATGGACCAGAAGTTGAGCAGCTGCGCCGAGAGGATGTTTGTGTACTCGTAGGCCAGGACGGTGAAGTAGTTGCCCTCGACGTCGAGGAAGCTGAGGATGAAGTACTTCCACCCGTCCTTGAGCACGATGCGGAGCCACCTGCGCCAGCCGTGCTTGTACAGCGTCAGGGGCAGGTAGACGAGCGTCAGCAGGGCGTAGTTGAACAGGGTCTGGAACGCCGGGATGATGGTGTTGACCCCGGACAGAAAAGAAGTGAACGTGTTGCTGCCCGTGATGCAGAGCGCCAGGATCTGCCCGACGGCGATGATGGCCCAGAAGTCATAGGTCAGCAGGTACGAGTACCAGCGCACGTCGCGCGACTCGAGGTGCTTAAGCCCGGCGGCCACGGCGGCGGATTCAGAGTCGCTGTCGGTCGCGGCTATTCCCATCGTCGTCGTTGCCGTCGCGCCGTAGTTGTCGACGCCGCCATCGTCGTCGATGGCCTTGGTTAGCACGGGCTCGACGACAGCCGGGATGGCGCGGTTCTCGCTGGACATGGTTTTCGTCCTTTCCTTGAATGAAATTTTTTATGTCGTAATTTTTTACACAGATTTGTTTACTGAGTAAAGTCTTTCTTACGTCCCCTCGAGCAAGCGCAAAGACTCAAGTCGCTTGCCGGTTTATTTACTGACGGTTGTTACGGCGCATACAGTCGTGTGCCGATGAAGTGAGAAAGTCGAGGGGCGCTGATCTCTTGAAGGACATGTGTGGGTGATTAAACGGTGAGGGGGAGTGGTGGGAAATGGGCGATCTTTTGCCGTTTGGGAAAGGGCTCAGGTGAGACACACACGCACGCACGCACGCAGACACGCACACACAGCAAAATACCTAGTTGCAGGCGCGAAGCTGAGAGTGGAAAAGTTTTGAACGTGGAAAAGTTCTCAAATACCAGTTTTTGCCCACTGCGGGGCCGGGGTCGGTGGTCGGTAGGTGGTCGGACAAGGTTGGACGCGGGCTTTCTTGGCGCGGGTAGCGGAGCTGTGGGGTTGCTCCTGCGGGCAGCCGGGGTGGGTGGGGTCCGAGACACCCATCTCCTCGGGACTTTTGGACGTTGTCGCGACTTTACTTTTCTAGAAGTATTCCATTTGGCCCGGTAATAGGACTCTCAAGTAGGTACCTATTGCCGGCATACTTGATCGCCCAAAAGACAGCACGATAGGCTGGCCGAAGGAAATAGGTCAATCGCAAGATGGCTTACTCATTTGTGACACCTCATGTTTCCTATTTGGTCCTTCTTGGTCGAGAAGGCGAGTAGACATGCATCTTTGAGAACATGATTGACACGATGAGATCCGTCACGTACGGACTTGTCGGATTTTGGCGGAATACCCAAAAGTATAAAGACGACAACGTCTTTCACAGATGAATAACTACTTCACCAAGACATTGCAAACCTACCTACCAAAGCTCCTGAAATCCCCTACCCACCATGGCACCCACAACCTACCGCAAACTCCAAGACAGGCACGTCCTCATCATCGGCGGCTCCTCAGGCATAGGCTACGCAGTCGCCGACGGGTCCCTCGCCTCGGGAGCCAAAGTCACCATCTCCTCCTCCTCCCAAAACAAAATCAGCACGGCAATAAACCAACTAAAATCCGAATATCCCAACCAACCTCTCATCCAAGGCCTCGCCTGCGACCTCTCCAAGCCCGACACCCTCGAAGCCAACCTCGAATCCCTCTTCGCCACCGCCCAATCAACCCAAGGCCAAATCAGCCACGTAGTCTTCACAGCCGCCGACTCCCTCACCATCACCAACCTCGGCAACATCACCCCCGCCATAATCCACCAAGCCTCCCAGATGCGCTTCGTCGCCCCGCTCATCGTGGCCAAAATCGCCGGTCGATACCTGTCCAAAACCACCAGCTCCAGCATAGTCTTCACAACCGGATGCGTAGCCGAGAAGCCAACGCCGGGGTGGAGTCTAATCACCTTCCTCGCAGGCGGGCTTTCGTCCCTCGTTAAAGGATTGGCTGTGGATCTTGCACCGGTGCGTGTGAACGCCGTTCGTCCGGGGTATGTTGACACGCCGCTCTGGCAGGAGGATCAGAAGGCGTTTATGACGGACGTTCTGAAAGAGAAGAGCCTGACTGGGAAGTTTGGCAAGGTGGAAGATGTGGCTGAGGCTTACCTGTGGTTGCTGAAGGATGAGAACGTCACGGGGACCGTGGCTGGCACTGATGGGGGGGTTTTGCTTGTTTAGGGGCTGCTGCGAGCTTGCCATGTTTGTGTCTGGTGGGGGTTGATGTATTTTTGGTGAGGATTTCGGGGGTGTTTGTCCAAACACAATCCTTATATGCCGATGTATGCACTTTACCATTAATTATAATTTACTAGAAATATCTTGTACGGGTATTCGGTCATCTCCCCACTGCATACAGCAAGAAACCTGCGTCTTAATCCTGTAAATTACATTGTCTCTCTTTGGCAACTGCACATGAAACGACAATACAAAACTCTCTGTCCAACCCTCCAGCCCAATACCCTCCCTCCTCTATCGACCGACAACATATAACGAAACCATACTGATCCCCTTACTCCTCCCAAATTTTTTCCAACTCTAAACTCCCCACACGAAACCGCACTATCAACATGCGTCCCAACACACGGATAAAGCCTTCCCCAACCAACAAACCCCTCCCAACCAACTCACCCACTCATCCTACAGTATATAAACGGGAGTAACAAAGTAAAGTCTCTTTTTGGGAGTTTAATTTTTTTATATTTTATTTTTTTAATATTATTAATGAACCGGGGATGATGAATTTCTCCAAGAAAAACAATGCTACGTACGTAATACTTGGCCTTTTGGTTGTGGTTGAGGTTTGCTTGAAATGTGGAAGAGGGAAGAAAAGAGTTTGTGAGTATTATATATATATTGCCTTTGTCAGATAGTTGGCCGCTCGGATGGAGGAAATGACGGTTTTGAGGGTGTGTGTGCTGTGCTGGTGGGCGCTGTGTTGGAAGGCGGGGAAGGTGCGGAATGACCTCGCGTGAATAATCCGTACGACTTGCTTGACTGCCATGCAGGTAGGTGTGTGATTTGAACCTACCATTGCCTGTTGACTTGGGCATCCAGAGTGAGATAGGTAGGTGAAAAAGTTGGCAATTTTGTGAACAATATTTGAACATGAGGGGCAAAAGAATTTCACAACACTTTACACGGCATATTTATTCCCGATTTACAGTGATAGGGATTTACAGTGATAGGGATTAACACCATTGACGGATACATAAGCTTTATATCTGGATCCTGACCTGGTAAACAAGACATCATAAACAGGGTCATGAACACGGGGGGCCATTTGTATCCTCTGCGCCTGATGGGTGTAAACTACTGATGTAACTCTCTCTTTCTGCCACTGACTGCAGTCTCTTACTTGCCGGAATCTACAGTATCCTGGCCCCGGAGCTGACACGGGCGCGGAAGCCAAGCGGCTCACGGGCCGGTCCGAGTGCCGCAGAGACATGGGTTTCGGATCAGGCCGAGATCCTTGTCTGTCCGGACCTCCGGGAACGAGACCAGAGAGCCCCTACCTGTTGCCTTTGGCCAAGAGGTGTGACTTGTTGAGAGAATCCCATGATCCGGCCAACGGTACTAGGCGGATCCGGGGACTCAGACAATGCATCCGGGAAGCAAAACTCAACCGAGGGCCAGATCCAATCAGTCCATCCTCCCTCTCTCGACGGAATCGCGTGAGTTCTGGTCCGGTTAGGCGTGCATATAACTTGGACGGTTTATTGCCATTTTTGGCCCCGGCCTTTCCTGAAAACCATGTATGGTGGGGTCATTCTGAACTCGGAGACATTGGCTGATAGCTTGTCCCGTGCAAGTTTGCTGGTGTGGGTGTTGTGCATGCAGTGCAAGTGTTGGTTGGGCGCGCCTTGCGCTATTTGCTTGTTTGAGACATGGGGGGCAGCATGAACCGTTCCGTTTGCAAGGCCGGCTTAATTTGACCCCGATACTGCACTGAACTTCGGACGACTTTCCCAGCAGATTGGTTCCGTTATGGAACAAACAAATTTCCCGGTTTAAGATGTTCCAGCACTGTTTCAAACAGCTTCGAACGCGGCAAGCTCTGGAGCAACTCCGAGGGCTCCGTCAGCTCCTTCGTGAGGCACATGGAAATTGCGCCGCTGGGGCTTGGGCCTGGCTGTCCTATAAAAGGATTTAAAGTTAGCCTTACTTGCCGTGGAAAATGCAAAAGAGGTCCGTCCGTCCATGGAATACATAGAAGTTCATGGATCTTGTCCAAGTTTCTTTTGCAGGTGGTTACCCCTCCTTTCACAGCAGCACCCCACCTCAACCCTGAACGGATGGTCCTGCGGGAGCCGGCACGAAATCCGTCCGCCCTTTTTAACACTCTCGAAACGCTTTTGCAACGTAACGTCACCTATATAGCATTCCGAGGAACAGCCGAAGACATTAAAAATCTGATAATCAGTCTGTCTGTTTCCGTGTTCTTACGGACCCTTGCGGTAAAACAGAAAGGACAAAATAGTAGGTCCCCAGCGCTAGCGGGGTTGATGTGCCACTCTGCTGGGAACACTGGAAATGTGTTCATCAGGCGCGTGAGTTTAATGGATTTTAGCGTGCTACGTCTTTTGCACTAGCACGGGGTGTAATCCACATTCTGCAGTGTGGATGGGAAGCGACGACAAACTTGCAAAAGTTACAAACCCTGGAACTTCTGAGAGTGACCTTTCTGTAATGCACCGTACTGTAAGAAGAAGGGTGGGGGGAAGGTGGCCAAAAATGGATGATTTTCTGAGCCATTTTGCAGAACCTGGAATTCCCATTGGCTCATCAAGTTGTTGAGTGTGGGAACGGCTTCCCCCTATTCGAGGGGGCCGCCTTCCCATTTCAGGGGGTTCTCCCAAGATGTGACGCTATCACAGCAAAGTAGCAGGTACCCACAAAGTCCGTGCTTTATCCACCACGGCCAAGGTCTCGGGTTCAACGAGCGCGATGGACCTGATGCTGATGGTTTCTCACAATATCGAAATCCCAACAGCCTCGGCGTTTCTCACATGGTCCAATGACCTGCTCGGCGATTACTGGACAAGCACAAAATCTAAAAATGCTCTGTGTCACCTTCGCTTCGTCCATACCTATTTATTATCTGATGAAATCCAGGAGAGGAGAGGTGGCCGATTTAAAAGCAAACTTGTTGGGGGATTCACAAAAGTAGATCTCGTTCGTTGTTTGTCGCTCGGCACATTTACTCCCGGTCCACTCCGTTTCCCTTATATAATACTTACCGGTATATAGGTATGGCTGAATTCTCACCACCATCATTTCCATTCTCCATTCTCCGTTATCGCGGCGTCCCCTCGGTGGTGCAAAGTGACAAAAGGTTTCCGGGTTACCCCTGGGCCTTCGTGGGCTTCGCTAGTGCTTCTTCTGCAGCCATCACTGACATGTCCCGCGAGGCCGCGAAACCCCCGCGTGCTGTTCTCCATGTCTGCTTCGTACTTATTACTGCATGTATGTGTTGAATTATGGTCGGGGAGAAGAAGAGACGAAACGAGCACCACCTGAAGGGCCGCGTTTTGAGAGATTTGCCAGGTCTTGGTAGTAGGTACCTAGTAGGTAGGCCTCTTGAGAGGCAAGATGTGAGCAATCAGTTTGAGGACTGCCTTTTTGTGTGTGTTCGTGGAAAAGTCATGTCTTGTGGTCAACTCAACCCACGTCAGGCAGATCGACCCACGCCCCGTCTTTGCGCCGGGGCCTAAGAACCTCCATCTCCCCGGTCACCTTCCCATTCTCCTAACGCAACCCTCCACTCTCAGCCTGCAACTAAAATTGCCTGGCGCGTCGGGTGCGTGCGACCTTTTTTTTTCTTTCCTTCTCCTCCTTCTTTGGGGCCATCTTGCCAGTCAGTTCTGACCCATTCGATCCGGAGCCAGGTGTGAGTTTGTTTCTATTTTCTCTATAATTCTTATCCCTTTTTTATTTAGTTATTTATCGTTGTAAGCATTGTATTTTCTGGTTTTTTTTTTTTTAAACCAATAGGTGGAGCCACCTTTTTTTTTTATTAATCAGACTTGCCGACCGGGACGGCCCAAGAGGCAGCGACAGTTGCTGCGCTGAATTTTCCCCTGCGGTGCTGAACTGGACCTCTTCCAGTCCTCGAAGCATCGTCTGGCAAATTGTGCCAACGGGCGTCACACAATATCACAACGGAAAAAAGATCTAACTTTGAACTTGCCAGAGTTCGTTTTGAAAAAAAAGTCCTAGAGACTCTTTGCTCGAACCTCGATCGAACAACTCCCCCCCCCCCCCGACCTGCGACGCCGACGCCGACGACATCTCCCGACAATCCTCATCATGGCATACTACGAGAACCAGCAATGGCCTCCCTCTGGCCCAGCTAGTAGTGGTTGGGACCATCAGACTCCCCCTCCTGCGCGTTCCGGTTCGTTCATCTCCTGTCGCGATGCCGATGCCGATGCCGCTCACCGTCCTTTTCGGCTGACCATCGAATCCACTCACATAGGTACTAGCTCGGTTATTCCTCCCGGCGAGCCGTCTGCCTTCTTCCATCAAATCGAGGGTATGTCCAACTGCGTTTACCACAACTTCGATCGTTCCTCAAGTCCGATCGCGCGCCCCGACCGCCGTTCAATATTAGCTTTTAGCCATCGGACTGAGCGAGCCACAGAATGCGGGGAGGCCTCGAAGCTATGGAAAGAATGCTGACGGTGATGTTTGTTTAGAGGTCGACAGAGCGATTGATAACTTGACGAAGAGCGGCAAGATGTTTGGAGCGCCCGGAGGTGGCCGTCGTGAGTTCAGCCCCTTTCCCGGCCCTGCCAACATGTACCCAGGCTTTGGTGAGTATAGTCTGGAACCTGGCCGGGCTAATGCGTCATCGTAACCCAATGCACACATACTGACCTTTGCTCCACAGATGGACGCACCCAGGGCGCTGGTTCTGGTGGTCCCCCTCGCCCTCACTCCATGGCCGACTTCGGCGGCGATGTGCGCAGCGGCGGCGGTCCTCACCATCAGGGTACCAACCTGCAAAACTTTTATGCGAACCAGAGACACCAACCCTCGCGCGGCTCGAACGAGGCGGAGCAGATGATGCAGGCTAAGAGGAGATTTGCCGCCCAGCGGGAGCGAGAGCTTAGGAATTACCACCAAGAGCAGCAATACAACCGAAGTAGGCCGCCCTCTTCTGTATAGCATCAGTCTTCCTATCACAATACCACGGCGAAAGCAGGAGAAAAATAATTAAAAATAGAGTGCGCTTGGTGCCCCCACTCGGGGGCCCAACAGCATCTGTTCCCAAAAAATGTGTTGCGCCACAAGTGCGGTCGACGCCCCGTGTTCCTTGAACCTTGTCCCGAGAGGCTACATCTTCTCCTTTTCTCCGTCTCATAATGTCTTCTTCCACTATACAGCACCCAACGTGCACAAGTTGAATACGGGCTAACCAATTCCCCCTTTAGACGTTTCTGATGTTGGACAGTACAATAAGCCCGATCGCACCCTGAGCCCCGGCAGCCTGTCCGAGGAGGAGCGCCGTAAGCTCATCGCTCAGCAGCGCACCGCTCTGTATGAGGGTGGCTATCTCGACGAGGCTGGAAACACCCGTTCCGGTCTTCCTCCCCCGTCTGGGCCGTCGTCAATGCGCGGGCCCTCGCCTCTGGCTTACGAATACGGCCGCGTTCCCCCTCTTCATACTGATACCGGATCTCAAGGCCCCGTTGAAGCTGGCCAGCAGGGACCTCAGTCCGCGGGCGCTATTGAGCGCTCTCGTGCTAACAGCAACTCGAGCCCTCAATCCAACCCCACCGGCAGCAAAGGTGTTTTCGACAGCCCCTCGGGTCAGCAGCCGACACGCACCAGCGCCTCGTCTCCTGGAGGATCCCCTCCGCGACAGGGTGTCCTGGGAAGCAAGGCTGGCCAAGGCTCGGTTGCGCCCATCGGTACTCGCCCATCTGGCAACAACACCCCGACGAACCCCGCTCTCAACAAGCGCTCGACCACCCCTCTCCCCTCTCCCTTGAGCCAGGGCTATACTGCTACCGGTAATGATGAGAATGCTCCTCATAAGAATGCTGGGCCTGCCAACGCGGGCTCCACAACAACCGGCGAAGCCACCAACGTCGGCCTGTCCGGATGGCCAGCTCGTCCCGGTGGCGGCTGGGGCAACAAGCCTGGTCTGGGCGTCCAGGCCAGCGTTTGGGGCTAATTACTATGCATATAATGTTTTTTGTTTTTTCGCACTTTGGGAGTTCGGGTTTCTTACAGGAACGGGAATCGGCGATAAGACATGATGGAGGCGTGGAGTTTGGGCAAAGGGTATACTACATTTGGGAAAAGACGGTTGGTGGCGGCGTGTCTGTCTGTCATGGAGAAGGAGTTCCAGTTATCTGTTCAACAAAACTTTAGTGAAAAAGGTCAGGGTGGTAAGAAACTGGGGGATATGGAAAGGTAACGGTAAAGGCGGGGGGAGTGGTGTCTTTTTTTTTGGAACCGGGATAATTTTGAGCGTCTCTTTTTGGTTGTTTTCCTGCATCCGCGGCATTTCATCGAACTTCGGCGTCTGAGGAAAACTACTTAGGTACTCCTTTGATTGTTGAATGGGGCGCATGGCATGGGATCTCTAAGAAGCAAGACAAGGAACTAAACAACATTGCGGGGTTTATAGGGGGATTTTTATTGTTCTTTGGGGAGGGGGCTTCAGGTCGGGTTTATTATGTCTTTTCTGCTCTTTTTTATGGAAGGGGTTCGTCGTGAGTCGTTAGTCGTTGGGGGGTGGCGGCGTTGGAAGGGGTGGTGGTTGAAATTAATTTATTATTGTCAACTGCCAAAATAATATCTCGATGGCGGCGTAAGTTCATGTGGCTTCTTCTGTGGTTTTCTCAACGATTTGTTCACTGAAGCATTGACATTCGTGGGTAAGGAATCCGGAAAGATAGGGTTGAGAGCTTCATTATGTCGGTGTTTTGTTGCTTTTTCTATTCTTGACTTGGTGGACAGGGAGGCTGGTGAAAAAAACGATGGATGGAGGAGGCGAGACCAATCCTGTTTTTCTTTTCGGGTTCAACATCTCGGAAGTTTCTTGTCATTTTTTGTTCAAGCCACTGCACAGCATCATACAAGCCTTGCATCATCTATCTGCTTACACCACGGACACTTCACCGTCACTCTTGATACAGTCAGTCTCATCCTTGGTAACAAAACATGTATCCAGTAAGAAGAGTCTTTGCTGCTTTTGTTACCTCATCTTGTCTCGGCTGCGAGTAAGTAGGTAACGGTGGGACATGCACATCGCGTTTGTAGGCCCATAAGTGACTCTATATACATGATCCGAAGAGACTGACTTGGTTTATCAATGCCAGCACTTTTGAACAGTCTAGAATATCGTGTTTGTGACTGCTGGATATCTTGAGAGTCATTCACATATGCTCGAATCACGGGCTTACGTATGTACCTCACCTCTGCGTTTTTATTACTATACGATCCGCGTGTCACACAGCAACACAATCACAATCACAGTCACAATCATCATCACTTTCCCAAAGTAACAGCAGTCAAGCAACAAACAACACCATCCTACACACACACACACACACATACACACACCACGAAACAACCCATCACCTAAAACCACTACCACCACCATTACCACTACAACTCCAAATCATCCTCGCCCTCCTCATCACCAACTAACCCCCCAACCACTATTGCTAAAACCCAAACCCGCAACATAAAATAAAAAATAAAAAATAAAAAAATCACCAATAATCGAAACCCCGCCTTCATCCCCCAGTCCAAGTCCAAGTCCAAGTCCATCCCCAACACCTACACCTACACCTACACCTACACCTACACCTGCACCCACACCTGCACCCACTCGTTACTACTGCTGTATCAGAGCACCCCGCAAAACTCGGTCCCGGCCCAAAAAAAACGACGCAGAGTTACTTACTTTTCCAGGTCAATCGTTCAGGTCCCGTCCTTTAACGGGGCACGCAGAAGACTGTTTTGATATTCGGACGTTAGCACTAATGATGGGAAACTCGGGTTTGTCCCTCCACATGCCAGCAGGGATGATTGCACCAGGGCTGGATACTTTGCGCCGTCGCCTCCTCCGGGAGAGGGGAAGTCAGGTAGGTAGGTAGGTAGGTATTAAGGCAGGCAAGCTCAGTACGAGGGAATATGGAGAGATGGGCACATGTAGATGGCGGTGGTCGTTTAGGTTGGGTTGCGTGTACTACTGGGGTCGGTCGGTTTAGATATCATTCAAAAGATCTAGTGGAATCATGAGATGTCTCCCTTCTTCATCAATCAAATAAAGCAAAAGCATGCTTTGCTGTTTCTTTTCGTTCTCAACTAGCTGCTAGAATCAAAGCACCATAAACCCCATCAAAGTAATGTCAATCCCGCACCACCAAACCACAAATAGTAATGAGAACCTCAGACTCCCCCACTCACTCATAAACATAACAGAACGGCCCATCAACAATGCTGACCAGATCCCTGATCTTATACACCTTGTCCGCAACAACACCCAAGTCAATAGGGTCATCCAACGACTGCTGCCTAGCGCCAAAGCCCATCATGGAGGTGCCACCAGCAACAATGTTGACTCTGTTGTTCAGGTCTTGGGTCTGCCAGACAACCCAAGCACGGTCAATCATGCCGTGATGCACCCAAAAGGCGGGATCGTTCGGACTGGTGTAGAAATCACCACCAGGGTCACCGCCGATGGTGTAGTGTCCGGCCGAGTGGACACCCATGCCGCCTCCTCCGCCGAAACCAAAGCCTCCGGCGCCCTGCATGACGTTCTGGAAGGTGGCCAGGTCCCTGCTGTTGATGAGGGAGACAATATCTTGGGTTCGGGCGTATTTGGATGTCAACTGGTTGGAGATGTCACGACGAAGGCAGCGCGGGTTGGAGCCATAACCGTCGGCACGAGGGTTGGCCTTGGGGGCTGGGTCGATTGCCGGTGAGATGGGGCCGAGGTATACAGTCATGCTGTTGAAAAGAAAGACGGTTAGAGAAGATGAATAGAATAGTTCAAGGGCTT
The DNA here is from genome assembly GCA_033297175.1 of Cladorrhinum sp. PSN332. Classification (NCBI taxonomy): domain Eukaryota; kingdom Fungi; phylum Ascomycota; class Sordariomycetes; order Sordariales; family Podosporaceae; genus Cladorrhinum; species Cladorrhinum sp. PSN332. The sequence goes on along the minus strand of MU858818.1, from coordinate 139,615 downwards.
GGGTTTACAAACTTCTTGAACGGACCCGTCTCAACACATCCACCACCGTTGCCAGCCGGTGCAAAAGCAGAGGCTCTGTGTTGCGTCTTCTTCCCGTTACCGCCGAGGGAGGTGTCACTGCCGTCAAAGATGGGAGACTTCTCGGGATCGGCGGCCCACTTTCCCCAGTCCCAGTACTGTTTTGTGACGTTAGAAGCTGGCATTTGAGCTTATCAAAATGAAAAGGGATCTTACGGGGTGGCTGCCAGTGTAGCTGCACTCCTTCCTGAGAGTCTCTTCGAACGCCCAGAGGTAGTAACGATGCCATGAAAGGAAGCTTCCCTAAGTCCCGTGTCAGATGGTATATTCAAGCTTGTAAGCGGTCAAGACTACTGCTACTGACTGTGCCGTGGATGGTCTGAGTTTGATTCATGTGAACGACAACAAAGTCATCGTACCGCGACTTGGCTCCGGGGAACCTCGTCTGGTCCAGCTTGGAGGGTCTCTGTAGCAAGCATTGCAGCGCAGAGATGTAGGCCTTCTTCTCGGCAGCTGTGATGTCACCCCTGGAAGAAAAGAGTCAGCCCTGGTCTGTGAAGTCTTGTCAAAACCCAACTAACCATTCTTTCCGAACCCTCAAGTTGGCCTTTGTGCAGGTCTTTGACTTTGCCAGTAGTGCGTCGAGGGCAGGTCTGCCCTTCTTCTCAAGGTCGTGGACTGCATCTCCTGCTACCAGGCCCATAAGCATGAGCCATGGCACTGCAAGGAGTGCAAAGAGGGAAAAACGAGCCATGGTTGATGGACAACCTGCTCAAGAATCTGAACCGCCTAGCTCAGCTTCTCCGGGAAAAAACCAACGTGGGCACGGGGCTCGCTTTATAACCTCCCTCACTTGGACCCCCTGGCGCCATCCGCGGAGTTTCCCACTAATGCAGACATGTCTCTTTTCTCTCTTTCGATATTCCCCTGTCGACCAATGCCCGGAGAGCGTAGTCGGCAAATATTGGTTCGCCATGGGTTCTCTGGTCCAAGTCAAGGATTAGGTAGCCAAGACCCAAGAAAGGGGGCATATAAACATGGGATCACCGCCAGCAGCGGCTGCAACCTTGGTGGTCCAAAGGCTTCGGATCACGGCAGATGAGAATGTGTTATCCGAGTATTGATTAGAGACCAAGCGCTCATCTAAGCGATGCATCCGTTCGGTTGTAGCCTTGGTTCGACGACTCAAAATAGTGACGCCGTATAGGTTGCGACCCACCTGCCGGCATGGCACATGGTGAAACAAAGACCCCGTGGACTGCCATGAAAAGTATCCAGCTCTCTGGAATGAGGCAAAGGAGAGGCCGCAATGCTGCCGACTGGTCCGGAATGTTTCTGTCCCAATCTATTCGTCAGCCGGGCAAAATCTGGGGTAAATAGCCTGATCATGAAAGGGTTGCGTCCCGCAATATCGGGAACAAACTTAAGCTTGCCCCAGATTTTTCCATGCATGCTCGGTCGCGTTTCCTGCCTGACTACGTCGTGCTTGCAGCGTTGCTACTGGTCCGGGCACAGAATGTGGGTTGGATATTGTTGATTGACGTCCTTGCTCCTCGGTTCGAAGAGGCCGAATCTAAGTTGAAATATTGCCACCCTAGCATTCTATGCTGGCCCAACGATCCACGCGGTGACATTTGAATCTATTTGTTTGATTTTCCATGCTTGGCAAGTGTTGCTCATATTCAACTCGCGTCGTTATTATTGCGCGCATTTTGTCGATGGAAGCACAGCCTCCATTTACCCCCTTTATCCCTTGTCGGTGAACTGGGCGCAACGTGAATCCGCAAAGCCAGGATACCTGGTTATCATATGAGAGAGCATAACCAATTAGCAAGCTTGTATTGCTTTCTTTCAGAGTAAAGCTGCTTGGAGAAGAATCAAGCAACGTGCCCAGCACGACCATACCAGAAAAGAAAGCTCATACCACGCCACTTCGGAAAGGTTCCGTGAGATATTGCAGTTGAAAACAGATAGGCCAATGAGATGGATTGAAAAGAATGGCGTGAAGAAAATTACGCAACACGTACTATAGCACTGACACCTGAGGGGTCTTGGTTAGCCGGCATTGGTCGCAAACCACCTTGTGCGCTGGATCCTGGAAATGATCTTCTTTTCATGTTTTCCTTGGGTTTCCTTAGCACAACGTCGGCAGATATCTGGTTCGGGTGATGTGCCGGATCTCGAGACGACGCAAGAACCTGGAAGATTGCTCGGTGGGCTAGCTGGAGGCTGTGGCCTCATGCTGCAGCAGACTCAACAAGCAGTGGCGAACGTCGTTGGACGACAGGAAAACCCGGCAAAAGAGCATCTGGCAATTTGGTTTTCATCTAAAGAAGAGGTCTGGAATATCTTGAAATCTTTGTGTCTGGCCTCTGCATGAATCAGGATTGAGGAAACATTTGAAAAGGAGAGTCGAGAGGAGCACAACAGCCGACGGCCAAGGCCGGAGTGATTACTGCACGAGACAGAGATTTGGAAACCACGGGGCAGACCTCAGGTTCTTGCCCAACCCGATATGACAGCCCGAGAAGGAGGAAGGTGTGACCGCCCCAGTTCCCATGCACTCCGAGTCAACTTTGCAGGTGTGGAGTGCAGAGACTTGAGCAATCACGCCATTTTAAATATTCTCCTGATAAGATGTCTTATGCAGATGGGATAAAGCAGCATGTGTTTGTAATCAATCAATCAATCAATCAATCAATCAATCGATGGCGTACCTGTTTCCTTCCACAGGACACACCGCAAAAAGCAGAGCCATCATCCAGGCTCAAGTTGAAGTTATGACACGTTATGATAGGTCGCTGGCCACACCGTCTTGCAAAATTCACCGTCAAGGAAGCCACATGTATTCATCCTTGGTGGTTGAAAACTGAAGAAATCAGTTTATGCTTGGATGATATTCTCACGGATATATCTCAAGCGCAAGAAGAGACCGGTCTCCTTCAGGTTTATTTCTTGACAATACACGTATGGCACTATTCCTATCGTTATCTGAAATCTGTTGGTCACTTTCCTAACCGCGCCTCCAAGGAACATCAGCATATTCGATCAGATCAAGGAAGAGCTTCGGCAGGTTCCTTCGTTTCACATTTGCAAATATTATCTGTCATTACTGGACGGGAGCCATGAACCGGATTATTCATACAGTCCATGGAGCCCTCAGCTGTTTCATCTGGCCCTCGACAGCTTTGCTTAGGGCTGACCGACGGGCCAGAACCGGCTTCAAACGGCACCATGAGAATTTCAACATCAGACTGTGGGCCATCTGATGCCAGAAGTTTTGTCAAAGTAGCGGTTTCACCAGAAAGCCCCAGTGCTGTCGAGCCTGTGTGGACACCTACGCATGTCCTTATTCCAGGGCACAGAAAGTTAAATGATCATTGCCTGGAACCTGATGCTATCCTCCCATCATGGAACTCCATTTGCGGTCAACGTGAATGAGCGGTGTTCTCTTATATACAGCTTCACCCTCGGCAGCTTTCGAGTGGCCCCTCGAGGCCTTTGTTACTATTTCTACTCCTGTCCTACGCCCTGTGCCTGCTCGTCTCGATACCTTCATCCCCGACAGCTCCAAGGGTTGCTTCTCGAGAGGTTCAATTACAATCTCTGCCCTCGTCAGGCCGACTTCACCCTTTTCCGACCAATACAAACAATAACAACAAAACTAAACGCGGTAGCAACCGTCTCTTAATTAACGAGATAACATTCAGTCGAAGGTCACAACAGCCATTCGTTCCCAGTGACTGTCACATCTACCCTCCTCACGCCAACCGCAATCTCGACAGCTCTTTTCGTTATCAATCGGCGACCGCAAACCCCAAGAAGGCCTTTCTCCTCAATCTTCAAAATGGGTATGAAGGAGCCTCGCGGAAAGGTCCGACGGATGACGTACAAAGGATGGGAATACGAAGCTTCATATCCAGCCTCGGAGCAGAACGTGGTGCTTTACATCACGAACAAGATGAGATACTCAAATCTGGCAAACCTAGACATCGACGAGGAGAGAATTCAGGCGTTTGCGAGCGTTTACGTTCGACTTCATCAAGTGCCAAAGACCTCACGAGAGCGGTTGGAACAGTGGATAGAGCTCCACGAGGAGACCGTCGCGGGTTGGAATCTCGGCTGCTTTCTGAATTCGCCGGAGGAGGATCGTGCCTTGCACCTCAAGCCTCGAAAGCCAGGCGTTCCTCCCGAAGCAATGCTTATTCCGCTTGTGGGGAAAGAAGAGGAGCAAAATCCCAGTGGTGTGTGGCAGGAGGTAAGAAATATCATGAGGTGGAACACGAGAGTCGTGATGCTAACACTATTTTTCCAGAGTGACCGTCCTGATAACCAGCAACTTCCAACCCCCATCAACTCCAGCCAGAAGCGCAAGCGTGAGCCTGAAGTTATCCCCATAGCAGGCCTCAGCTTCCCTGCCCAAATGATCCAGAAGCATCCCGAGGAGCTGGCCAATAAAAGCCAGCAGGAATACCTAGCCGCAGAGATCAAAGCGGCCGGCAGGGCCTTCAAAGCTCTGCATTCCTTGATCACAGGTGAGGCGAGAGATCTCGACGCCGACGATAACCTCAAGCCAGTGCTGCAGAACCTGGCAGACAGGTCAGGTCAGGACCTAAAGCGCATCACCAAGGCGGCCAAGATTGCGGAGGAACTGCGGGAGCACATGGGAAAGACAAGCGCTGTTGAAGAGGACGACGAGCTCGAAGCTCGTATCCTAGCCAAACGGGCGCGGGTCACGCGAGACGACCAAGCCAGGCAGCCGACCCGGACGCGAACGGCTCTCGCGCCTGCCGCAACGGTTTCTCGACCTGCTCGCGTGCCAGGCGCGAGCAAACGCTCGACGAAATCTTCACGTGGTGGCCCCTGGCGTGCAGGTGTTCGCGGGCGGGACAACAGCAAGACATTGACTCCTCGAAAGATAATCGAGGATGACGATGAAGATGACGAAGCTGGCCCCGGACCAAGATCCAGTTTGCTCTCCCGCCGGCGTGTGCCTCTGTCGAGCGACAGCAGCAGCACCGACACTGACGGATCGATTACTAGTGTCATCTCCTTCACTCTGGTCGGCCGTCCAGACCCAGAGGCTCCTCCCAGCTTTTCCTCTGGGCAGGCTCGTCGCTCTGCTACTGCTGGCGGCGGCGGTGGTTCTCGGAGAAAGCAATCCGAATCGGCTCTCTCCATATCCAGCCTCGTCGCCCAGGCGTCTTCCTCCAACCCCGGCGCGGCCGGCGCAGACACCACCATGCTCTCGTCCATGACCAACAAGACTTCGACTCCGACCGTCGCAGCTGCTATTGCCCGCGAGGCATTGCAGTATTACTCTGATACCCACTCAGAGTCGGCCAACGAGGAGAACCATCGAGGGAAATAACTGCACCCAACTGCCTTATATATATATATATATGGTGTTTTCTTGACATGTTTCAGGTTCCCGAGGAGCAACTGTTTACTTGACGCTGCTCATCTCTCCAAGCCAAAACCTTTCCGCGACTCCCCACTCCCGAATCGCTTACAACCAAATTTTTGAGGGAAACGAAAGTACTGCCTGAGCGTCACCCTACTGCGTCAAAGCTCTCTTTTTTTTTTCTTTTCTTCTTCGGCAGCTGTTCACACTATTTTACGCGAACAGATCATAGTTCCGGTAGGTGAACAAAACCCATGTTCAACGCCGGCTTCTCGAATAATCTAACGGACCTGGCCTGTTTTAAGTTTCGAAAAGTCTCGTTCTTTCTTTCTTTCTTTCGTTTTTCCTTTCTTTTTCTTTAAAATCTCCTGATGACTTCACTCAGGTCTGTTTTTTTCCGGTGGCACCATGACACCGACTTTTCTTTTTTTTTTTGTCCTTTTAAGTGGCAGGCATGGGTGGGATATATATATACACACATGACATACAACGCTCGGGTTTATCATGATGAAGGAAGGACATGATTGATCTAGAAGAAAGGTAGAGGAGGATATGGCATCATCTATGGCATGGCAAGGCACGGTACAGCATAATATGGCAGGAGATAAACCGGTGTCTGGAGGAGACGAGAGAGGTCTTTGAAGACCAAAAGAAATGTGGGATAATTGTACATACCCAAAATCCTCTGTTGAACATATATAATACGGTTGTGCCCACAGCACAACGACGATCGTTTTGTGTCACATCTTCTCAGATGATTTATACTACTGCTTTAATCTGGCAGTTGAAAGAAAGAGCTTGTGGCGTCTTTTGAAAGTTCCTGATATGCCGGTGAGATGTTTGATCAGCCAAGTGTGTTCTGTATGTGTATGTATGTATGTATGTATGTACATCTGGATAAATGTGCCGAACTCCATTGCAGGTGATCCACCGAAGTGCACGAAAGGGGTCGGGAATCAGAATGAGCAAAACAAAAGCAAAGGCAGACAGATGAGCGAGAAGTAGTCTATTTAGATCTTTTGCACGGCAAGGCAGTGTTCTCCTTTTCCCATTTCTCATACAAAAATATCTATTACGGATCCCCAAAACCATAGTCAAAAAAAAAATAATTAAAATAACCTAAAAACGCCACGTGAAGACCACCCCAATCCGTTGTGCCAGGCGGCTTTCTTTTGTGCCTAGCCCCCCATTACATTTAAAAAAAAAATTAAAAAAGATTCATGCTTTCGGCTCATTGGTCACCTGCGAACGAAATCGGTCCTCTCGGGTATATACTTGTGGCTCAACACTGTGTGTAGTTGAATCCTGCAATTTGAGAAATTAGTATCAGCCACAACATCATTGGTATTTTTCCCTTCAGGTGTGTACTAACCAGATCACTGTCATCCTGACTTGATCGGCGCAGGTTTTTGAAAAGATGTCGCATCATCGGTATGGACGCTGCCATAATAGTACAGGCGGGTTCGATAAAGCCCCAAAGGACGAGCGGAAGAGAGTTGTCTGGTCACCGAGTGTGTCAGCCATGACCACCACACTGCTTTTGGACGATATGGTACCGTGTCACTCACAGCTAAAGTCGCCGTCCTTAAGCACAGGTACGGTGGTAAGTTTGACAATGCAAGTTATGCCAGCTAAAATACCCATCGACATGGCGACGGCGACGCCGATCTTCTCTCGGTTGTACATATTATACCTGAGAAGAATTCTCCAGGGGAGTAATGCGAGTGCAAAGTCGCTAAAGGCGGAACATGCTGCGGTAACATGGTGTTAGCAGCTACCGACATTTGGCAATATTCTTAACGGCATGGGGGATTGCTCACATCCGACAAAGATGCTAAAGTTAACGGTGACGGCGACCGGCCAGCAATTACCCTCGAGAGTAGGATTCCATGTCTTGGCTGGCGGATCACACGAAACCCAGAAAAATATGGCGCTTATGTAATGAGTGACATTGAGGACGACGAGAATGCCATAAATGAACCATCTCATCCATCGGTCGGTTACTAGACGTAGTAAAGTGAGAGCGAATGATGTTTTGCTGCAAGCGACGGAGAGGACTGATGAGAAGCCGGATATGTTGCTGATGATGCCAAAGACACTCATGTTCTCATATGGTATCTCGGCATCATGCAGACCAAAACCATGCCGGACATTGATGGATGTTGTGCAGCAGCTAAGGAGAAGGAAAATCTTTGACCACATGAAATCAGCGGGCTGGCCTACGGAATATTATGACTGCGGGACAGGAAGAGGGCATACCCAGGCGGCAATGATGAAGTAGTCATCCCACCAGAACTGGCGACGGCGGAGAACCTTTGTGTAGAGTCGAAGTCCAAGGAAGACCATCGACAGGGCGGTGAGAGGCCATTGAACCGCATAAATTGTGACGCCTCGGGGGTTTTCACTGAGAGGAATGTATGTTGGCATTTTGCCCTGATGTTGCCCCTATGGCAAAGGGCGAAGCCGCGAGGGGCAACGTCGTGAAGGAGCAAGAAGATCCGGGGCAGGTGGGCTTCATTTGCCGTCTCCTGTTGATGCTGTCCCTAGTATAAAGTTCTTATTGAATTTCCATGGCGGCGTCAATGGGCGGCGATCTTGTATGTCGGCGTCGGCGTCGCTGCTTCGTAGTTGTCAGGTGTCAGGTGTCGATGTTGTTGTCGGAATAAGGCCCTGTCGATTTGCGACTTTGATCGATGGAGACTACCATTCGCGAGGTTCATGGAAGGACCCTGGATCCAACAATGAGAGCGGGGACGGCCGGAATTAAAAAGGCACTGGGTAAAACGGATCGATCGCCTGCCAGGATTCGGTCCCCAAGGAGACGCGATCTCACCTCCAGGCACAGGCTGGGCGCCCTCAGGGTGTGAGGGGGGCGCCCAGCCTTGGAGATTGGCAAATCTCAGCTGCTTTCCATGGTCCGCATGAGTTTGGAAATGGTGCAGTAGCGGCATCGCAAAGCGGATGCTGGGGGGTGGGCGCTGGGAATTGTGAATGGAGTCCTGAATGAGATTCCCCACATGCCGCCCTCTTTCGAATCGGATGCTGCCGCGGGCTGTGCACTCCCAGGTTGGTGACAATATCCTTGACGTGCATATTTTGGCTTGGTGTGGCTGACAGGCTGCACACTAAGCTTGTCATGATGGTTTGATGGATATTTTGCGCAGCGTGGGCCGGGACGGGATGTTCACCAACGTTTCAAGGATTCGAGATGGCATTCACGTTGCATCAAAGATTTCGTCGGCCCGACAGTTTGGGACTCGTCCAGGTTGCCATCAAGAAAACAACCTGGAATCCTTGGGCCGCTGGGCCACATGGGTTCGTCCAAAGTTGGAGGCGGGGTCTGGACAGAGAGACATCAGACGGGAAAAGGAAAAGGCCCAAGCGGCATCCCGGACACGGCATTGATGATTGGATATCCAAGATGGGGGAACCGACTTTTAAGTTTTGAAGGGTGGAAATTGCAAGCGATAAAAGTGCCAAAAGACAATTGACCAACGGCCCTGCCAAACGGCGGGGGCGGGAGCTGCTGCTGCCAAGTTGTGTACCTGCCTCCAGGCTTCAATTGGACTCGGTTAGAGTTTTTGCAGTGGTCGTGGTCAAAGCGGATTCCGGGTTCCGGGGTGATTGTTGGGTACGGGTTAAGGGTTTTCTGTGCCATTTCGATTCACAATGCTGGATTGGGAACCTTGCGAACAGATTCTCGAAGCGGGAAGCTCCGACCGCTAGAACAATCGGTTATCGCTTCGAGCATCAATTTTATTGTTCTTACCGAGATGAACCAGACGGGAGACGACGGTAGACGACGGCGCAAGAAAACCCCCATTACGTACAAGTGTTGTTGCGCACAGCTCAGACTAAGAACCAAGCGACACGGCGCAGTGGGTGCATGTTGAAGTGGATTTGATGAAGTCAAGGATGCAAAGGGGCGAGATCAGTTGGCCATTATGAGGAAATAGTTGAAGAACGGGTGATGATTGCTTGGAGAGAATATTTCTCCAATACCAAGTACAACCCCTTAAACACATCCTCGAACGCGCAAGGAGCGTATCTTATTCTTATTCGACTGGAGGTGACCGGAAGACCGGCACGAGAATTCTGAGGGTCAAATAGACACCCCACGCTTTCTTTACCTTAACCGTGAAGTGACTTACGGGGAAATAGGTAGAAGTATCTTGAAGCCAAGTTCAAACAAGCTCGAGGGCTGATCCCAATCGACGCCAGTCGAGTTCTAGGAGCGATTATCGAGGCAAGCACGGCACGTTTTCACGCATTGGCAATCGTAACCAAGACCAAAAATGTCGTGATCGCACTGATCAACAATCCTACCAACAAAGGGAATTGCTGATTGATACAGAAACATGCAATTGGAGGCATCGTCCCCCCTGCATTCCCGACACCAAACCCCCGTTTTCGGCATATCGAGAATCACGACATCATACCCCGGATGAATAGGCATACCGATCACCCTACCACCTTCCTCAATGGAGACAACAACACCAAACCTTCTGGTCGTAATGCCTGCCAACACCAACACCATCGTGTCCGTGTCCACAAGCTGAAGAGCTCGAGAACCGGATTCCTGCCGATCGTGCTCTGACACTCGACCAGACTGTCGAGAACGTGGGAGCTTCAACAACATGACTGAGACGTTGAGAGACCGACCCCTTTCTCTTGTTGGAATAGCCTCAGGTTGCGCGGGATGTGCTTGCTTGCACATCACTCAGAGTCCAATCACGGTCACATTCGATGTTACTCGTGATCCAAATCCAGGCCGTCTCCCGCCCAAATAGCCAAAATTGGAGGATAGAATGATGATCCATGTAGATGACGAAGCTGTGCCGGCGACCCGTGTACGCACGCACACACATATATTTATATGTAAATATTTGTGTATATAACCTTATGAGAGACCCGCGTATCTCGAGTCCAGGAGGGCGGAGGTATACAGGCTGCTCTTTCTCTCTCACTCTTCAGATCTCGCCGCCACTCGTTCGTTTGACATCACTCAACATGAGAGGCTTACTGAATCTGTCTGCCTTGGCTCTCGCTCAGGCCCTCCTAGGTGCTGCAATCCCCAGTCCTACGGTTGAGAATAGGGCTGATGGACCGCAATTCTCCAATGGTCAACCGATTGATGGGAAGGGAAAGGGCGCTCCGATCTTGGGTACGTGACATGCAGACACACACAACGTTTTGAAGGCGAAACTGACACGGTGGGCATTTCAGGTGGCACCAATAAGCAGATTGACTTGCAGAACCCGGACAACCTCGGCCAGCAGTCGACAGACAACGGTCTGGTTCCCAATCTGAAATGGAGCTTTAGTGACTCCAAGACGAAGATTCTCAAGGGTGGCTGGGTTCGAGAGCAGGTCATAACCGATTTGCCCTCGAGCCACGACATCGCAGCAGCCCAGCAGCATTTGAGCAAAGGGGCCATCCGCGAGCTTCATTGGCACAGGGTCGCCGAATGGGGCTTCGTATACTCGGGGTCCATCCTCATCTCGGCCGTTGATGAATCTGGCAAGCATGAAGTCGCCAAGCTCAACTATGGTGATATCTGGTATTTCCCCAAGGGTGCAGCGCACACCGTCCAGGGACTCGAGGATGAGAACGAGTTTCTTCTCGTCTTTGACGATGCCGACTTTGACCGGGTTGGGTAAGTTTTCCTCTCTCCTCTGAATCTCACTCACCAATACTAAACACCAAATCCCAAGCACAACCTTCAACGTCGATGACTGGATTGCCCGCACCCCCAGAGATATCCTAGCCAAGAACTTCGGCCTCAACGAGTCCGTATTTGAAAACGTCCCGTCGCCCAATCCATACATCCTCAACGGCACCATCAGCACCCGAAACGTCACCGACAATCCGGCAGGCGAGCTCACAGGCAACGCGTCCTTCGTCTACCGCACCTTTGAGCATCTTAGCGAGTCTGTTCCGGGTCAAGGCGGAGTCTTCTACAAGATCGACTCAACCAACTTCCCCGTCAGCAAGACCATCGCCGCGACTTTCGTCAAGCTGGAACCCAAAGGCCTGCGGGAGCTCCACTGGCACCCCAACGCAGAGGAATGGCTATACTTCCACCAGGGACATGCCAGGGCGACCGTCTTTATTGGCAACGGTAACGCTCGTACTTTTGACTTTTCGGCTGGTGATACTGCCGCTTTTCCTGATAACTCGGGGTGAGTTTCGTTTTTGTGGTCTCTTTTTGTCTCGACTGTGCCGTTCCACGTGATTTGGTGGTGGCGTGGTGGCAGTGGTACGGAAGCTAACAAGCGCGCGTGTGTGAACGTTACGCAGACACTACATCGAGAACACTTCAGACACAGAGGACCTTATCTGGATCGAGATTTACAAATCGGATCGTGTCGCGGATATCCCCTTGACGCAATGGCTAGCGCTCACACCTTCTGATATTGTTGCTCAGACGCTCAAGATTCCCCTCAGTGTTGCCGAGACGCTCAAGAAGGAGAAGCAGGTTCTTATCAAGTCGTGAAGAGTTATTTGGTGCACCTTCTCGTTTCGGATTCAGTGAAGGGTGCAGGTCCATGAGCTTATTGGCCATGCTGGAGTTTGGAGGGAGAGGGGGTTTCCTCGTATATCTGATAACGAGTAATCAATAATTTGACATGGTGTCGTTCTTCTCGAGGATCCGGGTGCTCAAGATAGAGGGGTGCATGTTGGCCCGCGCATCCGCATATTCCGTGATAGCCGCCGCTGTGGTATAGATCTGAGGTTGGTTGCATTTCTTAGTGCATAGCATTTTAGGGTTAAGGTTTCACCCCCCCCCCCCTCGAGGCATGCAAAATGATGCAGCTGGCTGGTAAAATGTGGTTTTAGTCTGAGCCTCTCCTTCGTCACGCTGCCAAACTTTGCTGTTACCCTCATTGCTAAGCGGGAAAGGCAGTGTTCGGCTGAGCATCAGCGCATCTCTGCCGCCGTGAGGGATTTCCGGGGATATATACTGTCCCTTATCACCGAATTGGAGAGAGGAGCAGTTTCGGCGTTATTCAAGATCCCTTCCACTTATCTACACGGTCGATCGAGATGTGCAAACGGCGATTAAAAACGGGCGACGGACTGGGTTGAGGCCCCGATGACGGGATGATGGAGAAGGAGCGCTTGAAGCCGTTGAGAATAGAACAATCATCGAGACTTGGAACGGGAATTGAGTGGATGCACGTTGCCGAAACAACTGGCTGTGGATGCCCCGCGCAAACAAAGGGGGTTGATGAGATGATGAGCGACGGGGGCTCGCGGGAGCGAGCGAATTGCCCTGCTTCCTTCACTGCAAGCAAATCGCGCCCAACTTCCATCGATCGAGCAGCCAGCAAACCCCCACCTCGCCGATTCCAAGCAGTCGCATCATCGGGGGCGGGTCCCAGGTCTTCCATGCGAAGTTCAACCTCCCCAGATTCCCCATTCCATCCATATCCGAAACACATCATCTAGAAAATCCCACCTCCAGGTTTCCATCTGCTTGGTCCGGAATAACTTGTTTTTGCTTTTGTTTTGTCAGGATATCTCATTGCAAGGTCCCACCAAGCGATCCTGGATTTCATCCAACCTACTGCGATCCCGCCGGCAGCTGCGACAAAAACCAAGCTATATTCCCTCCTGCAGCCAAACAACGCACGGCATACACGACCGCCGGGCCCCAAGGCACCAATTTCCCCTGCACAACCGTCTATGACGTCTCCGCTCAGGATTCGACCACTCTTCTACCAGGGACAAAACTAGTACCCGAGTGATCTACTCGGTTCTACAGATTCTACATTAATACTTACGGAAATTCTATACTGCTACTTCGCAGTACTTGCTGAGATCTGAGGTAAGAGAAGACGTCGCCATTTGCACACAAGCTTTGCCTGTTTGCCCCTCATCCGAGTCTTTCCCCTCGTCGCGCCCTGTCAGCCCGCCCACCAGCCCACCAGCCCACTTCCCTAGCCCGGCCCACGCCCGAAACAGGTCGACGCCATTGTCAATCATACAACCACGCAACACAATATCTCGAGTACTAGGTGTGCGCTCCGTTTGCAATTCGATAATAGCCTTAGGCTAGGTACTGGCGATATCCACTCCAATCAGGTCGGTTGAGCCTTGATCATTGATGTGCGCTGGGGGAAAGATTCAAGGCATTCGCGAGGGTTGCATCTCCAAAGCTCTGAGGCATCATCTCCCGCATCCCCGTTCGCAGCCGGCCACGGCTCAAGCTTGGGAAGGCCTGTAGGAAGGAGAGCGCATTCAGCTGCTTTCCCACCGTGACCGAGCTACGTGGGCGCATTCACCCCCGTCCGGCATCCCTCTCCCCTGCCTCCGTGGTGTCGGATCGCACAGCACATATTATAAGAGCTTGTCTTGAACCCAATCTTCTGGGCACCAAATGCTAACCGGCGTTGTTCTGGGACAGGCCTGAATCCTTTATTTGCCCTCAAATCATTCCAGGTGTCGAAAGCGACCCTCTGCCTTATCGATTCCCCACCTGCTTCGCCATTATTCTCGACTCTGAGACTGCCACGCGCGCTCTCCATCGCCTCGACACGACCCATCTTGCTCGCCTAGTCGTCGATTAACCGCAATCGTGAAAATGAACGGCACCCAACAACAACAACCCCTGAAGGACGCTACGGCGCAAAAACCATTACCAGACGCGGCCGCGACTGCGGCATCTGCTAACGGCAGCTCGGCGCTGAACAAGAAGAGGAAGAAGGACGGCTTGAAGCCCATCATCACAACCGAGGGCCCCGGGTACGTGCATCACACTTTCCACTCTTCCGCATAGATCGACGGATAGTTTCCATCTCTTCCTCTCAAGATTGCATCCCGGCCGCGTGGTCGAGCGCAGACGGCTCCATCAGCGATGTTGCAAACACAACACACGCATTCTGGTTGCGCAGCGCCCAACACCGGGGAGATGTGGCGGGGTGTGGGCGGGCGGGTCATCCATGGAGGGGAAGGCATGCCCATTCGCCCATGCGCTCACACTGCGACATCACACAGCGAGGGGCGCATGGTGACTGGCTGCCCAGCTGGTTTAACCTCCCACTGCTCGCCGTCCATCCAGGACCTGATGACAGGGGATGGACCCGCGATTATTTTTGTTCGCTGTTCTTGGCTCTAGTGAGCCTGGGCTGCAGCATTCTGCATCGTCGCACCATCCTCCGACACACATCCCCCTCTTACCGCTTTCCGCCTCCTCCCACCCGCAGGACACACTTGAGTTTGCAAAGGAGAACTCGCTATCGCTGTCGTCAACTTTTTTTTTTTCTTCCGTCATTTCTATTTCAACACCACCAATTCTGGCTGTCTCCACTTGCGCCCGCTCCGCGCAACATCCCAGCCTTCAAAATGAAGACAATGCTAAAGACAAGGTCCCCGCTTTTGCCCTTTGAAACCACTCCCCCAAGGACAGCACCGAGTCGCCGAGAGTTCGGCACCGTGCACAACAGTCCCCATTATCGTCCTGCGTGCGCCCAGCCAGCCCACTCAACCCCGCCAATCCTGCCTGCCCTGCCCGCCCGCAACCTCATTGTTGAGATTGCGCGATTGCTTCGCATCGGCTTTGCTGCAATGTAGACCATTTACTTACATATTTGACTGTTATTAGGGCCGCCCATCTAGCCTCACAAATGACGGGTTCACCCACATCAGCCTCCTCCCCGGAGGATATCGCCGAGAACACAGCAGACGAAGAAGATTCTGAGGATTATTGCAAAGGAGGATACCATCCTGTGACGGTTGGCGAGAAGTTCAAGGATGGTAAATACACCGTGGTGCGCAAATTGGGATGGGGGCATTTTTCGACCGTCTGGCTATCAAGAGACAATACGACCGGCAAGCACGTCGCACTCAAGGTTGTTCGATCAGCGGCTCACTACACCGAAACTGCCATCGACGAGATTAAGCTGCTCAACAAGATCGTCCAGGCAAACCCAAATCATCCAGGCCGCAAACATGTGGTAAGCCTACTGGATTCGTTTGAGCATAAAGGGCCAAACGGTACCCATGTCTGCATGGTGTTCGAGGTACTGGGCGAGAACCTGCTGGGCCTGATCAAGAGGTGGAATCATAGGGGTATTCCGATGCCTCTTGTAAAGCAGATCACCAAGCAGGTTCTTTTGGGTTTGGATTACCTGCATCGGGAATGCGGCATCATTCACACCGACTTGAAGCCGGAAAACGTGCTTATTGAGATCGGCGACGTCGAACAAATTGTTCAGAAAGTTGTCAAGAGCGAAGGCGCCGAAAAGGAGAACAACAGGAATGGTCGCCGCAGGCGTCGAACGCTCATCACAGGCAGCCAACCTCTCCCTTCACCTCTTAATGCCAGTTTTAACCATGCCTCGCTTTTCCCATCTCCGGGGTCCCACAGCCTGGGCGAGATGCTTCACGCATGTAAGTACAATTTGGCAATTGTGTATGCTTCATGACTGACCATTAATCCCAGCTGGCACTAAATCCAAAGAGCCATCGCCGAAACCGGATAGAGATAGTGGTGAAGACAGGCAGAGAGAAAAGACGGCGGACATCTTGACTAAGGAGGTCTCAGGTATCTCATTGGATAAGACCACCTCGACACCACTATCCACGGGTGACAAGCGCAAGGCGGACGACATGCAGTGGGACATCATTAGTGTGAAAATCGCGGATCTGGGTAATGCGTGCTGGGTTAATCACCATTTCACCAATGATATCCAGACCCGCCAATATCGCTCCCCTGAAGTCATTTTGGGCGCAAAATGGGGAGCCAGTACAGATGTTTGGAGTATGGCTGCGATGGTACGAACCTCTTTCATCGTTTGTTGTTTTTATTCTTGGCTAACACGCTTCTGATCTCGTTAGGTTTTCGAACTTATTACTGGTGATTATTTGTTTGATCCGCAATCCGGCACTAAATATGGCAAGGACGACGATCACATTGCCCAAATCATAGAGTTGATGGGCCCCTTTCCCAAGTCCTTGTGTCTCGCCGGCAAGTGGTCGCAGGAGATCTTCAACCGCAAGGGGGAGCTCAGGAATATTCATAGGTTGCGCCACTGGGCTCTCCCCGACGTGTTGAGAGAGAAGTACCACTTCAAGGAGGATGAGGCCAAGCGCATCGCGGATTTCTTGATTCCGCTGTTGGAGCTCGTCCCCGAAAAGAGGGCTAATGCCGGCGGGATGGCGGGCCATTCGTGGCTGGATGATACTCCCGGAATGAAGGGGGTGAAGATTGACAAGGTTGAGGTTGGCAGTCGTGGTGAGGGTATAGAAGGGTGGGCTTGTGAGGTTAGGAAGCGGTAGACGGGGACGGGACGTGATGTGACGTTGTGTCATGTTTGGTCGGGTTTTCGCTCTCTGATCTTTTATAAATCCTGTCACATCGATGTGGTTGGATGAATGAATGGATGGGGTTCTGCTTCCTTCTTATGAATGGAAATTACGAGATTTTTCGGGTATCCAAATGGGATGAAATACGAAGAAGAAGAAGAAGAAGAAGAAGACGAAGAAGAAGAAGAGAAAGAGGGGATTTATTCAGCGCGATGTACGGAGAAGCGGTCGTTGTTGTTTTTGTTGCTGTTGCTGCTGCTGTTGCTGTTGTGACTGAATTATTTAGGGGGAGTGTATGTTTTGATTTCAGCGAAACCATTGAAATTTTTGTCCTCTTCCTTTTTTTTGTTTCCCTGTCCTACCACATATTACATAAACGTCGCGCGTGTTTTTTGTTGTCTGTTTTCGATTTTTAAAAACGTTTCTTCCTTCTTTTTGGGCGTGTTTTCGTGGTTTTGCCTGCATCCCATCAGTTTGTATTAGTGGTCTCTTTGTATCTGTCTCTCTCTCCCTGTCTCTCTCTCCCTGTCTCTCTCTCTCCCTCTCTCTCCCCCCCCCTCTCCCTCTCCCCCTCTCCCCCTCTCCCGCTCTCCCTCTCTCCCGCTCTCCCTCTCTCCCGCTCTCCCTCCCTCTCCCCCCCCCCCCCCTCTCTCTCTCTCTCCCTCTCTCTCTCCCCCTCTTTTTGGTGTGTTTATTCGTGGAATGAAATGAATGTAATGAGGGAGATACCGGTATTCTTCTTTTCTTCTTTGTTGGGACAATATTTTGGTCAGCTAGGTAGGTAGGTAGGTAGGTAGGTAGGTAGGTAGGTAGGTAGGTAGGTAGGCAGGTAGGTAGATTAGGTAGGTAGATTAGGTAGGTAGATAGATAGGTAGGTAGGTAGGTAGGTAGGTAGGTAGATTAGGTAGGTAGGTAGATATAAACGGGAAACGCAAAGGAAGGAAGAAGGAAAGAGGCGCGGCGGAATGGGATTAATCACTTATTAGGGATGGGATATTATTTTTTCTGGTGGGAAATGTTTTAATTCGGCGTGGCGTCGTGCGTTTGTCCATCTATCTATCTATCTATCTATCTATTATTATTGTTGTTTTCTATAATCGTCTTCAACATAATTGTCGTCACTCGTTGTACTGCACGTTGTGTTGGTTATTTCACTAATACTGCTTGCTATTGGCGGTTGACGGCTGGTTTCATAGATAATAATATATATATAGTTATAGTTATATATAATATATGAATTATTTTCTCCTCCCTCATTTCTCTCGTTTCTCTCCCGCCGTCTTCTTCGCCTTCTTCTTTCACAAAGTCTCTCGTCCTGTAATTCCAAGTCCTGTTGTAGAAGTTAGTTAGGGTTACTCAGTGCCTAGTATCACGATTCACGGTGCGGAATCACTTATGGAAAGTAATGGCGATGACTAAAAACATTGCACATCATTCGTTCATCTCAAATGAAGTGAAATCCTTCTTTAAAAAAATAAAAGATGAATCGCCAAAGTTCGTCCGTCCTGTATCCCATTTTTCCCTGTTTGGATTTTGGTCAAATAACATTATCGTACTTTAATCACACTCAACAGTCTTTCTGCTCATCCGCAGGCGTAGTCGTCGTTTTTGCATGTAACCGTCATTACACGTTCAAGGGACGCAAAAAAAAAAAAGCCGGCTGACCACCTGTGGAGAGAGAGATCTGTGTACCCCTCCTTCCGTCTCCATGTGGTTGTGGTGCATTTACAATGCCCGAGCAAGCAAAACTCGTGACATTTTCACTCTTCGAAGCTTTCTTGCCCCTACAATTTGGCCAATGAATGACTTCTTCCTTACCCCGACTAGCGCCTTCCGCCCTTTCCTTTGGTGATCATCTTGCGGAACGCTTCCGCACCACCAGACCCAATTGGCCTGTGTTCGCCCGTAGCTTGCGAAGGGTTAAAGGTGCTCTTGGGTGCAACGGTATAACTCTGGGGCAGACCAGGCATCACAGCACGGTTGCTTCTGACCTCTGGAGCGAGCGCACGCTCGCGCTCAATCTCGAAGCGGCTCTTGCCGGCTGGGCGCTGGGTCAAGGTGATCTGAGAGCCAGTCGCGCCAGCCTCGACTTGTGCTTTCTTCGCAGCGCTGAGAGAAATCAAAAAGCGTTAGCATAAAGGTCGTGACAAGGGTTTCGCGGGTAATATCAAACACGTACGCTATATCGAAATCCCGAGTTTCAATGTGACGCTTCTTGTAGTCATCGGTACGCTTCAGTACCGGACGACTCCATTCGCCGACTAGGCGCTCCGCTATCCGCTTGATTTCTGGCACGGGTTGCTTGCTCTTGGTGTAAAAGAACACAACCTTGCCAATGCCACTGCTGAGGAGCGCATCCTTCTGGATTGGGAGTCTGACCAGCGCATTGAAGATGTCGCGCTGAATGTTGTATGCAGGAAGACTGCCGTCGTTCAAGGGCTCCAGGAAATATTTGACAGACTGAAGAAAGTTGGTATCGGGGTCGAGGATAGAGTTTTGAATAGCGGTTCTGTTGAGGAGGGCGGTGACCTGTGGGAGAAGCTTGAGCTTGTTCGTGGCGGCTTGACCCTTCTCGCGGGCTGCATTATCTTCGATACAGGCTCGCTCCATCGCCACTTTGAGGTTCGCGATCTGATCATCAATTTCCTCTTCGAGATCCTAATTCTCCCAGTTAGCACTGTGACCAGCAGAAAGAAAGGATGGAGGTCCACATACGATCTCGTCCTTTTTGCGCCTCCTCTTGGTTGGGTTCTTGAGAGCAGCATCCATTGCCTTTGAAAGAGCCCGCCGTCTTCGCTCCTCAGGAGTTAGATTCTCCTCTGGTTCCTCCACTGGCTCTGGCGCCTCTTTTGCTGCAGCGCGGCGGCCAGAATCCATACCCCGTGTCTTGCGCGGCCGGCGCTCCCCATCTTCAACAGCATCGAGATCATCGTCATCTCCTCTGGACCGTTTCTTAGGCCTGCGACCTTCCTTGCTCTTTTTTGTCGCCTTGTCATCTTTGGGCTGTTGCCTTTTGGCAGCTTTCAAGCCCTTGGTGACGTTCTCATCAATGACCACATTCTGTCTGTCTTCCAACTCTGGCTCGTAATCTTCGAACTGATCCTCGTCAATGTCGGAAAGAATATCGGACTCGTCATCGCCGCCACCGCCGTTGCCGCCTGCAGGATTTTCATCGTCATGGTGCTCAGCCAGCGGAGCGGCCGAGTCGATTGGGGATTCGGACATGGTGCCGCGCGTTGCAAGACGTCTGGACTGGGATGTGGAAGAGGCAAGAATCTAGATTGCTGAATGGACGTTTTCGGCGTGATGTTTCAAAGTTGCTGTAGAATGATGCCAAATGTTATTTAAATGGCTTCTTGATCAAGCTCGCGAATGATGGCGGTTCCGGGTTTGATGGGCGGAAGAAAAAAGTTTGGTAATTTTGTTAATCGAACACGCAAGAGTCGCGAACAGTCGCTCCTTGCCAAAAGTCGATTGCCAGCCTGGGACTGCAGTGTAACTCATGGGTGGACCGTGCACTGAATTAAACTCCTGGTTATTAGCCGCGGTTTTCCCAGTCGCAAGCTGAATCAGAAAGATTCTTTGACAGGGGTGCGGGGAATGGGCTGAATTGGCGACAGCCTGAAAAGTGAAAACAATGGAGTCAAATGTGGGGCGCCCGTTCCAGAAAACTCCCGGTGTTTACTTTGCTGCATTGATTGTATTGGTTGCTACCGACGACACAGCTGTCCGCGCCGGCACCTTTTGACATTGCAGAAAAAGGGAAGCCCACCCCCTCACACCGTATATCGCCCCAGCTTTTTGTCACGATCACTTTTTGCTTGCTCGCCCATAGTCGCTCGCTACCTCCGTACCTTGAAACCTATCTGCAGCAACCATGGAACGACGGGGGATGGAAGGACACATGGACTGGGAGTACCAGAACCAGCCAACAGTTGACCCCACGAGTCCATTCGTAAATCTTCCGCAAAAGCTACCACTTTGTAAGTCGTCTGCCCTTCTTCTACTATGCGCCATGGCTGCGCTCTGCGAGAGTAGATGCGGTCAGACTCCGCTTGGTTCCCTTCATAATTCAATCCACCACCTTCCGTATACCAACTGCTAATTCTTCAACTCTCCCATAGCATCGTTCAATTCACCCGCCAACAAGTTCAGCCGAGTCAGCACCGATCCGTTTGCGAATGCCGCGCGCCGAAGTTCACCACTTAAACCTCGGGAAGACCAACCAAAGCCTCCTCATTCTTCCTTCTTCACACCCCAGGTGAACCGACCATTAGCGCCAGCGTTCCGCAATCCTGCATTCAATACTCCGCAGAAGCGGTTCGATGGCCCTGTCTTGTCCGAGTTCTCTGATGTCGAATCCAGCCCTGCCTTCACCGACGAGACATCCATAATGCCTGCCGAAACACCAGATGTCGATCGTTATCAGGACTCCCCTACGAAACTCGCCTTCACACCTTCTCCCACCAAATCGCTTTTTGGGAAAACGCTTCTACGAAATCACCACCAGGCCTCCGGGAAAGGGGATCTTCTCAGGAGCGGCAGGGATAAGATCAGAAAGAGAAAGAGATTGACAAACGACAGAGATGTCGGTAGTGTTCGGCCTCGCCTACCCCACGACTCGGACGATTCGGATAGCGACTATGAGGCAGCTTTAGCACAACAACTGACACAAGAGTCCAAGGCTGTCAAGAGCAGCAGAAGGGGAAAGGAGGAGACGACCGGGGTGATCGGCGGTTTTTTGTCGACTGTTAGCAATCACCCGAGTGCCCCGGCAATCCTCTCTAGGTGGCTGCAGTTTGGGATCAACCTAATGGTGGTGAGCTTCGTGCTATATGCCGTTTTCAGCGTCTACGCCCAGATACGCTACGATCTTCACCACGCAAACGAGCAAGCCAGGAACGAACTCATTAACAGAATGAACGTCTGTAGCGAACACTTTCGCAGGAACGGATGCGCCCCAAAAGCCAATCGGCCGCCTGCTTTGGATGCGCCATGTAACGAATGGGAGATGTGTATGAACCAGGACGCGAACGCGATCAAGAAGATGCAAGTGTCAGTTCGAAACGTGGCCGAGATATTGAACGAATTTGTTGGCGTTTTAACATTGAAAGCCTGGGTAAGCCACTCCAATTCTCTTGTTCCTTGGGAGCAAGCATTTGCTAACTGTCGTATACGCAGGGATTTTTGTTTTCTCTGTTTGCTATGGTCTTGATTGCCGGAAACGTTGGTTTTGGTGCTTCTCGCCACGAACTGCCGCCTGCAATGCCAGCCAAACCAGCTGAGCCGGTTCAACCACCACCAGTGGTGCCCCCAATGTTGGGACACTCGATACATCACAACCCATCGCAAGCATACATCTGGGCGCCTATCGGCCATACCCCTAGGAGTGTTAGAAAGACTCTTTTTGCGGACGAGGCGACAGATACGGACAATTCGCCAGATTACAAGATGATTATGCCTCCACAGACCCCGTCCGGGAGGAGGAGCCCCAGCAAAGGAGATAGGGATAGGAGCCCATCCAAGGGGGTAAGGGCCAGAAGTCCCAGCAAAGGGTACTAGGCCGACCGTTATCGCATTTTTTCTTTTGTCTTGTGGTGTTCTGGATAGGTTGTTCAGGAGTAGTTGGGTTGTTTCGATATCATGGCCGTGTCACTGCAGTGTAAATACTTCTTTCCACACTTCATTTTCAACTGTAGGGCGTTGTTGTTGGTTGATGCTGCAGGGAGCATCTTCAGTTGGACCTATTCTGGAAATCAACTGGCGTTCGGTTTCGTTTGTACTAGTCACCAATAACCTGGCAAGTATATATATATATATATTCGGTTTGTTATACCTTCTTTCACGATCTCGATCATTAAGTCGTCTGTGGATGTTGAAACCTTATCGATTCGTTGCCAAGGGTGATAAGCCAGGCTCCACCTGCTTGTTGACGTCGTTATGACGATCTGTGGCTGATAGTGCCGTGGTTAATTAGTGGCTTGTGGTAGCTGATCCATCCGTCGGCATTGCAAGTCTTTCACGATGAAAAGCGTTGTTCAAAGACATAATTGGACAGTCTTCTGTCTACTTTCTTTTTCCTTTTGTCATGTTGCCGCTTCTTTCAAGATAAAAATGAGGTAATCAAGACCCGATTCCGGTACTCCCGTGTAATTGCCCTCGACAAGCACAATGCCTCCTGCAAGGAAAGTCCTCGATTTGTATGTCGCTTCCATTGACATCAGAGGGTGCATTTTAAGGTTCTCGAAGCATGGTTCGAATGTGGGGTGCGATCGATATTCTCGGCACCCGTTCCTGACATTTGGAGATTTCTTTCTTTCCTTTGACATTGCACCACCTCACCACCTCGTCAAACAAAAAGATCCGGCCAAATATCCGTCAATTGTATCCAATCCCATCACTCCGCTCTACCGATTCTTCTGCAGTAACGGTCCAATCGCAACCAACACCCACTCGCTTGCGACGAAATAGCAGACACGAGTGCTGGAAAAACCCCCCACCCGCTGCCTGATGTGGCCCTAGCTCCAACCAAGCAGCCTGTGGCGCGAAAGTGGGGAACGGTTGCTTGGAGCTTCCAGCGCCAAGTGAGGTGGGATTCTGTTTTATTTATTTACCTTTTCCAAAAGTCTGGTCGAGCCGATATCAGAAACAAGCAATCGCCGCCGGTTGTGGAATCACATCAGGTTGGGCTGAATCATAGCTGATCTGGCACCCCATTCTCAGGCCGTGTCTTTGACGTTCTTGCCACTCTACAGAGGCTGTTTTTAGGTAAGGGAGTTGAGCAGCCCAGAGCTGCATATGAGCGAGCTGCGAGTCGTCTTTAGTTAGAGCATCTGCTCATTCCTTTTCTCCAAACTAGGTATTTATTGAAAGTATTTAAGCTGTTTCCTACCCCCCGCCTGACTGAACAATGCAGGTGGATGGCATTTGTCACGTATCGACTTTACATTCCCATTGTCCACGCGCACCTGTCCATTTAGGCCTCTCGACTACTCCTTCATCCCTTCACATAACTGTCGCCGTATCTCGATAAACAGCCCTAGCTTTCTCGATGGTTCGATAGATGGGATCAAGCATGTCAGTTCACGTTCACGACCAGCGTCTCTCAACTCAGTTGCCGTAGCTGGGATTTGGATCGTATGAGGCGGGCGGGCAAGCATGGATGATCACATGGAAGAAGACACAGCGCAGAATCATCCACCACCACCTCCAACGCCTGGTGGAAACAACAATTCTTCATCGGCGGCCACACCGTCATCTGCATCTGCCGGAGGCGCCACCGGTTCTACAACTATTCATGGAGGCGGAGGGGTAGCTAAGAGAAAGAGAGGCTTAGGAATCGTGACACCCAATGCTTGCACAGAATGTCGGAAGAAACGCGCAAAGGTCCGTTTTATTATCCCTCTCCTTGCCCGGCACGCAATCTCATGGCAGGGTCAAGATTGTCTCAGACAATTAGTCGGTTGCTAACCCCTCTGCCGACGTATAGTGTGACGGCCAAAGACCATGCGGCCGATGCAAAGTGCAGAAAGACGTTGAATGTATCTACGAGATTCCCGTCCGTCAGTCCAAAGAAAATCTGCGTCATGAAATTGAACAGCTCCGTCGTCAACAGCGCAGCAACGATCAGGTGATATCGGCCCTCGTACGATCTGACTACTGGGAAGAAGTTCTTCAACGGTTACGAAATGGCCACAGTATCGAGGCTGTGTCTGAATGGCTTGGGGTAACGTTACCAAGCGGAAGCGGCGCGCTCCCTCCCATCAGCCGCATCGTGGGATCTGCCGTCAGCGCCCACCACGGCGGTCTTGGCTTCGGTGGACTTCCCCCGGGTCCGTCGAGCGGTTACGCACCAATTCATTCCGGCCCCGGAGTCGGCGCGGCCAGCCCAGCTAGCAGCCATGCGCCCTTCGGCGTTCGACATGAACATGACCATCCGAGTCCCTGGGGTGGCCCGTATTCTGCTGCCCAGAGCCACACTACCCGCAGCAGTTCGTATCCAGATATCATGAACTGGAGTACCACCGACACTGTGAGGCCGCCATATCAGCCTTCACTGCACTCTTCACGAGTTGGATCATGGGTAGAAAGTCAAGGGGGCGGCTCTTCTGGAACTCGAAGGTTTCACAACCTAGAGCATGTACTCGTTCCTGCCAGCCCAGGTCGCCGAATCCAGACCCCCACCTGGACAGAGATCACATCAGACCCAGGACTAGTGCAGCACCTCCTCGCACTTTACTTCTGCTGGGAATATCCAACGTTTGCTTCGTTGAGCAAGGAGCATTTCCTTCGGGATTTCGCAGACGGCCGGCCGCGTTTCTGTTCATCCATTCTAGTCAATGCCCTGCTGGCCTTGGGATGCCGCTTCTCAAGTCAGCCAAACACGCGAGCTAACCCAAACGATCCTTACTCGTCTGGCGACCATTTCTTCAAGGAGTGTCAGCGGTTACTCCATCAGGAAGATAACCACCACAAACTAACCACCATACAGGCCCTAGGGATAATGTCTATTAGGGAGGCAAGCTGTGGACGGGATTCAGAAAGCTGGTATTATGCTGGTCAGAGCATTCGCTTGGCCATTGAGATGGGGTTACATCGTATTCATGATGACGGGAAGGACGATGATGAGAGCGCCGTTCAGGCAGCCACTTTTTGGGGTGCATTTGCCCTGGATCAGTAGGTACCCGTTGCATATCTTACTTTGATGCCTTCGTTCTCAGCTGTACCCCTCGTCCTTTGAGCTAATATCTTTGGTTAGCGCGTGGTCTCTCGCTACCGGCTCCTTACCGCAGTGCTCGTGTTTCCCCCGGCTGCCGCCAAAGCCGGCTATCATTGACGATATCGAGGCCTCCTTATGGATCCCTTACACGGACGACGGTAAGGGAATTCCGATACAAGCAGTACCCGTCGAAGAAGAGCTAAATAAATCCCCAGGAGCACCACTTCAACGGTCTTGTGAACAACCTTCCAATGTCCGTTCCGTCTACAAATGCTTTTGCGAACTCAGCGAGCTCGTCCACCAATCACTGTACATCCTCCACTCGCCCGGAAGGCCCCTCACGAGCAAGGATTTATTGGATATCTATACTCAATACCTCAACTGGTACGAGAGAATTCCAGAGGTACTTCGATTGGGCCACAACTTTACCCCCGCCGTCCTGTTCGCACAGTGAGTATAATTCCAATGTCCTTTTCTTCTCTCATCAACATCGAATGCCTTCACAGCCCACTTTAGCCACGCGATGGGTTGCTAATATTGACTGTAGCATGTATTATCATTTTGCCATCCTCCTCCTCTTCCGGCCGCTGATCAAACTGCGAATCATCGGTTCGAGTATTTCTCCTCGAGACGTGTGTTCACAAGCAGCGGATGCCATTTCGGGCCTCCTGAGAAGCTACTCGCAGCTTTATACCCTTCGGAGGACCCCGTCATTTGTGCCTTATTTTGTGCTCACGTCGTCCATCATGCACCTTGCCATCAGCACCACTCGAACGGAACCTCCGCCTGGTGGTGGGTCCGATTCCACTCCAAGTGTACCATCGACGCCAGCCGGACAGGCCAAGATTGATCCCAATGTTACCGATGCTATTTCGCGGGGAATAGCGGATTTGACGGAGATGGCGCCGTGCCATCACTTTGCGGAGCAAGCCCTCAACATCCTCAAGTACCTGGCTAAAAAGTGGAACATTGACGTTGAGATCAAAACTGCGCCAGGAGAAGGGCCCCCTCCGGCAGAGCCGGACCGTCTTGCTGACACGACTCGGCCCCTGACTAATAGCCTGAACTTCTTTGCTCCGAATTTTGACGAGGCTGACTTCGACTGCGCATGGCCAGGGAAGACAGGAACGGGAACTGGAGCTGACACAAGCTCGGGGTCCGGGTCCCAACCTCCTGGCGCTGCAAACGCGGATAAGATTATGGAGAACCCGTTGTTCTGGCCTTTCCCAATGCAAGGCCGGCCGATGCTGGCCAGTGGGAAGGCGCTGGAAGAGGCAGGTTTTGCGCTGCTGTAAAGTGGTTGGCTCTCCATCGGGCTCATCAAGGTAGGAAAAAGAAAGGAAATTAATTCGGAAAGTTGCAGGGCAGAAGTGTTACAAGACATCATTTTACGGCCCACATACACACACAACCAAGAAGACATGAGACCAAACCGGACAGTAAGGGGCTATGGGGGAGTTAAAAAGGGATCGGTTCAGAGGGTTCGAAGCTCCTCTTCATTATATGTTGTTTGCATCTGATGTTTTTTTCTTTTATTTTACCTGATACCCCCTTTCTTTCAAGAGGAAGCACATGTAAAGTCGTTGACTTTTTTTTGAGAATTATTGAATTACTTGATGCATCCATCTTAAGATGACTTGAGGTTTCTGATTCTGCACAGGACCGTATACATATCACAGCAACCCCGCTTCCTTCGGGCATGCTCAAGCCGGGGGTTGTGTTCGGAGACGGTCATGATAAGGGGTCTTTACCAACACAAAGTCTGGGTTATCGCTGCCAGTTTCCCTTTTGCCTCGGACAACCATGGTCGAGTTGCCAGGCCGAGGGCACTTCACGGACGCATACTCCCCGGGGGAGCCGTTTTGAGAGGCAAGGAACAGTCACGGCAGCCTCCTGTGTTTATCTGAATCCAGCACGGCAGAGGTTTCCATGTCATGGCGTGGGCGCATGTGCACCCCTATAGGTGATCATCAGCCGGGGTGTGGTGATGGACCGCGTGGGTGGCCCTGTTTGTGGGGAGACTTCAGGTCGAGAATTCGCGGAAAGGGAGAGAAGCGGAAATGGACCTTTGGCTTGAGACAAACAATGGACCAACGGCGAGGCCCCATCCCACAGCACGTCAACGCGTCTCATTGGATGCACCCTGCAGGCTTGGTGTTTCGAAACACATAACCACCAGCAGCAATCGTGCGGTGTTCTCCTGGGGGCCGTTTCAGGTGGGCAGCCCCTCTCCAATCGCACACTGAGGAAGTGCTGAAGACCCTTGGATCCGATCTGCCGCACCCTGTCTGTCTTTTGCTTTCTGCCTCCACTGATGTCCTCGAGGCGAGCGGCCCCGAATGCTGGGTTCCAGGCTTGATTTTCACGTTTCGACGATTGATGACGGGATGAGGGTTGGATTGGCGATCATGAACCAAGGTTTCCGATTCCACGCCATCTTTCGTCCCTTTTATTATTTTTTTTCTCTTTGCTTCTTCCTTCCTTTTTCATTTTCGCTCCCGGCCGCTCGGTGCCTCCCCCTCCAAATCCCATAATTAATCCCAGTCCCCAGGCGGTTTCCAAGCAAGCCAACCCAACCCAACCCCTGTCGAGCTGGCCGCTCCAAGGTCACCTCGTATTATATCCTCCATTCTCCCACTGTCGCGCCTCACCTGAATTTACCTTTTTCTCTGTTTTTCGCGAATGTTCAATTGGCGGCTGCTACCATGGTATAGTGACCGGTCTAGCATAACGGCGAGCGGAGAAAACAGCTGCTATTTTCTCTTGGCCGTGGATTCAATCGTTTAAGCTACAATTACGCGAGGACCCCTCCCCATCATTTCATCCCTCTGCTGGTCACAACTAAAGCCATCCCACCATCCCATGGATCCGTTTAACAACCCGCCGGCCGACACCTTGGCCGCAGCACGGCTTCACGTACAGGCCCTGACGGATTGCGGACTGCCTCGCGAGGCCTTGTTGAGAGCATTACTTGAGAATTATGGCGACGGTATGTTGGCGCGCAATGTCATTGCGAAATCAGTGCTGATGCGATTGGGACAGGCAACACCAGCAGCAATGCGACAACACCGGGAATGGAGGGCGGAGGGTTCCCTCAGCAGCAGCCACAACAACAACAATCACCACAGCCATTACCAACACAGATTCAGCAACAGCAACAGCAACAACAACAACAACAACAGCAGCAGCCAGGGGATCACCAACAGCAGCAGCAGCACCACCACCAACAGCAGCACCAACACCAACAGCAACTGATGGGCCAAAAGATGATGCAAAACAACTATGGATTCCACCACCAACACAACACGCGATTGTCAATATCGACGACGAGCTCGAATTCGTCTGGGAGGGCGAGCATATTGTCGACAGCGACTACCATGAGCTCCGTCTCATCCCACACCGGAGGAGGACAGCACGAAATTGCACCGCCGCTATCCACGCCGCCTGCGCCACCCGTAAAGAGCAACCGGGGAACCTCGAAGCCACAAGGAGCCTACTGGTGCACCTTTTGCGACGTCGCCTTTCAGCGAAAGTTTGACTGGAAACGACACGAGGACGAGTTTCACGAGCGATACAAGCGATACCCCTGTCCAAATTGCAACCGCATCTTTTGGGGCGCAAACACGTTTAATCAGCACCACAAGAACGCTCACGGGTGCACCACATGTCCGCATGCAGATCGCGTTGTACAGTACACCCAACGCAAGACGGCATGGTAAGCAATCAATTAATCCCCCTTTATTCAAAATTACTTCCCGATCCTTGTGGGTGGCGTGGTTTTTTGTTGTTGTTGTTTTTTTCCAACAATGGCTCCCTCCTTTCGACGCCGCTGTCCTGCTTTGGGCTGGATTACAAAATGGGAAAGCTGAGTAGGAAAGCTGACAATATTACTTTCAGGGCTTGCGGCTTCTGTGGTGGCTTCCTTGCCAGCCGCGATCGATATTTCGACCACGTCGCACGACACTATGAAGACGGCTGCAACAAGTCTCACTGGAATCATTCGCTTGTCATTTACGGCCTCCTGCATCAGCCATCCATTACCCATGCATGGAAAGAGCTCGACGCCGCGCTCTATGGTCACCTGCCACGTGACAAGCAGCCAATGCTAGAATGGGATGTCAAGCTAACCGGCCACGCGCAAGGGTTTTTGGAGGGTGAAAGCCCAGGAAAGCTACAGGACCTCCTTGAATTCTTCAACGAGAGTAATGATGACCCACGGTTCCTCGCCCGATTGGCCCATGATTCGGCGACCATTCGACCTCGACACGAGGCCTCAATGACCGGCCTGGTTGCCATCCCACGGCCAATCTCAGAACCACCCAAGTCGAAGCCGATATCGAAAGCAATGCCGATGAAGCACATGTCGACACCTCATTCGGAACCACCACCAGCATATGGACATGACGACGGCGGTCACGTACTAAAACGCCAACGAAGCATAGCGCCATCGGTGGATAGCATGGACTCGTTCTCAAAGGCGTCAATGGACTCGTACGTGAACGTCAAACTTGAACCAACCACCATGGATACCTTCTCCAAGCCGGCAATGGTATCCGATAGCTATACCAAACCAACACATATTTTTGATCCTCAGCCCCAACCATCGCCGACACAGCCGCTCCAACAACAGCAACAACAACAACAACAACAACAACAACAACAACAACAACAACAACAACAACAACAACAACAACAACAACAGCCAGCACCACACAAGCTGATAAATAATCCCTTTCACCAACCAATGATGGGAATGCAGACCCCAGCAGCAAGTGGGAGCTTTTATGACTTGTCTATCACCCACGTGCATCCACATATGCAGGGTGTACAACTCCAATCACATCCACATTCACATTCACATCCACATTCACATTCACATCCACATCCACATCCACATCCACATCCACAACAACAACCACTTCCACATCAGCACCACCACCAGCAACAACAACAGCCGCCTCAACAGCAGATGCTCGCTCCCTTGATGTTTGATGACTGGAGCAGCATAGCGGGGACTGTCGTTGATGACCAAACGTGGTGGCAGACTACAGCGCACCACGGCGGAGGGGGAGGAGGAGGTTAATATATATATACCTTTCCTCCTCACACTCCCTATGGGCCTACCTTTTTATCCTTAATTCTTAAATGCCCCCATCTTGAAACTTTTTTTTTTTTTTTCGTTTTATCAGTTTTCTTTGGGGTTTCGTTTAGCGTTTTCATTTCTTGTGTGTGTTTCGGAGAGCAGCAGCAGCAGCAGCAGCAGCACACATAAATACAAACAAAAGTGTGTGCTTCATACCATACCAAACCACCGCTTTATTTATTTTTGAAACTTTTCTTTTTCTTTTTCTGTTTTGTTGTCTTTGGGAATGCCAAAAAAGTCGGGAAGGAGTTGACAAGTTAAGTTAACAGCAAACTTCGAAAAAAGAAGTGCATTTAGGGAAACTTAATGTGTCTTTTTCTTTTTTTGGGTGTGTGTGTGTGTGTATATTAGTTGGGCCCCCCTTTCCTTTTATCTATATGGAGGTACTCGGAGGGAGGGATGGATGGAAGGTATTATCTGGGAGTCGCGGCGGGCTGGTGGGATGGAAAGCTTTCATTTTGTGGCTCTGGGAAGTAGGCTGGGATGAAGGGTAGAGTAGGGTATACATACTACTAAACCACCAAATGGCTGTGGGTTTGTTTTTATTAAGCACGATGAGGATGGAATTGAAGGGACATATATATATATATATATATATATGACATGTTTCATTTTTTTCAGTTGGGATTCTATTCTCTCCTTGTTTGGCTTTTCTGTACTGTCTGTCTGGCTGGTCTTTATTTGTCTGTTGGGGGTGGTGGGTGGTTTTAGGGAATGGGATTAATGGTTGAAATGATGTGTGGCATGATGGACGATGATAATGTGTGGGTGTGTGGGTGTGTGTGTGTGGGTGTGTGTGTGTGGGTGTGTGTGTGTGCGTCGGGACTTGATGGAATAATGTATGTCAAAAATGTCCGCAGTGGGGAAAAGGGACTGATAATGAGAACGCCTATAATATACGCTACGCATAAAGGAAGAATTGAGGGTTTTTTTTTTTCAAGATACATTATTGATTGTGTATACATATACCAGTTCAGATCAGGTAATAAGAAGTAATATATACATACTGCCAAGATGTTTTCTTTTTATCAAGAGTCTGAATTATATTTAGTTTTGCTTGATGGCTTGAATGGTTTTGGTCGGAGTTATCAAAGTTTGATTAACCTTGCAGAATCGTTTTGTTGTGTTTTCTTGTTTTCGTGTTGAGCAAGAAAATAAAGAGCCGAATGTGACATATACTTGGAATAGTATTATTGCTATGTAATGCACATGTACCTTTGCAATTGAAGTAGTAATGTTCCATGTTGATCAACGTCAGGGTTGTATTTAAAGTGTGGTATGTATGTATGTAACACCAAAAGTTTACCAACCAAACACACGTCAATCACACTGCAAGGATAGAGGGAAAGAAGCACAGTGACGTATGTGATGTGATGAAAGAGTGTTTTTTTCCCTTCTTTTTTTTTTGTAGTTGGGATTTTTCAAGGTTTTTTTTCTTCTTCTATTGCCGTTAAGTAGGTAGACGTGGGTTTTATTGGGGAATCGCCCATTGATTGCTTTTGGAAGTTTGGCACGTGGAAGGGGAGGGGTCCCAATTTCAAGTTTAGTCGATGCTTCCAATGTGCCAATTGATTTACAAACTTGGATTTTTATTTTTCCCTTTTTTCGGAACGAGCATTGGTATTTTGACGTTGTTGTCCTTCCATCATGAACCATGCCAGAATTCTCATCCCGACAGAGTGGTAGCTGTGCCTTCTCTCTTGTCATAAATGGAAGTTGCGAAGCTGTTCCCCTGAGCCCCTGAATGGACTGTCACTGACTGGGGCCATCAGCGACAGGACCTAAAGTACGAAGGAAGGAAGGAAACGACAATCTAGGTATCGAACCACGACGGGACGGGAAGGGTCAGCCTTCCAAGTCTGACTTGAGAGATAACGAAAAAGGGAAGGAATGACAATCTAAATATCAAGAATCGCCCCACTGACTCAATGGCGGGAGAGCCTCCTTCCAAACCTCGCTTGAAAGTTGAGAGATAACGAAGAAAGGAAAGAACATGGTTGCTAGCCCGCGTCCTGGGCTGGGGCCCGGGGGAGTTTTAATCTCTCGAAATTCTCGCTCCTCCGCGCGTGAACTTTTGAAAGGTTGTGCCAGAGCCGGGCATCGTATGCTGATGCCCTTTATTTAGGAACCAATTCGCCGCCCCCGACCGAACGAGAAGAAGAAGAAGAAGAAGAAGAAGAAGAAGAAGAAGAAGAAGAAGAAGAAGAAGAAGAAGAAGAAGAAGAAGAAGAAGAAGAAGAAGAAGAAGAGAAGGAGGAAGAAGAAGAAGAAGACGACGACGAGGATGAAGATGAAGACGATGACGATGATGATGATGATGATGATGATGGTGTTGTTGTCGTTGATGATGACGACGATGACGGGGCCGGTGCCCAACAAGGAGCCCACCATCACCACCATCCACACCATCACCACCCTCGCCGCCACCAGCTTGCTCCCCGCTGCCGTCATCCCCGTCCCCATCGTTCCCACCTTCCCCGGCACCGTCACAGCCGCCACTGGCACCACAACACCCTCGCCCGCCGACCACGGCATCATGGAGACCCTCGCCGACATCAAGAAGGCGCTGTGGAGCCTGCCGCCGTGGGTACAGGTGCTTGCGACGGTTTGTGGAGTGTTGGGGTTTGGGTTGGCTGTCTGGGTGGGGGCCCGCAGTTGGTGGCGGCGGCGCCGAGCTGCTCAGAGAGAGGACGAGGAGAGGACAGCGGCGGTCCATTCTGCACTCCGGTGCGAGGCGGCCCTTCGGGGTGCGATGGCCGTGGCCGGCCAACCTGACTTTCCGGCGGGGCCGGGCCTGGTGCAGGCGCTCGAGGCCGTCGACCGTGCCACCACCACCGCCACCAACACCGACACCGCCCGTCGAACTGCCTCTGGCAAGAAAAATGCCGGTGTGGGGGCTGGTGTGGGTGCGGGGGCCGGTGTGGGTGCGGGTGATTAAATTTTTTTTGGTTGAATGACTGTGGCGTGGGCAGGGGGAGGGATGGGGCGATGGGCAGCATTTGCTGTCAACATCTTTATTTTAATTGATTGTGCGCATGGGCGCTTTTGCTTTTTTGGTGCATTCAGTTGGTCTTCGATGTGTGATTCCATGTTTGATTTGTGACAGTACCGCCCATTTTTTGCAAAGTGCATGGCTAAAACAATAGTTATATTCCCACCAGAATTAAAACCCATAATTCTATAACATGGACGCCATTTATGCAGGTTCTTAGAATGTATGAGGGCTTGTTAATAAGGGATTTTGAAGGTTGAAGCGTGCCAGATATTCAGGGTTGAGGTATGGGTACGAGTGTTCTGGTGTGTTGTAGGGCTAGGGATACGCACTACAACTTATACGGCAAACACCACGATTCCTACTGTAAATGGTTCTCTCAATACGCTCAAAAAGCTCAATTTGAGAGCCTCATTTGACCACTAATTAGCCTGTCTATTCCGGGCGCAATTGTATTGAATTTACCTGCAGATTTCGCAAGTACAACACAGGCATTGGACATCTAGGTTGCTTTGTAAATGCAAACCCCACACAGTCAAAGTAGACAAGGAACACAGTCAAAATAGACAGGGTGGCACGGTGCGCAAATGAAATATTTAGAGGCCCTGATTGGCTGAGTAATTGATTTATTTTATATGGTGTGGGTCATGGTGCATGATCTGTGCCCGTGGCTAACCCCCTCAAGTTCTCCGTCACTTAAGTCATTTCCCTAGATGGGGCGCAACGAAAAGAACTGTCGTGTCAAGCCCGCTGGGAAGACTGGGAACCGTTTGTCTAAAGACATCGTGAGGATCTGTTTCCGATGCCACTGAACTCGAGAAGTAGGCAGTGAGCCCAAAAGCCTTATTCCTGCACGCCTGCCCAGCTATTCGTGCGGCGTGCTCGTTACATATCCATGGCCTCTTAGTAGGGAGGCCGGTCGAGTTAGGGATATAGACGCGCCTGTCGGCGACACTGGTTTCCCCGCCGTGGACCTTGATCTTGCGCTGGCTCAGGTCTTCGCGCGAGTAGAAGCGGGCTTCCTGGGCCGAGTGGTTCAACTCAAGATGAGTATGTCAATTGGGTACGCTTCTATTAGAAACATAAGTTGGTATTGACCACAGAGCAAGATCATGGGTTTACTTACCTCGAAGCAAGTCAAGCAGTAGCTTCCTAGGCATACCATATCGCTGATTTCGCCGCCCAACAGTGGACTGCGGGTGCAAGAAACGGGCGATATGAATCAGGATGCAAATCCAAATCCATTCTCACCCAATATGAAGATTGAAAATGCAGGTGTTTGCAAGCATAGGAGAAGATACAATTCACGCAGAGCCGGGACATCGTATGCAGATGGGGAGAGAACTGACCAATTCAAAGTATTGCCTCCAAAGGGTATAGCTAATCTGGAACCAGCCGCAAATTATTCGAAGGAAAAAGCTAACGAGAAAACGGTGGCTGTAAATGATAGCTCGACGAAGGTGGCCCAAAGAAGAAGGTCGCATGAAGATCGTGGCGCGAAGAAGGCTGCTTGAAGAAGGCTGCCTGAAGATAAGGTCACATGAAAAAGGTTGTTGGAAAAACTTGTTTGAAGAAGGCTGCCTGGAGAAGGCGGTTCGAAGAAAGCGGCCTGAAGGATGTGGCTCGAAGAGGATTGCTTGAAAATATTGCTTGAAGAGAAGGTGGTCCGAAGACGTTTACTTGAAAATGGTGATCTGAACTTGGCTCGAAGAAGATTCGTTGAAGAGAAGGTGACTGTTGCTTCACATATAAGGGGGGTGTGCCCAGGGGTGCACTGGTAATTGCTTTCGCGTTTGATAAGGGCCCGAAGAAGGTCGCTCGAAGACGGTGACCTTCCCGTGGCTTGAAGGAGATTGCTTGGGGAAGGCTGCCTTAAAAAGGTGGCTTGAAAAAGGCGGTTGAGAGAAGATGGTTGAGGAGAAGACTGTTGAGCGAAGGTGACTGAAAGAAGGTGATTGAGAGAAGGTGGCTGAGACTCTTGAAACAACATTATGGGTAAAGTCTTATCAGACAGGGGCACTCGGATAGTTAAAAGACGACTCGAAACGGATTGGTAGTAAAAGGGCGACTCAAGGTAGCCAAAGGAATGGCAAAGACCCGAGGACTGGAGCTGCCCCAATGTCTTGATTTTGGTCGAGGTCTTGTTGGCGATGACTGATGTGTGACGACGACGTGTTTTTCAGGTTGTTTTCGGAAATCCATTGCCCTGGTGCTGACTTGGGCAGTGGCAACGACCGAGTCCGCATCCGCTTGGTACAAGAACGGGATAGTAGATTGCTGCAAGGGCCCAGTTGGTAGAGGTTTATTATGACAGGATTGCTGATGGTTATTGGAGAATCGCGTGGTTGATAGGGGAGACGGCCCGATGCCGGGCTCTGTCAACTTCTGTGTGCTCCGGTCGGGTTGCCCGGTCGGTTGGGTTGAACTTGGGGGAGGTTCAGATCTAAGTGACAGGTCAGTGTGTGTACCGCCAAAGCCCTCAAAAAAGCTGGTACCTACCGAACAATTGCATGCCGTCTGTCCAGATTGCGGCTGTTGGTCGTTTATGTTTGTGAGCAACAATCCGTTGCAGGCGTGCATGATGGCCCATGTAAGGCATCTGGACAGTAATGCAATGTAAAATATGGCTTGTCTGTGCGATGTTCAGAAAGGCACATGGAAAGGTGAAGTGGGGGGTGAAGCTGGCTTTGGGTGGGAAAAGATTAATTACAAAGGAAAACGGAACGAGTTTCCATGATTATGGGCACGCTGGGTTCTAGTTCCTGGTACTTGCCACAAGCGGCAAGTGTCAATGATAATGGCAGTGGCGGTCAGAAATGACTCAATTACATTGTAAGGGCGGATAATAAGGGAAGGCGTGGCACGATGAGAGATGAAATGCGGTAGATGGCGTTGTGCCTCAACCCTTAACCACATCGTCCCTTCAAACTCTCAAGGCTTATCACGTTTGCAGTCTTTCTTGCTCCACCGTCCTCCTAATCTTTTTATTTTCTCTTTCTAAAGCAGGAAATTACTGTTCGTCCACAACTTCACCCACTCGTCTTTCTCCCCATCCAGCCCCCCAAAATGGTCAAAGCACTGGAAAAATTCCGTCGTTGGTTCCGCTCATCCGTTTCAAGGACAAAACCAATTGACAACCCCGTTTCAAATGGCCCTCCTAGGAGGTCAAATCCAATCGACGAATCTGTTACGAATGACCATCCTGTGGTCAAAATCACGGTTGTTCCTGCACTGAAGGGGAATCTGACCAGAGAGAAAGCAATATCCCAAGCGCTTGCCAGTGTGTCCTGGATAATAAGCGAAATAAACAAATGGTCAGCAAAGAACAGCAACAATAGAAATAATACCGAAAACTTGATCAAGGCCATCGCAAACGCTATTATCGACATCGTTAATACCATAGCAACAGTATCCAACACAGCCAGGCCCCGAACCATCTACCCCTACCACATCTTCGCAACACGCACAGCTATCGCCAATTTCCTCATCGCCAGGAACGCTTATATCCGCCACCCCAGCATTTGGCCTTGGCCAGGCGTAGATACAAGGCCCATGGCTATCAAAATCGTGACCGCATATACCTACTTTGGCATGGCCGTACTGGTCACCCCCGAACCGTATGCAATAAGCCTTGCCGCCGCTATCGCAGCGGCCATAACCGATTCCATGAACCATACTGAAAGGATATCCAACGAGACGGCTTACGACACTGCCTTGGACATCATCAGCCGCGGCGACTCGGCCGATTTGAGCGCCCCGCCTCCCCCCCCATATTGCGCTCCGCTCGAGAGTATCTTGGACAGTTTCTACCTCGCCGGCCTGGCTAGGGCATTCGCTGTTTATACGCAGCCAATGAGAGACTACCTTGCTATCGAGGACGTTGCTGATTGTCTTGACCGGCGCTTGTGGCAGTTTAGTTGCAATGAGAGTGATCTGGAGAATTGCAGAGATGAGGAGGAGTTGCCTGTCTGTTTTTGCAAGACAGGGCTACTTAGTGAGAAGGAATGTAAAAGGTATTTGCTGCCGGGAATATAGATGACTCGGGAAAAGACTGGAGGAAAATCAAATATATAGCCCTTAAAACCTTTACCGGCCGGTACTAAGTACCTATATGACTGTTTTGAAGAAACAGTGCTTTTAAAATCGGAAAATAAACATTAGGCGCCCTGAGCCGAGGGCAGGCGCATCCTATGCCTTATCGCATGTAAAGATAAAATCAAGACATGGACGGCGTGACGCTCCCCAAAAGCAACAGCCAACCAGAACCAGACGCAAGTCAGTTGGAGTACAATTGTGGTGCTATTCAAGATTAGGCTTCAGGGAATCGGGATAACTTCTCGATGAATCGATGGATCAAGGAGACAAAACGGGGCGAGCCCTGGAACCATACAGGACTGAGGAGTGTTGATGGTGATGGCGGTGACGGACAGACAAAACAGGTCAAAAGGGATCATGAGGAATTGTAGTTCGACAGTCAGTACCTACGAAGTTGTTTCAACGGAATCATGATTCCTAAATCACTCACCTGCCTTTGGGGTGATTAGTTGGTGATGATGATGATGATGATGATGATGATGGATTGGATTGGACGCCACTATTCAAGCCCGCCTGGCGGTGCATGCAGTATTCTAGTATGCATATATTGGGGGTTGGCTCAAAGAATCATGAGCTGTCCATGTGTCTTGGTCATTCCAGGCTACGGATGATTCACGTGGCTTGAATTGAGGGGTAACTGCCTGATCGTGTTCGAGGGACTTCCAGGTTTCGATTGCATCGATTGCACCTTCCTTATTGTCAATGTTTCGATCATTCCGAGTCCGGTTCAAACTTTGAATTCAAGCGGCCCACTCACCTCGGTAGTAACTTGGAATCTCTAAAATCATCATAATGAACGGCTCCTCTTCTAAAATCAGTATGCTCAACAATGTAGATCCTTATGACCTTGAGAAGCAAATCCGTCAAATGACATTGGGCTGTGATGACAGCGACGACGCAGATGATCATAATGATGTGATGCCACCACCTAATATCTCTAACCTATCCTCGAACGACGCAAATGATCCATCGGGTTCTTCAAAGTGGAATGAGTACCTCGAAGGATGGCGAATGCCGAGATCAAGCTTGTAAGTTGTTCTTCGAAGCCAGAAGCTTCTCAATCGAGTTCCCGTCTCGCTAATACTTGACAGTGTTGCAGAGCAGGCAAGAAAAGCTGACATTCCTCTTGCCTGTCGCATTTGCCGCCGCTATGGCAACCGCATCACAACATATGTTCTATGCGGCGGGTGTGGCCCAGCACACGAGCCTGCTCATCGCAGTTGTCTGGCACAATTTGATGGACACCGACCTCAAGCCCAGAGGGT
This sequence comes from Cladorrhinum sp. PSN332, assembly GCA_033297175.1. Taxonomy (NCBI): domain Eukaryota; kingdom Fungi; phylum Ascomycota; class Sordariomycetes; order Sordariales; family Podosporaceae; genus Cladorrhinum; species Cladorrhinum sp. PSN332. Next base: position 100,669 of record MU858818.1, on the reverse strand, counting down.
CGGACTCTTCAATTTTCGCGAGCCCTGTAAGGAGGTCGACTTTGACGACTTTATCTACACTGCGTGGCTGCTTGATTCGAGATTCATTGACAGCGAAAAGGAGTTTCTGCACATTGATGATTGTTGGTCAACTTGGTTCGGTGTTCCGCATTATCAAGATGGCCCCTTTCCCCAGTTCTACATCTACCCTCGCCTGCAAAATCTGATTTCAACTGGTCGTCATGGCAGACCTGACCGTCAGTTCCCAAGTCTTATCTCCTTCGTGGGTGATACTGGGTCGGGGAAGTCAACGTTAATCCGCGCCATGATCCGTATGCTGGCGCCACGTGCTCATAAAAGCTACCGCGCACCTGTGCCCGGTTCGCCAACTGATGGCTTTGACTCAACCAGCAGCGACGTTCACCTATTTGCCGACCCAGCAACACTGCGGGAGGAAGATCCAATGTTGTTTGTGGGTGAGTTCTTCCGGGAAGTGTCTTTGGGTTGTGTACCGTGTTGCTGACTCGCCCAAGATTGTGAGGGATTCTCCGGAACTGACACGCCTGTCGCGCGTAAAATACTTTCTGAGGCGAGTCAATCGAATACTGCCTACCATTTCGATCGTCAACCGTCGAAACGCACCGGCAGAGATCTTCTTTCTGACCACCAATGCACTACACTTCATCGCATCGACTTGGAGTGGGGGAAGGTACTTGTTCCCGTCACTCCTCCAGTTGAAGGTCCCTCCTCCCGAAGAAGCAGAAGATCTGCTGGCCATGTCGATATCGATTCCAGAAAGATCGTTGTCAGAACTCTCTACCCCCGTCTTCTTTACGCCTTCTCCGATGTAGTATGCTTTGTCACAACGAATGCAAGAGCTGCTCAAACCATTCTCGAGGAGATGTTCTCATGGGCGAAAGATGGACACGAGAAGACCCTCAATCAACAAGTACGCCCTGGACTGATTATAATACTAAACAAAGTTGGCCAAGATTCCATTCAAACCATGTCCAGTGTCAAGAAAGCAACAGAAGGCCTCCTCACTAGCTTCCAAAAGTCGACAAGATTTACCGAACTACAAATGAACTGGAAAAACAGAGGCATAAACATCATCTCAGCTGAGGACCTCATCCTTCGATACTACGGTTCATTTCGCGTCATCCCTATTTCACAGCATACGGGTTCACCAACGACAGCAGGGCTGGTCTCAGGCCAGATAAAGGGTCTCTACGGAGAGATTCGCTCCATGGCAACGTGGATCCACAACAAAAAGAAAAGGCTGAATTTTGACTTTGGGGATCTGGATGTCTCAAATTTGAGCGCATCCTTTGTCGAATGCGTCAGTGTCCTGGCCCGCGACTACAAAAACACACTCGACTTGTATCGACTGTCGGTAAAAGACTCTACATTACCACACCACTTTTATGAAAAACCTGCTAAGTGTCCTGTGGCACATGGTGAGATTAAGACGTCTTGATGAATCTGACGAAGTTGGTGGAGAAGCGAAGCTAGTGAAGGATATGCTGCCATATGTCGCAGCATGCATCGTCGCAAGGGCAAATATTGAAAGAGGCATGTAAATTTTGGCTTCAACCTCTTGATGCGCGGGTACTGACTGAATTTTCTTCCAGTGAGCGAAGCGGCCCAGAAACAAACGGAGTTTCTGGTCGAAGAAGCTCGGCGGGGGCTACAGGCGTTTCGTGATCGTTACTGGCGCTGTGAGGCAAAGGACTCTAGAGGGCGTCGACGATGCAAGAACTACTCAAGAAGCCACAACAAGGGGCATCAGTTTGACTATCGTGATGACCGGTCTCGGGATTCTCGAAGGTCAAGCATATCAGACTTAACTGATCTCTTCAGTCATGACCTTGAAAGTGGGCAGTATCAGAGCTCATACGATCCAGAGACCTACCAACAACTTTGGGACGAGATTGGCAAGATTCGGGGTCAGGACTCGGACCTCATAGTAGAGACGCTTGCCCGCGCTGCTAGTTTGAGCGGCGTTTACAAGATCAAAAAACAGCGAACATGTCTAGCGTGCCTTTCAAACGCACCGACAAACATGCTGCCCTGCAAGGAAAACCAACACGGCATATGTGAGGATTGTATTCGAAGATACGCCGGTTCGAAGCGGCATCAATCAATCGTCAAATTGAATCGTTGTCCCTTGGGCTGCCACCTTGCCCAGACTCCATGGTCTATTCGGGTCAAGCCCAAGACTGCTGGACCGCGCGTTCTGGCCTTGGATGGGTTCGTAATTCAATCACTACCCATGCTGTCACGGTGCTCATTTCAATAACAGAAGCTGACACCAATTTAGCGGTGGAATTCGAGGGATCATACAGCTTGCCATTCTTCTGGAAATAGAACGCGCCATCGGGCTCCAAATACCGATTCAAGAGTTTTTTGACCTCGTCATTGGAACGGGTTCCGGTGAGCCAGGGTGCAACGATAGCCATTGAACACCAAGCGCTGACTCGACGCAGGATCAATTGTTGCCTTAGGGGTCTTTGTCAAGGGTTGGACAATTGATGGGGCGATCGAGCGATTTGCGTCCTTTTCCGAAGACGCCTTTTCGCTCAGAACAGCTCTGTCAGTGCCGGTGTTTTCCAAACTTGCTGAGCCTTTCTGTGATTACAGGTATAAGGATGTAGATCTAAAAGCCGCAGTCATCGGCTCCTTTCGTGAAGAGGGGTATATGTTTGGCCAGTCAAAAGGACAAGCACGCAAGAGGCATGGAGACCGGGCCAAAGTAGGGGTCGTAACCTCTCAAGAGGGTAGACATGGGCCGTGCCTGATCGCAGTAAGTGGACACCACTCTCACTTTAAAGGACGCCTGATCAAAACCATCATATTCAGAAACTATTAACACCCGGGCCTTGCAGAACTATTCGCGGAACCCAGTTTCAAGGCCTCAAAATGGGCCCGGGGCTCGCACTCGAGGTGCATGTAGGTTTGGCAAAGTATCAGCGTTGAAGCTTTTGTGCTGTTCTGACCTTTTGATCAACAGATGATTGGCTCCAGCGTGAAGATGAACAAGCCAAAGATTTTCGGATCTGGCAAGCGTAAGCCCCTGATTTCTCTTTTATACACAACTTGACAGAGGGTATAACTAAGCCAATGCAGTGCAAGGGCTGCCTGGTCAACACCAACTCTTTTCCAACCGTACCAGCATCGCCGAAACCTTAAAACGTACATGGATGGATCCAGTATGATCAAAAACCCAATCTCACTGGCATATGACGAAGTAAAGCGAATCTGGCCTTCAGACCCTGGTAGCTCTATCCCACCAGACATTATGCTGTCGATCGGTACCGGCATTCAAGTTGACGACGAAGGCTATCCAAAGGATTCCAGATCCGATCGCTTCAAGAAAATGAAAGACAAGCTGAGCATCCGCGTTCGTCAAGCGGTTGATACGGGCCTCGATACGGTGGGTGCGACGCTCGCCTGCCACGAGGAGTGGGTTTCCTTCCAGTCCAATGTTCGCGGGCGTCTGGAACTCAATTGTCACCGCCTCAATATTGGGCTCCCAAGACAACCGCCGAAACTGGATGCAGTCTCCGACGTGAACAAGCTTCTTCGGTACTCTAGGGACTACATTTGGCAAGACTCTCATGACTCAGAAAACAGGCCGCACCTGTCATTTCCTCCGTATCGCTTGGATAGCCGGTACACAACAGTATCCCAGCACATAACCGCGGTGGCGAGGCGTCTGCTTGCCTCTGTATTCTATCTGGAAGACTTCCTGCCGGTCAGGATGCTGGGCGGGGAGCACCAAAACGTGATCCATTGCCGATTACCCCCGTCCGAGGGAACTCTTGCTCTTCTCGCATTGAGGCCGCGTTTTCAGGTTCGAGAGGTACCGGCTCCGGGCTCCGGCGGAGAGGATTGCACTAATGAGATGCGCTTTGTTAATGGAACAGAGGACCGTGATTTTGATCACGAAACGCTTTCTGCCCATGTAAGGTTTCGAGTATCTGAGGGACCCTACCGGAGATTTGTCGAGATGAAGTTTCGGCGTCGAAGAACAAGGTGGGAACCAATTGGGGGATTTTAGGAGGGCGGAACATGGCAAATCCATTGGGAGCTGAGGATTCTGGATTTGGTGTTGGTGCCTTGTCGGTTAGCTAGACTATTGAGTAATACTTGCAGTATGTCGTCCCAATTTGTCGGGATAAGCGACTCTCCCGCTTCTCATGCGTCCACAGATGCGATTCGCCCAACCGTACTTTTTGGCTCTTGGCTGCCCGCTTCGACGCCCGCCGGTCCGCAATGATGGGCTGGCTGGGATGTGATTAATAAGAGGCTTGCATTAGGGGCCGTATAATGTCCAAGGGTCGCAGGGTCCATACATATGAGAGGAGAAGGAGAGGCGGTAATTATTTATCAGGACCAGGTTCTCCTCATTTCCGGTTGCCCTGTCTGTTGGATCGGGATTTGAAAACAGATACTGTGTGCCTTCTTTACCTGGCATCTTTCCCACGGACAGGTCTAGTAGAAATAAACTTGAAGACATTGTCAATACCTTATTCAAGTCAAGATGGTTCTGTGCGTGCCGAAGCTGGCTTGCTTTGCTCTCTCAGCAGCAGGTTCGGTAGCAGCAGCAGGTTCGGGAAATAGACCTCAGTCCATTGACACATATGATTTTGTAAGTCGATTCGAAAAGTTGGGCACCTACTGTGAACTGACTTTGATATCCGTCCCAGATCATTGTAGGAGGGGGAACAGCTGGCAATGCTCTAGCCACGCGGTTGAGTCAGGGGCTTCCCAAAGACAAGATTCTCGTTATTGAAGCAGGTCCAGCGGCCCAGCACGACGATCTCATCAATGTGCCTGGCTTTAAGGGGCGTAACCTTGGAGGCAAGTATGACTGGGGCTTTCCCACGACTCCTCAAGCGGGGTTGAATGGTCGGGTATACACGATTCCGAGAGGAAAGGTTCTGGGAGGCTCTTCGGCAATCAACCTCCTTACTTTTGATCGGGCAGCTGCGGCCGAGTACGACCAGTGGGCCGAGGTCGGCAACCCGGGGTGGAACTGGAGGACGATGGAAGCAGCCATGGAGAGAGTAGAAACTTACATTGGGGGTCCTCGCGGTTCTGGCAAGAACGGTCCAATCCAGGTCGTCGGCAACCGCAACTACCTGAGCTTCATGGATGCCTTCGCGCCGGCTGTATCAAGCCTTGGAATCCCGCGAAACGATGATTCAATCCAAGGGAAACCCATCGGCGTGTCGTTCCAGCCAACCACCATCAACCCGACCTCTTACAACCGCAGCTATTCCGCAAATGCATACCTCCCTCTGGCCAAATCAAATCTGAAGGTTCTCACAGACACTCTCGTCGTCAAGGTAAACCTCCAGAAGAAAGGCAATCTCCAACAAGCCACGGGCGTGACCCTCTCAGACGGCACCATCATCAACGCCCGAAAGGAAGTAATCCTCTCCGCCGGGGCCATCCAGTCCCCGCAGCTCCTCGAGCTTTCCGGCATCGGCCAAGCCCCAATCCTCAAAGCCGCCAAAATCAAACAACTAATCGACCTCCCCGGCGTGGGCGAGAGCTACAACGAGCACCTCCTCGTCCAAGTCTCGTACCAGCTCAAAGACGGCTACGGCACGAGCGACAAGCTCGCCTTCAACGCCACCTTCGCCGCGGAGCAGTGGGCTCGTCGCCTAAACAACCAGACCTCCTTCTACGACGACATGGCCGCCGGTTACATCTTTGCGAACTGGAATCAAGTCCTGGGGAGCAACGACGCTGCTGCCTCGCTTGTTTCTCTCGCCCGTTCGGTCGTTGCCTCGAGACCACCCTCGCCTGGACTGAAAAAGAAGCTCGAGCAGCTCTCGAACCCTACCATACCGCAGGCCGAGTTGATCTTTGTCGGTCGTCACGCGGCCGGGACAAAGACGTATCCTCCACCTGGACACCCCTTGCACGGCAAACCTTTTGCTTCGATCATCGGCGGGCTCATGCATCCGCTCTCCGAAGGGAGCGTACACATCAATACTTCGTCTCCGTTAAGCAAGCCGATTATTGATCCCAAGTTTTTGAGCAACGAGTACGACGTCGCCGCCCTTGTTGGGATTCTGAAGTTTGCGAGGAGGATTGCGCGGACGGAGCCGCTCAAGTCGATCGTGGTTGGAGAGTACGATCCCGGGTATGACGCGGTCAACACGGATGAGGAGTGGAGGCAGTTTGTGAGGAACACGATGGGCACGATTTTTCATCCGATGAGCACGGCGGCCATGCTGCCGAGGAGGGACGGGGGCGTGGTCGATTCGAAGTTGGTTGTTTACGGCACGAAGAACTTGAGGGTGGTGGATGCCAGCGTTATCCCGGTTCAGATTAGTGCCCACCCGCAGACTGCGGTTTATGGGATCGCGGAGAGGGCGGCGGAGATTGTTGTTGAAGAGTGGAGGGGGCCGAGGAAGGAGTGAATATAGGGGCGATTGAGTCAATAAAACTGGGGAGAACCTTATTCAAGAGCCCTCTTTTCGGATCGTGAGATTTGAATTTGAAACGAGCTGCTGAAGTAGGTTTGCTATATGTGCCTATTTGAATATACATGTAAATCAACGCAGTAAGCTGTTTTTATCAATACGTATGTAGTCTTCATAGACATTTACATGTTTGCTGCCGTAGCTACGTGATATAGATGTAATATACGCAGTGAGCTGTTCTATTAGATGTAGTCTCCATAGACATTTACATAACGGTTGGTGATAATATTTAACCGTGTAAGAATCTATTACTATGCATCTTGAGAAAATTGACCCGACTTTTGTGACTGGGTGGGTGGTGGTGGTAGTTAAGTAAAGTCAAATACGATCTTGACCAGAAAAGAAAACAAACGACCCGTCACGTTTGAGCGTTGTCAGGTCTGGCAGGTCATCATTGGAAATTGGGGCTGGAGAAGAAGAAGAAGATTTCTCGTGATTGATTTTTGTGGTTGGGACCCAAGTTGGATTAGATGATGGAGTCGATTTTCGGGGTGGGTTCTGTGGGGAAGCTGTTTTGCGTTTTTTCTGATTTGATTTGATTTTTTGTTGTAGTAGTTGCTGCAGCTGGACGTGGTGATGATGTTGTGATTGTTTGGGATGGATTTGGAATTGGAGGTTGGTGAAAGGAGTTTGTGAGGTTCGAGATGTCGTCCTCCCCGTTTTTGGGTTGGATAGAGGATGAGGATGAGGATGACGAGTGGCGATTGGGTCTAAGTTTTGGGCTCAAGGGGCTGCTAGGTATGCTTTGTTTTGAAGATGATTGCGGAGGAGGAGTAAAGGCCGAGGAGAGGTTAAAGGTTTCTGGAGACTTCTTCTTGATCGGGACCTTTGGACTTGGGCTTTCTAATTTCCATGCCGAGTTAGTATTCTTGATCGGCACGGCGTCAGAGGACCGATGAGATCTGGTTGGGATGTCGTATATCCTTGGTTTGGTTGCCTCCTCAGACTTGATGTTCGAGTTGGGGCTTGTCTCGGGTAATTTGAGCTGGATACCCGGGAGTTCCTTGATCTTCTTCGGGCGAGCTTTCTCCAAAAAAATCTTTCCATGTTGAGAGTACGTGCTCGAAGCTCTCATTATCGTTATGGTAACGGCAGAGACATTGGGAGAGAAGCTTTTTCAAGATTCTTGGTCTCGGTTTTTAGATTATCAGGTACGGCAGACGGTATCAAGGGCAAGAGCTTGAGGATCTCGTCTCTGTTCATTTGGCTCAGCGGCTTTCGACAGCGGCGGCCCGCCTGGGTGGTGCCTTGACAAGACCATCCTTGGACTTCGGGGTTATGGAGGCCCAAGATCTAGGAAGGATCCCATTGGTCTTCTTCTTCGCCACTGGTCACGATAACGCCTTCTTTGGAGCTCAAGAAAGGTGTGTGACCACGAAAAAAACAGAAGAGGGATGAGTCACTCTAACTGGAGGGACGGCGGATTTTTGATCCAAAGAATAGACGTCATTTTTTGGTTGTGGAGAGTTCCTGAGTTTGAGGTTCGGTCTAAATTAGCTTGCTTGCCAACTCACCTCACCTCACAACCTCCCAAATCGGACGAATCCATAACCAGAACTGGCGCTGGAACCACACCCATGATAATATAACAAATATTTCTCCAGGGCATCAATTTCTTGATTTGGGTAACGTGTGACGAGATATGCGTACACATGTATACATATAATATGTGGTCGGTGGTTAACCGAGTGACCAGTCCTCTGATGTTATTGTCGTCGTCGTCACGAGAGGAGCTCTCAGCTGCCCGAGCGGGGGTAGGTAACATGAGAGTGGGTTCTTTCTGAATGTCAACGGTCGATAAGACCAGCAGACCCTGTGGAAAATGCACTGAAAACGGTTTGGGGGTGTTTGGGGGTCCTTTGGTGATCCTGGAGGCGCGTGGGACACTGGGACCCTGCCTACACCGACCTTGGCGTGCATGATTTCGCCAATAAAATCATCCAACAGCAGCTCGAACGGTGCGGGCGTTGCGGGGCAGTCTGAGCGGGGGAGATTTGATATGTCGCTGGTCCCACCCTGCGAACGCCTCTCGCCAGCCCCCGCAGCCAGAGATAACTGTGGGCGGTGGGAAGACGGGACAACGGCCGATCATCTCACCTCTTCGGGGGGGTTTTCCTTATATCTCGCCATCCTCCTGCAAAGGGGAGCTTTGGCTTGCAAAATTTCCGAAAAGTTTTTCGGGCGTCCCATGTCCCAAAATCCATCTTCTTCACCGGCGGGCCGGGTTAACCGCCCGGCAGCGGCGGCCGTTGACAACCTTGATGCACACGACGACCAAGATGAGGCGAACGACGTGCTGATGACGCGGAACATTGACAGCGAATCCCGAGGTTCAAAACCATCTGCACCCACAAAAGACGCTGGTGATGCTGGCATCGCCACTGCCATCCCAACTTCTACCCAAGATCCCAACTTATCTAGTCCTGCACGACGACGACGACACCGTCGACCACAATCACCACACCACCACTCACCACCAACTACTAGCCCAGGCACCATGTATTTCCTGGTCGCCCTGGCAAAATTTGCTGCCTTTACAGATGCCTTTCTTTCAGGCCTCATCATCCCTCTGGTTCCCTCTCTTCTGCAAAGGAAGACGGATATTCCGCCAGAACAACTTCAGGTCTGGGCAGCCATTTTCGTTGCCTCATATGGCGGCGCATTTGCCGTGGTATCACGTATGTTCATCAGCAGGCACTCCTGTGTCGTCAGAGTTTGACTGACTCTTTTGAACAGCATTGATGCCCTTCCTCACACGGGAAGGACCGTTGGCATGGGTTATCCTGCTTGCTGGACTTGGCCTTGCTGGAGTTGCATTTGCGCTCCTCCAATTCTCCTTCAACCTCTACGTCTTGCTGCTGTCGAGAGCCCTCCACGGACTTGCCACTGCGGCAATCACCGCAACCTGCTCGACAATGCTGGCCACGGCTGCCGGTGTTTATGGCACGGCTAGCACCCTCTCGTGGGTTAACTGGGCTGTCATTCAGAGCTTCGCCATGACAGTAGCCCCAGCATTGTCGGGCTACTTGGCCGGCCGCTCCGTGCACTTCGACATCATGTTTTATGTTGCCTATGGGCTAATTGCCTTCAACGCCTTTCTCAGCCTGGTTGCAGCAACCATCACCCCGAAGAGCCAGGTGGCCACCGAGGACGAGGAGAATACAGCCTCCGCAAGTGCGCCCGGATACGGCGCAATTTCATCAGACGCTAGCCCCAGGGCTGGTAGGACGTCAAGCAGAACCTCCAGACCATCTTCTCCCGCCTCAGTCGCCTCCGGAAGGTCAAGCAACGTTTCTACCATCTCTGCCGAGCCATCATCTTGGAGTCCTCAGCTCCTTGTGGCTGGGTTTGGCTACCTTGTCATTGGTCTCCTGTCAACCTCCCTGCAGACGGTGCTTCCCGTTCTAGCAAGGCAGGAGTTCGACTGGCCCATATCGGCAACTGGGTTCATATTTGTGGCTCTGTCAGCCCCGGCAGTCTTGGTTGGACCCCTTGCAGGAGCACTGGCAGCTGCAGCTCCCAAATCGGCTCGGTTCTTCACCGCCACTGGATTCTTGGCCTCGGTCCCCGCCTTTTTGTTTCTGGGATGGTTGAGCCGGGACGCCGATGCAAACCGGCTTGCGTTCTTCCTGACGCTAGCCGCTTTGTCTTTGGCTCTCGGAATCTCCGCCGACCCCTTGATCAAGGAAGTCACAAGGATTGTTGGACCCTCAGCGGTTAATGACCCTTTGAGCGCAGCAGCCCAGGCTACAAGTCTTCCGAGTATCGCTTATGCCTGGGGTGGTCTGGTTGGTCCCCTATTTGCCGGTGCTATTAGCTGGGTTTGGAACTGGGAGACGCTTACAAAGGCTCTTGCCGTCGTAAGTGGCTCGACAGGTGTGCTATGCTTGCTCTTCCTCCAAGGCTGGGTTGGCAGCTCACATCCAGAAATTGAGAGGCGACGGTCGGAAGCTGGAATTGATGAAGAATCCGCACCGTTGCTGGCCAATGAGCGTCAAGGGGGCGACTCATTCCGCCGCAGAGGGAAAACGCAGTCTCCCCGGGGCAAGAAGGGAAGCGCGCATGCAAGCGCCGAAGGGTCAAGAAATGTGACTCCCAGCGCCGGCAAGGAACAGCCTCAGCGTCGACACTTTAGCGTTGATAACTTCTCCGTAGCAACTACGGCAAGCCCTGGAAGCCTGGACTCGAACAAATCCCAACAAGTCCGCTTCCAGGCTGCGCTCGAGACTCCCGCACAAGCATCATCCGAGCAATCAACGACCACCAAAGAGGGTAGTAGTCGAACGAACCCCGAGAGGCGGTATGTAATGCGGGAAGCACCGCATGCACCGTCCACCGACCCTATGCTGGCGTCAGGAAGCCGGTATGTGATTGATGAGGAGAGATCCATCGTCCCGGAAGGCGAGAGGCCAAAGCGACATGTGGTAGTCTTTGCCGAGGGGACAGCACCGCGCGAGTTACTCGCGCGTCACCAGCACCATGTTGTTGCGATCAACGCGCTGGACGGGACGGCGCAGCTGGTGTCGTCGGAGAGCACTGACAACCACTCGGTGGCTGTGACGGAGGAAGCTGGAGATGCCGAGTTTCCCGAAACTACCTCGAATCGTTATGTTGTGGTGGTGGTTGATGAAAGTAACATGGCAGATTGATATCGGTAGTGTAGGTTAAATATGATGTGATGAGATGTACATAAAGAGCACAGAACGAGCATATACCCGGATAGCGGAGCGCAGGAGCATGGAATTTATTTGCATTTTTCTTACTTTCCAAGGAACGGCTGGCAGCTTTGAAGGGCCCTGCGGTGATATTCCTAGGCATGGAAATGTGTGACCATGGAAATGACAAAGACAACAATCTTGTACTAATCACTCTTTCATACTCCGGGCTCTTTCTTCAGGCTACCAACCTACTTACCTTGGGAAAGTATGGGAAAGTACCTCGTCGCAGATACTCACAAAAAAAAGAGAATAAGAAGGGTTAGGGTCTACCATGCATAAGACGGTTGTGGCGAAACTTGGTTTTTCTCGGCGAAGCGGTTATCCCCGACTTAATAATAGCATGATGACATCAGTCCGTGTGATGTGTGTGATGACTGACAAACCGCACCTGAGCAGGCAGGATCTGCCTGTTATTCCTCCGGCTTTGTGTCACACCACGCCACACCATATGCACGCGCGCGCAGACACAGACACACACAAAGACCGAAAATGGGATTTGCATTTAAGCATTTCCATATCCCTCCGCCATTCAACCGCTGATTCCATTTATATACCATAAAACATCAAAGCGCTTCACAGACACAAAATACATTCCTCTTTCCTCCTCTTTTTTTTTTTTTTTTTTTTTGTTGTCGTCCAAACAGATTGCGGACAAAAATAACCAAGAAAACAAACCACAAAAAGGTGTTCTGTCGGCCCGACGCAGCAGCTTTCTTCTCGCTTCGCTCGAACAAAAAAAGAGAAAAAGAAATGGGCAAATCACTCGACCGAGGCGCCCGCGCGGGCACCAAGACGACGCCCCTAGAATGGACGCAGGAAGTCAAACACAAGTACTGCGACAAAGTCGAGATCGGCCGGAAGGGAAAGCCCAACAAGGCGCAGCAGTGCACCGAGTGCCAGATCATTAAACTCAGGCTGGCCAAAGACGAGCACATGCTCACGAGCGGCAGGAGGAACATGAAGATGGGGTGGATGAGCGGGGAGGGACATTGGGAGAAGATATGAGGAAAATAAACCTACAGACATTGTAGGGTATAGGAGGGATGGAGGGATGGATGGATGGGTGTTTTTTTTGTTTTTTTAGGGGATTGGAAGGAATTGGGAGTGCGTTCAGAATTGGGGATTTTGTGGTTTTGGGAAACATTGAGTAAGAGGCGATACCCAAGTTTTTTCTTTTTTCTTTTTTTCTTTCTGTTGGTATTGGGGTTCATGGCGGCATGGAGATGGTATACCATCAAGGTTTCCATCATCGACCATGATTTTGTAGGGCCATTCTCCACTGGTGGTTGGTTGGTACGGTGGTGGATTGTTAGATTCACCATTATGTATAGATTTCTATCCCCGGGAGGGGGGTTTTGTTACCACAAATAAATAGACTTCCCTTTTTATTTTCTTTTTTACTCTTCAATACCGGAATACCACTGTGTGTGTGTACATGTACATGTACATGCACAGTCATCTAATCGATGAATGCCCTATAGCAAACACAGCCAGTCAGTCGTCGTCTTTGCTCTTTTTAGAGGCAAGAGGCCAGATACTCACCACTCAAGATTAATCTGCCCATGGTTCGAGTAATCCGTCAGAGCGTCCCAGGCAGCGTGCGAAAAGTCGATATGGTTGCCCTCGCAATCCGCACAGGTATCGGCGACGACCACTTCGATGACGTTGCCGTTTCCGCCGACTCCGGGGTAATTGGCTCCCTTGTTCTTGACGCGAACGCGACGTCCGCAGTGGGAGGCTTTGTATCCTCTGTCCATCTTGCTGTAGCTGAGGGCCACGATCATGGCGGAATTTCCGTGGGTGATGCCGCAGGAGCCGTCCTTGCCGTCGGCGGTGTATACCGTGCCGATTCCGTAGTGGAGGTTTAGGTTGGCCATTGGGCCGGCGCTGGAAAAAATAAAGGGGAGGTCAGCTGTTCGTCAGGTGAAGAGTTGTGTTTTAAGGGGGAAAAGTAAAAAAAAAAAAAAAAAAAAAAGGCTTACCCAGGAGGAGTCCAAGAAGGCCTCAAGGGCTCTTCATAATCATCGTTGTAGTTGGGCTTTTTCTTCTTGTCATAAACATTAGGAGGGGAACCTTTGCGCCCGTGCCAGGTTGATGAGGACTTGTGCTTCCAGGAATCATCATCGCTGTCTGAAGCACTGCCGGACCCGCTGTCATCGGAGTAGTAGTCGCCGTCGTCGCCGTCGCTCCAGTCGGATGCTGATTCTGAGGCTGAGGCTGAGGCCAGCTCATCCATGTCAAGATCCCAATTGTAATGAGTCTTTAAGTAATCGGCAAATTTGGAGAAGGAAGGGGAGGAATCATTGTCATCCTCCTCCGAGATGCTGTTGTTGTTGATGTTATCGTCGAGGAACTTGTGATCCCAGAGGTGATGAAGATCAGAGTCGTCATTGTTTGACTCCACATCTTCTTCTTTCACGTCGCCCTTCTCCTCCTCCTCCTCGTCCTCGATCAGGTATGGAGATCGCCAGGCGGTGCTTTCTATGAGGAGAAGGGAATCAGGCTTGGCGATTTCGGTGTTTAGCTGCTTGGGGGCGGGGGCAGCAGAGATCAGTGCTGAGAATGGGAGTAAGGCCTTGAGGCATAAATGAATGAGACCCATTTTGAAATGGGGGGGGGGGGGGGGAATGAACGAGTGTGGGAGGTGGAGAGATAAAAGAGGGAAATAGAGAAAGAAAAAAATGAGAGAAGGGGGTTATCTGCGCGTATCTTTTTTTTTTTTTGGCAAATCCCTTTTGGGAGATTGTCAACTGAGCGGGGTGGGAGATTGGTTTAGATACTTATGGGCTTCCTTAGAGTAATACGGGCATGGGCCCAGTTGCTTGGGCTTGACTTGAGGATTCGAGCTATTCTACGGGTCGTTGAGGTTCTCACGATGTGTTACCATGGTTCGGAGTGGAGGAAGGGGACTTTCACTGGTCCGGGGTCTGGAAACTCGGCATGACTAGTGATCTCGAGATCCCTACAATAGCATGAACAGAATTGTCTTTCTATGGTTACAACCGTTGGCTCCTGTATTGTACCAAGTTCCAACACACGAACTACGAATATGCTTCATGATAAGCTTCTACAACCCCTGAATCGAGTTTCTCGGCTTTAGACGGCTCTCTCCCTCCCCGGACCTCCAGAAGACTTGATCACGTACTTGCATTGAAACAGGGTTCTCACTCTGCGATGGGCAAATGCTCTATCCAACCAACTGGAGAGACCGTCCAGAACGGGAAGAAAGTAAACAATGCCCCTTCCTCTAATCCTGCGCAATTTGATATGCAAGGCCAAAAAGCGTCATGGCGTTTAACAGAATCATTTAGGTGCAATCTTACCTGCCCATCCGTTATCTCAACATCATCACTTCACAGGGAAAATGACAATGCTGACGACCAAGCACCATCAAAGTGACGCAAGTGACGTCAGGATCTACGTCGAGATGATCAACTCTCTCCCAACCCTCTCACTGCTGATCATCTTGATAGTTGTGATCAAGACCGAAACCATTATTTCCATTCATCCTTCCCTACTCAAACACAAAAACGCAGTTCCCACATCTTCTTGGGAATAAACTGTCCTCAATAAACTCAAGAAACCAACCTCAAAACCCGGTTCCTCCCTATATAGTAACCGATAATAAAAATGTCCGAAAACATGGACAAAACAACCAAACAAGCCACAGGCCAAGCAGCCGGCCTAGGCAAAACAGTCACCTCGACGCTGGGCAACACCCTCGGTGGCGTGGCCGACACTTTGGGCGACACGATCGGGACGGCGGGCAGCGGGCTGGGAAACACCATCAACAGCGCGACGGGCAAGGCCGGAGAGCCGGTGGGGGATTTGGTTACCAATCTGACTGGCGGCGTGTCCGGGGCTGCCAAGTCGCTTGGGAAGGGGGTCAAGGACACTGGGGAGATGAAGAAGCCTGGTTCCGAGGAGTGAGTTTGTGAGGACACGGAAGGGAATGTGAAGGATGGTTGTGGTGGTATGGTTTTGTGGAATTGGTGTTGTTATGATTTGTATATGTGTAATTGAACATCTTGTATATATATAAACCTTCAAAAGTGCCATGCATGTCTTTAATCTATCATCAACATCATCATTGAACGCCTCACCCTTGTATGCGAATGTTTCAGAGGCAAAATATTTTACCACCCAAACTTCTCCACCGCGATCCGTACCTCCTTCCCTCCCCCAATCGCATCAGCACACAGGTTCCTCACAACCCGATTCAGCCCATCCGGTCCGGAAACAACCACGCTCGTGTCGTCAGTAGCGCCCTCAAGCCACCCGCCCACAATCCCACTCACGTCCGGCCTCCCCTTCTCGACCGTCGGCTCGGGCACGATAAGCTCCAGCCCTCGCGCCACTAGCTCGTCCAGCTGCTCGCGAGGGATCCAGTCCCGATGACACCTGGAATGAGTGACCCAGAGCATGTATACTTTTCTTCTTCTTTCTCTTATTCTCTGCTTCAAAACATTGTTGCTGTGAACCTTCCCATCTTCCTCCTCTTCATCCTGCCGAGTAAACTCCTCATGAAGCAAAGCCCACACCAAAGGAAACGTCACTGCTATCCCGCTGCCTCCCGCAACGAGCATCGCGCATCTAGAAGCACGAAGCATGCTCAGCGCGTGCGGAGAACCGTACGGTCCGTCCAGCTGCACAGGTACCCGCGAGTTGGACTCTGCATGCCGGAGCAGATCAGCCGTGAATCCGTCGTGGGCGCGGATCAAGAGGCTAAGCCAGGCGTGTCTTGGTTTTTGCCGTCCTTCCACTGAATCCGAATCCGAGTCCGTGCCATTTCCCAACTCTGCGGAACTGTAAAAAACCCTGCCAGGAGCAGCAGAAGCGATCGTAAACGGGTGCGCCTGCAAAGCATGCGATCTCCCAAGAGCTGGGACCGTGAGGAAGACATGGTCCGTCGGTTCCCAGCCGTGCAGGACGGAATGGCGGGCCAAGAAGCCAATCTTATTGCCATCTAAACTTGCATCTGCAGAAGAAATATCCCAATCCGCCGAAACGAGAAACGTTTCCTCGTCGAGAATAGTAAGATCCGCAGCGACGCTCGCCCTCTTCAACCCAAACCTCCACACGAGTCTATCCGTCAAGAATATAAGCAGCGACACGGCGACGTACGGCTGACTGGTTTTGAAGTGAAACCAGAGAAAAACCAGGGCGCCGGCCTGCAGGAAGACGTGGGACACCAGGAACAGCTCGTACCATCTCTGTCTGAAACTGCCCAGCGAGGTAAAAAATAACAGCTCGTACGAGGTAAACGCCGCCAGGCCCATCACAATGAGCGGGTGAGTAAAGTAGTCCTTGACAGACTTTGATGCGAGAAGCCACTCTTCCGCTATGAAGAACTGGTACACCACCATGGAGACAAAATGCACGGCGGCTTCGAGGCATATCAACTCGCCGACGCGGCGGTGGAATATGTTGAGCGCCTCGTACGAGTATCCCGTCAGCAGGCGCAGGGGTTGGTTTTTGGCTCCCAGGAGGTAGAGAAGAGGCAGGTTGACGATGAAGTGGCACCCGGCGCGGTCGGCAAAGATGAAGAAGAAGTCCCAGCGCATCGGGAGGCGGTAGAGGTGGAAGAAGAGGGATATGCCGAGCCAGGTGAGGATGAAGAGGGTGGTGCCGTTTGATGGGAGAGTCCTGTTGATGATGGGTATTGGAGCCGGTTGATATGCGAGAAAGGATGAGATTGACTGCGTGAATTTGGAGGACATCTTCCTCTTTGACTTGTTCGATACTCCTCTTCCTCCGGCTGGTGACAGCAGGGGAAGCCGTTCGACGTCGCGGTCGTCTTTTGAAGTTTTTGGTGGTGTCACTACTCCGGCGGCCGTGCTGCTGCTCGAAGATGAAGAAGAACAAGTCAGAGAATCGACACGATCGGCTTCTCTGGCCGACTGCGATATTTGCCTCCATTTCCTCCTGTCACGTATTGTTTCCCTCCAGTGCCAAAATGTGAGCGCGAGAATGATGAAGAGGATAGCGACATTGTAAGACGCAACCACGGCGCGTCCCTCGTAAAGAGCTGCAATGAGCTGACGGAGGTATTCCAGCTGTTCCGGAGTCAAATGAAGCTCGCCGCCTTCGTCGTGCCGGGCGGAGATGCTGCCTGGAGAAGCGCAGAAGGAGCGTAGGAAAGCCGGCAGTGCTCCGTTGGCCTGCGCGCAGATCTGAGCGCGGTCCATCGCTGCCGGCAGAAAGAACAGACGGGACTGTTAGTGCCGATAATAATGTCGAGCAAAGAGGAGGTGGTGATGATGATGAGAAGTCGAAATCTTATCTGATCATCTGATAAAACCCCAGTCATCGCTAAGCGAAGCCGGGGATAGCTTGCCTTGGCATATTGTTGACGTTGCGATAACCCCGCTGATGGAAGCCAAGAGTGACAGGGGGCTTGGATGATGAGTGTTGTTATACATACCAAACATCGTTTTGTCTCACGTCCATAATGAACTACTGGAAACATATATCTACCAGAATTGTTGATGATATAACAACCCGGATACAAGAACGGGGCCACTCAGAAAGTTGCGGGATTGACATGGATCATGTGGTTTAAGAACGTCCTTTTGGTTGGAGATTTGGGGATCTAGAAGTCTGCCAATGTCAACAAAGGGCTGGTGCTATCATGACCTCGGGCTCTAAATACCCTCAATGTTCAGGGGCCTCAGAACAAGCCAAAAGCACGGGAACTTAAGGACCTAATCTTGAAGGTACGGTAACGTTGGTAGAGCTTCAAGGGCCTTCACACCACGGTTGATCGAACTACCACTAGGATGAGCTCCCTTCGCTGTTTACCCCTGTTCAACCCAAGGTGCGGTGATATTGATTGATTATTTGGCTTCAACTTGGAAGACCCCCACACATTGCCAGCAGAACTTAACCGATCAGCTGCACATCATTTCCGCCTGTATGACAAGTTGACCCGAGTGTGAAGCACTTGAACCTGTACGCCACAACATGTATGTATATGCATGCATGCGTCCGGTTTGAGTGATGGCAATGTTTCGGATCATCTCTCGCACTCTCCAAAGTCCTTGCACTGCGTGTCGTGAGTTGCCGTGACACGGCAGCCAGTGAACGCCGGCCTTCCCGTCAAGTGTTTCCGCTTGGTGCCCGGAGATCTGGATAAATGCAGCACTCCGAGACACCGGGCAGAACTGGCAGCGGACAAGAAGGGTCATGGGACAATTTGGTGTCTCAGAAAAGGGTGTACATCATTCTCGACCTTGCCGGCTCCGGCTCTGCAGAAGCGCGGCCGACCGGGTTCAGACGGTTTGAGCGTATCGGCGTCATCGCCTTCCTCTTAGATCATGCCATTTCATATACTATGCAGCAGTGAAAGTGGCGGCAGTCTCCGAGACTGGCTTGACGGGCATTGTGAGGTAGGATGTCTGCACATCGACGGTCACATGCTGCAGCATCTGTATAGATTGTGTTGGGCTGTTCGTCTCTTGGTCGAATACCGGGATGTAACCCTCTCTTCACCTCCCCTCACCTGCGACGATGTCAACTCGTCATGCCCAGCGTTATTAGTGAGCACATGCTCGGCGACAACAGCGGTATCCAGACTTTGAGTAGCGCGGAATCGACTGGAGAGGCGGAGTGCAAGTCCGGACGGTTCGGACGACCTGGGAGAGTGAGTGATTCTAGGAATTGGTTCAAACCTGTGAGGATGCTGCAGTGCAAGACGCTTGCAAACATACTGAGCAGATAATATGCAGGCAGCATGCACCTTGCTGATAGATGCTGGTGGCTGCCATGCAGAGTTACCCCGTAGCATTTTCAGCTTCCATGTTCCCTTCTTCCCCGGCAAGGCAGCTATCCGTTGGGATAGATGGCATGGGTAACCTTCAGTTTTTAGAATGAGGTCACTCCGTGGCCAAGGCAACCCCATAGGGATGCAACAGGATAGTAAGTATTGGATGCTGTGGTAAAAGAATCAATACAGGTGGGGAGAAAGAGGGGGCGGCCCCGTCTTCATTGTTCATTGAAACGATCAATTGGCCGTTTCCTGTGTCATAGGGCACCTCGTGCGACGGAGTCATGCAGGAGGGATAATCATCCACCGAATGGCTTGAAGAAGCCCTGGATGGAGTGACGGCTACATCAGCCACATACGACCCATAGATATCTTCCAATGATGAAGAGGGGTCACGTTGAGGTTGCCGGCGATCTATGTTTGGAAGGGGGGTTTTTTTTTAGAAAAAAAAAATAGAAAAAAAGGAAACAATCAGTCTGGTGTTGTGGCTGATGCTGTGATATCACCCGACGGACTGAGACCAGCACTCGACCCGAAATCCGAGCGGCTCCGAGGGGAATTCGGCCTTTTCTTCTTTTTCTTTTTTTTTCTTTCTCGAAAATAAGGTATTGGTGCTATTTGAATCACCTAGATCAAGTCAATTGCACCAATGTTTGACTCTCTCGCCCAAGATAACCACCACGTGTACCTCTGATTTCTTTGCTTGGAGCTTTGCTTCTGGGAGTCGCTTCGATCGTCGTGTTGTCAGTGAGGTGAGAATGTGACCAGGCCAAGTCGCGCTACCTTGGGTCGGGAAGGCCAACTGGGACGCTCTGGGTACTGTTACTGCCAGGGAAGATCCTAGAACACCCAGCTGACACAGCGCTGATTGGCCACAGCCCCCATTTCCCCGCTTCAAACGGCACCCCCCAAAGGACGCGCGAGGAGGGAGAGAAAAAGGCACAGCGATTCACTTCTGTTGATGAATACTGAATTGGATGTTTGGCACTGATTGATACTTTCTCCCCAAGTAATTCAGCTTACCCGCGTGAACAGAGTTTGGTGTCAACCAGGGTTTGCAAGTGGCTTTCTGTGACGGCATATCACTGGCCTTTTGTTGGGCCATCTTTAAAAAGGGCGGGGACGGGAACAAAGGATTCCCCACTTAAACTTTGGGCTTCTGGAACCTGGGACAACAAACCCACCAAAACCGAACTGGCAACACACAGCACCACCCTCCACCCCAGGCCTCATCCCAGCACACAAACGGTGCCCGTGTCCCGACCCTTTCCTGGCCGCCTCCCGTGCCTCCTGCTCGCTTTGTTGTAGACTCGTTGCGCCGAGCCGAAGCACAGCCTTCAGAATCGCTTCATTTTTTGGCAACTTGAGAGAGCATCGCATCACAGCACCACAGCACCACAGCACCATTGTCCTACTCATTTAGGGTCCTCCCGAGTGCTATTATCGATAACAATCGAGTCCCGCACCTTGGGCAGCGTTTCCCACTGCCTACTACTCGCTGCACGTCGTCCGTTCGCTCCACTGCCTTGGTGCAGTGCCTCCTGTCGCCAATTCGTGAACCTAGCCGACCTCGGGCAATCGAGGTTCTGTCTTGCCGTCCATGACAGTATAGCAACAAGCGGCACTTTCCGCCCACCGCGCAATATCTATCCCCTCGCTTTCCCAAACCCGACGGAGCCATATTCACGTCGATCGATCCCATTATGTCGTGTGCTGGGTGCTGAGAGCTCTATAGCTTTGGCATCTTGGGCCACAATTGCCTTTGCGGGCTCCACTCCAAACCGGTCATCTTCCAGATCAACATTGACCACATCGCTCGCTCGACAACCTCCAAACTCAGGACTTGACCTGCCTTCGTCTAGTATTCCCAAGGTGGCGTCTCAATTCTCACCCACCAACAGCCTCTTACCAGCGATCGACGCGCTTCTCGACCAGCTACCTTCCATATATCACTTACCGGCTGCTAACTGATGCCCCGCCGCTCACACATATCGTCTGGTCAAGCAATTGCTTCTTTGCCCCCTGCAAATGGTGCCGAATAAAAAACTGAACCTCACAACAGATATTCCATCACAATGGAGGAGGAATCTATTGCGCCAGACATGCTGGCCCCGCCGGCTGTAACCTCGCTCCGGGCCACCGCCGGTGTCATGGAACGCTCTCTCAGCGAGGATATTCGAGAAGAGAGAGAAGAGCTGCGTGAGGCCGCAGAACAGACGCTCAATGTACTCCTGGACCTCAATTTAGACGGTACAATCCGATGGGTGAGCCCTTCTTGGGTCGACGTTATTGGGACTCAGCCAGACTCTGTGACGGGTAAACCAATTGCCGACTTGATAGTGAGCGAGGACAAGACAGCATTTGAGCAGGTTGTTGAGGGAATGAAAAAGGATGACCGGCATAGCCAGTTTCTTCGATTTGTCGTCCACATGGGGCCGTTGGCCAAGCTATATCCCCTTGAATTGATAGGGGATTCTGCTGAATCCACTCCACCGCCTATTGTTGAGCTCGAAGCACAGGGTATCATGGTATACAGCGGTGCCTCTGAAGGAGAAAGCCATGTAAGTTCTCTTGTTACATTACCAAAGAGTGATTGATGACTGGTGACTAATTCCGGTTCCTAGAGCATGTGGATGATCAGGCCATGGGTACCACCTCGAGAGATCAAAATTGATTTGCCTGCAGTCATTGTTGACTCCCTCGGCTCTGGTGCCGAAGTGCTCGCTAGCTATCTTACTCAACTTGCGGAAGCCGGCCCAGACGACCCAGCTGCGCACCCGCCGCCCCTTCCAGTCTTGTGCCGAATTTGCGAGCGTCAGATATCACCTTGGTGGTTCGAGAAACACACAGACCTCTGCCTGCAGGAACACCGCGCCGAAATGGACGTTCAGATGGCGCAGGACAATCTAACCGAGCACCGCAGCGCGATCGTCAAGGTCCTTGATGCGCTAGAAGCCCGACGGAGCCGATCGTCGACAGGAGACCAGGCATTGGTTCCCATGGCTGAGTACAAAGGATTCGTTATAGGACCCCCCAAATCTACCACCTCCTCTCCAGGTACATCATCACCTGGGCCGGGTGCAGGCCGGTCGCGGGAGCGATCTTCTGGGGTACTCGGGCATGCGAGAGCACGATCTTTTGCTGTGCGGCGGCCACAGGCAAGAATCGTCGAGCTCCTACTGGATCTTTGTGACACTGCCATCGAAATCAGCACTCCGGCCATCAAAGAGACATCCCAGACTTCGGGTGAATTCCGAACGCAGTCGCCTCAGTCCGATGGCCGCATCACTCAGGTATTACAATGGGAGACCCCAACAACGAACACCCTCGAGCAGGAACAAGGCCTCGCTGTGCTCTGCGCTGATACAGAAAGGGTCGCCAAGGAAAAAGTCGAAGCTGTCTTTCGTCACCGCCGGATTCTTGAGTATGCTGAGCGAATTCGGATCGAGTTCGCCTATCTGGTTCAAGATTGCATAGAAGCAGCGATGCGCAAAGCCCAGAAAATCGCTTCTGGGAGACTCAGTGACTCAACCGAGGATGAAGACGAAGCAGAAGAAGAAATTGATCAAGAAGTAGAAGAAGATGCGCAGCCGACCGAGGAAGGCGTCTTTGTTGGATCTTTCGATGGTCCTTCCACTTTAGCGTTGGCCCTTCAAAACGCCGATATCAACGAAGATCCTGACAAGCGGCGGCTGTCGACGGCCCTTTTATCCGCCGGGTCAGGGCGAAGCAGCCCCAGGGAATGCCCGACTCCGCGATCCCACCGAGGAACAACCCTCAATAACATGACCAGCGCCAGCCGGTCGCGGCGGGAATCCATGATATTTGAGAGCGACGCAGGTGCAGATAGCGATGGCAGCTTAAAGTCAGCCTCCGTGACCTCCAGGCAACCAAGAACAGACTCACCAATGTCCGAATTTAGCGATCTTCGAAGGCAGGCAAGCTCGAGGCAACACCATCGAAAGAGTTTAATACTCCCCGGAGCAGTGTCACCGCGACGTCAAGAGTCACCTTCCCGAATTGGGCCACCATCTTCGCCTCTTCGAATTACGAAACCCCGTAACCTGCCTTTTCTCTCAGATGGCTTGATGTCCCCCGAGGCATCACCAATGCTTCCCAGCAGCGAGTTTACGTCACCCAATGTCGGCCATCATTCCCACCACCGGAGGCAATCTTCGGCTGCCATCTCGACATCCACTGGCGAGATCGGAATAAAACCTTCCCTGTCTCCCCGTTTAAGTGCAGTCGTCGGGGGTCCCCAAGCCAAAGCGGTGCCGCCGTCAATCAAAGATTTTGAAATCATCAAGCCTATCAGCAAGGGAGCTTTTGGGAGTGTTTACTTGTCGAAGAAGAAGTCCACAGGAGAGTACTTTGCCATCAAAGTTCTGAAGAAGGCCGACATGGTGGCCAAGAACCAAGTTACCAATGTCAAAGCAGAACGCGCCATCATGATGTGGCAAGGTGAAAGCGACTTCGTCGCTAAACTGTACTGGACCTTTTCAAGCAAGGATTACCTGTACCTGGTCATGGAATATCTAAACGGTGGTGATTGTGCTGCCCTAATCAAGATCCTGGGTGGTCTCAACGAGGACTGGGCCAAAAAGTATCTGGGCGAGGTAATCCTTGGCGTTGAGCATCTTCACAGCCGTGGAATTGTCCATCGCGATCTCAAACCAGACAATCTTCTGATTGACCAAAAGGGGCATTTGAAGCTGACTGATTTTGGGCTATCCCGCATGGGCCTGATTGGTCGGCAAAAGCGCGCTCTCAATGCTAGCAATGAATCCGCCCCAGATCTCCTCAAACAGGGCCCGTTTGCCAGGTCCACCTCGATGGCATCCTCTCGATCGACTTCGCTCGACCTTCATGGCCGTGGCCACTCTCCAAGCTCTACTCCGCAAATGACTCCCAGTGACTGTGCTGGCAGCCTTGGACAGCCATCATACTTCAACCTTGGATCGGTATCCCACGAACCGCGCCGTCTCTCCACCCATCGCAGCGACAGCGGCGGCAGTGAAGCACTTACGCAGATGCTTGGTAATATCTCTCTCCACGACTCTCAAGCGAGCTACTCCTCGGCCATCTTATCGCCTACGGATGGCGGCGAAGTTGAAGGTGGCGCATCCCCAGACCTGGCCTCTCTCTCGCATGTGGCCACACACACTAGCATCGATTCTCACAGGGGGACTCCGCCACAGCCACCAATGGCTCCTCCCAACTGGGCACTCTTCGATCCTGCAGATACTAATCGTCGTTTTGTTGGCACTCCGGACTACCTCGCCCCCGAAACGATCAAGGGCGAGCCCCAAGACGAGACGAGCGATTGGTGGTCTGTCGGATGCATCCTATATGAATTCCTATGCGGCATCCCTCCATTTCACGCAGAAGAGGCGGACCAAGTCTTCGAAAATATCCTGGCTCGCAGACTTAGCTGGCCTGAGTGGTCCGAGGATAGTATCTCAACAGAAGCCAAAGACCTTGTTAACAAGTTGCTCTGCCCGGACCCCCAGCAGCGACTAGGTGCTAACCGCGAAGATAAGTATCAATCCGGAGGCGTAGAGATCAGGAGCCATCCGTGGTTCAAAGACTTGAATTGGGACACGCTACTACAGGACGAGGCGGAATTCGTACCCAACCTTGAGAACCCGGAAGACACCGAGTATTTTGACTCTCGCGGTGCCACTTTGCAATCTTTCGTCGAGGAGATCGAAGATCAAACCTCGCCACCAGCCTCGGCCCCAGCAGCTGATTATCACGACCGTCCACACGACGCACTTTCTCGCGTCAGATCCCAGGTCAACTCTATGAAGCGTGGACTAATGCCACTGCATATCCCCCCTCACGTTCGTGACCTGAAGTCTCGTCGTTTAAGCGAGCCGGTGGTTGCCGATGATTTTGGCAGTTTCACGTTCAAGAATCTGCCCGTCCTTGAAAAAGCAAACAAGGACGTGATTCAAAAGCTGCGTGCAGAAGCCCTCGCTGCACAAATCAAGCCCATAAGTCCTGGGGGGCTAAACAGCTTGGTATCCCCAGGGCCTGCTTTGGAGGGCAGTCCTGTCATCTCTAATCCAGTTCAGCGAACACTTTCCAATGCCAAGGCATCTCAGCGACCACAATCTCCCTCTGGATTGAGTCATGCCAACTCATCTCCAAGTCGCGCCTCTCAACCCTCGTCACCTTTGCTGGTCTCTTTCGTTGCTGGTCAAGGAGCAGATAGCAGACGGAAAGCCTCAAGCAATGCCTCTAGCCTGTCTCAAGCTTCGGGAAGCTCTTTACAGCCCGGTAGCTTTTTTGACGTTCCTCGCGTACCGCCTGCTTTGCAGAAAGCAGCTACCACGATTGCTGCAACGTCGATTCCAGTCAAAGGTCGCTCGGGGGCAACAGCACCTCCTCCGGTGCCCGTATCTCCGCAAAAGGCAGTCCCGAACCATCTAATATCTACTCCAAGACATGGCTCAAACAAGACCGCCGGTCGATCTCGTTCGTTGACCGTAGGGTCACAAGAAGGCAGTCCTGTGGCACCAGATCTGTTGGCAGCTCATCATAAGAACCGACGTAGCCAGGTTTTTGACATGTCACCATCGTCTTCTGACAACGAGGGAGACAAGGCGGCGAATGCGCTTCTAAGGGTTCAAAGGAGGCGTCAAAGCTCAAGGCGTATGTCCTACATCGCCGCAAATGAGGGGATTCCATTCTTCCGCCCTTTGGATGTCTTGATCTGCGATGATCATCCCGTTTCTCGCATGGTCATGGAAAAACTTCTTGAAAAACTGCGATGCCGCACCATTTCAGTCGCAACAGCTACTGAAGCCATACGTTATGCAATGAGTGATATTAAATTCGACATCATCTTACTGGAGTACAGGCTGCCTCAACTCACAGGTGGGGATGTTGCTCGCATGATTCGTGAGACCAAGCATGCAAACACAACAACTCCGCTGGTTGCCATTACAGCATATCTCAAAGATTTGACAGGGCCGTCATATTTTGACACCCTCGTCGAGAAGCCCATCAGTTCTTCGAAGCTATCTGATGTGCTAGGCAACTTTTGCCAATGGAAGCCTCCCACTCTGAGTCAGTCAAACAGTCTATCGTTGGTTCTTCCACACCCTGTTCCGTCTGGTCTTCGTCAAGAGAGCTTGAGACTCGAGGATAGTCCCACATCTGGCTCCTCCGGCTATGCAAACCGATCCAGCAGCAGCTTCCGTGAGGATTCGATCAGCTCCAGCATATTTGGAGATTCGGAATCTGTCATGACAGACGACATCCCCGTTGTCATTAGCCGAAAGGCCACAGGCGATTGGGATGAAGGCGGACTTGGCATCACGGGTGTTCCGTCTGGGGAGGATGCTGTGTTGGGATCAAGCGAGACGCTCCTTCACCCACACCTTGTCACTCAACAATTGGCCCCGGGCCAGATGGAGCATCAGGCTGTCCGAACTAAGGCGCCGGTACCCCAGCGCTCATTTGAAAAGCTGAAGGCTAGGCGGGAATCCATTGAGAAGCGAAGGCACGAGGGCAGCGTTGATTCAGCCGACGACGAAGATGACGAATTAGGTGTTCAAATCGATGGGAATGACAACAACCACACATCCCCGAGACAACATGGCCGGAATAGCAAGTCGACATTGCCTTCATCGAAGCTTGGGATCGAGATGATGCGGGCCAACAGTCATGACAGCATCATTACTGATTCGGAAGGCACTTGTACATTGGGGCCACCAACCCAAGTGGTTACGCCCAGTGTAGAGTTGCAGGCCGAATTTCCCAAGGTCGAAGCAAGCCCAAGCCCCCTCACCCCTTCTCCAACTACAATCCCAAAGTCAGATACGACCGTCATCATGAGCACCCCACCGGTTCACGATGTGGGGCTCGGTAACAAGACGACCGTTGACGTGCAGGAGACGCCTCGTCCGATATATACTGCAGGGCAAACATTGTTAGTTGATGATGACGACCCGACGCCGCGTCCACCAGCTCGAATGGACGAGAGGGATACAAACCTGTCACCATTACCGGGCCTGATCTAAACAATAAAAAATTATTCTGCGAGCTGAATATTTCATGCCAGCCGCTTTTTGAGCATTTGTATTTTTGAAACCAGCGCGGAGTTATTAAGACCGAGTGGGAAGCCGAGACTGCATCAAGTCATTTCCTTTGTCGTTTTGTCATGTTGATGTATGTTTGGGGTTCACGAGGTTGGTAAAGAGACCAAAAGAGATATGGGGTGGCATATTTGAGGAAGCCAAATATCTATGGACAGTTCCGATCAGATGGCTTGGGTGCGATGATGGGTTTGAGCAGGTTGTATGTCGGAAGAATTTGTGTTTCTTGTTGCATCCTTATCAACATTATCAAGTGTCTTTTTTTTCCCGCTTGTGGTGATTTAAGTGAGATGGGAGTTGTTAGTTTTCTAAACTTTTGGTGGTGTCGGTTTACGCCATTCTGTTACACAAGTGCTTTCAATATGGTCTCTTTTTATGGGTTCTGGACTGTTGGTTGTTTGTCCGGGAGCTATTTAGCGTTCAACAATGTGCAAAATAAAAAATGCACTGTATTCGCGTGTACTGTCTATGCTAAGGCAATGTAGTCAATAAAACGATGTGATTATCTGATAAGTCTGCTCAACCAAAAAGGGAACTTGAGCACGTGCGCAAAGACAACTGCCGGTTGCTACAAACCTTGACGACCCTTGACTGCCACAAACGGTCCTTTTTTTTTTCTTCTTTTTTTTCCCCTCGCGTGGCTGACTACAACCAAAGACCAAAAGGGCAATGCCGAGTCAAATTTTTTTGATTGGCTTTCGAGTTTTGTTCCCAGGCCCAAGGACGCAAAAATGTGCTGATTTCTGTGCCGATTTTCCCGCATACAACCTTCCTTTGGAACCTTCGATCTGGATAGCTCCAGAACAACCAGATCTCTCTAGATCCTATCATTCACACACGTGTGGCATCGATTGGCCACCGCTGCTTCCCTTTCCCCATGAAAATGTCATGCAAATTGCAGCGGATTGCAGCTTGCAGCTCTTTCCCGCCTCCCCGCCCTAACCCACAGGGGCGTCCAAGATGCTCCCCAGTTTGTCCAAGACAGCTTTGCACCGGGATACGCGGTTCACTTATTTTTTTGGCTCTCCTCGGTGTTGTGACAAGCATTTCCAAGAGTACTTGGCGGAAATTGGCAACAGTTGGCCAAGGCTTGTTGATCACCAATGCCTAGAGAAGCACTGATCAATTTCCATCTGACTCTTGTATTAGCTGGGCACGGTTATCGAGGCGAATCAAGAAGGAGCTTTGAGCTTCTTCCAAAACTGCTTTGGCCACTTGACCGGCCGGCTGGGTGTGGGGTTCCTGGGATCGACCCTGGTCCGATATTGAGAGAGTCAGGGCCTTTTTTTTTTTTTTCTCCCCAGAGAAACTCTACACCGTAGACCTCCATGTCTCGGACAAATTCCGGGTTTATTCTGCCAGGGGAAGAATGGTCGGTTCATTGAGAGGGTCCAGACAGCAGCAAGATTCTTAAAATAATAAAAAAAGGACCTTTCTATATGGGATAATGAAATCACCGTTAGAGAAGAGGCAGTACCTGAGGCGAGGTCCAGGTTGGAGCTATCCGAGTCTAACCCCGAGGCCGGCCAAGATCCAAACGCCGCCATTCCGACTTTCCAGGCAAGTATCCACACGAGAACGGCACGCGAGCACCTTCCTGATAAAGTGGCGAGCAAGGACTCTGCATACCATATGCACTCCATGCAGCAGTGCAAGAACCGACGAGACATCGAACCCTCGAACGCCTCGAAACCCCCCCCCCCCCCCAATCCCTTCAAGGACCCTTGGTGGGGACCCCTCTTTTGAATAGACTCAATGGCGTTGTGCCACACCCGTGACAGAGATAGTAAGGAAACCCTGGTGGAAGGTCCACTGGGTTTAGCTTTGCTGCTTCCCAGCAGGAACGAGCAGGATGGTAAAAATTGATTCCCTTTTCCCACTCTTCTTCTGTGCCACATGAAGCTTGCACCACTTGCACAGCTCACGTCTCCTTCTACGGTACCTTACCTACCCACCGCTGCCCTGCACAAACCTCGAACCTTATAAATACCTAGCACACGTGTGGGAAGGTATAACGCCGGTCCGATTTCGGTTTTTCTTCCTCCTCGCCGGCACCCAGCTCAATACTTTTCCTGTCCTTTTTCGCCGGGCTCCCCCCTCCTCCACTCTTCTGTCTTGCCCTCATCCACCCCTTGCCTCGGTGCCCCTCCTCCAGGCTCCGCGAAAAGCCTCACCGACTAGTAGAGGCCCTGGCCGCGTTCCGTCGGCCTCGGCCTCCTTCTTCCTTCTATTCCCGTCCCTTAGATTACCTTCATCTTACCCTACAGTCTTTTTTGACAACACCACCCGGGCACGCAGTCCTTAGTCCTAGTATTCTTCCCGGCAATGGCCGACCTCATACGGCACCACCGGCACCACGAACCGCCGGCGGGTGAGATCCCTGTTCCGCACGGCCCCGTCACTGGCGATGAACACGAACACTACCCGGCCCCGACCCCGGCCGCCGTGGGCTCCGAGCAGGAGCGAGCAATCTTCTCGTATCTCACACATCCCGACGACTGCTATACAGAAGACGGCACCTACTGGGCCGATTTGCCCTGGAAACAAAGAATCGCCTTCATTAACAAGTCTCAAAATGAAGAAGCAAAAGCAGAACTCAAGGCCATCGGCCGAATGATTAAAAAAGACCCTCTCAGTCCCATCTCTTGGTATTTCCGCAACGCCGTGCTTCCAGGCGCCGGTCTTGGTCTCGAAGGCTACGTATTATTCAGTATTGGCAACCTCGAACCATTATTCCGCTCGACGTGGCCGCAGTGCTGGGGTAAAAATGCGACTGAATGCAGTTCCAACTGGGTTGCCTCGGTCACATACCTCGAGGTTATTGGTATCATGGTTGGTCAGATGGTTGTCGGCGTCATAGGAGATTGGATTGGCCGTCGCTGGGGCCTGATTCAGGATGCCGCCATCATGTTTGTTGGGTTGTTGATGATTACCGCAAGTTGGGGTTTGAACCTTCAAGGTTGGGTTATCTGCTACGCTTGGTCTTTGTTCTTCTATGGTACGTGTGCTTTCTTTACAAGGCCCGATTCTCTCAAGTTGTTAACCCTCTTGTCTGTCTACAGGCTTTGGTGTTGGTGGTGAATATCCCATTACGGCGACTTCGTCCATGGAAAACGCTGTATCGGCTGGGAAGCTCTCGACTCGCGACGATCGCCTGCACCGCGGTCGCAAGGTTACTACGGCGTTCTTGATGCAAGGTTGGGGTCAGCTTGTCAACCAGGCCTTGCTCATTATCCTACTACTGATCCTCCACCACGGCGACGGCGACCCGCCATATAGCGTTGCGACCACCCAATGGCTCTGGCGCTTGTCGTTCGCTATCCCCGCCATTGGAACCCTCTGGCTCGTCTACTACAGGGCGTATAAGATGCCCCATGCTGGCCGCCAACTTGCCGCGGCCAAGAAGAAGAGCAACGTTACTGGCTACGATGTCGATTCTCTCAAGGCTACCTGCAGCTACTTTGGTGGCCGGTTAATTGCCACCGCCGGAACCTGGTTCTGCAATGACGTGTTCTTCTACGGCAACAAGCTCTTCCAGGCCCAGTTCATCGCCGTCCTTAGCGGTGGTGAGAGCTCAGTCATGACTGGCTGGATCTGGAACCTGTACAATGTTATCGTCTCGCTCGCCGGATATTACCTCGCCTCAATCATGATCGACAACAAATTCTATGGCCGAAAGATGATGCAGCAAGTCGGATTCCTGATGTGTTTCATCATGTTTGTGGTGCCCGCGTTCAACTACGACTACTACACCTCAAAGCAAGGAATCAAGGCCTTCCAGGCCATGTATTTCCTGTCCAGCTTCTTCAACCAGTTTGGCCCCAACAGCGTCACGTTCCTGGTGGCAGGCGAGGTGTTCCCCACACCGATTCGCGCTTCCGCCCATGGCTTCAGCGCTTGTATCGGAAAGGCTGGCGCTCTGCTCGCTTCGGTCCTGTATAACTATATCGATACGCAAACAAAGTTCTACGTCGTCCCCTGGTTCGGTCTCGCTGGCATGCTTCTTACCTGGCTCTTCCTTCCCGACACAACCGGCCTGGACCTTAAGGAGCAGGAGCGGCGCTGGACATATATTCGCACTGGTCGCGAGAGCGAGTATCACGGCATTGCTATTCATCCCAAACATCTCTCCCTCTGGGAGCGTATGAGGGGTGTTGGCAAGCACTACAACCCCGAGCTCGACCACAAGCAAAAGATTGATGATATTCGCGAGGACTGGGCTGGAAAGGAGCGCGCCCGCGCTAACAAGGAGGCGGGCGGTGGTCCTACTGGTATGGACGACCTCGATGATGATGAGTACACGGATGAGGTGCATCGATACTTTAGAAGTACGTCTGGCGCTGAAGGGTCGATGAAGCCTTCAGCAATTGCTGCCGTCATGACGCCTGCGTCTGTTTCGCCTTCGTCGGGCTCACCTTCGTCGGAGGTCATGAATGAAAAGTCGGGTTAGACTTGTGGGACTGTTAACAAATGAAGTTTGGGATAAGATTATTTTTAAGGTTCTCGTATACCGTCGTTGTCATGAGCAAGGGAGTTCCTGGTGTTTCTCTGTTTCTCTGGCTGATGATGGGAGTGGACAAAAGTAGCATAGTGGCTGGCATTATTGAGTTACGATTGATACTTCACTTTTCGCGAACCGAGCATCGTTCATACTGTGTAAAATTACTATATTCTGACGCATAGTTAGAGATGCCATTTTTGGGATGGTATTAATATGAAAGAATGTGGCAACTATGGGCGCTCTTGAGTATCATTGTTGGCGAATATTTTTGGGAAAATGAAGAGGCTATTGTGAAACAAAAATGAAGAGAGAAACAAGGTAACAAAATAAAGTAAAGCAGGGCAAAAAATCAAAAAGGCGACTCGGATACCGGGAGTCGAACCCGGGGCTGTTGAGAGAGAGCACACACTTCTGAGAAGTGAGAGTCAACGATGTTACCGCTACACCATACCCGATTGATCGAAGAATGGCTTCCGATTGGTTGTTGGAGGCAAGTCCGATTGACTCGACTTATCTTTGGAATCATTACTTAGCAGTCATTTTTGGTATCTCTCCTTCTGCTTCATCAAGTGCTGGTTTTCGTAAAAAGATACAAAATGAAGATTTGGTATGATGGTTGCATTTAAAATTTGCCCTTATCAATATGCGACATCTCGATTGATGATATCAGATGCGATAAGATATAAGCTTGGTCCGTGCAACGGGAAACCCCCAAAGTGGGCGATTTGACGACGACGGGTCATTCCGTCTTTTGAGCAATGTCGATCGACGTGGAGTGCAGCTGAGCAAGACCACCCACCACCTGGGAGAGATGCGGATTATTCTGCCCACGGGGAAATTTGAGATGCAAAACATCAAAACCTGGAACCTATGCCCGGTTTTGGCACTTTTGACCATCTAACCAAAAAAACGGTAATCGGAAAATCAGGAACCCATCAATTTGGTTTTTGGTTTTTCCTCTCAGGATTTTGTGCTTCGCTCTTTGCGGCAGTGATCGACGACTGAGCAGCACTCGTCTCCGTGACGACCCACGACCCGATGCTTTGGGAGACACCCGCTTTGTTCTTTGGATAAGTTATGTATTGTACTTGTGCTCTCTACAAGTGCCAACTTTTTTTTTTCCTCCTCGAATTGAAACACTGATCACACCATGCAAGGCAAGACGGCCATGTAATCGCCGCCATCATCGCGTTTCGGGAGCGAACAAGCAACCATTTGGCCCATCTCTGTTCGGACGGACAAACTTTCAGCTTTCCATCTCAATTGGGCCAACGGACCATCTTGGCGCCTGGATGCCTGCCCTCCCTGCTCGATGACGTAGCCCTTATGCTGGTTCCAAGGCCCTGAAGCCCTTGGCCCTCACGCCCTCTCTCTTTTGGGATCATCCGCCAGGGTCTATGTAACTTGTGGGCGTCCCTCCGTGCGTGGACAGGGGAGGGCCGCTGCCGCCCTCTGAGGCCCCTCACCCACCGGCACATACATCGTCACCCGCCGAACCGAGCCAACGTCCGTCATTCATTCGCTCAATGTCAACCGTGTGGCCACAAAAGTGCAGGATTCTTCCGTCAGCGACCATGCAGTTCCACACAGAGCGAGCGCCCAGCCAGTGAGGCTTAAATCCGGCATCGGTGGGTAGCATATCGGGGAACGCAAATAAGGTAACTGGTTTCCGGGATTGGGATCCAGCATTCCACTACACCATCCCATCCACCCATCCATATATCGTTGAATCATCGTGAGAGTTCGCCTGGCGATAGTACAACGGCCGCGGCCACCCCAAACATGAGCGAACCGCCGCCAACCCCCGTCTCAGGCTCCCAGCTACGAGACGAGAGCCCTCCAGGAGGAGACTCCAGCTCGGCAAATAAGAAAAAGAGGGGTGCGATTGCCGCCCAGGCGTGTGATGTATGCCGCTTACGGAAGCAGAGATGCGACGAGCAACGCCCCAAGTGCGCAACATGTCGCAATCTCAACCTGGACTGTGTTTACCGCGAGGCTCCCCCTACCAAGTACGACCCGTACATCGATGCTGTACAATCTCAGGGAAGCTAACTGGCTTGCAATAGAAAAGACAAGACCATGGTTGAGATCTTGGATAGAGTAAAAAATCTCGAAGAAGTGTTTACTAGAATGGAGAGTAGACTCATAGGTCTCGGATCCAGTCTCCCTGCCGCAATTTTTCCATCCATATCGGCTCAAACGAGCCAATTTGTACAGCCCGAGGCAGCGAATTCTTGTCAAGGCCGCCCGCCGATCTCCTTCCAAGGACCGCCTGGTCCATCGAGTTTTGCTGCAGAGACCAGCGAGAAGCAATACAAATATGTCTCTTCTGTTCATGAAATGCTGGGTTGGCCCGCGGTGAAGCAGCTCCTGGGATCGATTCAACCTAAGATACCGCACATCAACCTGTCGACTCTTGATGAAGACGGTGTTGCGTCCATGCTTGCCAGTACGGCCACTCTCATACCTCGCCAGCCGCAGCAATGCTTGCACTAAAGTGCCGTTTGCTAACCATCACTTGTTTGCATAGTCCACCGTGATGCCCACGAGTTCATTCCCATTGAACCGTTCGGGCCTATCCCAGGGCACACTGTGACGAGCATGCCGGGAGCAATGAACTGGGATCACCTCCGGGTGCTCAGCAAGGCTTATTTTGATACATTCAACTCTGTTTATCCCATTCTGGACCGTGAGTCCTTCATGAACGAAACACTGCCGTATGCATACAATGACGGCTTCAGTGCGACCTCTACGTCCACAGTTGCCATTCTCGTCTTTGCCTTGGGAGAGGCCGCCTTGGCAGGGTTCGACGGTTCGCCGCTTCACATTTATGATGGCCGTGGCAGTGGGATCAAGGGCGGAACTGCGCACAAACCTCCCGGCATAGAGTGGTTCAACGAGGCACGACGGCGGTTGGGGTTTCAGTACACCGAGGTTAAACTAGAAAATATCCAAATATTCGCCCTTGCAGGGTAGGTTGCTTCCTTCTTCACATATCTGTCGCAAGTACCTCCAGGTCTAACCAACAATGCAGGGCGTATTATGGCTCCTGCTTCTGCCCGGCAGTGTGTTCCTCCCTCTGATGCCGGTTTGACATGTATCTTCCGTTCTAACCATACGACAGGGCTTTTGGAAATCGACGAGAGCTGCATCTCAGGCGTGCCAGGATCTGATGGATAGGTACATCTACTTTAGGCCACCGGGTTGCTCTCACACAACAAGTCTCGTGCTAACAGTCTTCAGTGACCCGCGGGCGCTATCTGGGCCGAAGGCAACACTTCTTAGGAGAGTCTTTTGGCATTGTTCGATTATGGAAACGTATGCGCATGCTATCACTGACTGACATGTTTCTCAGTTCATGCTTTGACTGACATTCATGTGCCCTACAGTTGTCTTAATCTCGAGCTGGGGTTTCCGCTCCCAAACCTTCAACGATTGGAGGATCTTGTAAATGAAGAGCAAGAACTCGGCGTCGAGGAAGGGCAGATGTTACTGCATTTCTATTCGCAGATTGCCCTGAGGCGCGTGCTGGTGGAATTCCACAACAAGTTGAGTCAGAGTAAGAGCTCGAATTCCCTTGACGTAGTCGAGTCGTTTGACACACTGACCACTTGCTCCGTTGGACGTCACGGCAGCTCCGTTCGGCTCGACATGGGCTAGCGCTCCAAGCATCCCACTGAGAATACAAGAGTGTGCGGCAGAACTGGAAAGATGGCGGAGGATGGTTCCACCTGAATTCGTATGGCAGGAAGACGCACCTGGGGCATATCCCAATTCGACCATCCCGCCCATTATATCTAGCCCCACTACCCTGCGCACCTCAGTCAACACGCGGATATCACCCATCATGATCCAACAACCACTGTCGGCTGGCAGTCTTGCGCCCTCTTTAGACCAACCCCACAGGTCGTTCATGTTCACCACCGACCTTGACTCGCCACCAGCTCGCTACCCTAGAGCAGTCGACGTCCAGGTCGCCCTCCTCCGCTCGCGGTATTATTATACCAAATACTTAATTCACAGGCCCTTTCTGTACAAGGCTCTGCACTACCCCGACTCGATGACGCACTCGGACGCCGTTGGTGTGGCGGAGTGCTTCAAGGCCAGTCTCAAGTGGCCAATCGCGATGTCGCCGACGTGCAAGCATAAGCGGCTCATTCCGTGCATGTTTTTCTTTACGCAGAGCTTTTTTGGAATCCTGGTGATACTGCACCTGAGTGACACGGTGCCGATTCTGCAAAAGATCAGGGCGCTCTGCGGAGAGAGGTTCGAGATCGATGTGAGGGAGACAGTGGGACTCTACTTGGACTGGCTGAGGGATCTGAAAGAGATTGATATTGGGACTGCGTGGCATTGGGATGTGGTCAAGGCGATTTACGGGCTGGATGGCTGAGGTGGTAGTGAGGATAGTAGGTGTTTGTAGTAGGTATGCAGGCAGGTAGGGTTAATGGATGTTTGCGGAGTTTAGTATTTTTTTTCGCAAAATAATACCCCTTTTTGTTTCTGTTCCGAGATTTTCCTCATGCGGCTGGTTAATTCCCCCTTCCGCTGCGTTATGTTGTGATGATGAAAAACGCATGAGCCGTGGTGCAACTCCAATTGAACTCGAGTCAAAACACAAGGGGGCCTCGTGGCGCAACGGTAGCGCGTTCGACTCCAGATCGAAAGGTTATCCGTTCAAATCGGGTCGGGGTCAGCAAAAGAATAATAAATGCAAAGTTCTCTTTTTTTTTCTTCTTTTTTTGGACCTATTTTTCAAAGATCATATCCTGTCGGTCGGTTAATAAAAAGAGGGGAGATGGTGTAGCTGCAAGGCACTTGTGTGTGAGGGAAAATGACGGGAAATATGAGGCTGTGCAAAGTGAATATTGTGGGTTTTTTGTGTTGTGTTGTGCTGCTGCTGCTGCTGCGGCTCCCTTGGGTATCATCAAATGCGAATTCGCTTTGTCTCTTTTTTTTTTCTCCCTTCTGTTGGTTAGGGGGGATGGAAGGAAGGGGAAGAGACGATCGACCTTAGCAGGGTGTGTGTTCGGAGTTTAACAACTTCCCCATTCATCAATCACCCCATCATGATTATTATGCCAAAGAAACTTTGATGCTGACTTTTTTTTTTTTTTTTTTGGACGTGGATGATGATCCTACACTAGGTGACTGGGTTCTGGTTCCTCGTATTTTTTTATATTTTTTTTTGTAGTCGTATGGGGTTTTGATTTGATTTGATGAATTGTTGTTCCGTAATTGGTTGGATCTTTCCTTTACATATACTGTTTCATTGGGAAACTCGATAGGGGGGGGGTGGATGGATTAGGCAACCAACAACAAAGCAAAAGAAGTGGATTATCCCGCCCCCGGTTCCATCCTATGATCCGACAAAACATGAACTCGACTGGGCATAATTCAATTCATGGATCATGTGTGTATTTTGCAAGGCCCCCCCCTTTTTTTTCCTTGTCTGTGACGCGGCATAGTAGTATTTTTTGGTCTGTTGGTTTATATAGTTGAGTGGCGTTTTTCTTTCTTTCTGTCTAGATATTTTTTTTTTCTCTTGGGTTTCTTTTACTTTTTATTATATAAACATCTACGTTCGTTCATATCAAAAACAATTCACACATTCGTTCTAATAAGACAAGACGCTCGTTCTTACTTACTTACTTCCACTACTACAACACACTTAATCAAGATGATCAAGTCCACCCTCTTCATCCTCGCCACCGCCGCCGGGCTCGCTTCAGCCCAGACCTCGACTGTCAACGGCGGCCCCAAGCCCGAAATTCCCCTCGACACCTCCCAATGGACCAACCTGGGCTGCTACTCCCCCACCGACTCCGAAACCGGCGACGTAGGCGTGCAAATGGCCACGAGCACGCTCACCTTCAACAGCCCCGGCGCCTGCATGGAGAGATGCAACCTCATGGGGGCCTACCTCTACCCCTGGGCCGCGCTCGGCGAGGGCAACAAGTGCTACTGCGGACAGGAATTCACCAACAAGAAGACGGACAAGAGCGAGTGCAACATCCCTTGCCCCGGGTACGACCGGGACACCTGCGGCGGCGCCAAGGCGTTGAACATCTACCAGAACGAGGCCGCCATCAAGCACCATGAGGAGAAGGGCACCCTCTCCACCAAGACTGTTCCTCCCGTCTGGACTACCCAGTCGGCCGGCCCCAGTTCCACTGCCAGCGTCAGCGTCAGCGCCAGCGCCAGTGCTACTGGCAACGGCACTGCGGCCCAGACCAGCGGATCTGCTTCTCCTCTCCAGACTTCTGGTGCTGCTGGCAAGTTGG
The DNA here is from genome assembly GCA_033297175.1 of Cladorrhinum sp. PSN332. Classification (NCBI taxonomy): domain Eukaryota; kingdom Fungi; phylum Ascomycota; class Sordariomycetes; order Sordariales; family Podosporaceae; genus Cladorrhinum; species Cladorrhinum sp. PSN332. The sequence goes on along the minus strand of MU858818.1, from coordinate 62,817 downwards.
GAGCGGCTTACGGTGTGCTCGGAATGGTTGCTGGCGCCGGCTTGTTGGCTCTCTAAGTTGGGGGAGTTTGGTTTTGAGGGGAAAGGATGAGGAGGAAAGGGGCTGGTCTGTGTATGTAGGTATGGATATCGGGGGTGGGGGGTGTGGTAGATATTGAGGAAGGGAGGGAGTGTGCAGATATATACGGGCTGCTTATGGAGGGAGGGAGAAAGAAAAAACACAAATATACATAATATCAGGGGCCATGAAAACTAACTTTTGGGCTGTTTAAAGTTTGCCCCGGGTCCTGTCGAAAGACAAAAGAGAAAACAAAAATAAAAATCGGGAAATGTTTCATGGCTCCTGAAAAGCTGAAAAGCGCCAAATTCATTATTTTCTTCTTCATTACCGTCACAAACAACAAAAACTTAGTCCTGCCCTGTCCTGCCCTGCCCTGCCCTGCCCTGCCCTGCTACCCCCGGCCGGCAACAAGAACACCAACAACAACTCTCCAAACCAAACTAGTTCCCTTCCACACCCCCCACCCCAACACTGCCGTCAACAACCCCAAAACAACCATCACGACACCCCTCATCTCAAAAGCCTCAGCAATTTCCATCTTTGCCAATTTCTTCTGATGAGAATGATAGAAATTTTCTTCTCCCTCTCCCTCGTCTTGCTCTCCCTTTCCTTCCGTCGTCATAACTTTTTCCTTCTTCTCAACCAACTTCTTTTTGTCTCCACCTTTTCCATCATCATCATCATCATCATCAACAACAACCACGTACCGATACGGCCTGTACCTGTAAATAATCCTATGCAGCCATCCGGGCATGCGCATGCTCGAGGAAGAGGCAGAAGACCCGCCGTGGGATGAATGGTGATGATCTGCGTGAAAGTGTGCGCGGCGGGCCGAGTTGCGCAGGTCGATGAAGATCAGGGAGAGGATGAATGAGAGGAGGAGGAGAGGGGTTGATATCCACTAATAGCGGTGGGTTCCAAGTGTGAGCGAATGGTGGAAAAAATAAACCTAGTAAAAAGGGAGGAAGGGAGGGAGGGAGGGGAAACGTACAGAGTATATTTTGGAGAGGAGTGATGGCTGCTTATTGGTGATGAGCTGTGAGCGGGAGGCGTCTCCTTTGTTTGGAGGGATTGGAGGGAGTGGGTGTGCCATTGTGGGAAAAAGAAGATTTTTGGAACAAGTTTATTAGTCGCTTTGAGAAACAGTATTGCGGTGATGATGACGATAGAATAGTCTGTTTTTTTCTTTCTTTTTCCCTAAAGTGTAATGAGAAATAAGTAAGTGAGTGCGTCGTTGGACTCGGATCCTTTGTAAAGTGAACACGCGGCCCGGCGGTCGTGTGTATGCTGAGGTAACGTGACAGAAAACGGTTGATTGGACGTTTTGGAGAAGGGCAGTCTCTTTATGTTGAGCGACGACTTGTTGTGTGAACAAAACATATATTTGCTTCTTAGATTGAATAAAGTTTCCGGAGATCGCTGCTCAGTAAAGACTTCTAGTGACGTTCGTCATAACCTGAACCGGCCGTTCCTACCCCGCCATAAGGATCGTCCCGATGCTCCAAAACACCGGCGGGGTTGACCGGACGAGACCGGAGGGAGAGTGGGAAAGCAAATCATTTTTTTTGGGATTCTAAACTTTTGTTCTTATGTTTTCTATGCATACACGTACACAAATCTTTCAAGGAAGGGCAATGCACTCAATCTCGACATCGACACCCTTGGGGAGCTGGTACACGGCGACACAGCTGCGGGCGGGCTTATGAACGAACCACTTGGCGTACTCCTCGTTCATGCTCTGTGTCCGTGTGTTTAGTAAATCGACTTTAAAGCAATGACAGTGATCGGTAGGCAGGCCTTACAGCAAAGTTGGACATGTCAGTGAGGAAGACATTGACCTTGACGACCTTCTCGATGGAGGAGCCGGCCTCCTCAAGGACGGCCTTGATGTTGGCAATGCAAGCACCCGTCTTCTGCTGGATGGTACCCTCGACGAGGTTGCCCTCGGCATCGCAGGGAATCTGGCCAGAGCAGTAGATGGTGGTGGGGGTCTTGATAGCTTGGGACTTTTTACGGCGGTCAGACAGATAGAATTATTATTATCTTCTAGAGGTGAATAACATACATAAGGACCGGCGACCGGGGCGGCCTTGTTGGTGTAGACGGGAGTGGCAGACATGTTGGAAAGAGGTCGTCGGAAGATGACTGTGTTACTTGATGCTCTTCTGGCAATAGTTGGCAAGATTCGTCTGGAAGCAAGAGCAAACATGTTTTGACGGTTGGATCTGGGTTTTACTTTTAGATTCCCCGTCTCCCGCGCCTCCGTTCTTCGGACCGCTTATAGCCAACCCAACCCCGCAGTCCGGACCTTGTCACGGTGGGTTGCAGGCGATGCGGATGCGGCCGAGTTTATGTCAATGTTTATTGTTTAGTAAACCTTTATCGTAGTTCTGCTGCAGAGTTGACATTTTAATGGTGCAAAAGAGCAAGCCAATTGCCCCTAAACGTCAAGAAGTCATCTGAAGTTTTAAAGTCGACTTGAAATCCCAAAATGGATTTATTGGCGCTTCCCTTCCGAAACGATCGAAGCTTCTGGGGAAGAGGCAGGCACGTAGGGAGCTTGGACCACAAAGCCCCTTGCTCTCCTTGCTTGGCAATTGGCATCCCCAGTTCCAGGTTACGCCAAGTGGCCAGAAAAAAAGTGTCCCCCTGCGCCCCCAAGTTCAGGCTCACGCAGTCATCAGCCCTGCCATCAGAAGCTTTAAGGGGTTGAAATTATTCGATTCGATATTCCCATTCTTCTTCTTCTCTTTTGCTGCGCGCGCTTCGCCCATTGAGCCATTCGACTTTTTTCTATTTCGTACTCTCTTTAAAGTTCCTTTTGTTTCTGCTGTTCTTCACATTTTCTTTTACAACATTGGCGTGGTGCTGGTGAGGTAGGTAATCTGCATAAACCATCTCGAAGAGGCAGCTGGCTAACCTACTCTCTTGTCTGTCCTCCAGCCCGACCGCGACACACACCCGCCCACCATGGCGAACACGGCTACCCCCCAGGGCACCGTACGCCAGCGCAATGTTGCTGGCAGCTCTAAAAAGACTAAAGACGGCGCGTCCTCCGATGTCGAGATTGACAAGCTCGTGAAGGCCGCCGCGAAGCCCCCCAAAGTATCCTCCGAACGCGACCATCGGGTCGCTTTCTTCTTCGTCACCGTCGCATCTTTCCTCACGCGATTCTGGGGCATCAGCCATCCCAACGAGGTCGTCTTTGACGAAGTCCACTTCGGAAAGGTACGCAAGCCCGTCTCCCCTGGTATCATATGCGCTCGCTGACCACCGCCGCTTGTACAGTTCGCCTCGTATTACCTCCAAAAGACATACTTCTTCGACGTCCATCCCCCTCTCGGCAAGCTTCTGTTCGCATTCACCGGCTGGTTGGTTGGCTATGACGGCCACTTCCTCTTCGAGAACATCGGCGATTCGTACATTGCGAACAAGGTTCCCTATGTGGCCTTCCGCTCTCTCCCCGCGCTCCTCGGAGCCTTGACCGTTTCCGTCGTCTACCTGATCATGTGGGAGTCCGGATACAGCGTTCCCGCCTGCATCATCGCCGCCGGTCTTGTTCTTCTCGACAATGCCCATATCGGACAGACGCGCTTGATCCTTCTGGATGCTACCCTCGTCTTCGCCATGGCCTGCAGCTTGCTCTGCTACATCCGGTTTTACAAGTTGCGCCATGAGGCTTTCTCCAGGAAGTGGTGGAAGTGGCTCATCCTTACCGGCTTCGCATTGTCCTGCGATATCTCGGTCAAGTATGTTGGCCTTTTCGCCTTCATCACCATCGGCTCGGCCGTCATCATCGACTTGTGGGACCTCCTGGATATCAAGAGACCCGGCGGCGCCTTGACCTTGCCCGAGTTTGGCAAGCACTTCGCCGCCCGCGCATTCGGCTTGATCATCTTGCCGTTCTGCTTCTATCTCTTCTGGTTCCAGGTTCACTTTACCGTCCTCAGCCGCTCCGGCCCCGGTGATGACTTCATGACCCCCGAATTCCAGGAGACTCTCAGCGACAACGTCATGCTCCAGAACGCCATCACCATTGACTTCTACGACACCATTTCCATCAAGCACAAGGAGACCAAGGCCTATCTTCACAGCCACCCGGACCGCTACCCTCTCCGCTACGACGATGGCCGTGTTTCCAGCCAGGGTCAGCAGGTTACCGGTTATCCGTTCAATGACACCAACAACTACTGGCAAATCCTCCCCGCCGGTGCCGATGACCAGCAGATGGGCCGCCACGTCAAGAACCACGATCTCATCAGACTTCGCCACATTGTCACGGACACGATTCTGTTGTCTCATGATGTTGCCTCCCCCTTCTACCCGACTAACCAGGAATTCACCACCGTTTCCGTCGCCGACGCATATGGCGATCGTGCCAAGGATACCCTGTTTGAAGTCCGCATCGAGCATGGCAAACAAAACCAGGAGTTCAAGACCATTTCCAGCCACTTCAAGCTGATCCACAACCCAAGCAAGGTTGCCATGTGGACTCACACCACTCCCCTCCCCGAATGGGGCCACAAACAGCAAGAGATCAACGGAAACAAGCAGATTGCCCCGAGCTCCAACGTCTGGCTTGTTGAGGACATCTCTAACCTTCCCGCCGACCACCCCCGCCGCGAGAAGAAGCAGAGACAGGTCAAGCATCTTCCATTCCTCCGCAAGTGGTTTGAGCTTCAGCGGTCCATGTTCTGGCACAACAACCAGCTCACCGCCAGCCACCCCTATGCTTCGCAGCCTTGGCAGTGGCCGTTCCTGCTCCGCGGCGTCAGCTTCTGGACCCAGAATGACACCCGCCAGCAGATCTACTTCGTCGGCAACCCTCTTGGTTGGTGGATCGCTAGCAGCGTTCTCGCCATCTACGTCGGTATTATCTTGGCTGACCAGTTTTCTCTCCGCCGCGGCATGGACGCTTTGGATCACCGTATGTATCACCTAGCTCCTATCACTGGTATGCGCAATTACTAACCGCTTGTGTTTCAGGCGCCCGCTCTCGCTTGTACAACTCTACTGGCTTTTTCTTCCTCGCCTGGGCAACCCACTACTTCCCCTTCTTTGTGATGGGCCGTCAGCTGTTCCTGCACCACTACTTGCCAGCTCATCTTGCTTCAGCTCTCGTGACGGGAGCTCTGGTTGAGTTCATCTTCAGCCAGGACGCCCACGAGCACGAGGTTGCCTACCAAGCCGCTCAGTCCGACAAGAAGTCCAACCAGGCTCCCAAGCACCACTTGACGGCCCGTGAGCGCTTTGCTGGCCAGAGCTTGCTCGGTACCTGGATCGCCGCAGGCGTCATCATTGCTCTTATTTCTCTCACCTGGTACTTCTTCCTGCCGCTCACATACGGTTACCCCGGTCTCACCGTGGAGCAAGTCGTCCGGAGAAAGTGGCTCGGATATGACCTTCACTTTGCGAAATAAACAGGGAGTCGAGGGGGAGTGGGGAGGTGTAGAATGAAAGGAGCATATCTTAAAGCATATTAGTTGGTTGTTGATTGGAATGTTTGAAGTAAAAAATGGCAATATGAAGTGTACGATCGTGTTGAAGTTTCAGAGTTATTCAAGAGGCATTTGATTATACGTCTAGCGCGGTGCTCGCCGTGGTGCTTGCATGGTACAGATCAACTGTGCGACTATCATGACTGCCTGTGCTTGATCCGCGAATTATTATGGCACGAAGGCAAAACCGATCGTACCCTCAAACAGACACCTGTGCCCACAAGAAGAAAATATTCCACCCTATCGTTTGGTATTATTCAGAGCACATGTGCTGGCTTGAGGTTACTATGGGTGTTGCCCTCATGGCTCAATAGGTATCAAGTTAAGAGCGGCTGATCAAGATCCTACCTATCCTGCCTTGCTTCAACATCCTGATAACAGCTCCTCCTCCTCCTTCTCCCATGATCCTACCGACCGTTTCCACACTTGTGGTTCGTTCGTTCGTTGTCGATTATCTAATTCGTAGAAGGTAAGGAAGGTAACCTATCAAAAAAGCCCAGTTAGCTATTTTGTTTTTGACTTTTGTTTCCGTTTCTCTCCCAGCAGTAAAATAAGTGGAAAAAAAACAAAAGTCCTCATCAGAAACCCAAGTTATCAGCACAACATTCCCCCTCCACCCCATCCTCCCTTTGAACCTCCCAAACAAAAGCATATGACGATGCAAATTGCGTTCCTCGAAGGAGAAACAAAAGAGGCGGGAGGTACGGGCAAAAGGGGAGTCAATAAGACGGCTCTTCCTATAAAATTATATTGAAGGGTTGCACCGCGACGGTGCGAAGATCATCATTTGAAGGACGGATTGGTTTTTTTTTTTTTTTTTTTTTTTTTTTGGGGGGGGGGGGGGTGTTTATTTGGTTGTTTTTTTGTTGGTTGGTTGGTGGTGGATAGAGAAAGAAAGAAAGAAACAAAGAAAGGAGAGGAGAGAATGGGATACATACCATAAGACCAAATATGGAGAGAGGGCCTTCCTTCCGAGGTTAGAAAGAAGAAGTATGCAATCGTGATGTGATCCCCCCCCCCCCCGGCGGGGGGGGGGGGGGGTGTGTTGGGCCCGGGCGGCGCGGGCGGGC